>JAZDUH010000425.1:9167500-9767500 GCA_036419115.1 Scarus forsteni
AAAAAAAAAATCGGAAAATTTTGGCAAAAAAATCCAAAAGTGGCTTAGGAAGTTGATTATGGCAGCAAAATTGAGAATTAAATTTGAAATTAAATTTCAAACACCATGTAAAAATTCCAAAAATGGTTCTGACAGTGGCCAAAAAAAGATGAATGGGAGCAAAATAGGCATAAAGTTGTAAAAAGGGGGTTAAAAAAAAGGTAAAAATGGTCCAAAAGTGAGAAAAAAGTGTATGAATAGAGGTAAAAAAATAGGCATGATATTGCAAAAAAACTACATCACAATGCCAAACTTCGTATAGATGAATAAGAAATGGAAAACAAAGAGAGAATAAAATGTTTTTTGGCCTGCCATAATGCACCACAGATCTTGAAAAGAGTATTCTGTAAGAGAGTTCACCAGAAAAAGACTTCAAACAAAGATCTATACTAATATATAAAATATGTGCCATGGAATGTAGGCTACATCAGTTTTCCTCACTGCACAGTCAAATGAACATTGTATTATACCATAGCTTTTGATGCTCAAATCTGCCTCTGATAGTTTGTAACTTCACTCCAAATTATTTCATTTTTCCAAAGGATATACTCTCAATGACACATTAAAGTATTAAGTCAACACTGGTGATAGTAAAAAAAACCCTAGTATAAACTGTTGCTCAAAATATAGGCAAACTAGCAGATAAAGCATGTGGCATTTATTGGTACCTGTTCGACTACACGTTGCAAATCTGCAACTTTGAATTAAAGCTACCCCTGGGGAAAACCCAGAGGAGATAATATCTACTGATTGGGATGTACTGTATCTATATACACTCAGGATTCATCTCATGCAGTTGTGGTTTCATATTAATAGGGATTGGTAGTGAAACGTACATGAAAATGATGCCTTGAAAATCTGTTTCAGTGAAACCAAGGAGGGAGCCATGTGGGACGTGACACAGCTCTGCCACTTTGGAGGATAGTGGGAAAATCTTTGTTGCTAATGGACAACCAAGTCCTGCAGTGGTACTTCTGAGTAAAAACGGCTCAAAAAATACGGATGTGGAATAATTAGGTAATTAGCATTTAGCTGTTGCAAATCTGCAACGTCTGCCCCGAGAGGGTTAATACACAGGTCTCACTGTCATTAAATGGCACCGCTTTACTGCCTGTGGCAATTAGCACCAGTCTTCGTGGATTTCCTCAAAGACTGGATCCCTTAATTTACATGTATGCACATTGGACCGGCATATATGTACATTATCAAATCCAATCAAATCAAACTTTATTTATATGGCACTTTTCATACTTAAAAGCAACATAAAGTACCTCACAGAGGCTAAAAACAACATAAAAACAGAAGACCATCCTCGTCTCACAAATACAAAGACATATCCAGACATACAATTGCAGACATCAACATACATTCACACACACCTGCGTCAACAAACACACATACCCACACATTCATATGAGTTGTCATAAAAGAGAGAGAGAGAGAGAGAGACATCGCTGGGCACCAAGGACTGAGGCAAGGATCAGAGCTACATTTGGGGGAATTGCACGCTATTTTTTCTGTCATTAGCACAGGTGTAGCGGTTGCAAAAGAAGTGAGGATGTGGTCCTTTACTTTCAAACTGAAAAAAGGAGAAATGTTCTCATTTTTGTTGATCAGGAGAAACTCACAGAGAGAGAGAGAGAGAGAGAGAGAGAGAGAGAGAGAGAGAGAGAGAGAGAGCACGCTGGCTGAAGACATTTGAGGAAGTGACACCACCTCTGAAAAAAGGGAGGAGGTTCATCCTGCCTTTATAAAGTCTGATCTAGACTCTGATGAGGTTTGAAAGAAGAGGACAGTCATGAAGAAGTTGAGGTGGATTGAGATTTGCTTCCTCCTCACAGCTCTGCCTCAGTTCACTGGTAAGAACATTTTTGTCACACTTTCTATTCAATCAGGAAACTGGAGAGAAGCTTCACTCATTTAAGAAAACTGAATGTGTTCATGTGTTACAGCCATGACCAGAGGAATGATCAGGACTTATTCTCAACACACACTTTATTAGGTACACCCATTCAACTGATCACTTACACAACTAGATTATCAATCACATGACAGCAACTTAATGCATCTATACATGTAGACACGGTCAAGACAACCTGCTGATGGTCAAACATATTTTCACGATTATTCAGCTGTTCAAGTTAACAACCTTTATGTTCTCTCATACAAAATATCCCTCTTTGTCAGTTTTAAATATCAGGGAGTTTTCTTGTTAAACAAAGAGAAGAAGAAGAAAGATTCACATTTTTATCATGTGTAACTGTTCCACATGTGGATGAAGTAAGGGGCTGATTTAACCCCCTGGATTTATCAATAACAGTAATGTCAACATCCTGTTTACTGAGTTAAGTTTTGTCCTGTCTCTTTGTTCAAAGTAAATTTGTCTCATCTAACCTGGCACCAGCAAGGTGTACCTAATACAGTGGCCAGATAATATATACCCTTAATTTCAGCTGATTATTTGTCTTATTTTTTTTCCTACAGAAGCAGTCGCTGTAACACCTCTGACTGCCAAAAATGGAGAATACGTCACTTTGCCATGTGAAAACTCAAAACCCCCTCAAAATTACTGCAGAAATACAACATGGGAGTTCTTCTCTTCAGAACTCACACGAGTCCAGCTGATCAGAAGTGGTCATATCAAAGAAGATGTTGGAGCTAAAAAAAACAGACTGCGTCTTACTAAGGACTGTTCTCTGGTCATCAACAAGGTCCAAGAAGAGGATACTGGACATTATTACTGTCTACAGGGTGGGGAAAATCAGCCTGAATCTGTTTTTCTTCTCGTTGTTTCTGAAGGTGAGTCTGTTTCTTCATTTGGGTGGTGGTCTATCAGGACTGGCAGGGTCTTCTCTGCTGGTCTTGACTCAGTCACATTCATAAACTTGATGATGATTTTGTCTTCATTAATATCAGATCTATCATAGAACACTGTCAGCATGAATCTCTCTCCCGAATCTTGTCTCAATCCATCAATCTTTATTTTTATAGCGCCAATTCATAACAAGTGTTATCTTAAGACAATTTACAATAGAGCATAAAGCTCTTCATTTCACTGATACACTTCTCTCAGACAAACTAAGAAACATCAGAACAGATTTAAGTTTTCTCCTCTTTGCTCACCTGTTCAGCGCGCAGTGGCTCTGAGATGTCTGGCTCTCTGTGACCTGTCATAGGCAGGGGTCGGCGGAAAAAGGGTCCGCCTTAGGTTCATAAGAAATAAAATATAGCCATTAATACTTGAATAAGAGCTCACTCAAGGTGATCTGCTGTAACATCAGGTTCTGGGTTAGGGAACAAACTTCTCCAGCATTGTGAAGAACAGTTTTGGTCCGTCTTTGTTGCCCCTCATCACACCGTGCTGTGGGTGATGCCATTAATGTTAAACTGAGCATGTGTGACACTTCTGAAACGTGAGCTGTTCACATCACAGTCTGAAGTCAGGCCACATTTACAGGAGTAATTTGAACAGCCAAACAAAACAATCAGATTTGAGCAATAAATTGGAATTGAGCATTAAGGGCTGCTGTGTGAATGTAGCCTTAGATGCATACATACATATATAAAATACACATATACATATATATATATATACATACATATAATATATATACATATATATATATATATATATATATATATATATATATATACATATATATATATATACATACATATAATATATATACATATATATATATATATATATATATATATATATATATATATACACACATACACACACATATATATATACATACATACATCCAACACCCAACATGAATCCATATAGCCAATCATGAATCCCTCCATCATGGTGTCAAGAAAAAACCTTCTGTTAAGCAGCAGGAAATCTTGAATGTGGATCCCAGTCTCATGATGAACAGCAAATCCACACGATGCTGTGTTGGGTGTGAGGGTGAAGGAAGGGAGGTAAGAGGAGACAAGTGGACTAGAATAAGAACTAAAGTTAGGGACAGATCCATGAACCATAGACCTGTCGTCTGATTTATTAGAGGTTAGCCTCTTGAGATGCTACATCTGGTTTTCAGGAGGGTCCTCATGTCTGAATGGTTGTGGTGATCATTTTGTAGAAGTTTAATCAATGGAATTCTTACTGAAAACAAGAATTTATGGTTGTGACGAACTCATGGATGCCCAGACCACAAGTGCATCCCAACCATATTTGTCTCTGTTGAGTATAAATGTATTAAAGGCCTCTTGAGATGTAACATCCAATTTTCAGAGGGTCCTCATGACTATGTGGTGATAAAAATAGTAACTATAGATGTATCAACCATGGATAGAGAGATCATGCTAATATCTATGTTAACAGCTATAATGATAATGGGAATGAAATGTTCCTAATGAAATGGCCAAATATGTGTCATGTTGTAATCGTAGTTATTGAGGCTTCGTGACTCCACAGCAGCAGGCAGTCTCCACCAAGGATCCCAGACGAGTACAGGAGCAAACAAAAGGGGCAAAGGCAGATATCGAGAGAGAGTTTGAGAGAGAGATAGAGCCCAATGTGCCAGATCCCCCCCGGCACTCTAAGCCTATTGCATCTTAACTATGAGTTTAATTTATGGATTATAAGCTGGTCCCTAACTGAAAGCCTTATCACAGAGGAATGTTTTAAGTCTAAACTTAAAGGTAGAGAGGGAGTCTGACTCCCAAACTGTGGTCGGTAAATGGTTCCAGAGTGGAGAAGCCTGATGACTGAAGGCTCTACCCCCCATACTACTTCTGGAGATTGATGGTACCACGAGCAGGCCAGCATTTTGGGAGCGTAATGTTCCGGAGGGGTTGTACGGCACTACAAGCTCTTTAAGATAAATAAGTGCCTGTCCACTGAGAGCTATATAGGTGAGGAGAAGAATTTTGAATGCTGTTTTATATTTTGTTGGAGCCAATGCAGAGAAGCTAATACAGGAGTAATGTGGTCTCTTCTCCGAGTTCTAGTCAGTACACGTGCTGCAGCATTTTGGATCAGCTGAAGCGTCTTAAGTGACTTGGTGGGACAGCCTGAAAGCAGAGAGTTACAATAGTCCAGTCCAGAGGTAACAAAAGCATGGACTAGCTTCCAGCATCGCTCTGGGACATAATAGGCCTGATTTTACCGATGTTACAAAGATGAAAAAAGGCTGTTTTTGAAATTAACTTTTGTAAATTATTTAAATTTCAACTCTGATGATTATTTGTTTTTATATATTATTTTACAGCTGTACCCACAGAAAAAACTCTGGATGCCAACTATGGAGAAGACGTCACTTTGCCATGTGAAAACTCAAGAAAACCTCAAAACAACTGTGAATATACAACATGGACTTTGTACTCTTTTGGAAAATTGACTGAGCTGTTCACAAAAGGGAACATCGGTAAGGAAGTTGGTGCTAAGAAAAACAGACTGCGTCTTGCTGAGGACTGTTCTCTGGTCATCAACAAGGTCCGAGAGGAGGATCCTGGAATTTATACATGTCTACAGTACATATCTGGCAGAAAAAAACTTCCTGAATCCATTTTTCATCTCATGATTACTATAGGTGAGTTTGTTTCTTCTTTTGGGTGGTGGTCTATCAGGACTGGCAGGGTCTTCTCTGCTGGTCTTGACTCAGTCACATTCATAAACTTGATGATGATTTTGTCTTCATTAATATCAGATCTATCATAGAACACTGTCAGCATGAATTTCTCTCCTGAATCTTGTCTCTCTGCAGTAAGAAGGTGGCTCTGCCTCCAGTGCAGAGGTCTCATCTCTAAACGTCTCATCTATTAACTGCTGCTCACCAATTTACAGGCAAAGTGTGAGATCCATCCAGACAAACCTGGAAGTCAAATGTGCACACCTGTAGGCAAACTCTGAGCCAGGATACGTACCTGCTAGCAGCAGGGATGAACCATGATGAACCATGTATGTCAATGTGAAAGCCCATTCACACATGTACTAACAACCAGACAATTTCCTGAATTGACCTGGATAAATGGCATGTGTGACCTAAAAAGCAAGACTTTACCATGGTTTTTTATATATATATATATATATATATATATATATATATATATATATATATATATATATATATATATATATATATATATATTTATATATATATATATATATATATACATACATATATATTTATATGTGTGTATGGGGGGGGGGACCGAATATCTTGGTTATTTAGGTGCATGTTGGAAAACCATCTGGATTCGACTTCGATTTTAAGGAAAAGTGACAGCCTCTGACAGCTACCGTCCGTCCCTGATATCTCCCCCCAGGGACGAAGCTCCAAGTTCCTTTATTGGCTCTCATATTTACAGAGACATGGGCCTCCAGCACCCCCACTTCAAAAAGCTGAACTAACCCTTTAAGGACAAAGAGGCAGGTTCTGCCTTTACAATCACTTTGACTGGGACCATGTCCAGATGGACAAGTGAAGGACAGCTAACGGCCACTTTATTAGGTACAAACATTAGCTGGTGGTCCACTGAGTGACACCAGTGACTCACAATAAAATCACAGACCTACAATATTTGTATGGTACTGTCTCCAAATGATATCAAATGAAATATAACAGACCAAAAATGTTGAGGAATTATAATGATGTGGGATGTTTAGGTTGTTTCTTATCTTTAACCATCAGTAAGAAAATCAAAATGATTATATTTCTGTCTATAGAGCAGAATAAATATGAATATCTGATGAAGTCCCTTAGCTTTTGTTTATTTAAATTTGGCCCAACAGTGAATTATTAGGACCTCACGCTCCATCTCTCTCTGCACCAACACTTTGAGTTGGGATTATGGACGGCAAACATGTTTTATTCTTATACAAATTTAAAGCCCAGACATGGAATATGTGTATTTCTTCATTTAAGGTTTTATCACTCATGTTCATCTGTGTTAGGTGGGAAAACAGGACCAACAACAACCGAGCCAACGACAGCTGAAAGAGTGACAACAGCAGAAATCACCACAACAGCTACAACCCATGAAGCTCCAACCAAACTGACCAACAGTGAGTCAACGTTTATCAAACATCTGCATGAGCTGAATTAGCACAAAGGCTAGCTTCACATGTGATGATGATTTTAAGACAGATTTCTGACCTGACCTGCCTTTTTTTTCCTCCTCAAGGGAGGTTTAACTTTTGAAGGTGTTAGTCAGTTTTTCTGTTCTCTGTGTTAGGTGAGAAAACAGGACCAGCTAGAAGTGAGCCAACGACAGCTGAAAGAGTGACAACAGCAGAAACCAACATAAAAGCCACATCCCATGAAGCTCCAACCAACCTGACCAACAGTGAGTCAACGTTTATCAAACATTTATTTATAGACATACAGGTCCACTGAGAGAGACGGCTAGGCCCCTGACATGGATGAAGAATGGGCCCCCCATTTGATGAGACTGATTGGTCCTTCACTGATAAGCTCCCCTCTTAGAAATTGTTAAAAATAATCAGACCAAGAAATAATCAAGCTCACACCACTAAAGTGGAATTGGGGATGTTTAAAACTGTCTTTGTCCTAATATGGAAATGTAATTGGAGTGATTGAATTAGTCATCACTCCAATACAGTGGACCATATCATTGCTGAGCTCCATGGCCCCCCTCAGCAGCCCCTGAAACCTTTCCCCTTTACTTAAATACTCATTCTCTAACCAGACAGCATTCAGCTGAACCCAGAGGTCAGCCTGCAGAGTTCTGACTTGGACTTGAGGCATCTTTTGGTATTTGTCCACTATTTGGGGATGCTTGACTCTATGGGCCTGATCTACCAAAGGTCTGTATGTATAAAAACACGCACAAACTTGACAGCGCATGCAAAAGAGGGACGATCCAGTGTGCCACCATACTCATGCAGACACATGTGTAAAGTAAACCCTCTCTGCTTTCAGTTCTGAATATATTGTGGAGGAGTTCATTTAACCTATGCAATAAGATCCCTCTAATAGCCATAATCTCTCCATCTTTCACTCAGGCTGATAAAAGCACTGTGCAGATTTTTAGTTAAAAAATGTTAAAGGGAAGCCTTGTTAACTGTAAGACTGCACATAACATGAGAGGTTATTGGTGATGAAGCTGTGTAACTTTCTGAATGCTGTCATTCAGATTATGTTTCATTGGAATCAGAAAAAGAAAATTAAAAATGACAGATAAATACATGGCATGAGGGACAAGAAACAACTTGTCAGTCAAAACGACAGAAAGCAAGAAAAGGTTACCTCAACCTCTGGTCAGAAATAAAAATAGCAGAGACATATCGTCTACCAAGCAATGTCAGTTTTGAGCTGTGTGCTTTTCACAGATAGCCTCCCAAATTGTGTTTCAACTGGCAACACAGAGATGTCTCTGCTGGAGTTCACCAGTGTGTTCTTTTGCCTCCAACTCCATGGCTTCAAAGTTCATTTTTTGTTGCAGCCACCTTACTTTCCCATACTCTCCATGGAGACAGCAGTTAGTACACGCAAAGTCCTCATGTAAATTGGGTGGTCTGCATCACTTTAGCACATGCTATCAATTATGCACAAAGTCATAGAAGATCACCCACAACATGCCTACTGATAGCACGGGCAATTTTTTTGTTTGCATACACAATTTAGCACTTGTTATTTTGGATTTCAGTAGATCAGCACAGTAAGTGTCTCTTTCAGGTTTAGAGTTCAGAGTAGAAGTTAAGGATCCTGCAGTGACACCTGTGAATTCAATTCACTGAAACTAGGGACACACGATATCGGATTTTTACCAATTTTGGATATGCTGATATTTCAGATCTTATCTTGGCCAATATGGAGAAATAGCTTATGGGAATTATTGTTAGAGTACACTTTCATCACGTATTTTAACGAGAAATAATTAAATCAAGCTTCATACATTATTTTAACTGTTTCTCTGTTTGATAGATGGTTCAGCTCGTCCTCTGGACGTGGTCATGTTGACTCTGCGTGTGTTTGAAGTCCTCCTGCTGACTGTGATCACTGTTCTCCTCTTCAGAGCTCAAGGTGAGAAAATCAAACCAACATTTATCCAAACGTTTGACCATCATGTGTTCAGCAGAGCTCAAGTCTTTATGTGTGTGATTTTCAGTGAAGCGGGGATCATCTGCTGGAAACACAGTGAGTTACAGATCCAGACTGAAGTGAACTGATGTGTTCAGATGAAGAACCACAGTCTTCCTCACATGCTGACTCAGATGTTTTCTATCTGACAGGAGTGTGACGGAGATGACTGCACAGAGGATTATGATCATGTTGGAGAATCTTCTGCTTCTGTCAGATTTCACCGATTCAGCAGTTAAACACAGACATCAAGTCCAAGCATGAATTCATCACCTCAGTGTAACTTTATTGTCCACAGACATGAAGCCAGTTTAATGAGTTTGAAGTCAGCAGCTGACCATGAGCCAGAGAAGAATATGAAGATAATACTGGACTGAAAGTCCATCAAGCAGACACATGTTTGAGCTGTTTGGTAGAAAAATAACACTGTTATCCTGTTAAAGTTTTACTTGCAATAGAAGTTCATGCATTTTGTCCCTTAGACCTCCCTTGTACATACTATATATGTTTTTTGTAGGGCTGTCACTTTAGTGCATTAATTAGATTAATTAATTACAACGCAAATTAATGCACTAAAAAAATTAATCGCGATTAATCATAGCACACAAACATCTTGATATTAGCCAGCTGGAGGACCCGTACATGGCAGTGGCACGTCACTTCACACATGCGTCTCTAGTGAAACCAAACAAAGCCCAGGTGACAACAGGAATAGCCTATTGAGACTCCGCTTTATTTTATTTTTGAATTTATTTATCTATATTTGTACTACATTCTTTAATAATGCATCAGGCCTAATTGTTTTGCTGGATGTCCTCCACCTTTTTCTTATTTTGAATTTGATTTATGAAACACACTTAAAGTGTAATTTGAGTTGCCTGATTGAGCTTAGAATTTTCTGGACAAGTTGCCCTGACTTTGGGTTTATTCAATCACCAATAAAAATGTAGATTTACAATCTTCTCTTTTTAGTGTATTCATTTGATTAATCATCCACTCCAATTTTATAATATCATAGAATTCAAATTCTTTAGGTGGGGACTTCAAGAAAATATGAGATTAAAATGCGATTAATTAGATTAATTAATTACAAATCCTGTAATTAATTAGATTAATTTTTTTAATCGCCTGACAGCACTAGTTTTTTGTCATTTTATGTTGGTGATGTTAAGAAAATGTAGGCTATATTCTCAGCAACAATTGTTACCAGTCGACATCCACACAATTTCTTCAGTTTGATCTGTTTATACATATTAAATGTCAGGATATAACTAACAAGTGTAACATACTTTAACAAAGAATGGTTACGATTGTTCAAAAATTTCATTAGATAAATTCAATTGATCTGAAAATGCATTCTGAAAGGAACCAACATTGACAACAGATTGCTGTATTTCACAGTCTTGTAAAGCGGTTAAATAACTGCAGAGTAAGAGTAACTGAACTTACAGAATAAGACCTGAGAATAGTTTACCAGAATCAAATAAATTTACATTGTGGCAGTAGCTGGGACTGAAATAACATTTACAGTCCTGCAGCATCATGGCCATTTTCAACATAAACAAAAATACTGTGCTGGTATTTTCTGCACCTCAAAAACTGTGCAAAGGTATAACAGTACATACAGGGCATACTCTAGGGCAGTAATAACTTCTGGCCTTATATATATGTCTTTACTTTTTCATAATAAACCAAACTTTGACAATCTGTAACAGGTGAACTTTAATGTCTCAGACACAGCATGGCTGCAGACAGCTGACTCATCCTCCTGCTGCAGCCTCCACATCAGAGTGAAGTCACTGAGCGAGACAGAGACTTTTATTTCTGCAGGTTCAGGAGGATTTTTTTAAGTTACGAGCCCGATCAGAACACATGTGATTAATCAAAGTGCTTCTGTGGTGGGAGAGTTTCAAAGCAGACATAATGAGGGGCAAAAACATGGAAAAACAAAAATGTGCTGTGCAGGGCTGTTTCTAGTCACCTTGGGGGCCCTCCTCCCTGGCCCCAAAACACCAAGAACATTGTTCAGTAAAGAAATCTTTTATTTTAAATAACAGAAGTTTGCAGTTATCAAGACAACTTTAAATACAATATATAAGTTAGATAAGTTTGGGAACAGACAGGACTTTACTCAAAGGAAACATCAGCGAGGAGATCTGCCCCACTGATGAGAGATTACTGCAGAAGAGAAATAAAATGGCACAGAGCCATAACACATGGAGTGAACCATAGCTCACAGAGCAGGTGATCTGTTGATTATAAAAAGCTCAGGAGCACGTCTTTATGAACGTTGTCTGGGAATAATGCGTCTGTTTTTTAAAGGTGAGCTGTTAAAGGCCACTTTTAGCATGAATTTGCCTCAGTATGTAAAGAAGTAAAAATGCATGACTTTATGTGTCCTGAAAACAATTAAAAAAAAAACAAAAAAAACTGATGAATCCCATTTAAGATGCTGGTGCAGTGTAAATAAACTAAATTGAACAGAAATCAGAATGCAAACAGCGCAAAGACACATGATTCATGTTATTTTAATGTTATTCTTCACGTATTGGAGACACCAAGTGTCGATCGCCCCAGTGCTCTCTCTCTCTCCTTTAAACATTATTTAATGCTTGTCGAGGCAAAATCATCTATGTCTTTATTTTAGGACAACATGGGAAGATTTTTTTTTTAATAATCACCCCTTAATATTAACCTCTGATTATGTTCTGGCCTTAAAATGACTTTGAAAAACTGTCCTGAAGTCAAACATGATTGTCGACTGCTGGTCTATGATATCCAAAACCTGATAGTTTTATGCTGTGTAAAAACAAAAAAAGAAATACAAAATAAACACCTTAAACTTAGCCCCAAATAAAACCTGGTATTATGGTACGACAATGTTTATTTATTATCAATAGATGAATGGAGACACATACTTCTCATTAAACATCAGACCCTTAAAAAGACGTATGTCAAAAATATTTTTGTTACATCTATAAATTAAGTGTTTAACTTCCTCTCGTAAAAATTTGAAGCAGACATCACCTTCATGAGACATTTATTCTATCGACCTTTGTCTTTCTATAGCCTCTACACACATACTGCCTATAAATGTATATGTATCTGTTCATATATTAGAGTTTGGCCATTAATCCAGTTTCCAATGTTGTAATCAATGTTTACTTTAATGCTGCCTTCATTTGTTGCTTGTTTTTTTATATTTTTACTTGAATGTTGGATAATTTGCCTTATATACTTAATGGTTTCATAAAGTTTTATATTAAACCTTATGTGCCTTACATATTTACTTAAATAGCTTGCCATATATAGTCCTATAAACACAAGAAATGTATAATCTCTCAAAGTAGTAGCTATAATTTTCATACATCATCTTCTTCATATTATGGTTTTTGTCTTATTAAAGCTTATTGTTTTTAATATGCATGGCAGTTGACTGTTATTCAGAGTTGCTTTTCCTTACATGGAGCCAAAGAAGATATTTAATAGTGTCTTTTTTAAAAGTTTAGGTGAATCAAAACATGTATAAATGGACATACATATAAACACATAATCTTGGTAAACAAACAACCAAACATACAAAGCTACAAACATAAGCTCCTTGGTGGAGGTAATAAAGAAGCAGCAACCAGACAGTATTGTTTGTCTTTTACAGCTCTGTGTACACATGTAGTTTAGACCCACACACACACAAACACACAAACACATGACTCTCTTATGTGACAGTCCATGCAGTGGAGTACAGGTGTTTTTGAAAGCATGAACAAGAATGTTAATCACATGTTTTATAAAATAAGAAGAGAGGATTTTGGATTGTTCTTTTTTTCTCTGTAATCTGGTTAGATTGTTTTCTCAGTTCATCCTGTATGTTAATGCTAATAAAAACATGGCTGCCGATGACATCACACTGCCCCTCTTTGTGCTGACTCCAAACAAAGGAATAAAAGTGTGAAAAGTTTTTTAGGGTCAAAGTGAGGGGGTCACGTGGTCATAAAAAAGGGAAGTGGATTCAGTCGCTCGCTGATGTTGGAGAGCAGGAGGAGAGAGTCAGGATGGAGCTCTGCTGGATTCACACGGCGTTACTTCTCACTGCACTGCTTCACTGTACTGTGAGAATATTTACATGTAAAGGCCACTTTATTAGGAACACCTGCTCATTTAGACAAATAGGTAGTTAGACAATCACATGGCAACAACTCCATGCATTATGCATAGTCAAGAGGACCAGCTGAAGTTCAACTAGAGCATTAGAACAGAGAATGAAGGCGCTTTAAGTGACTCTGAAAAAGGCCAGACTCCCCAGGGTTTACAGGGTGTGGTCTGAGAAAGAGAAAATATCCAGAGAGCGTCAGTTCTCCAAGAATTGCTGCAGCAGTTGAAGATGATAGTGTGGCAACAGTAACTCAAAAAACATCTCACTAAAACCGAAGTGTGCAGAAGACGATTTCTGAACACAAAACAGGTCAGATCTCTCCAGCAGCAGAGGACCTCACTGAGTGCCACTCCTGTTAGATAAGAACAGTAAACTGAGGCTACAATTCACACAGGCTCACCAAAACTAGACAGCAGAAGACTGGAAAAAGTTTCCTGGTCTTCAAATCTGTGAGCTTCGTTTGTAAAGAGCCACAGGAGGGCACCAGTGAGAAAAATGTGAGAAAAATAAAGTGTTTGATTCTTGAACCTGTGTCATGAAGAATTAAAATAGTTTTGAAGGCAAAAGGAAGTCAGAAACAACACGAGCAATGTGTCCCTAATAAAGTGGCCTGTGAATAATAATAATAAATAGAATAAAACTTTGTATCCTTAAAAAATTATCATCCAGATTAAACTAAAGTTATGTAATTAGATACCATTTTAAATGAAGATAATTTCAGTTTATTTAGGGTAGCAATTTTATTATTATTATTGTTTTCTTAGTTCAGCATTAATTCCCTTTGTATCTAAAAGAACACTTGTCCCACTGCCATGATTCAATTCTATTGAACAGTGTTAAAAATTTCCTCATTTTTCTATACATATATATGTATACATATATATATGATAATTGGTCAATTATGTAAAATCACTTGGTTTAATATATGAATGAAATTAAAACTGAAGTGGCAATTTAATAATCAAACATCAACATCACTGGTGTTACTGGTATCACAGACCTTATTTTTGAAATGTCAAGAATGTGTAAGAGAACCCCAGGGTCATATATCATTAGACATTATTTAAGATTTTATCAGTTATGTCATTGCAATTTAACTCTTATCCAAATATATTTTTGCTTAACTTCATCCACAGTGAATGGCAGTAATTTTATCAGCATATTTTATCCTTTATCAAAAGTACACATATATGAATTTTGTAATGATAACCTAAAGTGTGGTTACATTAATGACAGAAAACTAGGCACGTCTTTTTAAAGAAAAAAAAAAAACAAAGCAAATGTTCTAGTTGTCTATTATTGTTGGTAACATAATCAATGTGCTTATAAAAACTTCCCATTAACTTAAATTTGTAAAAACTGAATTAAACTTTTTTTATCTTTTAACTTAGAAAGTCACCGTATTTTGGAAATGACCATAATTATCTTTTCTTTTCTTATTGGCTTCTTTAACGGTTCACATCAAATCCATACTCCTTATTCTATCTTTTACTCAGTTTGCTGTTTACTTGGTTTACTGTTTCTCTTCCCCATTGTACAAAGTGTATATCATACACTAATCAATATAGATCAGCCACCATCAGAAAAAGATCGTCCACTACATCAGGCTTCTACTGTGACTAGTTCACAGAGGATGTAGCCGTCTTTATCTGCAGCTTCTCTATTTGACCAGTGTCACGCACACACACGGCCTCTCAATTTGGGACCAAGAACAACTGCAGCCAATTGTGTCACACACACACACATACAATTGTCACATAATAGACAATTGTCTTCACTCCTGACCCCCAATTACCACCGCACGCGAAAGCGCTGCGCTGTGCCGCGGAGCGGAGCGCCGTGATCTTGCTCCGAATCTCAAAACCCACTGGAAGCTGCGCGCCGCGGTGCGCCACGGAGCTCATTCCGGAGGGGGGGCTGATCCCCGGAGAGCAAAGGCTCTCATGAGAATAGCGATGTCACACGCTCATAAAACATGTTATAGACTGAGAAAAGCAATTAACAACACCTCACTTCACTTCTCTACGGTCCCTCTGCTGGTCCCGACCACACAGCTTCGTGAATTATTCAACTTCTGTCCGCCTATATCCGTGTAGAAAGACTATGGTGTCATGCATGCAGTGTTATATATTTCTGTACCTCTACAATTCACTTTTCTTCGTCCATGGTGTCGTGTTGTCTCTGGGACCCTCTGATCGACTGCTGACCTGAAGCTCGTGCTTCCGGTTTCGACGTAATGACAATTAATTGAGGAAAATTACGTGCAAAAGTCCGTGCAATGTGTTTTATTTTGAAACTTCCGGTTTGACTTCCTGTCTGGGGCTTTCTTAATGACTCCGAATTTACGAGGTTTGGAAGCGGCCGCGCAGAAAATAGACCTGAAGCGTATCTCTCGCGCCTAGGCGCCGGCGCCGGCGCTTCAGGATCGCGGCGCGGCGCTTTCGCGTGCAGTGGAAATTGCCTGATAGACTACGATGGGAGCGAATTGCTCCGCAGGACGCTGCCCTGCGCGGCGCGGCGCTTTCGCGCCCGGTGGAAATTGGGGGTGAGACTGCCTTCTAGCGCAGTTAAAAACACTTAGGAGTGGTATCCTAGTTTAGGGGCAATTAGATAGCTGTACACACTACCTCTGGTTCATCCTAAACTCTTAGTGTAAGGCATTAGCAGGTTAAAAATCTGCTCTGGACCATCCTACACTGAACCCCAGCAGTTTGTAAAGCCGCTCAGAAGCTTCCCTCACTAGGCCTGCACTCTAGACAAAATATTTATGCTCACCAGTTTGCTGTCAGCTGTCTTACGTGTGGATCCTCGTCACCGGGCCCCAGTCGAGTGCGGAGACCACCGAACCCTAAAGACGGGCTGTTCAATGCTGGAAATCTTTTCCCAGGCCGTGCACGGACTTTCGCGATGGCCTCCCCCTCTCCCAGGGTCACAGCTGTGAGGAGCGACTCGAAGGACCAATTTATGTCAGGATTTTATCCCTTCGCAATTCAAAAAGCTCAGTAAGGTCCGTACCAAAAAAACCCCAGACATAACTCCAAAAAGGAAAAATGATGATGAGACAACTGAAGGCAAAAAAGATGAGATTTAATACAGCGCCGGAGTTTACAACATATCAACAAGATGCTGGATGCTGGAAACTGAAGATGCGTCATGTTCTGTCTCTATTTATGAGAGTGTCAAGAAAGGTGTGTGTGTGTGTGTTGACCTCCGTACCTCACTGTCTTGGAATGAGCCAGACTGAACTGGTATGGAAGATGTCCCTCAACAGATAAGAGGTCGAAAGACAGCCTCCACACCGAGGTCAGATACGGAGTTTTAGTGAATTAGCATATATGGCATGTGCTTAAGGGGTGTCTAAGGTATGTGGACGAGTGTTGTGTGTGTGTAGGAGCATAAGCTAGACAATGATTACAAGCATGATAACATGACAGGATAAAGAGTCAAATACATGAAAAGAATATATACAATATGTACAAAAGTTGAATACATAAAATATGTACAAAGGTCAAATTATTCTTCACAATATGTGACACACTTTTTACTGTAAAGCAAACTGAAAAATACTCAGACTATATCTAGAAAACTATTCTTTAAGGCATTTTAAGAGTTTAATGATCAAATTCTCAGTCTAACTGTGAGTGTGTTGATTTTTTCAGCTTCATTTTCACTTTTTTTTACTTTTCCAACAGAAGCAGCCAAAGAAAAAACACTCATGGACAATTATGGAGACAACATCACTTTGACTTTGTGAAGACTCAAGATGACCTCCTCTGACTGTGAATATAGGACCTGGATCTTTGTGGATTCAGGATCCATAACAGCAGAGCTGGTCATAGGGGGCCCATCAGTGCAGATCCTGGAGCCAAGACCACAGACTGAGTCTGACTGAGGACTGTTCTCTGGTCATCAACAAAGTCCACCAGGAGGACGTTGCACTTTAGAGTCGTCTACAGGAAATATCTGACACAACATATCATCCTCATCTTCTTGGTAAGTGTTTGTATTTTCATTTTCTCTGCTCTGAATAATGTTTCAAAGTTTACTGAAATATTCTGTGGTCATCACTCAGAGCAGGTCTCCCTGCAGGCTGCTGCTGTTTTTAATGTCTGTCATCAAGCTGGGACAACTGCTGTTAGTCTGTTCTGGGGAGGAGGGGCCAACAGGGTCCAAAACTGAGCCGGGAGCCCCCTGGCCAGAGAGGGTTTACTTCATGTGTGCGTCAACATGGCACACTGGATCGTTCCTCTTTTTTTTTATAATAATAATGACAGACAGCCTCCAAGTCTTTCTGTTTTTCATCAAAAAATTTAGCAAGTGATGGAAAATATTCAGTTAATGTGACCCCTGTTTGCCACCATGATCACAACCTCCTCGTAACACTGTGGGCCAGATCCTCAAAAGGATTGCACTGCTTTTGCGACCTCTAAACCTGTGCATATGATAGAAAAAATAACGCATGATCCTCAAAGCATACGCAAAGGGTGAAATGCACGCAAACTGAACCCAAACTGCACTGCCGCTCATGGCTGCGCCAGTCTAATTTGTATGCATGTAAAGTAGGGAATATTCATAAATGCAAGGAAAGGAAATTGCCCCTTTCCTATGCAAATGAGCCTTGTTGCAAATACCACCTAATCCTCAAAGACCAGCCTTAATAGCCACATGCAGTTGAACGGTGCAAATTACTGCCTGTGAGACCCGTGTATTTAATCAGTTCAATTTCTCTTTCTCTCTCACTCTCTCTCTCGCTCAGAATGATTGCACTGAGTTGGTAAGAACTCAGAAGCACACGAGAAAGGATTTGTCAGAGGAGAGAATCACTTTTTGGTTGAAGTGACAATGAAATCATTTGCAGAAAGTGTTTGCCAGATAAACTACCAGTCTGTATTCCGTATTATTATTATTACCTCCACTGAACATCTGATCACAGTTATGGCGTTACGGCTCTGTGGCTTTTTATTTCTCTTCTGCAGTAATCTGTCATCAGTGGGGCAGATCTCCTCGCTGATGTTCCCTTTAAGTAAAGTCCTGTCTGTTTGCAAACTTCTCATTGCTCAGCACATTTTTGGTTTCTTTGTGTTTTTGCCCCTCATAATGTCTGCCTTGAAACTCAGAAGCACTTTGGTTAATTACATGTATGCTGATTGGACTCATAATTTAAAAAATCATCCTGAACCCCTTGAAAGTTGTTCAATACAAGTCAAATATGACACTGTTTTAGATTTCTCTGGTGAGATATTCCTGTCCAGATATATAAAATTAATTTATGATGGCTATTATTACTTTGAGTTTGATGTTCTATTCTAGAATTTTCAATTTAGAGTAAAGTAGTGATTACATTGACGTAGATGTTTACTTGAACAGATCCAGTTTCTAATTATATTCAGAAGTTTTTTTGCTGGATAGTTCATAGTGTTGTGGACTTGTAGCCTGAAGGTGCGTTCACACCGGACGCTACCTGTACTACCTCGGCAATCAGTCTCCATTCAAAGTCAATGTACAGCCGCGATGGGGCGGGGCTAACCTTCCCGCGATGTGACAGCTGGCGACAAGACGACCGCTTCACTCGTCGCGCGATGTCAAAGTTAAAAAAAAGTTGATCTATTCGGGCGATGTCGTGCGTGGCTGTGCAGCATCAGCCAATCAGCGGTGTGTGTACGTGTGACGGTGCCGTTATTCATCCGGACTACAGGGCGGAAGACTTCCGCATAGGCGGAACTAATCTCAGTGAGGACATTTGCAGACGGACCGCAGTAAACTCACAGAGGATGCTGCTGCATCATCAGCTGCAGTGTTTTGTGTTTGATAAGTGAGTGAAAAGGACACAGCTGGAATAATGTCCGCTTATACACCCTATTATGGGATATATGATACGATCGCGGTAAAACTCGAGCGGACGTGACGTCACCGAGGGACGGCCGACGCCAGGCGACCAAACAGGTAGGCTATTTATGGACGCGCGACGCTACCTCAGTGGGCGACGCGACTTTGGTAGCTGAGTCGCTTGCGGTGTGAACGCACCTTTACACATTGATGCCAAAAAATGTTTCGTTTCATAAAAGAAAACTTAAATCTAGGCTAATTATGCATATTTAATGCACTTCATAATTCAGCCCTTTAAAGCCTGAAAGCACAATGATAGCCAGAAAATTCTATTTTGTTGGAGATGAAATGTTTATTTCACTTTCTACTGAAATCCGACAAAATTAAAAAAAAAAAATCCATAAAATTTTAAGTTTTGTATCTCATGTGTTGTTGGCAAATTATAATTCACCTGAGGACATTTGTCCCATTTATCTGATTGTATTCATTAGTTTTTTTAGTATTTGTGGATCATATTGATTAAATAAATGTATCATGAAAGTATGTATCAAATATGATACAGGCTCTAAGGGGCTAATTGTGTAAAGGTTTGTGTATTTTTAAGTTTTGTGATATATTCAGATTTTGTTTTATTGCTGCTTGTTGACAATTTGATTGAATTTTTTTTGAAGAATAGTTTGATTTAGTTTGGTTATTCATTAAAGTATTTCTTCTACTTTTAGATATTGTTTTGAGCTTTTAGCTCTTGTAAATCTGCTGTAGTGGTGATCAGACCGGTGTTTTTGTTGAGCAAAATACTGGTCTTGGATTTGATGATTGTGCATAAACAAACATGTAGACAGGTAGGATATAGACTTATAAGAAAAAATGACATAATTACAGTTATTGTTTACATCTCTACGTGAGACATTTGAGGAAAAATCAGACAACACTGCAAAAAAATATGGCATTCATTTTTATTTTAGTTTTTACCTTTCCATTGAATGCAAATGAACCAGTGCTGTATAGTCTGATTAAATCCACAGAAAACGAATCATTCTTGTCAAAAGTTGTCCTGCTTTGTATGTGGCAAAATTTTGGTTGACTCCATCAAATCTCACTCCAAGGTTTTTGAAAAGTTGGCAGCCCTGTGTCATCACAGCACAAACCCAAACAAGCCAGCAGCAGCAATGTAATGTCCTAAATAATCTGGTTTGATATATATTGTGTATTCTTAGGAAAAGCTGAAGAGATGGGTCAGAAGGCTGAGAGCGCCACAGAAAGAGAGCCAGTGAACATTGGAGTGATTGACAGCAAGGCCACAGAGCAGGAAAGAGAAACAAATGAAGATCCCAATAGGGAAAGATAAAGTGACGATAAAAAAAGGAAACATTTGCTGAAAGAGTGTGTGTGAGAACGAGATAGCAGCATCAGGAAATGAGCAGTTTAATGAGCGCTTATACAGTCCAGAGGAGGAAACCCTTTATATTCCTGTGTTGATTCTCATCACAAGTTTATTTTTTCTTGCATGTGTGTGTCCATGTAGTTCATATACTTAAGCTCAGTTTGTCTTTCTCCACAGATACCAGCAAAAGTAAAGAAGACCCATCAATACATACCTGAAAGTGTTCCCAGGAACCTTGATAAGACAGCCTGGTA
This sequence comes from Scarus forsteni, assembly GCA_036419115.1. Taxonomy (NCBI): domain Eukaryota; kingdom Metazoa; phylum Chordata; class Actinopteri; order Labriformes; family Labridae; genus Scarus; species Scarus forsteni. The sequence goes on from JAZDUH010000425.1 coordinate 9,188,216, forward strand.
CCAGTCCTTTACAGGAAAATACTCTGGAGTGCCGAGACCCAATAGACTAGCCTTATAAAGGGTATAGTGGATGCTCTCATTGTTTTGTGTTTTCATTGTCCGCATCGCTAATGAAACAATTACCATCACTGTTTTTATATTTTGTACTGAAGCAAATATGTTGAAGGCTTGAACACCGTGTTGTTGATGAAAACAAAAAGACTGTCTTATTTTTTTTTTTTAACAATTTCTTTGGACATATTGTTGAAAAATGTAAATAACATTCAAGCAAATCAATCAATCAAACTATACTTATATAGCACATTTCTGACAACATTCATTCATTCATTTTATATACCCCTTTGTCCCTTTCAGGGTCAACCATTCACGCTCACACTCATACCTAAGGGCAATTTAGAGTCGCAAGTTAACTTATGAGCATGTTTTGGTCTGTGGGACGAAGCCGGAGTGCCCATAGGGAACCCACGCATGCACGGGAAGAACATGCATACTTCGCATAGAAAGGCCCCTGTCCGACCCGGGAATCGGGTGTGAGGCACGTGCACTACCTGCTGTGCCACCTTCCTACAACATATGTAACCCAAAGAATTCAGTAAAACTTAACTGCAACTGGAATACTTGTACTAGTACTTTGTATTAACTTTATTAATTAGACCAAATATTTTGAATGCGTGAACACTTCTCAGTCTCTTTTGTCATGTGTCCCTCTGACAAAACCCTGGACCCCAGCCAGGGGCCTGTTCTACGAAGCAGGATTACTGCCTAGCGAGGTAACTTTGAGGGTAAGTTCCGGGTTTCCTGTTCTACGAGACGGGTTCACTTCTTAGCGAGGGGAGTCTCCATGGCAACGTACGCTGAACAGCTAACCTGCTCCGGGGCAGGTTAGGTTCCAGATTGAACTCGCGGACTATAAAAACCCCGCCCACTGACCAATGAGCTCTCTCGGCCATCTCCTGGGAGAGGAGCACCCCCCACCCGTTCTTTTCCCCTCTGCTTTCTTTCTGTTGGCTGGGGGTAACTTAATATCTTCATTGTGTCTTATCAATCTGTACAAAAATAAATTAAATCTTCTTCAATTAACAATTTGAATGATGTTCTTGTATTTGTTGCGCACCTGTTCCCAGGTGCGTTTTGTGCCACTTTGATTGGTGCTGAAATGAGACTCAGATTTAGAGTCACAACACAGTACATGACACTTGCTACAGGTAGTTAAAGGGAATGAAGAACTCTTATTGCCGTAACAAGATTTTCAATGCCAACACTTCTGTTCCATGACAATATTTTATTGCCAGTCTTAAAATTATGACAGGAATTCATGTAGGGCTCATGTGGCCCTCATATCACACAAAAAATGGATCGTGGATGTGCAGCAGCAGCAGCACCTTGTTGAATCGATGCCATGAAGAGTGAAGGCAGTTCTGAAGGTTCTCACCTTGTACTAACAAGGTGTTCCCAATAAAGTGGCCTCTGATAATAGTTATCTTTTAGTTTATAGTTGTCAGAGTTTTAGACTTTCAGATTTTACGAATCATTCATACTGAATAAAGAGAAATGTTCTAATTTTTGTTGATCAGGAGAAATTCACGGAGAGAGAGAGAGAGAGCACACTGACTGAAGACATTTAAGGAAGTCACACCTCCTCTGAAAAAAGGGAGGAGGTTCATCCTGCCTTTATAAAGTCTGATTTAGACTCAAGAGGACAGTCATGAAGAAGTTCAGGTGGATTGAGATTTGTTTCCTCCTCACAGCTCTGCCTCAGTTCACTGGTAAGAACATTTCTGTCACACTTTCTATTCAATCAGGAAACTGGAGAGAAGCTTCACTCATTTAAGAAAACTGAATGTGTTCATGTGTTACAGCCATGACCAGAGGAATGACAGACAGACAGACAGATAGATCTTGTATTCATAAACTTGATGATGATTGTGTCTTCATTAGTATCAGATCTATCATAGAACACTGTCAGTATGAATCTCTCTCCTGAATCTTGTCTCTCTGCAGTAAGAAGGTGGCTCTGCCTCCAGTGCAGAGGTCTCATGTCTAAACGTCTCATCTATTAACTGCTGCTCACCAATTTACAGGCAAAGTGTGAGATCCATCCAGACAAACCTGGAAGTCAAATGTGCACACCTGTAGGCAAACTCTGAGCCAGGATACGTACCTGCTAGCGGCAGGGATGAACCATGTTATTGATCCCATATCTGTATTGGCAGATATTGAAACTTATGTCCATATTTACAGCCAATGTATCAGCTGGAATATCAACATGGTGGACTAATGTCCCATGATGCTTCACCTGATCATCTCTGCATGGGTTCATTTAAAAACAACAGTGTCCTGTTGTCACCTCCACCAAGGAGGTCATGTCCATGCAGGAGTTTGTCTGTCTGTCTGTTTGTGAGCAAGGTAACTAAAAACGTTTAAAATGAATTTTAAATGCAATTTTCAGGGAATGTTACTGTGTTGTTTTGAGTAGTTTAAAACTCTTAGTGGGTTAATTAAGAGGCTTTCAGTGGCATCATGTAATAATGCTGTGTACCAGCTACTGTCCGACTCTCATATCTCCCCCAGGGACGAAGCTCCCAAGTTCCTTTATTGACTATCATATTTACAGAGACATGGGCCTCCAGCACCCCACTTCAAAAAGCTGATGTAATTACTCCTTTAAGGACGATATAATGTTGTCACCTAAGTAATCAAATGAAAAGAAAGGGGAAAAAAACCTGGAAAAACAATGAATGAAGAAACAAGTAAGCCAAAGATGGTGCATAAAATAAATTGTGGGAAACTAAAGGAAAAGTCTCATGTCTTTGTCTTTGTTGATATTCCCTGTATTACTAAATGATTAGTGGATCAATTTTTTTTTTAATTTACTGACACAAAGTTCATATAATCAATCAATCAATCAATCAATCTTTATTTGTATAGCGCCAATTCATAACAAGTGTTATCTCAAGACACTTTACAATAGAGCATAAAGCTCTTCATTTTATGGATACACATATATGCATAGATACATATATACATATAGAATACACATATACATATATATACAAATATATACATCCAACACCCAACATGAATCCATATAGCCAATCATGAATCCCTCCATCATGGCTCAAGAAAAAACCTTCTGTTAAGCAGCAGGAAATCTTGAATGTGGATCCCAGTCTCATGATGAACAGCAAATCCACACGATGCTGTGTTGGGTGTGAGGGCAAAAGAAGGGAGGTAAGAGGAGACAAGTGGACTAAAGTAAGAACTAAAGTTAGGGACAGATCCATGAACCATAGACCTGTCGTCTGATTTATTAGAGGTTAGTCTCTTGAGATGCTACATCTCATTTTCAGGAGGGTCCTCATGTCTGAATGGTTGTGGTGATCATTTTATAGAAGTATAAGCAATGATATTCTTACTGAAAATAAGAATTTATGGTAGTGACGAACTCATGGGTGCCCAGACCACAAGTGCATCCCAACCATATTTGTCTCCATTAAATATAAATGTGTTAAAGGCCTCTTGAGATCTGACATCCCATTTTCAAGAGGGACTTCATGACTATGTGGTAATAAAAAATAGATACTGTAGATGTAACGATCATGGATATGGAGATCATGCTAACATCTACATGAACAGCTATGATGATAATGGGAATGGAGTGTTCCTAATAAAATGGCCAACTATGTGTCATGTTTATAATTGTGGTTTTGAGGCTCCATGACTCCACAGCAGCAGGCAATCTCCACCAAGGATCCCGGGCCATATAAGGAGGATGTGGCATAGAGGAAAAGGGGGAGAAATGCAGGTAGGATTAATCAGAAGGAAAAAAAGTTGTTTCTGAACTTTCAAATTGGATGGTGTATGTATGATCTGTAATTTTCTGTTGTTGATAAAAAAAGTAGAAAAATATATTGACACACACCCATCACAGCATCGTGTGAATTTGCTGTTCATCATGAGACTGGGATCCATATTCAAGATTTCCTGCTGCTTATAAGAAGGTTTTTTCTTGAGCCATGATGGAGGGATTCATGATTGGCTATATGGATTCATGTTGGGTGTTGGATATATATATTTGTATATATATGTAGATGTGTATTTTTATATGTATATATGTATCTATGCATAAATGTGTATCCATAAAATGAAGAGCTTTATGCTCTATTGTAAAGTGTCTTCAGATAACACTTGTTATGAATTGGCGCTATACAAATAAAGATTGATTGATTGATTGAAATAAGCTCTGATCAGACTGGACATGTGAAGGACTAACCTACTGTCTGACCCACACATAGGCGCAGACATGGACCATGATGTGGATGATGATGAGTATTGGGACGATGAGTATGACGATGAAGGAGGGTTTGTGCTGTTTCATCCTTCGCCTAACTTAACCGTGAAGGACTATCCTCCCAAAGCTTCCGGTAAGATCCAAACTTTTTAAACTTCTTTTTTCATTTCGTTTTTTTTTTATCGATCCCTCCTATTTTTAGTGCAATTTTTTTCTTTTTTGAGCTGAGCGACGTGATTTATCATTGGACAACCGGCATGAATGAAATGTTACTGATATGAGGTGTTTCTGAGGACTAAACAATATTTTTATTTAATATTTTATCAAATGTTTTATTTAACATTTGTATCATCATGTAACCCACCTGAGGTCACAGGATATTTACCTCCACCAATGAGTTTGTGTTTTCACCAGGGTCAATCTATTTGTTTGTCTGTTAGCAAGATTACGCAAAAACTACTGGATGGATCTACATGAAAATTTGATCAGAGGTGTGGTTTGGGCCAAGGACGAAGCCATTACATTTTGGTGTTGATCTGATCCAAAATTGACGTCACAAAGAAAACATTCAAGTTTATTATAGCAAAGCCCATTAATTTAGAGCATTATGGGAATTGTAGTTTATTTGCAAACTGATGTCAACGTTTTTTGAGCCTATGTCACTACATTTCCCAGCTTCCCTTGCATTGCCAGCGGACGAGTTCTGCTCACACAAAAACTAACAATAGCCTGGTGGATCGGCACGTTTGTTCAACTTTGTAACTAGAACACTGATAACGCAGTATTCTGCACATGGACAGACATGATCTGTGACTGGGTTGTCTACATGGAGCAGAAAAGTTGCTGCCGTAACTGAGCTGCTTGGTGGGGGTCTGCAATCTCACAGTGCTTTTCTAGTTAAATATATAATGAACCAGCGTCTCGGTTCGGAACAGGAATGATAAAGTAATTTTGACTGGCACAATAAGCAACTGAAGCCACTGTGCTTTAGAAAAAAAATAGTGTATTAAACAGAATAATAGGGCGACATGGTGGCACAGCAGGCGGTGCACATGCCTCACAGCAAGAAGGAAGCGGGTTTGATCCCCGGGTCGGGCAGGAACTTTCCAGGTGAAGTTTGCATGTTCCTCCCATGCATGCGTGGATTCTTTCTGGGCACTCTGGCTTCCACACACCCTGGTCACTCTAAATTGCCCTTTGGTGTGAGTGTGCACGTGAATGTTTGTCTGTCTCTCTATGTGGCCCTGCGATTGACTGGCAACTAGTTCTGGGTGTATCCCACCTCTCGCACGGTGACAGCTGGGATAGGCTCCAACCCCCCTGCAACCCCGAACGGGAGAAGGGGTATAGGAAATTATTGAATAAACAGATTTTTTTTTTTTCCAGACAGCTCGATTTACTGCAGCATAAGGATGAATCAGTAAAAAATGATTGAACATAGTTCAGTAACAAATAAACAAAAATGTAACTAAAAATATCTCCTTCAGAGTTTTAGTTCCTTCTTTAACTTAACGTAAAAGTTCTTTGAAGTAAGTAAATATTTAGTCAGGTTTACTGTCAGTCAAGAGCTCTCGTTCGAGACTGCAAAATCAGGCAGAAAGACGTCAGGATCAAACAGGGGTCAGGGGTCGGCTCACCATCTCTTTTGTTAAGGAGAATCCAGATCCAAATCTGAGGAGGCTTCCACTCAAAAACCTTACACAGTAAAAAAGGCTAGTTGTTTTAACTTAAAAAGTTAGTGTCAGGTCTGCCTCAAATTTTAAGTTTTCTGAATTTAGAAATTTAAGTTCAGTTGAATTAAGAACAATTCAGATCAAGTGAACTTCTTAACTTCAATAAACTTGCTATTAAAGGGCAACTTCGGTATTTTTCAACCTGGGTCCTATTGCCCCAAGTGTATGTGTGTATACGATTGATGGGTACAACTAGTTTTAAAATTGGCTCAGTATCAAGGGAGCGGATGCAGCCGGCAGCCGCGAAGCTAGATGGGGGGCAACTGCATCCCGTATAAGTTTGAGCATTAAAAGTGTTTATTTCGCCACAGACCGGTTGCGATCGCCGGTGCTAGCTCTAATTAGCATTGTAAGCATTATGCTTTTCCTTCACGTCCTCTGACCTGTGTGATGTCATCTCCTGTGAGCTTGTTGCCGGAAGAAAACAGAGGAGCCATGCAGCGCGCCGCTCATAGTGGAGCTGCTTATCCCGGAGGACAGTTGAAAGTTTTACTGCATCGGTATCATGGCTGAATATTTACCAGATTTCGAGAGTGAAGACGAGCCTTTTCATTACGACGGCCACCCGTATTTATTTGAGCCAGAGTATACGGACGAAGAGCTCTTACAAACTCAAGAGCTAACGAGGATAGCAACAGAGGGCCAACGAGCAGACGAGGGTGAAGCAGCGGCGGCACGAACGCTCTAGATTTGTCTCTGACACACACATTTACTGTTGCCATAAATCCTCTTCACTTCTTCCTCTCGTCCAGCCAGTACAGACTTGTGGCCTACCGTGTTACAATGCTAATTAGAGAGCTAGCACCGGCGATCGCAACCGGTCTGTGGCGAAATAAACACTTACACAATACATACAATACTTATACGTATTGCATGCATAAAGACATATTAGTTATACTTACCTTATGGATAGTTGACCATTTGGTCCCTGTGGTTTTGGTCGCCTCCTCCAATTTATTTTGGGTACATGAAAAAAGGTGTCCAGCACTGCCCTGTTGATCAGAAGGGGGAGATCCTCTAATGTAGTTACACAGCGTCGGGTACTTCCTGTATCATCCCACGACACATCGAGACCACGAATATGGGGCAACACGTTGCAACACAGACATTCTTCCTCTGTGGGCATAGAGTCACAGCAACCACAGGAGCACCACCAGTCCTCAGAAATTCGTGTTCGTGCCGCCGCTGCTTCACCCTCGTCTGCTCGTTGGCCCTCTCTTGCTATCCTCGTTAGCTCTTGAGTTTGTAGCAGCTCGTCCGTGATACTCTGGCTCAAATAAATACGGTGGCCGTCAGAATGAACAGGCTCGTCTTCACTCTCGAAATCTGGTAAATATTCAGCCATGATACCGATGCAGTAAAACTTCCAACTGTCCTCCGGGATAAGCAGCTCCACTCTGAACGGCGCGCTGCATGGCTCCTCTGTTTTCTTCTGGCAACAAGCTCACAGGAGATGACGTCACACAGGTCAGAGGACGTGAAGGAAAACGCAATGCTTACAATGCTAATTAGAGAGCTAGCACCGGCGATCGCAACCGGTCTGTGGCGAAATAAACACTTTTAGTGCTCAAACTTATGCGGGATGCAGTTGCCCCCCTATCTAGCTTCGCGGCTGCCGGCTGCATCCGCTCCCTTGATACTGAGCCAATTTTAAAACGAGTTGTACCCATCAATCGTATACACACATACACTTGGGGCAATAGGACCCAGGTTGAAAAATACTGAAGTTACCCTTTAAGTCAGCTCTACTTAAATAGTTTAGTTTAACAAACTTCTAAAAGCATTCCAATTCCAACACAGTGATTAAACTTCTTTAAACTTACAGTTTTAAAGGTAAAACAACTTGATTTCATCGAAATATTTTGATTCCTTTACCATGAAAACATACTATTAGCAATTGGATTCATAATGATATCTACATGTATTTTAGTTCAGCAGTTATTCACAAAAATCACATTTTTGGTCATGGCGGCCAGACGCTGATCCGGATCAAGACCAAAATTGAATCAGTTCTTCCTTTTCCCATTCTGAACATTTCCTTAAAATTTCAGCAAAATCCATCCATAACTTTTTGAGTTATTTTGTTCTCAGACGGACAAACAAACTCTTCTGAAAACATAACCTCCTCGGCGGAGGTAATTAACAGTTCTAATATGGGGATAAATACCCAGAACCAAATGGTAAAGAAATTTCCAGTGTATGGGAGGGCAATATAACAGAATATTTTTGGTTATTTGGGGGCATGCTGCGGATATAAAAGAATTATTAAAACCTTACGCTCCATTTCTCTCTCTGCACCAACACTTTGGGTTTGGATATAGGACAGCAAACATGTTTTATTCTTCTACACATTTAAAGCCTAAACATGGAATATGTGTATTTTTTCATTTAAAGATGCTATGAGGAGTTTATAAGTAATTACAAAAAATTCTAACTTTTAGATATATGCCTGATCGAAATACACAGTTTAAGATGAGTTTTAAAGCATCAAAATAGGTTATCTATAAATGCTATTCCTTAGCTAAGTGGCTGGACAGCCGGCTACAAAACTACGGTACTAAGTTTTCCAAAAATTGCTTGTTGTCACGCATCAAAAAGTACCGCTACGTAACTATAAAGAGATACATTACCTCGTCACTTTACATCCTGTTAGTTGTTGAAAAAAGAAGTTGTAAAGCGATGCAGAGTTCTGAGGAAGGTTGGAAGGAGGAAGCTGCATTCATTAGCATCACAACAAACACAGACTTTGGCTTGGGTCACGTCTGTTGGTGCGTTCCAGTTGTAGTCAGAAGTAGGAATTTCCAAGTTCCGAGTAGGAAACTGCAACAAGAACGCCCCCTGAAGTTTGAATTTCCTACTGGGAACTTGGTGAAACCTCGTCACCCCCGAGTTCACATTCAGAGATGGATGCCCCCAGTGTGAACAGTTATTTAGCTCCTGTAATAATCAATTTATTTGCACTTCTGACTGGGGTGTGTCGCTCTAGATCAGCTGTATACATCGTATTGTTAGACTTATATTTACAAAAATGCTGCCATAGTGATAATCACATTCTTCATGTGATATTTGAGAACAACAACGCAGGGCGTGCTAACAACAGCTAACAATAGCCTGGTAGATCGGCATGTTTTTTCCGACTTCAACTGGAACGCAGATTAGGCCGAGATGATGTCACTCCCAGTTCCGAGGTTACTGGAACACAGCATTACGACAGTTGCCGCGCGTGCTCATGGGTAGCAGAGTCTTAATGTCACTGGAAAGAGATTCTCCTCATAGCACCTTTAAGGTTTTATCACTCATGTTCATCTTTGTTGGGTGAGAAAACAGGACCAACAACAACCGAGCCAACGACAGCTGAAAGAGTGAAGACAGCAGAAATCAACACAACAGCTACAACCCATGAAGCTCAAACCAACCTGACCAACAGTGAGTCAACAATTATAAAACATTTATTTATACACATACAGGCCCACTGAGAGAGAGGGCTGGGCCCCTGACATGGATGAAGAATGGGCCCCTCATTTAATGAGACTGATTAGCCTTCACCGATAAGCTCCCCTCTGTCCTCCTGCTCTTTGGTGACATTGTCGTGGATGCTCTTCCTCTTGTGCTCACTGCCTCTGCTGCTTCTCCTCTGCTGCATTTGTGCTGCTGTCCTGGTTTCATTTGGCTCCTGTGTGTCTCTAAGATCCGCTGTTGAAGCTGACTGAAAAAATGCTTCAGGAGGTTTTTGTCTGGGTCAAAAGTTCTCTCCAGTCCACTCTTTTCCTATGTTCAGGTCCTGGCATTAGCAAATTCAGTCCAGAATAAATGGGAGGACAGTCTAGTTCAGTGGGACAGCCAACAACACTATTAAAATAATCAAACTAAGAAATAATCAAACTCACAACACTAAAGTGGAACTGGGGATGTTTAAAACTGTCCTAATATGTAAATGTAATTGGAGTTATTGGATTGGTCATCAATCCAGTACAGTGGACCATTTCATTGCTGAGCTCCATGCCCCCCCGCCTGTAGAGTTCATGACTTGGACTTGAGGCATCTTTTGGTATTTGTCCACGATTTAGGGATGATTGACTCTATGGGCCTGATCTAACAAAGGTCTGTATGTATATGTATGTCTGTATGTATAACAACATGTGTAAACTTGATAGAGCATGCAAAGCTGATCTGCTAACCAGGTGCACTAAAGATTGTGTCTGTCAAATGAGCAAAAACTCACACGCAGTCCATTTAGAGTGTTTGTCTTTGTGAATATGCAGAATACATGCAGATTATCAGAACATGCAAAATACTGGGAAGAGGAGATGCATTATTTAGCGCCCAAAATGTGATTTATCAAACCCAAATCTGATTGTGCTCTGTGTTGTTATATCTATATTTAGCATGTTTGAAAAGCAGGTGCAAACTGGCACAGTGTTTCACACAGATGGTTGAAGACGGAGAGAGAGAATCTTATGTGTGTTTCAACATACTTGGACTCCTGTAACAGCAATAACCAAATATTTTCTGTCACTGTCTGAGTTTTTTGATTAATGATGAAAATATTTGAGGCTGTCTGTCATTAGGAAGGACTGGACAAAGAGGGATGATCCAGTGTGCCATCATACTCATGCAGGCACACGCATAAAGTAAACCCTCTCTGTTTTGAGCTCTTAATATATTTTGGAGGAGGTCATTTAACCTAAGCAAAAAGATCCCTCTTATAGCCAGAATTTCTCCATTTGTCACTCAGGCTGATAAATGGGTTGTGCAGATTTACAGTTACAGGATGTTCAAGATAAATCTGTGTGTGCATAACTGTAAGACTGCTCTGAACATGAGAGGTTATTGGTGATGAAGCTGTGTAACTTTGTAAGTGCTGCCATTTAGATTATGTTTAATTGGAATCAGAAAAAGAAAATTAAAAATGACAGATAAATACATGGCATGAGGGACAAATAACAACCTTGTTAGTCAAAATGGCAGAAAGCAAGAAAAGGTTACTGCAACCTCTGGTCAAAAATGAAAATAGCAGAGACATCATCTACCAAGCAATGCCAGTTTTGAGCTGTGCTTTTCACAGATAGCCTCCCAAATATGTTCCATCTGGCAACACAGAGATGTCTCTCCTGGAGTTCACCAGTGTGTTCATTTGCCTCCAACTCCATGGCTTCAAACTTCATTTTTTAGTGCGACCAATTGGCTCTCCCAAACTCTCCATGGAGACAGCTGGTAGCACATGCAAAGTCCTCATTGAAATTAGGCAGTCTGCATCACTTTAGCACCTGCTATAAATTACACACAAAGTCATAGAAGATCACCCACAACATGCCTATTGATAGCATGGGCAATTTTTTTAGTTTGCATACACAATTTATTACTTGTTATGTAGAATTTCAGTAGATCAGGTTAAAGTGTCTCTTCCAGGTTTAGAGTTCAGAGTAAAAGTTAAGGATCCTGCAGTGACACCTGTGAATTCAATTTACTGAAACTGGGGATGCACCACATCGGCTTTTTGCTGATAATGGATATGTTGATATTTCAAAACTTATCTTGGCCGATATGAAGAAATAACTGAGAGTTGTTCTTCTTAGAGGACTCCACCGTCATATGATACATGTTTTTTTTGACAGTAACACTTAAGTCAGGCTTCATACACTATTTTTTTTACTGTTTCTCTGTTTGATAGATTGTTCAGCTCGTCCTCTGGACGTGGTCATGTTGACTCTGCGTGTGTTTGAAGTCCTCCTGCTGACTGTGATCACTTTTCTCCTCTTCAGAGCTCAAGGTGGGAAAATCAAACCAACATTTATCCAAATGTTTGACCATCATGTGTTCAGCAGAGCTCAAGTCTTTCTGTGTGTGATTTTCAGTGAAGCGGGGATCATCTGCTGGAAACACAGTTAGTTACAGATCCAGACTGAAGTGAACTGATGTGTTCAGATGAAGAACCACAGTCTTCCTCACATGCTGACTCAGATGTTTTCTATCTGACAGGAGTGTGACGGAGATGACTGCACAGAGGATTAGCAGCTAACGATGAGCCAGAGAACAATATGAAGCTAAAACTGAACTGAAAGTCCATCAAGAAGCCACATGTTTGAGCTTTTTGTGAAATAATACTATCTTTAATCGTCACTGAAAGAAATAGAATATTTTTCACTTAAGCACTGGAACATTTTTATGACATTTATTGTATCAACTTTCTCTTTCTATAGCCTGCATATACTGTACATGTGTGTATTTTAGGGCTGGGGCTATCATCCAGTTTCAGTTTCAATTACAATTATAGCTTCCAACAGGTAACAAAAATATGACCATCCAGATTTAAAGATTACTAGAAAAGAAAACACCCATGGCCCCAGAAGGAAGATGAGTGTAGATAATGGATGTACATCAATATGTTCCAGGATGAGGAGATAATCTGTTGTTCACCTGTCAGTGCTCATGCTGTTATGTCTGGTTGCTGTATTTACTTTTCTCGTTTGTTCAAAACCTTTTTTTCTATTTAGAGTTTCCAACAATGTGTAACAATGCTGCCCTCAGGAGGAGAAATAGGTGAATTGTGGCCTTTTGGATAATTAAAGTTGTTCTTGAGCAGTTTTCAACAACTGGTGGCCCAGGACCAAACCAGGCCCCCTGATAATTATTGTACAGAAGAGGATTAGGGCCACTGGAAGAGTTATTTATTTATTTATTTTTTATATGTAACCATTTTATGAATGTGAATAATATCAGAATTTTAAGATAAAGTCTGACTTTTCTTTCATTTTATTGTGTTATCATTTTTGCCTCTATGATAAATAGCTTTATAACCACATACACATGAGGACTGTCTTAAAGGAACACTCCGACTATTTTGGACCCACGCCCTTTCCCTATCATTGACAAAGTGAGACAAGCTGAAAAATACCTTTTTTGTGTCTCTGCGTCCAGTGGCTGGCTCCCAGCTGTTAGCTCCGTAGGTAGCTTAGCTCAATCGCTGGAAGTCAATAGGAGTCAAAGCCGGACTAACGAAAGTGGACAAAATACTCCTTGCAGTGGTCCTGTGGAGGGCATATTAGCACCTAAAGTAAATCCGAATGGCTATAAAAAATTTTAAAAGACATGTTTTCTTTCTTAAATCTGTTAAAATAACGTTTAGATAAACACAGACCTGCGCATGCGCAGTGCCCCGCAGACCGAAAGTAGCAGCCGGATTGACGAAAGTGGATAAAATACTCCTTGCAGTGGTCCAGGGGATGGCTTATCAGCACGTGAAGTAAATCCGAATGGTTATAAAACATTTTGAAAGATGTGTTCTCTTTTATAAATCCGTTAAAATAACGTTTTGATACACACAGACCTGCGCGTGCGCAGAGCTCCACGGACCGGAAGTGGCAGCCGGATTGAGCACTGCGCATGCGCAGGTCTGTGTTTATCTAAACGTTATTTTAACGGATTTAAGAAAGAAAACATGTCTTTTATAATGTTTTATAGCCATTCGGATCAACTTTAGGTGCTAATACACCCTCCATAGGACCACTGCAAGGAGTATTTTGTCCACTTTCGTCAGTCCGGCTTCGACTCCTATTGACTTCCAGCGATTGAGCTAAGCTACCTACGGAGCTAACAGCTGGGAGCCAGCCACTGGACGCAGAGACACAAAAAAGGTATTTTTGAGCTTGTCTCACTCTGTCAATGATAGGGAAAGGGCGTGGGTCCAAAATAGTCAGAGTGTTCCTTTAAAAACAAGATGCCACAGCTCAAGGAGTAAACCTCAAATAAACATGATGAGGTCAGGTTTAGGGTCTGGTCGTCCATGCCTCTCTCTATGTACACACATGTACACACACGCAAACACACACCTGCACACACACACACACACACACATAAACACATATATTTATACATCTATATATATATGTATATATATATATATATATATATATATATATATATATATATATATATATATACACATATATATATATATATATATATATATATATATATATATATATATATATATGTATATAGATATGTATATATATATTTGTATATATATATATATATGTATATATATATATATATATATATACATATATATATATGTATATATATATATGTGTGTGTGTTTATGTATCTGTGTTTCCAAAATAAGAACATATGTGTTGCTGTTTTGAGAACAGCTTATTGATGTCAAATACCGACAACTGTAAATGAAACTCCACGTAGCTGCTACAGGACTGGCGATAGGGACTGATAACTAACAGTATTTATCCAATCTTTTAATAATTGTTGCTTTTTTAAATTATTTTGTTGTGATTATTATTTTTTTCTTAAACCTGGCCCCATAGCACGTGCCAAGAAAAAACTTCATGCATCATAAATGAGCTGGAGTTGTGCACTAAACCAAACTTGTGAAAACATCGACTTTAAAAACATTTCGATCAGGAACAAAGAGAGAGCAGTCTCTGGAAGCTGAGCTCAGAGCTTTGCATTTCAGACCTCAATATTCCTAAACTCCTGGTTGCAGCTCTGGGGATCAGCGTAAGTTTAAACAAAGAAAAACAAGTGGTTGTACCAGATTGCAGCTGGTCCATTAGGCAATTTCAGCAAATGCTAAAGGCGCCGTGGCCTCCAGAGGGCGCCACACAATCTGGATAAAAATCACCTTCAGTATGATTATAATATAACTACTCATTATTCATAACTCCTTAAATGGAAAAAAACTCAAATTGACTGAGATGTAAAGCCCAAAAATATAACTGCTATGATAATAACAAACTTTATAGATATTTAACTCTAGTTGTTCATTTTGTTAAAGGTCGTATTGTCTAAAGCACGATAATTGTTTCAACTTTAAATCAGCGTTAAAGTACACATTATTATCATTAATACTCCATAACTTAGCATGCCATATGCCATATTAAACTGCAGTTCACTGCTTTTTTACATCTGCTGATCATCATTTCACTTTAATGACAATAAAGATGTATCTCATCTAATATGCATATCAGAAGAAAAGACATTGTATATTTTACATGCATAGTAGACAGCATGTTTCTTTTAGGATTTTTTTTTTTTCTTGGAATCATCATTTTGGAATAACAGTTGTTATACTCCTCTTGTCTCTTCAGATGCACTTTTTAGATATTTAAGTCTGGCCTCTGCAAATGTTGGACCATCAACAGATATCACAACTTCAGCAGAATAAAGAAGCTTTTCTTGGGTTAAACCCATTTAAACTTTCCTGGGATCCACCATGATGCAAACTCATCTGACTTTGAATAATAAGCATAAATCATGTGGTCTTCAATGAGCTGTCATATGTTGGTGTCATAGACGATTTTGCTGGAAGAAAATCCAGAACAACAGCTGTAGCAGGAAAGGTGAGGCATAGTTAATCACTCTAGTAATGCAGTAATAAAAAGCACCATTAGAGGTCTGTAAAATGTCTTTGTACATAGTTTTTCATACAGTTGGATATAGGTATTTTGTATATCTTTTGTATCTCTTTATTTAATTTAGCTTTTGTATAGTTATTACATAGTGTGAATGGAGCTTATGTAAAGAGTTTTACATTGCTTGATGTTGATTGTTGCATTTATAAAATAAATAATATAATTTATTCACTTATTTCCAGCAGTTTTATTTTGTGGTACGGGTATTTATATTGTATTGCAGATTTTTTGTAGTTATTTCTAATTTGTTATTGGTCATCATACAACAGGTTGCATAATGCAATTAAATTGTGGTTCACTCTTAATTGGTTAATTGATAGTAGAAAAAAATGAATTAAAGGAACACTAGATTTGGGCATGCTGAGCAACGCTCTGGAGCACTTTTGATGTCTCAAATATGTACTAAATGACTTTGTTTCTGATTAACAATGGTCCATCTAACAGGACACTTGGATTACAGTCCATAAAAGTCCTAAAACAGCTTTTTGTGGACTTTATGGACCGCTGTCCTGGCTGCGTCCTGTTAGAACAAAGTCATTGTTGTACATATTTAAAATGTCGACCTCCAGCTGCATTTGAGACATCAAAAAAGTGCTCCAGAGTGTTGCTCAGCATGAGGGTGAGTAGAAAATGAGGCCAAATCGTTGTTTGGGTGTAGTGTTCCTTTAATGAAAAATCTAATTTTTAAACAGGGAGGAGTGCAGATGATGCATTAAGTAATCTCACAACGTGAGGGAAGAAGTTGCTCTGCAGTCTGATGGTACAGCGGACACGTCTGTATCTTCTGCCTGATGGCAGCAGGGTGAGCAGTCTGTGTCTGGGGTGGCTGTTGTCCTTCAGGATCCTTTGACTCCTGCACAGGTACCTCACCTCCCTGATATCACTGATGATCAGTGGATACCAATGATACTTTTGGCAGTTTTAATCACTTGTTAAAGAGTTTTACGTCCTCAGCCGTGCACATCTCACGCCAGTTTGTGATGTTTTCAATCGCTCTTTTGTTAAACTTCACCAGAACACAGGGCAGGAATTTTTCTTTCTTAAGTTTCTTTAAGAACTACAGCCTGAGCTTTTTCAGCCAGGGCAGAGACATGAGAAATCCATGACAGTTTCTCTTCTGTTGATTCCCAGGACCTTTAAACTGCTCACTGATGTAGACAGGGTTTTGTGGTTTTGCCCCCTGTTTCTAAAATCAACTTTCATCTCTTTGGTTTTGCTGACATTGAGCAGCAAGTTGTTTTCTGTGCATCATTGTGCAAGATGGTTGATTTCTTCCTGATATGAAGTCTCATCATTGTTGGAAATCCAGCTGATGATGGTGGTATCATCTGTGAACTTCACAATAGAGTTCCCTCCATGTCGGGGGGCAGTTGTGGGTGTACGTGTAAACAGAAGGGGGCTGAGCACACAGCCCTGGGGGACTCCGGTGTTGATTTCTTGAGTGGAGGAGGACAGACTGCAGATCCAAACTGACTGAGTCTGTTGGTGAGAAAGTCCAGGATCCAGTTACAGAGTGGGACTGATGCCCAGAGTGTTCAGTCTTCAAATCAGCTTCATGGGTGAGATTGTGTGAATGCTGAGCTGAAATCAACAAACAGCATACTGATGGGGAAGCTGCTTTCCTCAAGATCAATCAATCAATCCTTATGTGAGTGATGCCATCTAGGCCGTAATGACCTTTAGACACGTGTCTAGTTGACTTGTTTCTCCTGGTTTCATTGATACATACAGCTGAGTATCATCAAGGTGAGTGAAGACTGAGTGAAGGGCAGTGGAGATGGCCTCCTCTGTGGATCTGTTGGCTCTGAATACAAACTGGTGAGGGTCCAGACTGGCAGGGATGTTGTTCTTTATGCTGGAGAATCAGTTTCTCAAAGCACTTCATCAGGATGGAGGTGAGCACCACAGGGCGGTTCTCATTTAGATCAGACTTTTCAGGCACAGGGACGATGGAGGCTGTCTTTAAGCAGATGGGAACACTCTCCGGTGACAGTCATTTGTTAAAACATCTACGAGCTGGTTGGCACATGTTTTAAGTACACAGCCAGGGATGATATCAGACTGGTGTGTACAGTGTGTTTAACTCATATGGTGATGTGGCCTCACACATGACGGGGACACTCCTGCTTTTGTAGCCTGTAACACTTTTGAGCGCCTGCCACATGTGTTTGCTGTTGTTGGTGCTGAGGTCTCTCTCCAGTCTCTGCTGATGCCTTCACTTTGCCTCAGTGATGCCAGCTTTCAGTTTTGCTCTGGCAGAGTTGTAAGCTTCTTTGTCACCCATCTTAATGGCAGCTTATTCTGCTCTAGACAGAGCTCACACCTCTCCATTCATCCAGGGTTTCTCATTAGGGAATAACTTCACTGCCTTTATTTTGACCATCATCAGAACATTTGCTGATGTATGAATTCACTGATGATGTGTATTCTTTGAGGTGGATTGAGTTTTTCTGGGTAGCAGCATCTCTGAACATCTTCCAGAAGCTGCTGTAGCTTCATCTGTCCACACTTTGACTGATTTTGCAGTTGGTTTGGCCCTTTAGTTAGCTGGATGTAAGTAGGCAGGAGAAGCAGGGAGATGTGGTCTGAGTGGCCAAAATAAGGATGAGTGAGGACTCTGTAGCTGCCAGGAACATTGGTGTAGACATGATCCAGAGTTTTGTTTCCTCTGGTGGAGATATGGACATGCAATGGATGGTTGCAATTGGATTAATTAAAGGATACATCAAATGTTGCCTTTTTCAATGTTTTTCAAAGTCTTTCTGCAATAAGACAGTTTCTTTACTGTAGCTGTTGGATTTGTTTTTACCCATTTCAGCTTCACTGTGGTGACACCTCGTCAAGGGCTGATAAAGCTTATTGGTTGAGGTGTCAAAGGGTGGCATATCCGGAGGAGTATCTCATAAAATGCTGATAAAATTTGCAGCCATGACAGCAGCAAAATTTCCCGAATGTTCCGTCATTAATTTCCTGTCGATTGAATCATTCACAGAAATGATGAGTAAACTGCAGGACTGAATGGTGTCATGTTTTAACATGAGGCCCTGCTACCTGGTGCCAGCAGATATGTTAAGTAAATATTTACTGGGTTGTATTTCATTTCAAGACAGACAGATAGTCTTGGTCAAATTATCTAATTAAAGGTTTTAATGGGTGCTCTTGTTGGTGTCAACATCTGCAGCAGGTAGCAGGTCTCCGGGGCTGCAGCCAGATACTACTGTGTTTATGGTAAATGGACTTGTAAATGGACTTGAGCTTACATAGCGCTTTCCTAGTCTTTCACTACTCAAAGCTGTTTTACACCACAGGTCACACCTACCCATTCACACCCAGTTGCACTCACATTTGCTCACTGATGGTTAAGAGTTTCTATGGTAGTTATCCATCAGTATCTCTAACACATTGACGCTCTTTCATGCCCATTTACACGTCACTGACGCAGCAGTGGCGAACTATTCAACTGCACCACCAACGCCCAGTCCTTGACAACTTGACATCTACCAAACAGCTTTTTCATAGAGAGTATATGCAACTGTTTGGTGCTTGAAGTGAGATAGGAAACATGTCGGTGTTTCGTCCCATTTCCATGACAGTAAAGCTGATTCTAGTCTGATCTGAGGCTGAGCTAAAACCTGCTCAAATGACCAGAGTCAGACCGGAGGCATTAGCCTCACGAGAAACTCTGACCTCTCTCTCTCTCTCACTCTTTAGCTCTACTTTAAAATTTACTTCTGTAAACACAGAAAAAAAAACCAAATTAATATTGTAACAGTGTGCTTTTAGCACCACAAATTATTTCTGACTGTCACAAAGTCATATTTGATTGGCCACCTATGTAATTTTTGATCCAGAGGTACAACTGAACAGTTTTATTGTACATGGACCCCATTTCTTGATTATGTGGGGCCAAGAATATGTAGGACATTCTGGAAGACTCTTCCAAAACCAAGAAAAGATGGCTAGTGGACAAGGGTAGGCTCTGTTGTCTGTACAACATTTTCTTTACTGGAGCTGTTTGATTTGTTTTTACCTTTTCAAGCTTCTCTGGTGACTTTTTCAAGAGCTGATTAAGCTTATTGGTAAAGGTGTGAATGATGAAATCATTAGCAAATGGTGGCATAATCGGAGGAGTATCTTATTAAGTGCTGATAAAACTTGCAGCCACGCCAGCAGCAACATTTCACGAATGTTCTGCCGTTGTGACAGGATAAGAAGTAATACATTAATAATTAAACATTAATGGGTAAAAATAATAACAAGTTCATGTTGTCAGTAATCCTAAAGACTAATAGAGGATAAAAGTATTGTTTGTCCACAACCTAAATTCATTTGGAGTTCTTGGAGTCATGAATACATTTAAATCACTTTAGAGACAGTTCTCAGTTCTCTACATGCTGTGTGTGCCGTCACATCTTCTTTACATGTGGATCACTTCAGGGACAGATGTTCATACTTAAGTCTGAAGGCAGCCATGTTTAAACTGGAACATGAACAACCAGTAAAAAGCAAGCCAGCAAACAAACAGATTTCAACAAAAAGTCATAAGTGAGCAGAAAGTCCTGCAGTGAGACTGTAGCCTTGTATGGATGGAGTCAAATCTGAAAATTAACTCTCTGAAAAAGAGTTGGAAACAAGACATGAAATTTAGTTTCACATATCAAAAACTGCATAGGTAAATGAACACTATCACCACAAAACACCACAAAGTGTTGTTTTCCCTATATGGAGAGTTGGTGCTTTAACTCTTCTAAAGTGTAATTATTGACTCTTTTTGGATTTAAGATGTAAAACTTTGGGAATTCAAACTTTTGATGAACTCTCAGGTAGGAATGTTTTCTATCCAGGTAAATTTTCTAATGATGTGTTTAAACTGCAAAGTGTAAACCCTGCTGCATCTATTTACTGTCAATGAAATAAAGATGCCATGTTTTAGCACATCTGTTTTAAAACAGTTTTCATGATTAGAACTTTCTACATTTCCAGCCTTATTTGGTGTGGTGACACAGAAACTAGCTGTGAGTATTTACTCCCAGAATCTTCTGTCCTCTGCTACACTTGTAGCCAGATGACAAATCCTGATTAATTCAATAATGGGGGACGTGACAAGGATCCACACAAAAGGACCCAAAAGCAAGACTCAACAAAAAAAGGCTCCTTAATGAAAAAATCAGCACTCAAAGTAATGAACAGACAATCACAGTATCACTGGAACAACTAGATGAAAGGCAACCAAAAATCACAGCAATGCTTGAAAACTAGATTAACAAAGGCAACCAAAATCTTCTGAACAAAAGCACAAAGAGGCTGCACCTTCTTCAGGAACTAACACTCGTGGCACAAGGAGACACATGGACATGAGACAACACGATCTGGCAGAAGACAAAGGGAGACACAGGCTGCGGTCGAATAGTCCTTCCTAAGTCCTTTCCTATCCACTTTACCTTAACCCCAATAAAAAACGTCACAGGGTCAAGGGAAGGAGGGAAAAGATGAGAGGAAAAGAGAACTGCGGCCAAAGAGGAATTCGACTGCACTTTCACTTTGGTAAGCCACGACGAACTACAATGTTCTGAAAATGAACTACAAGAAGCACATTCGTCCTCTGCCTTATCTCACAGGGTCATTTCGTGTCTTCACTGGTTAACATTAACAATCCATGATCAGAGGATTTACCTGTGGTGGTGTTTTGTCTTTGGTCATGCAGTGTGTGTTTCCTGCTCACAGCTGTGAGGTTCGTGAGAGCATCTATAAATGTTGACAATCTGAAGCCTGATAATACAGCAGACTGTCAGAAGCTCTATTCCCCCTGTTTCATTCACATTTATCATCATGAACATTGTTTGAATTTATTGTATTTGGAGTATTGTAAAAGTCCTCATTTGTCCTTCTTTTATTGATTGTTTTTAATAAACGTTGTTAGGCCTCATTGTTCTGTCCCTTCTCCATCGTAAGTTTCCGTAAACCTTTGGCAGGAGCCGTATTTATACACATCACGTGCTGCAAGGCATTATTGGGCATTTTCTTCTCCTTTCCTTTTGAAAAGGATGGTCCAGTGTTTCCTAAGCTAAAGGAGATATTAAAGGAAGAAACAACCCTCCATTAACTTTTGTAGAATTCGACCAGCACTTATCATGACAGACGCTTAAATACTTCCGGGTCATTTCATCAGTAAGGAAGGTTCCTTATCAAAAAAGGACTATTCGGATGCACCCACAGACTTTTATACATGAGGTAATGGGGCACAGGTGGAAACAATGTGGGGTGGAGCTCACAATCACAGCAGTGGGAAAACATGAGGGCACGGAGTGAAGTTGACTGAAGCGAGAGGGGAAAAGTGACTACAAAATAAAAGCTGACAAGACAATACAAAAGACAAGACAGAAGTAAAAAGTGCAGATTTAACATGCCTGACGGGACATGACAGGACGAGCAGAATGACTTACCCTACAGGTGCAGCTGCAGTTCCTCCTGTAGATAAGTAAAATGTATTCTACAATTCTGCAAACACCAACATTTTAACTCTTATTAATTTTCTGTGTAGTATATCAGATCTACAGGTGTGACTGCAGGATGTTTGACTCTGAACTTTTCACTCTGAACTCCTGGAAGCGACAATTGTTGAGTCAATCATATTGCCCCACTTTGACAGTGGACCTTCCAATTAGGGATGTAATGATATGAAAATTTTGTATCAGGGTTATTGTGACCGAAGTTATCACGGTTATCATTATTATCGCGGTATTGTTGTGGTGTGCTCAGAATGTTCAAAAAGTACTTTAACACAGTCTTGAAATCATTTAACCCCTTTAATATTATAATCATAACACTTCTTTTTTGTCCTTTTTTCAATAAATATGTCTAGAAATGCTCTTTGAGTACATTTCCTTCTTTCATTAGAAATATAAGTTAACAATTCTAGCAAGTATTTTTCGTTATTATGTTATAAATGCTTGAACGGGGTGTAATTACAAGAAAAGAAAAAACAAATTTGAACTTTAAACAGGATTCTCTTCATAAACAATTGAAAATGAACAACAAATAATCTTTTGTTACACTCACAGATTTTTGTTTTCCTGCAGCATTAATGTCCATGTTATAGCTCGTCATATTAGACCATGTCATGGCCTTTTTTTTTTTTTTTTTTACTGCAGTCGGCCCCCTTTGTGACTCTCCGCTAGTCTTCCCTCTCCATGGCAGATATCTTCGATATATTCTCCTCTAATCTTTCCAGAGTACGATCGATTAAATCCATAAAGCACGAACTTTGACGGAAAAAAAGACGATCAATTTCAAAATACGGCGAACAAACGGCAAAAGAACGGCAAGAATACACTCCAGAATGACACAAATGCTGTTAATTACACGATTTATACATTATTTAGACAAACAATACTGACAAACCACCTGTAATTCTCTCGGGTATGACTCATTGAATCTTTTCTCGCTCTCTCGCTCTCTCTACGGCTCGGTCAGTTCATTTACTGGAGGAGTTACGGCCGTTTTAACCGAGCACGCCTTTTTCTTTAGCAGCAGCTTTGTGTTTTAGGCAGGGTCACTGTCATCTATCAGTTTCCCTTCAGCAACCTTGTAAAATCCAAAATTTAACCAGACTTCAGAGTCTGTTTCCAGAGGGAAATCTCCACTGTCAGTAACTTTGGCTGAGGCCAAACAAGCAAACTGCGCATGTGCGCTTCCCATGAGGCTGCTTCATTCTGTCATTTCTAAGCAAAGAGCAGCATCACTGTGCGTTTTTGACGCATTGTGGTTATCAAACACGGTAAAACCGTAATCTTTATAGGACGCGGTAATGATTACCGTGGGAAATTTTACCGCGGTTTACCATTTTACCAGTAACCGTTACATCCCTACTTCCAATAGAGGCCACAAGTCCATTTCAGCTTATTGTCCCATTAATATACAGTAAACAACAGCAATTCTTACACTTTATCATACTAATCAAGTATCAAAACTTTAGAAGTTAAAAATATTGTCTCGATCAGTGCATTCCTAACACCACATGACAAGTGTCAATCAAAGGGTTAAATTTATCCTGCAAAGAGAGGAAACGATCACACTGGATGAGAGTGTAAGTTCTGACTCTCCAAAAGGAGTGAAAACAACAATGTGGTGTTGACCTGCAGAGACATTAAAGGAGTGTTCATATGAACTCTGACAGTGTTTGTTTGTCAAAGTAGATACTTCAGATTTAGATACTGCCCCTTACAGACCTGAACTTGAGATGGTCTTGCCCTCAGAGACTTAAGACCTGTGTGGACTTAAACTGAATGGCCTTAGACCGCCCCTGGACTTGAAATAGGTGACCTGTGCTCATCTCTGGGACACTTTAAGTCCTTATAGGTCTTCAGTCTGAGCAGGTGGCACATACTGTAGTGTTTTAAGGAAGGAAGTCAAACGTGTGAAGATTGTGGGTGAAGATTAATGTCTGAAAATGTCACTTAGTCTGCTGAGATGGTGCCTTTATATAAAACTAAGAAGTTTGGTTTTAAATGAGAAACAAACAAAATCCTAAAAAGCTCCCTGAAGTCTGGAGTTTAACTGTTCGGAAACATGATGTCTTTGTTGGTCTGAGGTCTGCTGTTGTCTTTTAGCTCCCGATAACTTAGAGGTCTTTTTCGTGACCTAAACATTATAATTATACCACACCATACACTGTGGAAAGGATTTTTGTGGGCGGTCAATATAACACATGCAGACTGTTAAAATTAGCTTCATCTTGTTCAAGCCATGTTGGCCTCCGCTTCCCTTCACATCCCTCAGTTACAGTTTCCTGCTGCAGCTGGACTCAGGGAAATGGTACATTCGTCCACTTTATATGGCATTCATTGACTGATGTCTCAATAAGATTGGACAACAGTTCGTAGCCCAAAGTTCTCCTAAGCTGCATCAACGCTGGTGGAGGTTAAAAATCTAGAGCATCAGTGAGCCGTCAGGAAATGATGACTTAACCAGCACGATAAGTCCTCATGTCACCAGTGACACAGGAAAAACCTCCATGTCTCAAAGCTCATCATCTCAAACTGGTTTCTTAACAATGAAACAAGTTGGGATGTGGTGGAAGAGAAGATTTTCCTGTTCAGCCAAGAAATCTGCAGCAACCGTGTGATGCACCTTGTCGAATCAATGCCACCATCTCGTTCCTAATAAAGTGGCCTCTGATTATAGTTATCTTTTAGCTTTTGACGTGAGAACAAACCACATTTTTAACAAACTGATGAAAGGAGAAATGTTCTCGTTTTTGTTGATCAGGAGAAATTCACAGAGAGAGAGAGCGCAGGCTGAAGACATTTGAGGAAGTGACACCACCTCTGAAAAAAGGAGGAGGTTCATCCTGTCTTTATAAAGTCTGATTTAGACTCAGGAGGACAGTCATGAAGAAGTTCAGGTGGATTGAGATTTGTTTCCTCCTCACAGCTCTGCCTCAGTTCACTGGTAAGAACATTTCTGTCACACTTTCTATTCAATCAGGAAACTGGAGAGAAGCTTCACTCATTTAAGAAAACTGAATGTGTTCATGTGTTACAGCCATGACCAGAGGAATGATCAGGACTTATTCTCACCACACACTTTATTAGGTACACCCATTCAACTGATCACTAACACAACTAGATTATCAATCACATGACAGCAACTTAATACATGTATGTATAGACACGGTCAAGACGACCTGCTGAAGTTCAAAGTGAGCATCACAAAGAGAAGAAAGTTGATTTAAGAGACTGTGAACATGCTGCTTGGTTGTTGGTCACAGATGTAAAAAAGTACTAATCTGGTGGAATTTTAAAGCACAACCATCTGAAAATTTACAGAGAATGGTCCAAAAAGGAGAAAGCATCCAGTGATGTGGTCAGAGGAGAATGGGCAGAGTGTTTGAGATGATAGAAAGGCAACAGAAAGCATGTTATGATCAAGCAGAGGTTTGGACTGGAGACACAGTTTAGACAATATTTCTATTTGTAATTTGAACACCAGTGACTCCTGATGTCACTTGGACTTGTGACTGATGACACAGATATAGATAAACTTGAACTTTAAATGTGTGAATTAAATTCATGAATGGTACAGTTTTCCTGACTCATCTGCAGTTGCCTACTGCTGTTCCTGTCATCCATCTTTCTCTGTCTTGTCAAAATAAGGACAAGACAGAGAAAGACCTGCAGTCAGGCCACATTAAGACGTATAATCTGAACAGTAAAATAAAACAAACAAACAAAAAAAAACAAATTTAAGGAATAAATCGGAATTGAGCATTAAGAGCTGCAGAGTGAACGTAGCCTTGGACTTGCGCCTGATAACTCAGATGTACATGACCTTTAAATGTGTCCATTAAATCCATGCACGGGACAGTTTTCCTGACTCGTCTCCAGTTGCCTGCTTGCCGGGCGTGTCATCCACTCTCGCCAGTGCAAAGTCAAAGAAAGGACAAGACGGAGAAAGAGCAGAAGAAGAAAGACACATTTTTATCATGTGTAACTGTTCCACATGTGGATGAAGGAAGGGGCTGATTTAACTCCCTGGATTTATCAATAACAGTAATGTCAACATCCTGTTTACTGAGTTAAGTTTTGTTCTGTCTCTTTGTTCAAAGTATGTTTGTCTCATCTAACCTGACACTACCTGGGTGTACCTTATACAGTGGCCGATGAGGGTATCGTATTTGCTTCAGCTGATTATTTGTGTTTATTTTTTTACAGAAGCATATACAGAAAAACCTCTGACTGCCCAATATGGAGAAAGCATCACGTTGCCATGTGAACACTCAGAAAAGCCTCAGAATAGCTGTGGAAATACAACATGGAACTTCTACTCTTCAGGAAAATCGGTTAATCTGATTACAGACGGGGACATCGGTGAAGATGTTGGAGCTATAAAAAACAGACTGTGTCTTACTGAGGACTGTTCTCTGGTCATCAACAACGTCCAAGAGGAGGATGCTGGCTATTATTTCTGTCTCCAGTACCTCTCTTATGGAGAACAATATCCTCCTGATTCTCATTTTCTTCTCAGTGTTTCTGCAGGTGAGTTTGTTTCTTCTTTTTTTCTTCTTTTGGGTGATGGTCTATCAGGACTGGCAGGGTCTTCTCTGCTGGTCTTGACGCAGACACATTCATAAACTTGATGATGATTTTGTCTTCATTAATATCAGATCTATCATAGAACACTGTCAGCATTTACGTAGTTATACTGGTCCCATGTAACTGCCATTAAACAATGAAAGTGACTGACTGTGCAACTGATGTACTGTAATACTGTTAATCACAATCACAGTGCAGCATGAATCAGTATTCATTAATTTACCTTACTGTAGCTTAAAGCTATTTTTTGGTGAAAGCTTTTAGCTGTCCGTCCAAAACATTTAGAAACACCTTCACATTATATGGAAATAATAATAATAATAATAATACAGTAGACCCAACAGGACTTAGACACTTTAAACCCAAATAAATGCACTGAAGCAATAACTCATTCATTGCAACTTCTCCACATGAACACCACAGTACTTCAAACATATAAGGAATTTCAGTAGAAAAATATTATAAAATGGAATCATGAATGTCCAGCTGCTCATCACACAATAACTGGAGAAAGCTCAGGACGGCTGCTCTACCAGCTCAACAAACTCTTTAACAATACTGTAACTGTCAAGTGCTCAGGAAACAACATTAAGAATGTCAGGGATTAATTGCAAATTGTCACATTGACGTGTGTAGTGCAACACGAGGCATAGCATCACATTTCACTCCGTGCATCTGGCCGGCGCCATTACTGCCAGTCACAAAACAGCGGTAATTTCGCTGACTTTTTTATACTCCTAAAACTCATCATAAAACACTCAAAACCATCTTTAGATCACAACACAGCATGCTCATATCATCAGTAAGTCTTAGGGCAACAGTTATTGTGTTTTTTGTGGCATACTGACCTGAAAAACAGGGAAAAAGTGCATAAGAATGAGGCACATTGAACCGTGTCGTTCTGCTGCGAAACTCATCTGAAGATGGAGGGGCGGTCTCACACCTTAAGCGGAGCGTCCAGAACAACGACCACACCCAAAGGTTCCTCCCCTCATTCTAAATGCTATAGTGGCTCTCACTGTTATCTTTCTGGTTTTTTACCTTTGGATTTATGACAAACATTTAACACTGACAACAAAAAGTGCAAATAATAAGGCTAATTAGGTGCATACCAGTGGCGGCTGCTAGTCAGTCAAGGAGGGGAAGCTCATTTTTTTCCGGCCTACATCATAATTTTGTTTATTTATGTAAATGATCTGTGACCCTGTTTGGTGTCTTTTCCAGGGATTTTATTCCCCAAAACTCACTTTTGACCAGACAACACATTTTGTGACAGCACTTCCAGTGAGCCAGCTCACCTTGTCATACCAGGAATGCCGAAAAGACCTGTTTCTTTTCCCCACCTTTTGCACTAAATCAATCTTAGGAGTTGATCTGCCCTGCTGTTTTACTCTGATTTTCTCTTTGTAAGGAAGACTACCAAATGGCTTCACCAAAATCTGGTCTAAAACATTCATACTATCTGCCATGATGTGCAGCTTGCTAGCAGCTGGAGCAGCTACGTGAGACTACTGACTGACTGGCTGTGAGTGTGAGTGAAAGGGAGAGAAGCTCCGCAGCTGCTCGTTGGTGAAAAGAAAAGTGGCAGGAGAGAGTCTTCAAACACAACGCTAGTCGTTTTTAAGAAAGATAAAGTCTCTGGAGATCGATAAAGCCTCCGGATCAGTCCAGAACAACTGAATGTAAAACTTAGAAGACGCTGCAGTAAAGGGTGATACTTCTGTCACAATCTCAGCTTCAGCCTCAGCCTCATCCGCAGCCTGTCACTCACCTGCTCCACTCTAATCAGGCCAGACTCACCTCACCTGTGTCGCTGTTCACACCTGCACCTCATCTCCCGTAATCAAGCCAGCTACTTAAGCTTCAGCTCCACACTCAGTCGTTGTCAGACTGTCGTCGCACTCATGCTGAAAGGTCCAGACTTGTTTCCCGGATTGATCACCCGTTGCCAACTAGTTTCGTCCCAGACTCTGCCTCATACGCCTGACCCTCGGCCTGACTCCAAGGTATCGACTAGCTTCTGTCCTGCATTCACCCGCCTGTCTGAATCCCTGGCTTTCAATCCTGCTGCAGTCCTCTGTTGCCGAATCCTGTCTGATCTACGTAGACCCACGCCTGGTATCTGATCCTGCTTCCGTCCCTGTTGCGAATCCTGTCTGATCTACGTTGTAGACCCACGCCTGGTATCTGATCCTGCTTCCGTCCCTGTTGCGAATCCTGTCTGATCTACGCTAGACCCACGCCTGGTATCTGATCCTGCTTCCGTCCCTGTTGCCGAGCCTGTCTCTTCTACGTTGTCCCATTCGCCTGGTGTCTGACTCCCCGCCTGTCCTCGACTACGAGAGCTCGCCTGAACCACTTCACCGAGTGTTTCCCTAACGCCTCCAATCGTCAGTGTGTGAGTCAAGCCTGCATCACCTTCTCCCCTTAAAAGAACTGAGTGAGCTTCTGCCTGTGCTTCTCCTGGGTGGCTTAGTCGGTAAGGCGTCCGGCTACGGATCAAGTGGTCACAGGATCGACTCCCGCTCAAGCCACAGCCTGTTTCCTGTCTCGTCTGTGTGGCTCTCCGTTTTGGTCACCTCTTTGTTTGCTGTCGCGGGTTGAAGCCCCGCTCAAGACGCAGCTTCTCTCCGTTAAAAGACCGTGTGAGTGGCCACCTCTTTGTTTGCTGTCGCGGGTTGAAGCCCCGCTCAAGACGCAGCTTCCCTCTGTTGAGAGACCGTGTGAGTGGCCACCTCTTTGTCTGCTGTCGCGGGTTGAAGCCCCGCCAAGACGCAGCTATACCCCTCTAAAGACTGTGTGACCCGTCGTCTAAGAAGCTCCGGGATTAGCTCAGTTGGGAGAGCGCCCGGCCGCAGATCACCTGGTCGCGGGTTCGCACCCCGCTCCGAATTGTTTCTGGTTGTGCTGCTAAATAAAGACTGTTCATTCCTAACTTCACATACTTGCTTCTGGGTCCTCACTGTCAACGTTACAGTACAGTCTGACCAAAGGATGGACCCAGCGAGTAGTTCACCATCTGCAATGGACAGACTGGAGAGAGTAGAAGAAGTGGTGGCTCATCATGAGGGACTGATCGCTACAGCCACCACTCACCTGCAGGGGGCGGTAGATACTCTCACTCGAACTGTCACAGAACTGGCCTCCAGATATCAAGTTCCACCACCCGTTCCAGAACCTGCATCGATCACTCTGCATCCTGCCCTGCCCGCCGCTCCAGAGCCACGAGTGGGCTCTCCCGAACGCTACGATGGAGATCCTGAGGTCTGCGCAGCGTTCATCACCAACTGCACCCTGCTCTTCGCCCTTCAACCTCGCACCTTCTCCTCAGAAGCCGCCAAGGTGGCCTACACCATCAATCATCTGACGGGGCGTGCGAGACTCTGGGGGACTGCTGAGTGGGACCGTCAATCTCCTGCATGCTCCAACTTCCTCACCTTCTCTGCTGAGCTTCGGAAAGTGTTCGGCCAGGATTCAGACAGAGCTGGGGTGGCTGCTGGTCTCCTGAGGCTCCAACAGGGTCGACGGTCGGTAGCGGATTATTCCATCGACTTCCGCACCCAGGCCAGTCGCAGTGGGTGGAACTCTTCGGCTCAGATTGACGCCTTTGTCCACGGCTTGGCCGATTACGTCAAGGATGGTCTGATCCCACATGAACTCCCTTCGTCCCTGGATGACATCATCGCCCTTGCCACGAGGATTGATCTCCGTGATCAGAGCCAGAAGAGGAGCCAAGAATCTGGTGTCAACTCGTCAGCCCGTTCTCAGTCCACGGGCCAAGACTCCACCTCGACCATCCTTCTCTGCCACGGCAGGGGACTCCGAACACATGCAGTTGGGTCGCACATCTCTCACCCCAGCGGAAAGAAGACGCCGACTCTCCTCCCAGCTCTGCCTGTATTGTGGAGGACAGGGACACTTCGTCAAGCTCTGCCCAGTAAAAGAGCGAGCTCACTCGTAAGAGAGGAGATACGGGTGAGCTCCTCCCTCCAGCCTCCTCAAGTTCATCGTCCTTCCCTGCCTGCTCGTCTGCTCCTGCCTGGTGGGCCTCAGACCCTGACTACCCTCGTCGACTCCGGCTCCGACTCCAGTCTCATCAGCAGAAGCTTGGCTAAACGACTTGGACTGAGTCTACTTCCCCTGAGCCATCCCATCCCAGCCAAAGCACTGGACGGCCACCAGATGGGTATCATAACCCACCAAACCATCCCAGTCACCATGCTCATCTCCGGCAACCACAAGGAGACCATCCAGTTCCTTGTCCTGGACCACCCTGAGGTACCCCTGGTGCTTGGATTCCCTGGCTTCGACGACACAATCCTCAAATCGACTGGTCCACCAACTCCATCCGCGTTGGGGAACCGCTACACCTCACCTGCTTGAAGGACGCCATGTCTCCCCTTCCGCCAGTCCACTCCAAGTCTCCGCCTGAACTCTCCCAGGTACCTACGGAGTACCACGACTTCAGCGCCGTGTTCTGCAAGGCCAAGGCTACGTCCCTGCCACCACACCGTCCATACGACTGTGCCATCGATCTCCTCCCTGGTACCACTCCTCCCAAGGGCCGATTGTACTCCCTCTCCGCACCTGAGAGAAAGGCCATGGAGGAGTACATCGGCAATTCTCTGGCTGCTGGTCTCATCCGTCCTTCCTCGTCTCCTGCTGGTGCAGGGTTCTTCTTCGTAGAAAAGAAGGATCGTTCCCTAAGACCCTGCATCGACTACAGAGGACTGAACGAGATCACCGTGAAGAATCGGTATCCCCTGCCCCTGATCTCCTCCGCCTTCGAGCTACTGCAGGGCTCAACCGTCTTCACGAAGCTTGATCTCCGCAACGCCTACCACCTCGTCCGCATCAGGGAGGGGGACGAGTGGAAGACGGCGTTCAACACCCCCATCGGCCACTATGAGTACCTAGTGATGCCGTTTGGACTGACCAACGCTCCTGCAGTCTTCCAGGCGCTGGTGAACGACGTGCTGAGGGACATGCTGAACCAGTTTGTCTTTGTATACCTGGATGACATCCTGATTTTTTCCAAAAACCTCAGTGACCATGTTCACCATGTCCAGTCAGTTCTGCAGCGACTCCTCGAAAACTCCCTTTTTGTGAAGGCCGAAAAGTGCGAGTTCCATGTTTCCACCGTTTCCTTCCTGGGCTTCATCGTCTCCAAAGGGCACATCCAAATGGACCCGGCAAAAGTCACTGCGGTAACCTCGTGGCCCGTTCCTGAGTCCCGAAAACAGCTACAACGATTCCTGGGATTCGCCAATTTCTACCGCCGTTTCATCAGGAACTACAGCACTGTTGCTGCTCCACTCACTGCCCTCACCAGCAGCAAGAGATCTTACCTCTGGTCCCCTGACGCCGATGCTGCCTTCCAGACCCTGAAGGAGAAGTTCACCTCTGCCCGACCCTGAACTTCAGTTCCTAGTGGAAGTGGACGCCTCGGATGTGGGAGTTGGGGGCGTCCTATCCCAGCGTTCTCCCTCAGACCACAAACTCCACCCTTGTGCCTTCTTCTCTCGACGGTTGACTCCCGCCGAGAGAAACTACGACATCGGCAATCGAGAACTCCTGGCTGTGAAACTCGCGCTGGAAGAATGGCGGCACTGGCTCGAGGGAACCAAGGACCCGTTTTTGGTATGGACAGATCACAAGAACCTCGAGTACATCAAGACAGCTAAAAGGCTCAACGCTCGTCAGGCCCGGTGGTCCCTGTTCTTTTCCCGGTTTAATTTCACCTTGTCCTACCGCCCTGGTTCCCGGAACACCAAACCTGATGCCTTGTCACGCCAGTATCTCCATGATGACGACAACCAGGAGAAACCTGTCCCCATCTTGACCTCTCCCTGTGTCATCGCCACTCTCACCTGGGACATCGAGGAGAGGGTCAAAGCCGCCACCCAGGATCAGCCAGGTCCCAGTTCCTGTCCCCCTCGCTGTCTCTTCGTTCCTGAGGCTCTTCGGTCGGAGGTTCTGCAATGGGCCCATGCCTCCAACCTGTCCTGCCACCCCGGTTCCCGTCGTACCCAAGAGGTCCTCCTCCAGAGATTCTGGTGGCCCACACTTGAGGAGGACACACGGGATTTTGTCAAGGCCTGCCAAACCTGTAGCCAGCACAAGTCCTCCCATCAAGCTCCTGCTGGTCTCCTCCAACCTCTGTCCATCCCTCATCGCCCGTGGTCTCACATCTCCATGGACTTTGTCACTGGTCTGCCCCCCTCTGATGGACACACCACCATCTTCACGGTTGTCGACAGATTCTCCAAGATGGCACACTTCATCCCTCTGCTCAAACTCCCGTCTGCCAAGGAGACGGCTCAACTGGTCCTTCTACACGTCTTCCGGCTACATGGTCTCCCTCTGGACGTGGTTTCAGACCGTGGGCCCCAGTTCTCTTCTGCCTTTTGGAAGGAGTTCTGCCGCCTGTTGGGAGCCACTGCCAGTCTGTCCTCAGGCTTCCACCCGCAGTCCAATGGGCAGACCGAGAGAATGAACCAGGAGATGGAGACGGCTCTTCGTTGCACCGTATCACAGAACCCATCATCCTGGTCCCAGCAGCTCCTGTGGGTTGAGTACGCCCATAACTCCTTGGTTTCGTCGTCTACTGGTCTGTCCCCGTTCCAGTGCGTCTATGGGTACCAACCTCCGTTGTTCCCAGCCCTGGACAAAGATGTCACCTGCCCGTCTGCCCTGGACTTCGCCCGTCGTTGCCGGAGAACTTGGGCCCGAGCCAGAGTGGCTCTCCAGAAGGCCGTCAGGCGATTCTCCTCCTCAGCCAACCGTCGTCGGATTCCTGCTCCAGTCTATCAGGTGGGTCAAAAAGTTTGGCTTTCTACTAAAGACCTACCTCTTAGAATTGAGAGCAGGAAGCTTGCCCCTAAGTTTGTGGGTCCCTTTCCCATCCAGAAAATCATCAATCCGACGGCGGTGAGGTTGACGCTTCCCCGGTCCATGAGGGTCCATCCCACCTTTCACGTCTCTCGGATCAAGCCTGTCCACGAGAGTACCCTGTCTCCGGATGTGGCTCCTCCTCCTCCTCCACGACTCATCGACGGGGGTCCTGCCTTCACCATCCGCCGTCTGCTCCGTTCCCGTCGTCGAGGAAGAGGCCTGCAGTACCTCGTGGACTGGGAGGGTTACGGGCCGGAAGAGACATCCTGGGTACCTACCAGAGACATCCTGGACAGGGATCTCATCAGACAGTTCCACGAGGACCACCCGGAGCAGCCGTCTTTGAGAAGGCGTGGACGCCCGTCGCTGCAGTCTCCTCCCGTCAGTTCCGTTAATCCACCCACTGCTGAAGAGGAAGAAGAGGAGGCCCCTGGTCCACCTGATGTCCGTGATGACTCCGCCTCAGAAGAATACTAGGCACTCTTCCCACCCCTCCCACCCTGGTTGATGTTGTTGGACGTCGGGAACCGTCCCTTGAGGGGGGGGTTCTGTCACAATCTCAGCTTCAGCCTCAGCCTCATCCGCAGCCTGTCACTCACCTGCTCCACTCTAATCAGGCCAGACTCACCTCACCTGTGTCGCTGTTCACACCTGCACCTCATCTCCCGTAATCAAGCCAGCTACTTAAGCTTCAGCTCCACACTCAGTCGTTGTCAGACTGTCGCCGTGACTCATGCTGAAAGGTCCACACTTGTTTCCCGGATTGACCACCCGCTGCCAACTAGTTTCGTCCCAGACTCTGCCTCATACGCCTGACCCTCGGCCTGACTCCAAGGTATCGACTAGCTTCTGTCCTGCATTCACCCGCCTGTCTGAATCCCTGGCTTTCGATCCTGCTGCAGTCCTCTGTTGCCGAATCCTGTCTGATCTACGTTGTGACCCGCTGGTATCTGATCCTGCTTCCGTCCCTGTTGCGAATCCTGTCTGATCTACGCCAGACCCACGCCTGGTATCTGATCCTGCTTCCGTCCCTGTTGCCGAATCCTGTCTGATCTACGTTGTGACCCACGTCTGGTATCTGATCCTGCTTCCGTCTCCTGTTGCCGAGCCTGTCTCTTCTACGTTGTGCCATTCGCCTGGTGTCTGACTCCCCGCCTGTCCTCGACTACGAGAGCTCGCCTGAACCACTTCACCGAGTGTTTCCCGAACGCCTCCAATCGTCAGTGTGTGAGTCAAGCCTGCATCACCTTCTCCCCTTAAAAGAACTGAGTGAGCTTCTGCCTGTGCTTCTCCTGGGTGGCTTAGTCGGTAAGGCGTCCGGCTACGGATCAAGTGGTCACAGGATCGACTCCCGCTCAAGCCACAGCCTGTTTCCTGTCTCGTCTGTGTGGCTCTCCGTTTTGGTCACCTCTTTGTTTGCTGTCGCGGGTTGAAGCCCCGCTCAAGACGCAGCTTCTCTCCGTTAAAAGACCGTGTGAGTGGCCACCTCTTTGTTTGCTGTCGCGGGTTGAAGCCCCGCTCAAGACGCAGCTTCCCTCTGTTGAGAGACCGTGTGAGTGGCCACCTCTTTGTCTGCTGTCGCGGGTTGAAGCCCCGCTCAAGACGCAGCTATACCCCTCTAAAGACTGTGTGACCCGTCGTCTAAGAAGCTCCGGGATTAGCTCAGTTGGGAGAGCGCCCGGCCGCAGATCACCTGGTCGCGGGTTCGCACCCCGCTCCGAATTGTTTCTGGTTGTGCTGCTAAATAAAGACTGTTCATTCCTAACTTCACATACTTGCTTCTGGGTCCTCACTGTCAACGTTACAACTTCAAGATCGCTGATTGGCTCATTTCACTGTCAATCAAAAAGGGATTTGGCCTCAGACAGATCATCCAATCATCACGCAGAAGCTCAGCGTCCAGGCCAGCCCACTGCCTCATTGACCCCCAGAGACGCTGAGCGTCCGATGGGCGGGACAAAGCCCAGCGTTTATCCAATGACCGTCCAGTTTCCACAGTGGAACAACCCACTTTACGCTTCCCCATCGAAGTCTGAAGACGCTCAGCGTCCGACTCCGGCTGTAGCGCTGAGACGCTGCAGGGATGAATGAGAAGGAAGTTGTGCCAGTTACCTATGATAAGTTGCTGATTTTGAACAAAAGATGAAGGTATTCTAGCTCATATTTAGTCAATGAAATGTACACACAGCAGTACATATCATCACTTTTTTGGGGGATATTTTAGGGGAAGCTGAGCTTCCCTTGCAGTCTTGGAGCAATCGCCACTGGTGCTATTTTCAAAATATGAGATAAATCATATTTGTGAGGGGATCACACTAGCAGCAGGGATGAACCATGTTATTGATCCCATATCTGTATTGGTAGATATTGAAACTTATGTCTATATTTACAGCCAATGTATCAGCTGGAATATCAACATGATGGACTAATGTCCCATGATGCTTCACCTGATCATCTCTGCATGGGTTCATTTAAAATCAACAGTGTCCTGTTGTCACCTCCACCAAGGAGGTCATGTCCATGCTGGAGTTTGTCCGTGAGCAAGAAAAGTCTGAAAGTTCAAAATAGATTTTGATGAAATGTTCAGGGAATGTTCCTGTATTGTTTTGTTAAGCTAACATAGTTTTAGAGTAGTTTAAACCTCTAATAGGTCTGTCATCATGTATCTGATGATTCAAATAACTGTTCAAATACAGGGATACATTTCCTGAACCAAATGGTATCCAAATTTTCAGTGTTAGGGGTGCAAAATAACAGAATTTCTTTGGTTATTTGGGTACATTTCCCGAATATAAAATAATTAATTAGGACCATACACACCATTTCTCTCTGCACCAACACTTTGAGTTGGGATTAAAGATAGCAGACATGCTTTATTCTTTTGCAAAATTAATGCCTAAACATGAAATATGTTGATTTCTTCACTTAAAGCTAGGGTCTAACGATCTGCAAACCAGTTTGGCTGTGGAAACAGATTTGAAAAATGCAGCCTGCCCCCCCTTCACTCACCCCTCTCCTCTGTGTTCCAAGATCCCGCCCCCCAGCTCATATCACCTCCTAACAACACGCCCCCTCCGATAGAGCAAGAAGCCGGCCGGCAGAAAATATTCATTGGCGTTGAAGATAAATTAAATTTCTCATAGCTGGAAGTAACAAACACGACAGTCGTCCCCCTTGTAAAAACAGCGGGAGCCATTTCAATTGGACTGGCGGTGAAGTGGGTCTGGCATCGCCATGTTCGCCGATCAGAGCAGAGTCGATTGTGGGCGAGGATTTACGTTTCTCGACGTGTCTTCACCAGCTCAGTTTACAATGCTAATGATGAGTGGCTAACTTATGCTAAAATCTATTGACAGAGCCTACCCGTTCCAGAAGCGGCCTCCTGGTTTCGGTGCTGGTCTTCTCCGGCTCCATGACGCTTCAGTAGCTGTGCAGCTAGCTGCTTATCGGTATCTGAGGGAGGTAGTGGGGAGGAGGCGGGACGGTGTGGAGCAGGGGAGACCAGGGATTGGATGGACTCACGGACCAATTCGACCGCTGTTCCCGGCGATTTGGATTGGTCAACTATTATGCTGCTTTGCAGTGGATATACTGAATGGATTTTTTTCATTCTTTTTGGTCTTTATATTGCGTAGATCGGACCATAGGACCATACCGGCCTTATAAATGGTGTTATTAAGATGTACCAAGCTTCAAAATCGTAGACCAAAGCTTTAAGGTTTTATCACTCATGATTATCTGTGTTAGGTGAGAAAACAGAACCAGCAACAACCGAGCCAACGACAGCTGAAAGAGTGACAACAGCAGAAATCAACATAAAAGCTACAACCCATGAAGCTCCAACCAACCTGACCAACAGTGAGTTAACAACGATAAAACATATACATTTATATACATACAGGCCCACTGAGAGAGAGGGCTGGGCCCCTGACAAGGATGAAGAATGGACCCCTCATTTAATGAGACTGATTGGTCCTTCACCGATAAGCTCCCCTCTGTCCTCTGCTCTTGGATGACATTGTTGTGGATGCTCTTCCACTTGTGCTCGCTGCCTCTGCTGCATTCGTGCTGCTGTCCTGACTTCATTTGGCTCCTGTGTGTCTCGCAGATCAGCTGTTGAAGCTGACTAAAAAAATGCTTCAGGAAGTTTTGGTTTGGGTCAAAAGGTCTCACCAATTCTTTTTTTTTATTTTCTTATGTTCAGGTCCTGGCATTAGTAAATTCAGTCCAGAATAAATGGGAGAACAGTCTAGTTCAGTGGGACAGCCCACAACACTGTTAGAACTTATCAAACCAAGATATAATCAAACTCACACCACTAAAGTGGAACTGGGGATGTTTAAAACTGTCTTTGTCCTAATCAGAGTAATTGGAGTTTATTTAGAGTTAATTTAGAGTGTTTGTCTTTGCGACTATGCAGAATACATGCAGATCATCAGAACACACAAAATACTGGGGGCAGGGTGTGCAAATGTAATTATTTAGCACTTGCAATATGATTTATCAACCCAAAACTGATAGCACTCTGTTTTGTTTTACCTATATTTAGTATGTTTGAAAAGTAGGTGCAAACTGGCAAAGTGTTTCACTAAGAGGGCTGATGATGGAGAGAGAGAAGCTTACGTGTGTGTTTCAACATGCTTGGACTACCATAACAGTATTAACCAAATATTTTCTGTTACCGTCTGAATTTTTTGATTAATGATGGAAAGATTTGAGGCTGTCTGTCATTAGGAAGGACTAGGGAGTATGGTGGCACACTGTCCAGTGTGCCACCATACTCATGCAGACACTCGTGTAAAGTAAATCCTCTCTGTTTTGACCTCTGAATATATTGTGGAGGTTATATGCAACAAGATCCCTCCTATAGTCAGAGTCTCTCCATTTGTCACTCAGGCTGATAAATGCATTGTGCAGATTTAGTTAAAAAATGTTAAAGGGAAGCCTTGTTAACTGTAAGACTGCACTTAACATGAGAGGTTATTGGTGATGAAGCTGTTTAACTTTGTGCTGTCATTCAGATTATGTTTAATTGGAATCAGAAAAAGAAAATTAAGAATGACAGATAAATACATGGCATGAGGGACAAATAACAACCTTGTCAGTCAAAATGACGGAAGGCAAGAAAAGGAAAATGAAAATAGCAGAGACATACCATCTACCAAGCAATGCCAGTTTTGAGCTGTGTGCTTTTCACAGATAGCCTCCCAAATTGTATTTTATCTGGAAACACAGAGATGTCTCTCTTGGAGTTCACCTGTGTGTTCATTTGCCTCCAACTCAAACTGGCTTAAAACTTCATTTTTTGTTGCTACCGACTGGCTCTCCTAAACTCTCCATTGTGACAGCTGATAGCACATGCAAAGTCCTCATTAAAATTGGGCGGTGTGCATCAGTTTAGCACCTGCTATCAATTACGTACAAAGTCATAGTAGATCACCCACAGCACGCCTACTGATAGCACGGGCAATTTTTTTAGTTTGCATACACAATTTATCACTTGTTATTTAGGATTTCAATAGATCAGGTTCAGCAAGTGTCTCTTTCAGGTTTAGAGTTGAAAGTAAAAGTTAAGGATCCTGCAGTGACACCTGTAGATTCAATTAACTGAAACCAGGGATACACCACATTGGCTTTTTGCTGATAATGGATATGTTGATATTTCAAAACTTATCTTGGCCAATATGAAGAAATGACTGAGAGTAGTTTTTCTGAGAGGACTCCTCCGTCGTATGATAAATGTTTTTTTTTTTACAGTAACAATAAAATCAAGCTTCATACACTGTTTTAACGGTTTCTCTGTTTGATAGATGGTTCAGCTCGTCCTCTGGACGTGGTCATGTTGACTCTGCGTGTGTTTGAAGTCCTCCTGCTGACTGTGATCACTGTTCTCCTCTTCAGAGCTCAAGGTGAGAAAATCAAACCAACATTTATCCAAACGTTTGACCATCATGTGTTCAGCAGAGCTCAAGTCTTTCTGTGTGTGATTTTCAGTGAAGCGGGGATCATCTGCTGGAAACACAGTGAGTTACAGATCCAGACTGAAGTGAACTGATGTGTTCAGATGAAGAACCACAGTCTTCCTCACATGCTGACTCAGATGTTTTCTATCTGACAGGAGTGTGACGGAGATGACTGCACAGAGGATTATGATGATGTTGGAGAATCTTCTGCTTCTGTCAGATTTCACCGATTCAGCAGTTAAACACAGACATCAAGTCCAAGCATGAATTCATCACCTCAGTGTAACTTTATTGTCCACAGACATGAAGCCAGTTTAATGAGTTTGAAGTCAGCAGCTGACCATGAGCCAGAGAAGAATAAGAAGCTAATTCTGGTCTGAAAGTCCATCAAGCAGACACATGTTTGAGCTGTTTGTAAAAATAATGCTGTCTTTATCATCACAGAAAAATTTATTTTTATTTCTACAGTAGCTCTGAAAAAGTTTTTATGACATTAATTCTATCCCTGTTGCCCTCTCTTTCAATAGCCTCTGCATACATACTGAATATATACATGTATATGTGCATATATTAGGGCTGAGTCATAAATTTAAAATATTCAAACAATTTGAAAAACATATTACTAACTTTAAAAATAATGAAAGAAATACAACAAAAATGTGAACTCACTAACATATATGTTATATTTATAATACATATTTAACATATCTATATTTATATCTATATATTAATATTTATATAGATATATATGTGTCTGTGTATATGTACATATGTGTGTGTGTGTTTAAAATATACATATACTGTATATACATATATGTTTTTGTATATGTAGAATAAAGAGCATGGCTTCAGCCTTTTCTTCTGAAAAGTTTCTAGAGATTGTTATAACAGGTTCTGTACAAATAATGACTGTTTGATTGATTTTTGCTCTTATGGTGTTCTGTGTTACCATAATGAGAAAATGTTTTGGATCAAAAAACGATTATTTTAGGACAGCTTTTTGATGTTTAAAACCAACAACCATAAATGAAACCCCACATGGCTGTGGACTGGTGATAGGGACTGATAACATACTATTTATATATTTATTTTTATTTATTAGTAGTTGTTATTTTAAATATTATTAGTGTTTCTGTAATCCATCCCCACAGCACGTGCCCTCAAAAAACTAACCTGTCCCCCCCTCCCAACCCCCCACACACTTATTCTCTTATGTACAGCCAGTCCACTGTGTTTGTGTCTCCAGCAGCCATTAGCATGATGCCCTTGTGATGTATTTTAAGCCCTAAAAAAGCCACAGACATGTCTCTTCATAAAATTAACATTTCCTGCACAGACAACAACTGAAGTTCACTTCGGTTAGAAAGCACATATGCTTTAGCAGATGATCCAATAAGAGCATAGCCCTGAACTGGGCTCTGATTGGCCTAAAGTGAGTGTCTCCTGCTAGATTTATCTCACTTTTCTCAGAAAGAGGAGGGGCACGGATGTCAAAACATCTCTCATGTGGCTCAGTTATAAGTTGTTGTTTTATCTTTATTTTTAACACTCTATCAAGGATATGAGTTTAAGAACTATTCACCATATGATCATGTTACTATGTCTTGTAACAGTCACACTTTTATATGTCATATATTGAATTCCTCACAGCACCTGTGGATTCACTTAAGGCTGGTGAGTGTACGGTTACATTAAGAATCATCATTCTAATCAACAATAGTAGTTTGTCTTGTTACTCATGCAGGCTGGCAGATTTAATAAAAGGCTACAACATCCAACAGGAGTGACCCCAGTCAATGATTCTTGATTACACGTGGGTCACAAAAGCATTTGCCATTCACAGATGGAGGGGTGGGCCTCTCACATAGCTTCATTTATAAAAAAGTTGATAGGAAATAAAATATTTTTAGACCAGTGACACCAAGTTTCCTCCTGCAGCTGTAAGGGTAAGAGGGTAAGATGAAGAGCTGGAACAGGAGCAATGTCATCTCTGCTCATAGCTCTAGTCAGGAAACGTGCTGCAGAATTTTGAAGCAGCTGAAGAGTCTTTCTGGACTTACGAGGACGGCCTATTCACAGAATGACAATAAAAACATCCAGAGGTCACAACAGCATGCATTAGTTTGTCACCTCAATCTGTTTCAAGAGTTCAAGGTCATGTTTCTACTGTAGAGAGGGAGAGAGGAGAGACACATCAGGCAGCATATAGGTGAGAGGGGGAGGGTTGTGCACTAAACCAAAGGTGTGAACTGGTCTTTAAAAACATTTAGATCAGAAACAAAGAGAGAGCAATCTGTGGGTGAACTGGTTTTATTGAGCAGAAAACAAAAACGCCTCCAAGAATAAACATAAAAGTCAGCGGTGGAGGGGACTCATGAACACCTGGAAAGGGAGCAGAGACAAAAAGTAAGTTTCAATTACGGAAAAAAAAAAAAAAAAGTACAAAGTTCCCCAAAAGCATAACCCCCAAATTCCACCAGAAAGCGCCGCATCCTTGAAACGTACTGCGGAGCACTTTGCTCCCATTGTAGTCTATCGGGAAAATTCCACTGCACGCGAAAGCACTGCGCCATGCCGCGCCACGTTGCTGAAGCACCGGCACGCGCCAAGGCGCGAGAGATTCGCTATAGGTCTATTTTCTGCGCGTTCGCTTCCAAACCTTGTAAATTTGCTGTCGTTAAAGGTGTAGTCAGCGATCTTCTAATCTCCTAATCAAATGCAGTATTTGTGAAATTCACCGTATTTCTCCTCTCCATCCACAAGATGTCACCACTGACAGCATGTTGAAAAAAAAATCCGGTCTCAATATACAGCCTTGACTCAGAATTTCAGCCGGTAAATACTGTGGCTCGGTCCGAGTTACCAAAACAAAGTACACCCCCCCACGTCCAGGGGGCGATCATACTCATGCGCAGATCAGACAGAAGGGGGAGGGGGAGTCGCAGTTTGCGTAGCGTGCGCAGTTAGTGTAAGAGAGAGATACAATAGTTGCGGTAGCAATGGCTGAAAACAGCCCAAAGAAAGAGGTCAGAGGAGTGAAAAGTGGAAAAGAAGGACTATGACCAAAAGAGCAAACATTGGTGCAACATTGGTGTTGCTTTCCGACGGTGGAGGGAACTCTGCCAATTGAAAGACCTGAAAACGGACGTGGATGTCGCCGTCCGTCTGCTGGATGAGTAAGCTAAGCAACATTAGCTTCGTGGTGCTTCACATAATAGTAGCAGCCGTCAGGCATTCATCTTATTGTCTAATCTGCCAAAATGTACTGTTGTTGTGATGTTTTCAATATTGGCAGTCGAGTTGTCTGACCAGTCGGGGTTTCCTTAGCTACGTCTGCTACGCAGTTTCTACGGCCGTTTCCATGACGATGCACGTCCATCAGCTTTCGGGAGGCGGGTCTAAATTCGAATATAAACAAACCCTCCACACGTCTTCTCCCACATCGCTGACTACACCTTTAAGAAAGCACTAGACAGGAAGTAACCTAAAGTTTCAAAATAAAACACAATGCACAGACTCTTGCAAGTAATTTTCCTCAATTATTTGTCATTGTGTCAAGACCGGAGGCATGAGCATTAGGTCAGCAGTCGGTCAGAGGGTCCCAGAGGCAACATGACACCATGGACGAAGAAAAGTGAATTACAGAGGTACAGAAATATATAACATTGTACACATGACATATACATCTTTCTACAGGGATATAAGTGGACAGAAGTTAAATTATTCACGAAGCTGTGTGGTTGGGACCAGCAAAGGGACCTTAGAGAAGTGAAGTGAGGTGTTGTTTATTTCTTTTCTCAGTCTAAAACATGTTTTATGAGCGTGTGACATCGCTTTTCTCATGAGAGCCTGTGGGTCTCCGGGATCAGCCCTCCCCCTCTGGGGCGCCGCGCCGTGGCGCTTCTGGGTGCGCTGCTTTCAGTGGGGTTTGCCTGATGGGGCAAGACTGCTTCATCACTGCTTCGCTGCGCGGCTGGGTGCTTTCACGTGCAGTGGAATTTGGGAACGCCCTTGCACAGGGCAAGAAGGCTTAAGCCGGACACAGGAGAATTTGAAGACCAGACTAGCACCAACGAGGTTCAGAGTGCAATACTCCCACGCTGGATTCCTCACAGGAGCCATCTTAGGTGGGCTTTACACAAGTATGAATTTGTAAGACTCCGGTAAAATAAACTATCGATCTGGTGATATTGACACACGGAGACGCGTATTTGTCCATGACTCTGCATCTTTTTTGAAAACGGGTCTGCAGGTGGATTTCTGGGTATTTGTCTTCATGCTGTAGTTGGTATAAACAGATAAGTCCGGAAAAGACGGTGACCTCATTGCACCCCTTCAACAACAGCAACAAGTGCTCATCCAGAGACGCAGCATGTTACTCGTGCATGAGCACTTGTTGATGTGGAATCCACCTCGGAGCGTTGTCATGTAAATGCACAAGCCTATGTACAATGCGATGTGTAAACAGCAATTCATGTTTTGATGCCGACAGCAAGACAATAAGGGGCTGTCCTCGTGTGAGTAGGGCCTTAAGTAGAGGAGTTGATGAGATGATGGGTGTGCAGGTTGCAGAGCAGAGAAACTCCGCCCCTGCAGCAGGAGCAGAAAGAAAGACCAAGATGGAGGGGGACAGCAGACTGCTGAGGATTCACTGAATCCTCACACAATGTTGGTTTAAACAAAGAAAAACACAATTCTGACAAACCAAAACAGGTGTATGTGGTTACAACAGTCTGACAAAGCTGTGGTGTTGATGTGGTTTCCACTTTCTTACCAAATACTTCCTCTAGACATCATAGTAAGTGACCTCAGACCAACAGAGACACCGTCTCCTCAAACTGCAGGCATCAGCATGAAACTCAAGACCAAAGGAAGCTTCAGTGAGCTTTTGTTTGTTACTCAATTACATCACTAGTTTATGAAAAAGCACCACATGAACGTCACAAAGCATGATAATAGACTTTCTTCATCAAAACACATCCATGTTTCATCTCAGATGACTGTACATGGATCTTAGTTATGGAGATGGTCACAGGTCACGTATTCCAAGCCCTATTCAAGTCTCCAAGTTCAAGTCTATGGATGGGAATCAAAAATCAATTCTTAAGAATCAAAAAC
Source organism: Scarus forsteni (assembly GCA_036419115.1). Taxonomy (NCBI): domain Eukaryota; kingdom Metazoa; phylum Chordata; class Actinopteri; order Labriformes; family Labridae; genus Scarus; species Scarus forsteni. Next base: position 9,232,736 of record JAZDUH010000425.1, read on the forward strand.
AACTCCCTCAATGAATCAATATCATCGGTCATTTTCTCATCGGTTCTCTTATCAGTTCCTTTTACTCTGTTCTCCGTACATTAAAGGGGCAGGAGCTCTAACAGATAGTCTCAGACAGAGAGAGAATACAGCACTGTCAGGAGTAATCTGTAATGAAGGTGTTTGGAGCAAGAGTGATAACGAACATTACCCAGAATTCCTCAAAATGAACATACAAACCTGATTTATGGAGAGATGTGACCGTGATGATGGAGTAATATATACATTTTTGCAAACAAATCCATAAAGTGAAGTCAGAGATATGATTTTTTTAACTTATGGCCAAATGTTATCTTACTAATAAATGTGGGCTCTTTAAGGTGCTTTTACTCGTACTTTCAAATGATTTTGTGATGTATTGTGCTTAGTTATATTTGTCATTTTATCTGAGCACTGAGTAAATAAAACACAATTAATATCCTTCAAAGTATTGCATCAGTGAGTGTTTTTGCAATATCAAAGTTTAGCTTCAGAATGGGAAGTATGACACTCAAACACAATTTAAACTATGATACTGGTTTGATCTTTTAAAGCTGTGGTCTACGATTTGGAACCGCAGCCTGCCCCCCCTTCCCTCACCCCTCCCTCTTCGTGTTCCAAGATCCCGCCCCCAGCTCGTGTCGCCTCGCTTCTTAACATCAAGCCCCCTCGGACAGAGCTACGAGCGACTAGCATAATATATCAGCAGCAAACTCAATCACAAACAGCTCAGTATCAAACACGACAGACATCCCCCTTGTAACACACAGCAGTAGCCATTTCAATTGGACCGGCGGCAATGCGGGTCTGGCGCCGCCAGAGCGGAGCCGACTGTGGGGGATGATTTATCTTTTTATCTTTCTGGGCCTGTCCTTCCCAGCTCAGCTTACAATGCTAACGATTAGCGGCTAACAGGCTAACCCGCTCCGCTACAAGTCATTAGCCAGGACAGGCACAGTTATTCAGCAGACATCTCCCACTGCAGTAAACAAAGCCATTACCTGATCAACCAGGGGCGAAACGGCCGATGCTGAAGGTCTGACGGCCGACTGAGGCCGTTCGTTAGCCGTTAGCCCGCTAACAGGCCTCAACCCGCGGGCAGAGCTCCGTTGGGCCTCGCGGGAGAGGGAAGCGGCTTCCCGGTTTCGGCGCTAGGCTTTTCCGGCTCCATGATAATTCAGTAGCTAACGCTGCTAGCTGCTCACCGGAGGTAGCGGGGAGGAGGCGGGACCATGGGCATGACGCTGCGTAGTGAGGGAGACGGGGGATTGGATGGACTCACGGACCAACTCATGGACCAACTGAACCTTACAGGCTTCTAGGTTTGATTGGTCAGCTAGTATGCAGCTTTTCAGCGGATATACTGAATGGATTTTTTTCGTTCTTTTTGGTCTTTATACTGTGTAGATAGGACCATAGGACCATAACAGCCTTATAAACGGTGTTATTAAGATGTACAAAGCTTCCAAATCGTAGACCATAGCTTTAAAACAATCAGAGAAAAGACATCATTCAGACTGAAGTTTTAGAGATGAAATATCCATCAGGATGAGAGTTGGAGGAGAAGGGAATATTCCAGTAAATTTCAGAACACTGCAGAAACTTTCCAGAAACTTTTGGGGACATGAAACTGGAACATTTTGGAAGTATTCAAAATTGGAAACTTTCCTTTGGATATGTGTGAATTATTTGATTAACTGAACTTTGGTGTCACTAAAGCTCAGCACAGCTCTACCGTGCTTTAAAAAACATACTTTACCTCTTTAAGCTGCACTGGTGACATTTTGTCAAGAACTGATCTAAGCTTCTGAGTAAAGTGTTCATGATTAAATCGATTGCAGGCAGAGGGTGAAACATCCGAAGGACTATCTCACAATCAGACGATAAAATCAGCAGCAACTTCAACAGCAGCATAACATTTCCTGAATGTTCTGTCATGAATTTCCTGTTGATTAAAACCCTCCACATTAAAAAGTTGACAGAAATGATCAGTAAAACAGCCTCTATAACAGCAGTGATGTTTGCTCAGTGTCCATAAGTTCAAACTAAACCTGATCGATGGTCCATGTTAAAATCACCAACAACAACAGCTCTGCTGAAGTTGCATATTTGATCAAAGTTAGGATCAGAGATAAAAGAGGGGCATCGTTTTGGGGGTCTGTGGAGAGTTACTGAGTGTGTTCTCTATCCTGCAGAGTATAAATGAGTTGTATTTATTCAATGTATATTAACTGGAAAAACTAGCTGAAATAAAGAAACCATGTTTGGTCAGAGCACATGTTTATAAAACAGTTTTCATGAAGTGGGCTTGTGGCATCTGTGAGTTCTTGTCCGAAGATGAATGAATGAATGTTTATTTCAAACTTAAATGGAAAAATGTACATATACATCCCTATAAATCCAACAAAATAAAATAAAATGGTAAGCAAATGCAAATAGCTCAAACAGCATTTTTGTTTACTGTCATTAATATTTGCCAAAAACAAAAAAATAAAAAAAATTGATTCAGTTCAAAAGGCATGGAGGAAGAAGTAACAAACTTATCTAGACCCACCCCTTATTCCTTTTCAAAATATCATACTATACCTTAAAGCCTCTTCAGGCCATGGCCAATAATATATTTAGTAACAAAAGCAACAACAAGCTCAGACAAATGACAGAAACTACAAATTTCAAAACAACAGTAATGACGCTGAGGTCACTTAGTGTGCTGAGATGGTGACTTTTCATAAAATTAACATGTTTGGCTTTAAATGGGAAACAAAACAAACTTAAAAAGCTGCCTGAAGTTTAACTGTTAGAAAAATGGATGTTTTTGTTGTTCTGAGGTCTGCTGTTGTCTTTTAGCTCCTGATAACTGAAGGGGAGGTCTTTTTCCTGATCTAAACGTTATAATTATATAAAATTGTAATTATATATACACCTGACCAGCTCAATAAATCCTCATGTCAGGAAGGGATGGGTACTGAATTCGGTACTTTAAGAGGTACCGACTGAATTCTTTAGGTACTACCGAGTATCGATTCACGTAAAATTAAAAGGTGCCATGTTTAGGTACCTAAACACATCCTTGTGACTGTGAGGGAGTGGAAGAAGCAGGCATACTATCAGGTAGGTGAATTTCCATACCGGACTTGAATGCAGCACAGCAATAGCGAAATGACGTCATTAGCTGCGGCCTCAGTCAACAAAGCAAGCATGGCTGAGAGAATTGAAAAAATTGAAAAAACACGGAAAAAATTTGAGATCTTACAAATCCACAAAAGTACCAAAAATTGGTACCGCTGAGTACCGATACCGATTCCCAGGTACCGGGCATCGGCATGGTATCGGTTCAAATGGGAAAGGTACCCATCCCTAGTCAACAGTGAAAAAGGAAAAACCTCCACGTTTCAAAGCTCAGATCATCTTAAACTGGTTCCTTAAACATGACACAAGTTCGCTGTTCTCCAGTGGCCTCCACAGTGACCAGATCTCAATCCAATAGAGCACCTTTGGGATGTGGTGGAACAGAAGATTTTCATGTGAAGCAGACAAATCTGCAGCAACTGTGTGATGCTCTCATGTCAACATGGAGCAAAATCTGAGGGATGTTTCAGCACCTTGTTGAATCTATGCCACCATCTTGTTCGTAATAACGTGGCCTCTGATTATAGTTCATCTTTTAGTTTATAGTTATCAAAGTATTTGAATCATTCTGCTCACACATTGAGGTCTCCTTTACACTGATTAGCAAAACAAAAAACAGCACAAGAACAACAAGCAGTAACACTGAAGAGCATTAAGAGCATATATTTTTGGCCATTGTTATTGCAACAACTAAAATAAATGCATAAAATACAACTAAAATGACCAAAATGTGGTTAAGGGGGTCACAGGGTTTTAACAGACTGTATTTAGACAAATTGTTCATGTTTACTTAAAAATGTGACACTCTGACAGTTTCCACCAACTCAGACAATTTGCAATCATTTTAAGCGAGAGGGAGAGAGGGAGAGAGTGAGAAAGAGAAATTGTGCAGATTTAATGAACAGGTCTCACTGTCATTAAATAGCAGACAATTGGACTCCAGTCACAGAGACTCGGACTCGTTGCGACTTGCAACTCGACTCGGACTCGGGAGGTAAAAACTCGAGGCACTCAGGCTTTATATGAAGAGCCAGACAGGAGATATACACCGCTGTTTCCTTTTAGGTTCACTTTATTGATGCTCCATTCACATTACACTTGTCCGTCACCTATTACTGTCCTGCACACGACACAGTACTACGAACATAGGTTCCTACCATGCACCCACTTCTGCTACAGTGATGATCAGTGGGCAGGGCAACCGCTATGTCTCGGTGTTCAAGGTTATTTTCTTTGCATGTAAAGAATTTCAATCAGATGGCAAATGAAGACATGCCAAGTGCACGACCTGCAACACTTCGATAAGTGAAAGGGGGCACAACATCAAACTTTACCGCCACCTGAGGACACATGAGGCCAAGTAAATAAAACCTGCAAACGTTAGCCAGGTAGCTAACGTTCCTGCCATAGGTCAATATAGGCTAACATTAGTAAAGAGGGTGTACCTGTGTTGTATGTTTTTGGAAGATTAGGTTTCTCTCCTTAAAGGAAAAGTTCGGTTCCTGCAGCTTTTACATTGTTTATAGAATGAAGAACAACAATATACTCACCCAGAAGGCTTTCCTGATGCAAACGGTGCTTCGGGAGATATTTAGATCCAAAATCGAGCAGCGGACACCGATATAATGGTAGCCCGTAGGGCATAGATCGCCGCTCCTAAAAACTGCATTAATCGTTCAAAAACTCATGTTTTTCACCGATATTCCATCATGATTTGCTCCGAAAGGACCGCCATTGCAGCCTGTGTCTCTCCACACAGCGCTGTGTGGCTGAACTAACCTCTGAACTGACGAGCTGTTTACATGCCCTTTGCGGATCTAAATATCTCCCGAAGCACCGTTTGCATCAGGAAAGCCTTCTGGGTGAGTATATTGTTGTTCTTCATTCTATAAACAATGTAAAAGCTGCAGGAACCGAACTTTTCCTTTAAGATAAAAACTGGAATGCTTTTTGGTGGACTTGGGAACAGTGGTGAGGGACTCGATCTGTCAAAACCTGTGACTCGACTCAATTCGACTTGACCACAACAGAAAAAACTTGGGACTTGCTTGAGACTTGGAGCAAATGACTCAAGACTTGCTTGGGACTTGGATCAGAGGGACTTGGACAATTGTCTGTTAAATAGCACCACTTTACTGCCTGTGGCAATTAGCACCAGTCTTCGTGAATTAGGCGGCATTTGCAATGAGGCTTATTTGCATGGCAGAGGCAATTTTGCCCTGAATTTGAGAATGTTCCTCAATTTACATGCATGCTAATTGGACCGGCATATATGTACATTATCAAATCAAATCAAATCAAATCAAACTTTATTTATATGGCACATTTCATACTTAAAAGCAACACAAAGTGCCTCACAGAGGCTAAAAACAACATAAAAACAAGAGACCTGGCCATCCCCCTCCCACAAATACAGATTTGTGGGAGGGGGATGGCCAGACAAGAGACACATTTTTTCAAAGTCACTTCATGCAGAGAACATAATCAGAGGTTAATATAAGCACAATTATAAAAAAAGTTTATGCATTTTTTCTCTAATGAAGAGTTTTACTATTGTAGTTAATTTCTCATCTACAAGCTTGATTAAACAACGCATATAGGGGGAGTGATGACAGGAAGTGAGAGAGCAATCGACTGGTGTCTCTATTACACGCACATTAAACGATAAATGTGAATGAATCATACGTTTGTACTACGATATCTGATTAACTTAGTTTATTAACACTGCACAGACTTTCTGAATGAATTAATCAGGCTAAAATAACAGTTTCCAGGACGCGGAGACACTGATGATCCACTGTTGTCCATCTCATCCATGGGCATGTACGCTCCTGTATGTTTCTACGAGACAGCGTTAGTCAGTGAGCAGTCTGCTCCTGTCTGATCTGCTCTCAGACAAACTAAGAAACATCAGAACAGATTTAAGTTTTCTCCTCTTTGCTCACCTGTTCAGCGCGCAGTGGCTCTGAGATGTCTGGCTCTGTGACCTGTCATAGGCAGGGGTCGGCGGAAAAAGGGTCCTCCTTTAGGTTCATTAGAAATAAAATATAGGCATCTTTACTTGAATAAGAGTAATGTTGCCTATATTCAGGTGAACTGCTGTAACATCAGGTTCTGCATTAGGGAACAAACTTCTCCAGTATTGTGAAGCACAGTTTTGGTCTGTGTTTTTTGCCCCTCATCACACCGTGCTGTGCGTAATGTTGTTAATGTTAAACTGAGCATGTGTGTCACTTCTGAAGCGTGAGCTGTTCACATCACAGCCTGCAGTCAGGCCACATTTACAGGAGTAATCTGAACAGCCAATCAAAAAAAAAAAACAGATTTGAACAATAAATTGGAATTGAGCATTAAGGGCTGCAGTGGGAACGTATGAATCCACATAGCCAATCATGAATCCCTCCATCATGGTGGCAAGAAAAAACCTTCTGTTAAGCAGCAGGAAATCTTGAATGTGGATCCCAGTCTCATGATGAACAGCAAATCCACACAATGCTGTGATGGGTGTGAGGGCAAAGGAAGGGAGGTAAGAGGAGACAAGTGGACTAGAATAAGAACTAAAGTTAGGGACAGATCCATGAACCATAGACCTGTCGTCTGATTTATTAGAGGTTAGCCTCTTGAGATGGTACATCTCGTTTTCAGGAGGGTCCTCATGTCTAAATGGTTGTGGTGATCATTTTAAAGGAGTATAATCTTAGATATTCTTACTGTAAATAAGAATTTATGGTATTGACAAACTCATGGTTGCCCAGACCACAACTATCCCTACCATATTTGTCTCCATTAAATATAACTGTGTTAAAGGCCTCTTGAGATGTGACAACACATTTTCAAAGGAACCTCATGCCTATGTGGTGATGAAAAATAGATACTGTAGATGTAGCAACCATGGATAGAGATCATGGTAAAGTGTACATTAACAGCTGTAATGATAATGAGAATTGAATGTTCCAAATGAAATGTCCAAATATGTGTCGTGTCTATAATTGTTGTTATTGAGGCTTCGTGACTCGACAGCAGCAGGAAGTCTCCACCAAGGATCCCAGGCCACCTACAAGACCAGATCCAGCGATGAGTACAGGAGCAAATAAAACGGGTAGAGGCAGATGTGGAGAGAGATAGAGCCCAATGTGCCAGATCCCCCCTGGCACTCTAAGCCTATTGCATCTAAACTATGAGTCTAATTTCTGGACTAATTTATAGACTATGAGCTGGTCCCTAACTGAAAGCTTTATCAAAGAGGAATGTTTTAAGTCTAACCTTAAAGGTAAAGAGAGAGTCTGCCTCCCGAACTGTGGTCGGTAAATTGTTCCAGAGAAGAGGAGCCTGGTACTGAAGGCTCTACCTCCCATACTACTTCTGGATATTGATAACACTACGAGCAGGCCAGCATTTTGTGAGCGTAATGTTCTTGAAGGGTTGTATGGCACTACAAGCTCTTTAAGATAAATAAGTGCCTGTCCACTGAGAGCTTTATAGGTGAGGAGAAGAATTTTGAATTCTTTTCTATATTTTGTTGGAGACAATGCAGAGAAGTAGCCTTGCATAGCAGATGGGCCTGCCTGATTCAGTTCCTGAAATCCATTTCTGTGGGAGATGTATGGAGCTGTCCATCTGGCTTGTCAGGTTAGCAGAGAAGCTAATACAGGAGTAATGTGGTCTCTTCTCCTCGTTCTAGTCAGTACACGTGCTGCAGCATTTTGGACCAGCTGAAGCATCTTAAGTGACTTGCTGGGACAGCGTGAAAAAAGACAGTTACAATATTGTACAATAGTCCAGTCTAGAGGTAACAAAAGCATGGACTAGCTTTTCAGCATCGCTCTGGGACAGGATAGGCCTGATTTTAGCGATGTTCCGAAGATGAAAAAAAGCAGTTTTTGAAATTAACTTTTGTAAATTATTTAAATGTCAACTCTGATGATTATTTGTTTTTATATGTTATTTTACAGCTGTACCCACAGAAAAAACTCTGTATGCCAAATATGGAGAAGACGTCACTTTGCCATGTGAAAACTCAAGAAAACCTCAAAACAACTGTGAATATACAACATGGAGTTTGTACTCTTTTGGAAAATTGACTGAGCTGTTCACAAAAGGGAACATCGGGAAGGAAGTTGGTGCGAAGAAAAACAGACTGCGTCTTACTGAGGACTGTTCTCTGGTCATCAACAAGGTCCGAGAGGAGGATCCTGGAATTTATACATGTCTACAGTACATATCTGGTGGAAAAAAACTTCCTGAATCCATTTTTCATCTCATGATTACTATAGGTGAGTTTGTTTTTTCATTGGGTGGTGGTCTATCAGGACTGGCAGGGTCTTCTCTGCTGGTCTTGACTCAGTCACATTCATAAACTTGATGATGATTTGTCTTCATTAATATCAGATCTATCATAGAACACCGTCAGCATGAATCTCTCTCCTGAATCTTGTCTCTCTGCAGTAAGAAGGTGGCTCTGCCTCCAGTGCAGAGGTCTCATCTCTAAACGTCTCATCTATTAACTGCTGCTCACCAATTTACAGGCAAAGTGAATAACCGAATATCTTTGGTTATTTTGGTGCATGTTTCAAAACCAACTGGATTCAACTTCGATTTTAAGGAAAAGTGACAGCCTCTGACAGCTACCTTCCGTCCCTGATATCTCCCCCCAGGGACGAAGCTCCAAGTTCCTTTATTGGCTCTCATATTTACAGAGACATGGGCCTCCAGCACCCCCACTTCAAAAAGCTGAACTAACCCTTTAAGGACAAAGAGGCAGGTTCTGCCTTTACAATCACTTTGACTGGGACCATGTCCAGATGGACAAGTGAAGGACAGCTAACGGCCTCTTTATTAGGTACAAACATCAGCTGGTGGTCCACTGAGTGACACCAGTGACTCACAATAAAATCAGACCTACAATTTTTGCTTGGTACTTTCTCCAAATGATGTCAAATGAAATATAATAAACCAAAAATGTTGAAGAATCACAATGATGAGGGATGTTTAGATTGTTTCTGATCTTTAACCAACAGTAAGAAAATTAAAATGATTATGTTTCTGTCCATAGAGCAGTATAACATGAATTTCTGATAAAGTCCCTCAGCTATTTTTAATTCAAATGTTGCCCAACAGTGAATTATTTGGACCTTATGCTCCATTTCTCTCTCTACACCAACACTCTGAGATGGGATTAAGGACAGCAAATACATTTTATTCTTTTACAAATTTAAAGCCTAAAAATGGAATATGTGCATTTCTTCATGAAATGGTTTTAATCTCTCATGTTTATTTGTGGTAGGTGGGAAAACAGGACCAGCAACAACCGAGCCAACGACAGCTGAAAGAGTGACAACAGCAGAAATCACAACAGCTACAACCCATGAAGCTCCAACCAACCTGACCAACAGTGAGTCAACGTTTATCAAACATCTGCATGAGCTGAATTAGCACAAAGGCTAGCTTCACATGTGATGATGATTTTAAGACAGATTTCTGACCTGATCTGCTTTTTTCCCCCCACCAGGGAGGTTTAACTTTTGAAGGTGTTTGTCAGTTTGTCTGTTTGTCTGTGAGCTAGATAACTGAAGATTTTTTCAACAGAATCTGATTAAGTTTTCAGGAAATGGTGGTCATGGCACAAGGAAACAGAAGAATTTGAGTTACATCTGAGAGGGATTTGTAAATTCTCCACTTAAGGGGACAGTTTTTTCCTCTAGAACGTCTAAGCTACAGCCTTCCAGTTGATCTAGTAATGTCATGATCTGCTGCTTATTAAGGGAGAGAGAGAAGCGACATTCAACCAGATGTCCGGGGTTAAATTAAAACTATTTGTTATTTACAAATTAGAGACTGTAAAAGTACAAAATTAGGCAACAGAAAGTGCAAACTAATACGAAGCTAAACTAAAGAAGAACTGGAAACCGTAACTAAGTTTAAGAACTAATTAAATAAATATAAAAAAAATAAATAAAATGAAAATAATCATAAACTGTCAATTATTTGGACCATACGCTCCATTTCACTCTCTGTACAAACATTTTGAGTTGGGATTAAGGATGGCAGACATGTTTTATTCTTCTGTAAACTTTATGCCTAAACATGGAATATATAAATTTTTCATTCAAGGGTTTTATCACTCATGTTCATCCGTGTTAGGTGAGAAAACAGGACCAACAACAACCGAGCCAACGACAGCTGAAAGAGTGACAACAGCAGAAATCAACACAACAGCTACAACCCATGAAGCTCCAACCAAACTGACCAACAGTGAGTCAACGTTTATCAAACATTTACTTATAGACATACAGGCCCACTGAGAGACGGCTGGGCCCCTGACATGGATGAAGAATGGGCCCTTCATTTAATGAGACTGATTGGTCCTTCACCAATAAGCTCCCCTCTTAAAAATTGTTAAAAATAATCAAACCAAGAAATAATGAAACTAACACCACAAAAGTGGAACCGGGGATGTTTAAAACTGTCTTTGTCCTAATATGGAAATGTAATTGGAGTTATTGGATTGGTCATCACTCCATTACAGTGGACCATTTCATTGCTGAGCTCCATGGCCCCCCTTAGCAGCCCCTGAATCCTTTCCCCTTTACTTTGATACTTTCATTCTCTAACCAGACAGCATTCAGCTGAACCCAGAGGTCAGCCTGCAGAGTTCATGACTTGGACTTGAGGCATCTGTTGGTATTTGTCCACGATTTGGGGATAATTGAGTCTATGGGCCTGATCTACCAAAGGTCTGCATGTATAAAAACTCGCACAAACTTCATAGCTCATGCAAAGCTGAGCTACTAACCCAGTGCAACGAGATTGCGTCTGTCTAATGAGCAAAAGTTCACATGCAGTCCATTTAGAGTGTTTGTCTTTGTAAATATGCAGAATACATGTAGATCATCAGATTTTGCAATATACTGGGAGGAGAAGATGCAAAAGTAATAATTTAGCACTCACAATGTGATTTATCAAATCCAATTTTAATGGACTCTCTGTTGTTATATCTATATTTAGCATGTTTGAAAAGCAGGTGCAAACTGACATAGTGTTTCACACAGAGGGCTGATGATGGAGAGAGAGAATCTCACATGTATGTTTTAACATGCTTGGACTACTATGACAGCATTAACCAAACATTTTCTGTCACTGTCTGAGTTTTTTGATTAGTAATGGAAAGATTTGGAGGCTGTCTGTCTTCAGGAAGGACTGGAAAAAGAGGGACGATCCAGTGTGCCATCATACTCATGCAGACACACGCTTGAAGGAAACCCTCTTTCCTGAGCTCTGTATATATTGTAGAGGAGGTCATTTAACCTATGCAACAAGATTCCTTTAATAGCCAGAATCTCTCCTTTTGTCGCTCAGGCTGATTTGAGAATGTTAAAGGGAAGTCTTGTGAACTGTAAGATTGGGCTTAACGTTAGGGGTTATTGGTGATGAGGCTGTGTAATGCAAATGCAGCCATTCAGATTATGTTTACTTGGAATCAGAAAAAGAAAATAAAAAAAATGACAGATAAATACATGGCATGAGGGACAAGTAAAACCTTGTCAGTCAAAATTACAGAAAGCAAGCAAAAGCTACTGCAACCTCTGGTCAGAAATAAAAATAGCAGAGAAATATCATCTACCAAGCAGTGTCAGTATTGAGCTGTGTCCTTTTCACAGATAGCCTCCTAAATCGTGTTTCATCTGGCAACACAGAAATGTCTCTGCTGGAGACATTTTTTGTTGCAGCCACTTTACTTTCCCAAACTTTCCATGGTGACAGCTGGTAGCACCAAAAAATCCTCATTTAAGCTGGGTGGTCTGCATCAGTTTAACACCTGCTACCAATTACACATTAAGTCAGAAGATCACCCATAGCAGGCTTACTGATAGTACGGGCAACTTTTTAGTTTGCATATTCAATTAAGCACCCGTTATTTCTGTAGTTCAGGTCCAATAAGTGTCTCTTCCAGGTTAGATTTCAAAGTAAAAGTTAAGGACCCTGCAGTGAAACCTGTAGATGCACAATATTGACTTTCTGCCAATTTCATATATGCTGATATTTCAGAACTTATCTTAGCCAATATGTAGAATAGCTTTTACAAATCATTGTGAGAGTACTCCATTGTATGCAAAATGTGTTTTTAAGAGGAATAATCAAGTCAAGCTTCTTACACTATTTTAACTGTTTCTCTGTTTGATAGATGGTTCAGCTCGTCCTCTGGATGTGGTCATGTTGACTCTGCGTGTGTTTGAAGTCCTCCTGCTGACTGTGATCACTGTTCTCCTCTTCAGAGCTCAAAGTGAGAAAATCAAGCCAACATTTATCCAAACATTTGACCATCATCTGTTCAGCAGAGCTCAAGTCTTTCTGTGTGTGATTTTCAGTGAAGCGGGGATCATCTGCTGGAAACACAGTGAGTTACAGATCCAGACTGAAGTGAACTGATGTGTTCAGATGAAGAACCACAGTCTTCCTCACATGCTGACTCAGATGTTTTCTATCTGACAGGAGTGTGACGGAGATGACTGCACAGAGGATTATGACAATGTTGGAGAATCTTCTGCTTCTGTCAGATTTCACCGATCCAGCAGTTAAACACAGACATCAAGTCCAAGCATGAATTCATCACCTCAGTGTAACTTTATTGTCCACAGACATGAAGCCAGTTTGAGCTGATTTGTAGAATAATAACACTGTTAACCCGGTAAAATTTTTCCTTGCAAAAGAAGTTCATGCATTTTGTTCTTAGATCTTCCTTGTACATACTAGATATGACTTTTGTCATTTTGTGTTGATGTTCATGAAAATGTAGGTTATATACTCAGCAACAGTTGTTACCAGTCGATATCTACACAATTTCTTCAGTTTGATCTATTTATACATATTAAAAGTCAGGATATAACTAATAAGTGTAACATATTGTTACAAGGAATGGTTACAATTGTTCCTAAATTTTATTAGATAATTAAAATTAGAGTGAAAATGCATTCTGAAAGGAACCAACAATGACCAGCAGATCACTGTATTTCAGTCTTGTAAAGCGGTAAAATAACTGTAGAGTTAAGAGTAATTGAAGTTACAGAATAAGACCTGAGAATAGTTTACCAGAATCAAATAAATTCACATTGTGGCAGTAGCTGGGACTGAATAGCATTTACTGTCCTACAGCATCATGGCCATAAAATGAGCCGACAGTATTATTCAACAAAAACAAAAATACTGTGCTGGTGTTTTCTGCACCTCAAAAACTGTGCAAAGGTATAATAGTACATACAGGGCATACTCTAGGGCAGTAATAACTTTTAGCCCTCACCATGACATGGAAATAAGTTTTATATTATATATGTCTTCAATTGTTTTTCATAATAAACAAAACTTTACAATCTGAACATTGACATCTCAGGAACAGCATGGCTGCAGACAGTTGACTCATCCTCCTGCTGCAGCCTCCACACCAGAGTGAAGTCACTGAGCGAGACAGAGACTTTTATTTCTGCAGGTTCAGGAGGATTTTTTAAGTTAAAAGTCCGATCAGCACATGTGATGAACCAAAGTGATCCTGTGGTGGGAGTTTCAAGGTAGACATGATGAAAAACAAAAATGTGTTGCCCAATGCTGGAGAAGTTTGCAAACAGACAGGACTTTACTTAAAGGAAACATCAGCGAGGAGGTCTCCCCCACTGATGAGAGATTACTGCAGAAGAGAAATAAAATGGCACAGAGCTGTAACACATGGAGTGATCCATAGCTCACAGAGCAGGTGATAAAACAGACAACACTTATTTTATCATCTGTTCTGATGTTTCTTAGTTTACCTGAGCACAGATCAGACTGGAGCAGACTGCTCACTGACTGAATCAGTCTCAGAGAAACATTTGGTAGTTCACAGATGTACACTGATGAGATGGACAGCAGTGGATCATCAGTGATCTGTTGATTATAAGAAGCTCAGGAACACGTCTGTATGAACGTTGTCTATGAATAATGCATCTGTTTTTTTAGGATGAACTGTTAAAAGCCACTTTTAACGTGAATTTGCCTCAATGAACTCAGTAATAATAATATATGACTTTCTGTGTCCTGAAAACATTTTTTTATTTTTAAAAAAAACTGATGAACCCTTTTTAACCCTATAAAGCCAATTGTATCATATTTGATACATACTTTCATAATACCTCTTTCTACTCAACATGATCAACAAATTACAAAAAAAAATCTGAATACAATCAGATAAATGATAAAAATGTCCTGAAATGGATTATCAGTTGCCAAAATCACCTGATGTATCAAATGCGATATGAAAAATCTATATGTTGAATTTTATGGACATTTTGATTTTTATGGATTTTAGCAGAAAGTGAAACAAACATTTCAGCTTCAAAAAATTAGAATTTTCTGGCTATGATTTATGGTCTTGGGCCTTAAAGGGTTAAGATGCTGGTGCTGTGTAAATAAACTAAATTGATCAGAAATCAGAATGCAAACAGCGTAAAGACGTATGATTCTTGTTGTTTTTATGTTATTCTTCAGGCATTGGAGACACCAAGTGTCGATCACCCCAGTGCTCTCTCTCCTTTAAACATTATTTAATGCCTGTCGAGGCAAAATCATCTATGTCTTTATTTTAGGAAAAAAGGGGAGTTTTTTTAATAATCATCTCTTTGCATTAGTCTCTGATTACGTTCCGGCCAAAGAAAATGACCGTGAACAATTTGGCTAAAGTCAAACTTATTGGCGACTGCTGATCTATGAGATCCAAAACCTGATAGTTTATGCTGTGCAGACAAAAGAAAAAGAAATACAAAAATACAAAATAAACACCTAAAACATATGACCAAATAAAACTTGGTAGAATGGCATGACTACGTTTATTTATGATCAAAAGATGCATAAGGCACATAGTTCTCATTACACATCAGAACAAGACCCTTAAAAAGCTGCATGATGAAAATATTTTTGTCAAATCTATAAATTAAGCATTTTACTCATTTCCTCTTGTAAAATTTTGAAGCAGACATCTCCTTTCAGAGTTATCTTTTTTAACAACTTTTGTATTTCTATAGCCTCTACACTCATACTGCCTACAAATGTATTGTATATGTATCTGTTCATATATTAGAGTTTGGCCATTAATCCAGTTTCAATTTCAATTACAATTATAGCATCAAACAATAGTCGAAATATGATCATTGTAGAAGGAAAATGCTTATGATTGATGGCTTTATCATTTTTTGTCTTTACTTATCATAATCAATGTTGTGACCAATGTTTACCAAAATTCTGCTTTCATTTTTCGCTTGTTTTTTTATATTTTTACTTGAATGTTGGATAATTTGCCTTATATACTTAATGGTTTCATAAAGTTTTATATTAAACCTTATGTGCCTTACATGTTTACTTAAATAGGTTGCCATGTATAATCCTGTAAACACAAGAGTGTTTAATGTACAATCTCACAAAGTAGTAGCTATAATTTCATAAATCATCTTCTTCATATTATGGTTTTTGTCTTATTAAAGCTAATTGTTTTTAATATGCATGGCAGTTGAATGTTATTAAGAGTTGTTTTTCCCTTACATAGAGCCAAAGAAGATATTTAATAATGTCTTTTTTTAAAAGATCAGGTGAGTAAAAACATGTATAAATGGACATACATATAAACACATAATCTTGCTAAACAAACAACCAAACAGGCAAACACACAGAGCTACAAACATAA
This sequence comes from Scarus forsteni, assembly GCA_036419115.1. Lineage (NCBI taxonomy): Eukaryota > Metazoa > Chordata > Actinopteri > Labriformes > Labridae > Scarus > Scarus forsteni. Next base: position 9,248,583 of record JAZDUH010000425.1, read on the forward strand.
GCTCCTTGGTGGAGGTAATAAGGAAGCAGCAACCAGTGAGTATCGTTTGTATGTCTTACACAGCTCTGTGTACACATGTAGTTTAGACCCACACAAAACTGCACAACACACACAAACAAACATATACACGCCTCAATCCTCTCCTATGTTACAGTCCATGCAGTGGAGTACAGGTGTTTGTGAAAAGCATGAACAAGAATGTTAATCACATGTTTTATAAAATAAGAAGAGAGGATTTTGGATTGTTCTTTTTTTTCTCTGTAATCTGGTTGGATTGTTTTCTCAGTTCATCCTGTATGTTAATGTAAATAAAAACATGGCTGCCGATGACATCACACTGCCCCTCTTTGTGCTTCAGACATGTCGGTGCCACAGAGTTTTGGGTGATGAGTTTCTAAGAACAGAGGTAAGACTGGACTGACGGGCGATACTGGGAATTTTGGCATCGATCTGATACCAAGTAAATACAGAGCTTGTATCCCCGATCCCAATACAGATACCAATACTTTTTAGATGAAATGTAATGATCATTGAATAATTTGGTAATTTTGCCTTGAGTTGGATGATTATGATTATGGTAAAACACAGCACAAAGACTTTAGGCAATAAAAATGCTTTTTATTAATGAACCTCAACAATAGAACAACATTTTTTTGTATAAAAGTAATAACTTATTCTACATTTAAGAAAAAAATCACAAGTGCAAATAACAAAAAAAGCAGCAATGAAAAAAAATATAAATATAACAATGTCAACATCATAACAAAAAATACCTTCCATTGCACAAATAAAGTGTAAACTACAGTTTACCTTAACCTTTGGCTTTCTGCTCACAAAGCCCTCTCTTGGGTCGCCCTTTTGGCTCTGTTTCCATATAGACAACAGATTTATAGGTTTTTGTTCAGGAACAGTAACATGTTGACATAGAGGGAGAGAGGTGCGCTGTTTAGAAGTGGCGGTCGGAGCGGAGGAAAGTAAAGTAAAGACGACATAAAAGAGAAACTGCAGTATCGATCTCATCACACTAGTATCGATCCGATATCAATACTCAGCTTGGTATGGATACTATCGATATTGAGATCGATACGCCCACTCCTATCAGGTGGGGCTGCTGTGCTGTCCTGTCCTGTCCTGAAGAGAATATTTACACCCAAAGACTACTTTATTAGGTACAAATAGTTACTTAGACAATCACATGACAGAAACTCCATGCATTAGGCATAGTCAAGAGGACCAGCTGAAGTACAACCAGAGAGTGAGAACAGAGAAGGAGGGCGGTTTAAGTGACTCTGAAAAAGGCCAGACTTTCCAGGATTGACAGGGTGTGGTCTGAGAAAGAGAAAATATCCAGAGAGCCTCAGTTCTCCAAGAATTGCTGCAGTGATTTAAGATGATAGTGAGGCAACAGGAACTCAAAAAACATCTCACAACAAGGTGTGCAGAAGATGATCTCTGAACACAAAACAGGTCAAATCTCTGCAGCAGCAGAGGACCTCAATGAGTGCCACTCCTGTTGGATAAGAACAGTAAACTGAGGGTACAATTCACACAGGCTCACCAAAACTTGACAGCAGATGACTGGAAAATGTTTCCTGGTCTTCAAATCTGTGAGCTTCGTTTGTAAAGAGCCACATGAGGGCACCAGTGTGCCATGAGCCCTCAGCCACAAGCTGTTCATTTTCACTTTTTTACTTTTCCAACAGAAGCAGCTAAAGAAAAAACACTCATGGACAATTATGGAGACATCACTTTGACTTTGTGAAGACTCAAGAAGACCTCCTCTGACTGTGTATATAGGACCTGGATCTTTGTGGATTCAGGATCCATAACAGCAGAGCTGGTCATACGGGGCCCATCAGTGCAGATCTTGGAGCCAAGACCACAGACTGAGTCTGACTGAGGACTGTTCTCTGGTCATCAACAAAGTCCACCAGGAGGACGCTGCACTTTAGAGTCGTCTACAGGAAATATCTGACACAACATATCATCCTCATCTTCTTGGTAAGTGTTTGTATTTTCATTTTCTCGGCTCTGAATAAGGTTTCAAAGTTTACTGAAATATTCTGTGGTCATCACTCAGAGCAGGTCTCCCTGCAGGCCGCTGCTGTTTTTAATGTCTGTCATCAGGCAGCATAAAGATGTGAAGTTGAGTTGTTCACTAAACCAAACTTGTGAACTGGTCTTTAGAAACATCTAGGTCAGAAACAAAAGTAGAGCAGTCTGTGGGAAATGAGCTCAGACTCCTGCATGTTAGACCTCACTATTTCTGAGCTCATGGTTAGGGTTGTGGTGATCAGGGTTGGTTTAAACAAAGAAGAACAAATGATTGTGGTATCATTGTCTGACACCATTCTCACAAATCACAAACACCAAAACCAGTTTAAATGGTCCCAAAAGTTCAACAGAGCTGAGCTGGTCCCCACATTCTCACCACATACTTCCCCTTCACTTCACAGTTAATGAGGGACAGCAGACCTCAGACCAACAGAGACATCATGTTCTTAAACAGTAGGTGTCAACATGAAACTCAACACCAAAGGAAGCTTCAGTGTCAAAAAACACGACACTTTAGGACATTTATCTACAGGCACAGTCTTCACACATTTGACTTCCTTCATCAAAACACAACCATGTTTCATCTGCTCAGAGGGACTGGACCTTATATGGACCTTAAAGTTACACCAGAGATGGACACGGGTCCTAATTCTCTGAATTCTTGCTTTAGTTTCAAGGTTCTGACTTTCTCATCTGAGAATTTTAAATCTAATCCTAAAACTTTAGTTTTTTCACCCCGAAATACTACAGCAATTATTTTTAGATTGTACACACTTGAACAAATGATTAAATCAACCGGCCACAGACAACAAAGAAAAAAAGCTCATGACTACAATCTGGAACACTGACATGTCTTCATTCATTTCTGTGAACTGACCCCTCATTTACAAAATGAATAAATAGTTTCTCATCATGGATGTGCAGCAGCACCTTGTTGAATCAATGCCATGAAGAGTGGAGGCAGTTCTGAAGGTTATTACCTGCACTACCAAGGTGTTCCTAATAAAATGGCCTCTGATAATAGTTATCTTTTAGTTTATAGTTATCAAAGTATTTGATGTCTAGCTCCTCAAAATCATTCAAGCTGAAAAAGGAGAAATTTTCTCATTTTTGTTGATCAGGAGAAATTCACAGAGAGAGAGAGCGCTGACTGAAGACATTTGAGGAAGTGACATCACCTCTGAAAAAAGGAGGAGGTTCATCCTGTCTTTATAAAGTCTGATTTAGATTCTGATGAAGTTTGAGAGAAGAGGACAGAGTCATGGAGTTCATGTGGATTGAGATTTGTTTCCTCCTCACAGCTCTGCCTCAGTTCACTGGTAAGAACATTTCTGTCACACTTTCTATTCAATCAGGAAACTGGAGAGAAGCTTCACTCATTTAAGAAAACTGAATGTGTTCATGTGTTACAGCCATGACCAGAGGAACGATCAGGACTTATTCTCAACACACACTTTATTAGGTACACCCATTCAACTGATCACTAACACAACTAGATCATCAATCACATGGCAGCAACTTGATTCATTTATGCACATAGACACGGTCAAGAAGACCTGCTGATGTTCAAACATCACATTTTCAGGAATATTCAGTTTGTCAGTTTTAAATTTTAGGGAGTTATCTTGTGAAACAAAGCGAAGAAGAAGAAATAGCCACATTTTTATTATCATGTGTAACTGTTCCACATGTGGATGAAGTAAGGGGCTGATTTAACCCCCTGGATTTATCAATAACAGTAATGTCAACATCCTGTTTACTGAGTTAAGTTTTGTCCTGTCTCTTTGTTCAGAGTATGTTTGTCTCATCTAACCTGGCACGAACAAGGTGTACCTAATAAAGTGGCAAGAGAGGGCAAGTTCCTTGTTTCATCTGATTATTTGTGTTTATTTTTTTCAACAGAAGCAGTCACAGAAAAACCTCTGACTGCCAAATCTGGAGAAGACGTCACTTTGACATGTGAAAACTCAGGAAAACCTCAGAATTACTGTGGATACACAACATGGGGCTTCTACAATTCAGACAAAGAAATAGTCACGCTGATCATACAGGGGGAAATCAACGAATATGTTGGAGCTAAAAAACACAGACTGCGTCTTACTGAGGACTGTTCTCTGGTCATCAACAATGTCCAAGAGGAGGATGCTGGAGTTTATTTCTGTCAACAGTTCATATCTGGCACTAAATATGATCCTGAATCTTATTTTCATCTCAGTGTTTCTGAAGGTGAGTTTATTTCTTCTTTTGGGTGGTGGTCTATCAGGACTGGCAGGGTCTTCTCTGCTGGTCTTGACTCAGTCACATTCATAAACTTGATGATGATTTTGTCTTCATTAATATCAGATCTATCATAGAACACTGTCAGCATGAATCTCTCTCCTGAATCTTGTCTCTCTGCAGTAAGAAGGTGGCTCTGCCTCCAGTGCAGAGGTCTCATCTCTAAACGTCTCATCTATTAACTGCTGCTCACCAATTTACAGGCAAAGTGTGAGATCCATCCAGACAAACCTGGAAGTCAAATGTGCACACCTGTAGGCAAACTCTGAGCCAGGATACGTACCTGCTAGCAGCAGGGATGAACCATGTTATTCATCCCATATCTGTATTGGCAGATATTAAAAACGTATGTCCATATTTAGCCAGGATATAAAAACTGAATGTGTTCATGAGTCACAGCTAGGGCTGAAAGATTTATCGTTTTCAGATTGAAATCGCAATTTTAGATAATGCAATTTTGTGATCGCCAAAGCAGCAATTTTTTGCAGCGCTCCTGACTGACTCAGGATCTGTTGTGTCAAGTATTATACACATACTGTTTTACAAATTTGTAGACAATCTAAAAGTGCTGGTAAGCAGGTCAACAAAACAAAGCCTCTATTTAGGAGTAGAAGTTAATGAAAACAGATGATTATCATCACTATTAAGCGTGAATAATGTGTTAAGTGTTTTTCATCATTTATTTCCTTACTGTTGTTTGTACTGTAAACAAAGTGAATTTTGCACTGAAGTTTGATTTGAAAATAAATCGTGAATTGCAATATCTGCCAGAAAAATATAAAATAGATCTTTTCCTAAAATCGTTCAGCCCTAGTTACAGCCATGACCAGAGGAATGATCAGGACTTATTCTCACCACACACTTTATTAAGTACACCCATTCAACTGATCACTAACACAACTAGATTATCAATCACATGACAGCAACTTGATTCATTTATGCACATAGACACGGTCAAGACGACCTGCTGAACTGCAACCATCATATTTTCAGGAATACTCAGTTTGTCAAGTTAAGAAGCTTTATGTTTTCTTATATAAAACATGTCTTTGTCAGTTTTAAATTTTAGGGAGTTATCTTGTGAAACAAAGAGAAGAAGAAGAAAGAGCCACATTTTTATCATGTGTAGCTGCTCCACATGTGGATGAAGTAAGGGGCTGATTTAACCCCCTGGATTTATCAATAACAGTGATGTCAACATCCTGTTTACTGAGTTAAGTGTTGTTCTGTCTCTTTGTTCAAAGTATGTTTGTCTCATCTAACCTGGCACGAACAAGGTGTACCTAATAAAGTGGCCAGAGAGGGCAAGTTCCGTGTTTCATCTGATTATTTGTGTTTATTTTTTTCAACAGAAGCAATCACACGAAAACGCCTGACTGCCAAACATGGAGGAGACGTCACTTTGCCATGTGAACACTCAGGAAAACCTCAATTCTACTGTGGAAATACAGTATGGCACTTTTCAGCGTCAGGAGAAGAAGTAGTCACGCTGATCGTACAGGGGGAAATCAACGAATATGTTGGAGCTAAAAAACACAGACTGCGTCTTACTGAGGACTGTTCTCTGGTCATCAACAATGTCCAAGAGGAGGATGCTGGATATTATTTATGTCAGCTGTACATAAATGGGCGTTTACATGATCCTGAATCTGTTTATGAGCTCATTGTTTCTTCTGGTGAGTTTGTTTCTTCTTTTGGGTGGTGGTCTATCAGGACTGGCAGGGTCTCCTCTGCTGGTCTTGACTCAGTCACATTCATAAACTTGATGATGATTTTGTCTTCATTAATATCAGATCTATCATAGAACACTGTCAGCATGAATCTCTCTCCTGAATCTTGTCTCTCTGCAGTAAGAAGGTGGCTCTGCCTCCAGTGCAGAGGTCTCATCTCTAAACGTCTCATCTATTAACTGCTGCTCACCAATTTACAGGCAAAGTGTGAGATCCATCCAGACAAACCTGGAAGTCAAATGTGCACACCTGTAGGCAAACTCTGAGCCAGGATACGTACCTGCTAGCAGCAGGGATGAACCATGTTATTGATCCCATATCTGTATTGGCAGATATTGAAACTTATGTCCATATTTACAGCCAATGTATCAGCTGGAATATCAACGTGATGACTTATGTCCCATGATGCTTCACCCTGATCATCTCTGCATGGGTTCATTTAAATCAACAGTGTCCTGTTGTCACTTCCACCAAGGAGGTCAGGGAATGTTACTGTATTGTGTTGTTGAGCCAACATAGTTTTGAATACTTTAAACCTCTAATACATCTGTCACCTTATATTTGATATTCCAATTACCATTCAAATTGATAAAAATCTATATCAAATTTATTGGCTCAAACAAACAACAGAATATCAGTGCTTATTAGGGTGCATGTCCTGGAGATAAAATAATTCTTAAGACCTTACGCTCCATTTGCCTCTCTTCACCAACACTTTGAGTTTGGATTAAGGACAGCAAACATGTTTTAGTCTAACACCAAGTCTAGACATGGAATATGTGTATTTCGTCATTAAGGTTTTATCACTCATGTTCATCGTTGTTAGGTGAGAAAAGAGGACCAACAACAACCAAGTCAAATTCTGGCAGTTACAGCAACAAAACATTCAACGTGAAGAGCTCCTCACGGAGACATCCTCCTGACTCGCCTCTCCAGCTTTCCGCTCTGTAGAGGTCTCACACACCTGAGCCACACCAGCCTCATTATCATTTCCCCACAGGTGCTCTAAATATCTCCCCACAATCAGACAGAAAACTCTAATAAACCGGCTCCCACTTTAATATACTATAGCTTAAACTCTATTGCAAGGGATGTAATGATAGAAAAACGTTATCAACAGAATAAGAGTGAACATTATGTATAAATTAATTGGCCAATCGAAGATCAAAATAAGCTACAATAGTCTTTTAAATACTCAAAACTAATTCCCCAACTTATACGTCAAAATAACACAACAAATACACAAACTATACAAATTCTCCATTACGCAACATAATATAAAGTGTGTGCGTATATGTGTGTGGGTGAGTGTTTGTATGGATGCGTGGGTGTGTGAGTGCTGCACAGACAAGGCGGCAGGCCCATGATAACCTCCCTTTACATTACAGCAGTCCAGTTTCTTTTCCTCTTTGCTGTGAGAGCACTGATGGAGTATTTAGTGATGCTGATCTGTTTTTTTTCTTTATTTTTAACTCTGTGTCAGTGTTGATGTTGTAACTAACTAACTTCTCCTCCAGCGGCCTCTTTGTTTCCCCAGAGGGCTCAGAGTGGTCATGTTCATCAGCTCTGTTTCTCTGTTTGATAGATGGTTCAGTTCGTCCTCTGGACGTGGTCATGTTGACTCTGCGTGTGTTTGAAGTCCTCCTGCTGACTGTGATCACTGTTCTCCTCTTCAGAGCTCAAGGTGAGAAAATCAAACCAACATTTATCCAAACGTTTGACCATCATCTGTTCAGCAGAGCTCAAGTCTTTCTGTGTGTGATTTTCAGTGAAGCGGGGATCATCTGCTGGAAACACAGTGAGTTACAGATCCAGACTGAAGTGAACTGATGTGTTCAGATGAAGAACCACAGTCTTCCTCACATGCTGACTCAGATGTTTTCTATCTGACAGGAGTGTGACGGAGATGACTGCACAGAGGATTATGACAATGTTGGAGGATCTTCTGCTTCTGTCAGATTTCACCGATTCAGCAGTTAAACACAGACATCAAGTCCAAGCATGAATTCATCACCTCAGTGTAACTTTATTGTGCACACACATGAAGCCAGTTTAATGAGTTTGAAGTCAGCAGCTGACCATGAGCCAGAGAAGAATATGAAGCTAATACTGGACTGAAAGTCCATCAAACAGACACATGTTTGAGCTGTTTGTAAAATAATATTGCATTTATCAACACAGACAGAAATATATTTTCATTGCTATGAAAATGTTTGCTTTTATTGTATCAAACCTTCTCTTTCTAAAGCCTCTGCATATTTACATATTTACATATATGTATTAGGGTTGGACCTTTTATCCGGTTTTAATTTAAATTACAATTATAGCATCAAAAAATTATCAAAATATGATCACTGTGGAAGGAAAATTTTGATGAGTATTAGTCTTAATCAGTTGTTTTGGTCTTTACTTCTACTTATAATCACCGTTGTTGTGGTTGATGTTTTATTTTTACCTTCATGTTTTACATATTTTTATTTGTACTTTCAGTCATGAATGTTGGATAAATTAGACTGCCTTATATGCTTAATTGTTCCATAAGTTTAGATAATCAACCTTATGTGCTTTATATATTTACTTAGCTAACTAGCCTCACATAATCCTCACGCAGATATTAGTTGGAAATGTCAATATGTGCCTTATGAATGCTGCAAGAGTGTTTCATGTATAATCTGGCAACGCTGTAGTTTGGATATTCACACATTATCTTCTTATGTTATGTTGTGTTTTTTGTCTAAATAAAGGTATTTTTTTAACATGCATGACAGTCAAATGTTGTTTAGAGTTGTTTTTCCCTTACATAAAGCTAAAGAACATATACTTCCCTAAATATGTCTTTTTTAAGCTTAGGTGAATCAAAACATTTATAAATACACTTTGCGGGGTGCTGATTTGGCAGAGTGGTTGGCAGCCAGGCACCCCATATACTTGTTTCTGCCCGTCCAGGTTCGAATCCCGCCTGTGACTACTTTGCAGTGTCTTCCCCTACTCTATAACCCCTTTCACAAGCCTATCCACTGTCTCTCTCCTATCAATAAAGGCACAAAATGGCCAAAACATACATGAAAAAATACACTTTGTACCCAATAAGCTCCACTATGTCTTAGAGGAGGCCCTCTAGGATTTCAAGGGAAACAGCTGGAAACTAGACCATATAATATAGAAAAAAATCTGGACATACATACACATAATCTTGTTAAAAAACAACTAAAAAAGCAAACATACACAGCAAGAAGCATAACCTCCTTGGTGGAGGGAATAAAGCAGCAGCAAATTTAAACAGGTAAAACACAATAAAAAAAAATCTGGAACTAAATTTGTGTAAAAAACAAACACAAAATGCACAAAAAAATGAGTAAAAATAAAAATAAAAATAAAAATAAAAATAAAAATAAGCCAAACTAAAAATCCAGGTCTTGAGTTTGCTTTAAAAATATTAACAGTAGGTGGCGCTCTCGGGTCTTCAGGTAGACTGTTGCACAGACGGGGGCCTTAATATTGAAAAGAAGCTTCACCATATGTTTTAGACTATAAACTTTGGGAACTTTTAAAAGACATCTACCTGAATATCTGAGGGCTCTGCTGGACTTATATGGCAAAAACAAATCAGATAAATAGATTTGAACAAGACTATTAAAGGATTTAAAGGACAAACCAGATCTGAGACCACAAACATCTTTTTCTAATGTGAGTGTGAGCACATCTGTGTGAGTGACTTCATACTGCAGAAATAATTACATCTGTGGATGTTCACCATGAGCAGTGATGAGCACAATCATGTCTGCTTATGCAAACCTGTGCAGGATAACTGGGATGGGCAAGTGTGCAGTTATAGGAGAGCATGCAGCTCTGGCTCTCCAGCCACAGCTGAGTCTCTTCCGCGTTGGCCGTTTCACGGCGCTACGAGAACTAGACCCTTATTTAGCGGTGTTTTTGTGTGAAAGTAACGCGCTGAAAATTCTCTAAATAAAGCGTGAATGCAGACCGATATCAGACTTTTTCGGTGGGAGTCCGTTTATTTGTGTTTTTGATCTAGGAAAATATGGCCCCGTGTGAGTCCAGCCAAATCAGCAGAGGAGCAGAACGGGAGGACGAAGGGGGTGTGTGCTCGCAGCGACATGGGCTTCTGTGACACAGAAACACTGCTGTAGGGGTAATTTCTGCTCATAACCTTGTGATAGGACCCAATTTGTTCCATCCCGGAATATCACTTTAAGGTCCTATTCTGTGGAGTTTACCCAGGAACCCAAGTACTTGAAATCATTAACCTAACGCAGAGCGTTGCCATCTGATGTTTTAATAGGCAGATGGTCCGTGCGGATGTTATAGGTCATTACCTCAGTCTTCTTTGCGTTCAATCTGAGGCCAACCGTAGCACATTCCACCTCCACTCTGTTCAGGAGTTCCTGTGCCTGCTCCACATGGTCAGATATCAGGCAGATGTCGTCTGCGTAGTCTAGGTCTGCCAGGGCAACAGCAGGGCTTCTGCTGGACCTCCTTGGTGTAATTGTGAAGCCAAGCTCCTGCTCCCACCCGTTGATGGCTGTCCTGAGCGCGTAGTCCAGAGTTATAATAAAGAGGAAGGGGGCAAAAGTATCTCCCTGCTGTACCCCTGCAAGGATTTCCAACTCGTTGCAGAAAGTAAAATATCAAAATCGGTAGATTAATTGTAACTGGTTTAGTGCTCACTGCAGAGACACTTATCATAACTAAAGGGCCTGTTTATCCATATAAATTCTGACTGGATGTGTGAGTTGTAAATTTTTAACATATCAGCTGAAGAGATGTCGGCCTTCTCTCTGGTATAACTGTGATGCTCAAAGCACCAAAAAAAATCATTTGAAAAATTCAAAACCTGTGTCTCATTCTCAAACTCATGACCTGGTTGCTCATAATAATCTTTAATCCTTGATGAGAGCAGTTTCATGAGGAAATACTTTTTACCAGCACAAAAAAATAGAAATTTTGATTTTGGTTTCCTGTTTATACTATGAATGTTCAAAAAAGAAAAATAAGTTGTGAATTTAAGAGACCTGGACTATTTTCAGTTTTGTATGTTACTTATGTTTTTCAATAAAGCTGAAGTGATTCAATGTAAAAAACTTTAGTGAGCTCAATGTTCCCATTATCTGATTCCTCAATTAATTGCCAAAATACTCAATAGAGTACTCGATTACAAAAACAATCGGTAACTCTTCACTTTAGAGGTCCGCAAATTTCATTGCACTTAGGTAATATTTAGAAAAAGTTTTTTCTTATTTATTTGAAATTACCCCCGAAATTTCATGAGAATTTGGTGAAAATTAAAAAATAACTTCTTTAAAATTATAATATTTTGCATGTGATCTCAATTATGCATATCAACACACTCAGTACTAAAGAACTTGGTGAAATAAAATAACAAATAGCGAACTATCAACTGCTTATTGTGAAATTGAATTATTCACTTAACATTTAAAGGTTATTATCACAGCAAACAACCTAACGTCTGTATTCAAGAACTAAGCAGCTATTTATCACCTGCCTCTCTGGAAATAGCAGAAATGTTGGGCTACTTCTAAAAACATTTTAGTGGTGGGTTGTGATTTAATTTCAAATAAGTTATTTGCTAATCGTCACCTTCTTACCTTCAATTTGGAGTAAAATTCAAAGAAACTGGAAAAAATAGTAACCTACTAATTGTGACTGGCAACAATGAATTTGAACATTATTTTAAAGAAGTTATGTGCTAATTTTCACCAAATTCTCATGAAATTTCAAAGAAATAAAGAAAAAACTTTGTCTAAATATTAACTAAGTGCAATGAAATTTGTGGACCTCTAAAGTAAAGTGTTACCAAACAATCAATTATTCAATCAATCAATCAATCAGCCCATTTTTATTTCTAAAGCACCAATTCATAATAACAAGTGTTATCTCAAGACACTTTACAATAGAGTATAAACTCTTCAGGTTATTGATACACATATATGCATAGATAGATATGTGCATATACATAGATCCATGAACCATAGACCTGTCGTCTGATTTATTAGAGGTTAGCCTCTTGAGGTGCTACATCGTGTTTTCAGGAGGGTCCTCATGTCTGAAAGGTTGAGGGGATCATTTTGGACATGGGTGCTATTAGACAGAGCTATTTTTACTCAAAAGTTTTTAATGATTGATAAAACAAGTCAGAATTTCATATTCAAGTCTAGCTTTATGTCATAACTCTTACCTTCACTTAAGATTTCTATGCTTTTTTTGGAGAAGTCTATTTAATTTCAAATTTTGGACTTTTTTCATCAAAGATTTTTTTTTTTTTTTTTTACTGTCTTATTAAAAAGTTCAACCTTTGATTTTATTTTCTTTCTTTTTTTGTTCTTGAAAATGATAATGCTTCCTCAATAAAACCTTTACAACAAAACAGACATGAGGACTCTCTTGAAACGAGATGCCCCAGCTCCAGAGGAAAACTTCGCATAAATCTAAATTTAGCAGAGACAAATACAATGAGGACAGATTTATGGTCTGGGTGTCCATTAGGTTGCTGCAGTCATAAATTATCTTTTTTTTTTTTGTCCCTTTGTCTATGTATATAGGATGTAATGAGACTGCAGTTGAGAGACTATTACACCCCTGCCCGCCCCATCATGCTCATAGTCATACCCATTTTCTTATGCACAACCAATCCACTGTTTTTGCCTTTAGCTTCCATTAGCATGATGTCATTATGATTTATCTGAGGCCTCAAAAGAGCCACAAACCACATGTCCTCTCAAAAAAATCAACTTTATCCTCACATATTAAAACAATTAAAGCTAATTTAGATTAACAACCACATATGTAGATGATCCAATCAGAGCAGAGTCTCTGAACTGGACCCTGATTGGCTGAAAGTCAGAGTCCCTGCTAGATTATCCTAAAGACTTAATTCAGTACAAGGGGAGGGTGAGGCAATATGGGCATGATAGGAAAATGCAAAAGGCACCGTGGCCTCCAGGGGGCGCCACAACATCAAAAAAAAAAAAAATCACCTTCAATAAGACTACTTATTACTATCAACTCTTAAAATGGATAAGATCACATTGATTCAAATGTAAAGAAATATCCAATTAATATTACTACATTAAAGTAAATTGACATGTTATTTTATTAAATTAAAGGCAATGGTCATAAAAAAGCTGTTAAATTTCTGTGGAACAAGGTTAAAGAGGTCTGAATGAAATCCAACTAAATATGGCAACATTGACACCTGCTGTCATTTTATGTAACTACAGCTCAGTCTCAGAGTAGAGATGGCAGTGCATTATGGGTAATTTCTCACAGGTGACATGTCTAAACGGTCTCTGAGAATGGACAATTCATGACTGCCAACTTTAAAAAAAAAACATGGAGTGAGATTTGGTGGAACCAACCAAAATGTTGTCACATACAAGGCAGGAAAACATTTTGTGTAGGTTTAATCAGACTATAAAACACTAAGAAGGAACAATATGGTGCAACTGCAATCAACTCAGGAAAAGATAAAAAAGAAAAGAAAAATAAATGTTATATATTTTGCTGTGTTGTCTGGTACTTCCTCAAATGTTCTACATAGTAATATTACCTATGACTGTAATTATGTCAGTGTTCCTTATCAGTCTGTATCCTTCCTGTCTACATGTTTGTTGATGCACAACCATCAATTCCAAGACCAGCATTTTGCTCACAAAAAAGCACAGCTCTGATCACAACTACAGCAGATTTACAAGAACTAAAAGATCAAAACAAGTCCTGAAACCAGAAGAAATACTTTAATAAACAAATTAAAACCAACTATTCTTCAAAAACATTTTTTAATCAGTCAACAAGCAGTAAAAAATTAAAATCTGAATATGTCATAAAACTGAAAAAGACACAAACATTTACACTATTAACCCCTTAGAGCCTGTTGTATCACATTTGAAACATAAATTAATGATACATTTATTTAATCAATATGATCCACAAATTACTAAATAAACATCTGAATACCATCAGAAAAATGACACAAATGTCCTCAGAATTATCAGTTGCCAACAACCCCTAACGTATCAAATGAGATACAAAAAAATATATGTTAGATTTCATGGAAATTTTGATCATGTTAGATTTCAGGAGAAACTGAAATAACATTTCAGCTCCAAAAAAAAAAAAAAAGAATTATTTTGGCTATTATTTGTGCTTTTTAAAGGATTAAATTATAAAGTGCATTATGCATTATTAGAATAGATTTAATTTCCTTTGGTAAATTAAAAAAGCTATGTCATCATGTAAGGCCACAAGTCCACAAATTAACCAGTAAAAAAATTGTCTGACTAGAAAATGAATGTAAACACTGGTGATTTTAATTGGAGGACAATAAGATGTATATAATCATGCTGTGAAACTGGATCTGTTCAAGTCAAAGTTATTGCTACTTTATTCTTATTTATCATTAAACTTAGAATAGAACATCAAAGTCAAAGTAATAATAGTATTCAGAGATGAATTTATAAATCTGGACAGGAATATGTCACTAGAGAAATCTTAAACAGTGTAATATTTGTGTCATAAATGAGAGGATGAGGATGTCAGATCATGTGACCGTCACAGTCAGGCAGAGGAAAGGCTGTCTGCAGCAGCAGTGAAAAACTCACAGATTCACTGCAAACCAAGATGAACAGATGAACTTTGATACAGTGCAAATCTTGTTGTCTTGTTACACATGCAGGTAGGGCAGGGTGGTATTACCTGATCTGAGTATCATGATTAATTAAAGCTCTTACTTGATTAGGATTAATGAACGATTCTTTTATGCCCGTTGAGACAAATTGGTGGTGTTACCAACGGTTGCTGAAATGGTCTTCCTGCAGTATTTACACTTCACTTCTTTCTGCTTGATGTCCTCTGCAAAGAATCTAAAATGGGCCCAAACAATGGACACAGTATTTTTTTATTTATGTATTTATTTTTTTGGCTACAAGCTCCTCTGATAGTTTGGTGCTTGTCTCCTCCATGTTGGCAGTGCGTCCATTGCTCTTGGTGAAAATGAACGCAGATTGTATAAAGGGGGCGTGGTCAAGTCACTTACACATGGAAAATAATCTAAATTGTCAGCTTGAGTAAAATTACTTCTATTAGAGGGTTTAAATGTCAGTTTCAATCAATTTTTGATTTATTCTCCAGCTCTACATGAAGGTTTGTTGTTTTGAGCATTTACTGAGAACATTATGGTTTATAAAACACAAAGGTTTATTCTTTGCATGTAATTTGTACTTCTGCAAAGTTAATATTTCATTATGAAATGCAAAGTTAAAAATATTCAGTAATTTCACATTGTTGGTAAAAAACATTTAGAATAATTTAATTTAAAAGTCTGTATCTAATTCTTTTGTAAAGACTTAAAGGTGCTATGAGGAGAATCTATTTCCGGTGACATAAAGACTCTGCTACCCATGAGCACGCATGGCGACTGTCTTATGCTGCGTTCACACCGACGAATTGACGCCACGCCAGACGCTGGGCCAAGGCTTAACGCTGTTTGTTTGTTTTAAATTTATTTTTTTACTGTCAGTGATGTGAGTTTAAAAAAATATTCACTTTATTGTAAATATTTCAAAAGCAAAAGTTTAAAACTGCTAATACATCTTCATGAAGGCAGAGTTTGTGTGTGAGTGTGTGATATCAGTGGTTTTAAGGAAGTCAGGACGGCTTCAGTGAGACACACACATGCTCTACTTATGTAAAAGTTTATATTCACAAGTGACAGAATTATACATGTCCATATTTAGAGATGTGTTTTGCTACCTGTGGCTTTTCTCGAGGTTGCTTCTGTCTGAGCTGAATGTCTGCCTCTGTGGCTGACCGCTGATGTGAGTATGCAGCCACCAGGGAGTCAGAGCTAGGTTAGGTTAGGTCAAGAATCAGACGACCAAGAAGATCAGGAGAGAGGGGGGGAGAGGAGAGACTCAACACATCAGGCATTTGATGACTTCCTCCATCAAAACACATCCGTGTTTCATCTGCTCAGAGGGACTGGACCTTATATGGACCTTAAAGTTACACCAGAGATTGACACAGGTCACGTGTTTAAGTCCTATTCAAGTCTAAAATCTTTGAGCAAAAGTCCAAGTCTCAAGTCTCTAAGTTCAAGTCTAGGAATGGGAATCAAAACCAGTTGTTAAGAATCAATAACAACTCCCTTTAAGAATCGATATCATCAGTCTGTTTGTCATCAGTTCTCTTATCAGCTCCTTCTAGTCTGTACTCCGTACATTAAAATGAAAGACGTCCCGCTGTCATCAGCAAAAATGACAACAAAGAAGTCCGTTAAACAGAAAGTAAGCACAGGGTCTTCAAGCCCAATCAGGAGAGCCACATGTTCTGTAGTTCAGAGGCAGGACATTATGGAAGATAATCCAGCTCTGACACTTTCAGGGCTCACCTGAAGGTGTGGTCCAGGACAAACCAGATCTGAGACCACAAACATCTGTTTTTAATGTGAGTGTGAGCACATCTGTGTGAGTGACTTCATACTGCAGAAATAAATACATCTGTGGATGTTCACCATGAGCAGTGATGAGCACAATCATGTCTGTTTATACAAACCTGTGCAGGATAACTGGGATGGACAAGATTGGTGTTCCTAATAGAGTGGCCTCACACCTCTGTGAAAATAATCAGGCTGTGATCCAAATGAGTCTCTTGACATGAGAACAAAACACATTTATATCAACTGAATTTTCAAACTGGAAAAAGGAGAAATGTTCTCATTTTTGTTGATCAGGAGTAATTCGCAGAGAGAGAGAGAGAGAGAGCACGCTGAAGACATTTGAGGAAGTGACGCCACCTCTGAAAAAAGGGAGGAGGTTCATCCTGTCTTTATAAAGTCTGATTTAGACTCTGGTGAAGTTTGAGAGAAGAGGACAGTCATGAAGAAGTTCAGGTGGATTGAGATTTGTTTCCTCCTCACAGCTCTGCCTCAGTTCACTGGTAAGAACATTTCTGTCACACTTTCTATTCAATCAGGAAACTGGAGAGAAGCTTCACTCATTTAAGAAAACTGAATGTGTTCATGTGTTACAGCCATGACCAGAGGAATGATCAGGACTTATTCTCACCACACACTTTATTAGGTACACCCATTCAACTGATCACTAACACAACTAGATTATCAATCACATGGCAGCAGCTTCATTCATTTATGCAGGTAGACATGTTTAAGACGACCTGCTGATGTTCAAATATATTTTCAAAATTATTCAATTAGGGAAGTTAACAACCTTTGCCTTTTCTGATATAAAACATCTCTTAGTCAGTTTTAAATATCAGGGAGTTATCTTGTGGAACAAAGAGAAGAAGAAAAAAGAGCTGTCAGGAATTTTTCCCTGTATAATCCTAAGATAGCTCAGTTGGTTTTTACCTTTACCTGACATTTATTCAGGATAAAAATGACGAAGAGCAGCTGGATGCAATCAAATGGAGCTTTATTCCCTTCTTCTTCTTGTCCGGACAAGAGAGTTACAACCAAAGAATGCCAAAGCAGTCTGAGAGTTAAACTGAAAACTAGTACAATGTCATCTCCTTTTTTAGCTTTGTATGTGGTCACGTGAGGGTGATTTTGGTGAGAAAGATGGCCTTGCAGGTGCAAGAGTTTCAGGGAGTTCACTGAGTTTGTGGGAAGAAAAGGTAAAGAGAGGGCCAAGAGTGCTTTGTACGGTCATGTAGTATGTGGGAAAGCAGTCTCTTGCATGGCTCTGTAAGGTGATGTACAGGTCATGTTAGGTCATGTCACTAAGCAATGATTTTGCAGCATTTCAGGCTAGTTCAACAACATAAGAAAAAACTACAAACATACATATACAATATATACAAGAGTCAAATTGTTCCTCAAAAGAGCCACATTTTTATCATGTGCAAGTGTTCCACATGTGGATGAAGTAAGGGGCTGATTTAACCCCCTGGATTTATCAATAACAGTAATGTCAACATCCTGTTTACTGAATTAAGTTTTGTCCTGTCTCTTTGTTTAAAGTATGTTTGTCTCATCCAACAAGCAAGGTGTACTTAATAAATTCAATAGACATGGTATGGTCTTTGTTTCAGCTAATTATTTATGTTTCTTTTTCTCTACAGAAGCAAACCTAATAAAAGTCACTATCAAATATGGGGACCATTTCAGTCTGACATGCGAAAACTCAAGAAAACCTCCAAATAACTGTGAATATACAACATGGGACTTTACAGTTGCAGGAGAGAGATGGGTCAATCTGATCACACAGGGAAACATCAGTGAAGATGTTGGAGATAAAAAGCACAGACTGCTTCTTACTGAGGACTGTTCTCTGGTCATCAACAATTTCCAGGAGGAGGATGCTGGATATTATGACTGTGAACAGCACATATCTGGCAGAATATATAATCCTGAGTCTGTTTATCATCTCAGTCTTTCTTCTGGTGAGTTTTTTTCTTCACTTGGGTGGTGGTCTATTGGGACTGGCAGGGTCTTCTCTGCTGGTCTTGACACAGTCACATTCATAAACTTGATGATGATTTTGTCTTCATTAATGTCAGATCTATCATAGAACACTGTCAGCATGAATTTCTCTAGTATTGAAATCTATGCCCATTTTCACAGCCTATGTATCAGCTGGAATATCATTGTGATGGACTAATGTCCCATGATGCTTCACCTGATCATCTCTGCATGGGTTCATTTAAAATCAACAGTGTCCTGTTGTCACCTCCACCAAGGAGGTCATGTCCGTTTGTCTGTGAGCAAGATGATGTTCTGCACAGATAGAGAGCTGACCTTTGTGACTGTGGCTCGTGTTCAGGCTAAACCATGTACCTCATACAGCCCCCCTAAAAATATCCTGAACTGTCCCTTTAAAGTGAAGTGAATCTCTGTGGTTACTCACACTGACAAACAAAGATGCTGACCTGCAGAGTGAAGAGAGAGTCTCCACGATAAAAGCAGGGAACAAGCCAAAGTCTGTTTACTATTTCTGTTCATACTGAGGACTGTTGAGTTGTGTTCATCTGCTTCAGGTGAGAATACAGAGAAAACAACACTAGCAAAAACACCTGTAAAACCCGCAACAATGACTCACAAAGCAACAGCTTCAACTTCACAGTTCAATACAACTACTACTGCCAAGAGAGAGGACTCAAATGTAAAAGGTAAACACATATAAAAAACTATTCACATTGTTGTATGACCGTTGGTCTGTCTGTCAGCAGGATAACTTAGACAGTTCAAAACAGATTCTGAGGAAATATTCAGGGAATGTTACTGCATTGTTTTGTTGTGTGTGTGAGTGTGCTTGCGCACAGGGTGCATATGATGCGTCAGTGCAGTAGTGCGTAGAAGTGCTTGTAGTTAGTGCATGTTGCATGTTGTGTGTTGCATGTTGCTCCTGCTTGCTACTCTCCGCTTTCAGTAACTGCCACTGGCTTGCCCCCCTAGTGGGGGTGAAAAGAGGAGCTGAGTGAGTAGACCTCCTCTTGCCGGTACACAGCCTCTCCACTACTAAGACTCCTGCAGTGCCTCCTTGAGGCCACACACGGTAACTGGGACCTTGCAGTCCCAGGCTTAACTGTAGGGGATCTCGGAGCAGCTGTGGGCCCCAGAGGTGTGGTGTGTAGGCCCACCGGCATGTGGACACACCCTGGCACCCGCCAACCACTGCCCCTATGGGTTAAAAAGTCCCCCCCACCGCCCAGTGGGCTCCTTTGGGAGAAGGAAAGGCTATGGGAGTAAACCCAGACAGAAAATCAGGAGTGGAGCCCCTAAGGCAGCTGGTTGTTGCTACTGCACTATCTCCTGGCAGCTCCTGCAGCTGAGCTGATGCCAAATGTATCGTCCTGCTTTCCTTTGGGCCACATCAGTGAGGCCAAGAGGAGGATCCTGACAACCTGGGCGCCCCAGGATCTCCATAATGCTGCCCAGGCTTGCCCCCTGGAGAGGTCACTTCAGTGCCGCTGTCCCACAGTGACAGGAACAACACGGGAGGCAGCAGTTATGAGTTATAAGTCTTGAGCAGACTGGCATAGGCTCAGACTCTACGGGTTCTCTCCGACGGTGGGAGTAATATTTAAGTACCACTGGTCAGCTACCACCCGCCTTAAGCTGGGCAGCCCCCAGCTAATTAGGTGTTGGCCCACCACAGTCTGCCTGCTCCAAAGGGTGCTTGGAGCTAAGGATAAAGACTGAAAGCAGACTGTAAAACACACACACCAGGCAAAATGAAAAACAAGAAACTTCCAGTCCTACAGCTAGCAAGTTGGAATGTTCAGGACGCTGTGCCCTGGCCTTTCAGACAACACCAGGAAAACCGCTGTCATCAACCGGGAACTCAAGAGGCTCAATATTGACATCACTGCTCTGCAGGACACAAGACTGCCATCCAAACTCCTCCTACAGTGCTGGGATGAAGGGAGTGTGCCCCAGGACATGCGGGACACCAACATCATCACCCTCTACAAGAACAAAGTAGATAATAGTGACTGCAACAACCACCGGGAAATCTCTCTGCTCAGCGTTGTCACTAAGGCTTTTGCCCGTGTCATACTGAGCAGGTTGGAGTCACTTGCAGAACGCGTGTACCCTGAGGCACAGTGTGGTTTCAGAGCAGGGGGATCAACAGTCCACATGATCTTCACGCTCAGACAGATGCAGGAGAAGTGCTGCGAACAGAGGCGGCCGCTATACATCTCCTTCATCATTCTGACAAAGGCTTTTGACCTCGTCAGCAGAAAAGGCCTCTTCATCCTTCTGCAGAGGATTGGATGTTCCCCCAAGCTCCTGAGGCTGATCAAATCCTTCCATGAGGGCACAAAGGGCATCGTCCTGTACGATGGCTCTGCCTCTGACCCCTTCCCAATCAGGAGTGGCGTGAAACAAGGATGTGTGCTTGCACCAACACTATTAGGCATATTCTTCTCCTTGCTGCTGTCTTATGCCTTAAACCAGTCAGATGAAGGCGTTTACCTCCACGCCAGAAGCGATGGTAACCTCTTCAATCTTGCACGTCTCAGAGCAAAGACGAAAGTACGAAAGGTACTGATCAGAGAGCTTCACTTTGCTAATGCCGCCACCCTGACAGCACACACTGAAGAGGCCCTACAGCGCCTCATCAGCCGCTTTTTATGTGCCTGCGCAGAGTTTGGGCTAACGATCAGTCTTAAAAAGACCAACATCCTGGGCCAAGACACCTGTAACACCCCTCGCATCTCCATAGGGGATCACACTCTTGAGTTGGTGGAGGCCTTTGTTGGGATCCATATGTCCCCGCAAAAGCCTGCACCAAAGTTTGGCTCCCCCGAGGTTTCACACGTAGGTGTGAACCCTCTGATAAGAACAAAAGACCCTGCCCTGCTCTGCATTCCAGCTCATTTTTTTTCTCTTTCTGAAGAGGATACAGGTCCTATCTCGCTCAGTCTCTCTTCCTCAATCATGGAGTGAAGCTCAGTCTCTCTTTCTGAATCATGGGGTGAGGGGAACACAGAACCTCTCACAGCCCTTTCTCAAGAAAACAGCTCAAGACTTTTTCCACAGTCCTGCTCAAAGTAGACTGTAGCACCATAGGCGAAATAAGAGCCTGCTTAAGGAACAGGAGTTCCTGATCCAAAACAAGAAACAACACCACAGAGTTAGCATCAAGCTGCTAACTCAAAAGATAAAGGAAACAGTGGACATCAAAGCCAGGGGCTGAAGGGACAGACCGGTCTGGGACCCACTGAGAAAACCACCAAAACTTGCAGCACTGGACTTTGCAGAGCAGAACCCAAATGGACACTTTTCCTCCCATGGACTTGGTAATATAACTGGACCTTACAGACTTTAGCATAGCATGGCTAAGCATAGGACTATTCAGTTTAAACAATCACGGCATTGCTTTATTGAATATGTTCCTTAGAGCTTTAAGCTATAGCTAACCTCTGCATAGTTACATTCCTATTTCAGGTAGAGGCATCAACCAAACACAAAGACCATTTTAACCTCCACCACTCCCCATGTGGTCCTGGTCGTAAATACCTTTGAGCCATGCAGCAGTAAGACATCTTTTAGAGGCAGCCATCTTGCCTTTGTTTGTCTGTTACACACACACAACACACATATAGACACACTCACACACACTTAGAGATAGGATTTTGTTCGGTTAGGTATTGTATGTTTTGTTTGTTTGTCAATAAATGACTTTGAACACAAAGTCAGTTGCTGGTCCGTTAATGTTGTATCAGAATGAATCTTGCCAACCTCTTCTCTGCAGAACTACCAATCCTTTAACTTTGACTGACAATTCATTAGGTTACTTTGGTTATTTTTATTAAGTTAATTATAAATCATGGTTCCAAATTAATAGTCAGTAACCTTAATGAGACAAACTTAATAAATTGACTATCATTTCCCCTTTTATAGGTGGTTCCTCAAGGTTTAATGTGAATTAAATCCCATTACTGAATTTAAGTAATTATTTCTGATAGCCAATATTATTAAGTAAAACAGTGAATAGTTGTCCACTGATCATAAAGCACAACACCTTCATCTACCTCGGCTCCACCATTTCCAACGACCTCTCTCTGGATGCTGAACTGAATACAGGATCTGCAGGGCATCAACATCAATGGCTCACCTGGCAGAGAGGGTCTGGGACAACTCCATGCTGACCTGCAATACCAAGATAAAGGTGTACCAAGCCTGCGTGCTCAGCACACTGACATATGGCAGACTAGAGCGCAGACTAAATACTTTCCATCTGCGCTGCCTTAGAAGGATTCTGGGCATCACCTGGCAGGACCATATCTCTAACAAGATTGTTCTGACACAGGCGGGAACACCAAGTATGTTTGCTATGCTCGCTAGAAGGTGCCTGCGCTGGCTTGGCCATGTCAGCAGCATGCAGGACAGGAGAATCCCAAAAGACATGCTCTATGGGGAGCTTGCCACTGGATCCAGACCCAAGGGAAGGCCTCATCTCCGATACAAGGATGTCTGCAAGCAAGATCTGAAGGCAAGCAACATCGACCCAGCTGGCTGGGAAGCAATAGCTGCAGACCACAGCAGATGGAGGCTCGCCATCAACACAGGCATCCAGAGGAGTGAGAAAAGGAGAGAGGACCTTTAGGAGGGGATGAAAAGCCGCAGGCGGAAGAGGGCAGAACCAACATCCACAGAGGCTGGCTGACAGAAAATCTGCAGAAACTGCAACAGAGACTGTCATTCCAGCATCGGACTGTTCAGCCACAGCAGGCGCTGTAAGGCATCAATGGACTAACCACTGGCGGCGCTGGCGCAAATTCCATGGTCTTATGAGACAGAAGGAAGCTGACAACGAATGTTTTGTTGTGCCAATGTTATGGGCCCCAAGCTAGGCTGGGTACCGCATAGCAATAAGATAAATTAAGGTGATAGGTTCAATGCCTGAAAAACAGGGGAAAAGTGCATAAGAATGAGGCACATTGAATCGTGTCGTTCTGCTGCGAAACTCATCTGATTTATTCACAAAACAATAAATCATTCAATTTATCATTCAATTATTCAATTATTCCGCATACAAAACAATAAACATTTCCCCAATACTGCAACCATGTCTCTTTCATTTATCACTCCTTTTTCAGGTTCAAGGTAGGTGAATGTGTGTGTGTGTGTGTGTGTGTGTGTGTGTGTGTGTGTGAATGTACAGGTAAGTATAGCATATGTATGTATAAGGTTAAATGTTTACAGTGTGCAGGTGAGTATGGAATGTGTACGTATACCAGGTACAGTCGGTACAGTATGGGATGTGTGCTGCGAGTGTACTGTATGTGTCCAAGGATGCTGTCCAGGTGAATATGGTAAGTAGGTATAGTGTGTGTGTGTGTGTGTGTGGGTGGGTGGGTGTGTAGGTGTGTGTGGGTGTGTGTGTGTGTGAATGCCACAGTCCTTAAGCATCTCCACATTACCATTCAACATGGCTAACAATAGCATCACTTTGAAATACATTCAAGGCCATTTATATAGTTATACTGGTCCCACGTAGCTGCCATTAAACAATGAAAGTGACTGACTGTGCAACTGATGTACTGTAATACTGTTAATCACAATCACAGTGCAGCATGAATCAGTATTCATTAATTTACCTTACTGTAGCTTAAAGCTATTTTTTTGGCGAAAGGTTTTAGCCGTCTGTCCAGAACATTTAGAAACACCTTCACATTATATGGAAATAATAATAATAATAATAATACAGTAAACCCAACAGGACTTAGGCACTTTAAACCCAAATAAATGCACTTAAGTAATAACCCATTAATTGTAACTTCTCCACATGAACACCAAAGTACTTCAAACATATAAAGAATTTCAGTAGAAAAACATTATAAAATGGAATCATGAATGTCCAGCTGCTCATCACACAATAACTGGAGAAAGCTCAGGACGGCTGCTCTACCAGCTCAACAAACTCTTTAACAATACTGTAACTGTCAAGTGCTCAGGAAACAACATTAAAGGAAAAGTTCAGTTCCTGCAGCTTTTACATTGTTTATAGAATGAAGTAGAACAATATACTTACCCTGAAGGCTTTCCTGATGCAAACAGTGCCTCGGGAGATATTTAGATCCAAAATCGAGCAGCGGACATCCGTACAAACGTAGCACAATAGGGCATGCATAGCGCTGCTCCTAAAACTGCATTAATCATCCAAAAACTCATTATTTCACCAATATTCCATCATGGTCCAGTCGCGCTACTCCCCCAAGACAGTCTGTGTCGCTCCAGACATATCTTTGAGCCTCTGCTGACCTCTGAGCTGACGAAGAAGACCGGGTGCTCTCGCACATGCGCAGTACGGCTTATTGTTCCAGGGCGACCGCCGCTACATTAACGACTTTCTTCCTCCAGTTTTGTGCAAAATGGATGAATATCTATCGGATGAAGATGTTGTGGAGGAGAACTTTGAATATGATGGGTGTCCTTACAGTTTCGAGCCACAGTTTACAGATAAGGAACTTATAGAAAGGAGGTCGCGGAGGCAGCGCTCCAGAGAGTACTGCGCATGCGCAGAGGCACCCGGTCTTCTTCGTCAGCTCAGAGGTCAGCAGAGGCTCAAAGATATGTCTGGAGCGACACAGACTGTCTTGGAGGAGTAGCGGGACTGGACCATGATGGAATATTGGTGAAATAATGAGTTTTTGGACGATTAATGCAGTTTTAGGAGCAGCGCTATGCATGCCCTATTGTGCTACGTTTGTACGGATGTCCGCCGCTCGACTTTGGGTCTAAATATCTCCCGAGGCACTGTTTGGATCAGGAAAGCCTTCTGGGTGAGTATATTGTTCTACTTCATTCTATAAACAATGTAAAAGCTGCAGGAACCGAAATTTTCCTTTAAGAATGTCAAGGATTAATTATGAATTAACACGCTGAAGTGTGTAGTGCAACACGAGGCATAGCATCACATTTCACTCTGTGCATCTGGCCGGCGCCATTACTGACAGTCACAAAACAGCGGTAATTTTGCAGACTTTTTTTATACTCCTAAAACTCGTCATAAAACACTCAAAACCATCTTTAGATCACAACACAGCATGCTCATATCATCAGTGAGTCTTAGAGCAACAGTTATTGTGTTTTCGTGGCATACTGACCTGAAAAACAGGGGAAAAGTGCAAAAGAATGAGGCACATTGAACCGTATCGTTCTGTTGCAAAACTCATCTGAAGATGGAGGGGCGGTCTCACACCTTAAGCGGAGCGTCCAGAACAAAGACCACACCCAAAGGTTCCTACCCTCATTCTAAATGCTGTAGTGGCTCTCACTGTTATCATTCTGGTTTTAACCTTTGGATTAATGACAATAATTAACTCTGGCAACAATAAGTGCAAATAATAAAGCTAATTAGGTGCATACCTATTTTCAAAATATGAGATAAATCATATCTGTGAGGGGATCACACCAACATAGTTTGTGAGTCATTTAAAACTCTTAACAGGTCTGTCACCTTGTATTTATATATTACAATTACCGTTCAAATATGGGGATAAATATCCATAAACAAATAGTCAATAAATATTTAGTGTTGGGGGGGGGGGGCAAAATAACTGAGTATCTTTAGTAATTTGGGTGCATCTTTGAAAACCCTTCCACTTTGATTTTAAGTCAAATTGACAGACTCTGACAGCTACTGTCCGTCCCTGATATCTCCCCCCTTGGACGAAGCTCCAAGTTCCTTTATTGGCTCTCATATTTACAGAGACATGGGCCTCCAGCACCCCCACTTCAAAAAGCTGAACTAACCCTTTAAGGACAAAGAGGCAGGTTCTGCCTTTACAATCACTTTGACTGGGACTATGTCCAGATGGACAAGTGAAGGACAGCTAACGGCCACTTTATTAGGCACAAACATCAGCTGTATGGTATTGTCTTTGATCAAATAAAATAAAAAGACCAAAAATGGTGAAGAATCATAATGATGTGGGATGTTTACATCTTTTCTGACCTTTAACCATTGATAAAGAAATCAAATAGATACTTCTGTCCATAGAGCAGAATAAATATGAATATCTGATAAAGTTCTTCAGCCTTTGTTTACTCACATTTGGCCCAACATTGAATTATTCTGACCTTACGCTTCATTTCTCTCTCTGCATCAACACTTTGAGTTGGAATTAAGGACAGCAAACATGTTTTATTATACTACATATTCTATATCTACAAATGGAATATGTGTATTTCTTAATGTTTTTATCTCTCATGTTCATCCGTGTTAGGTGAGAAAACAGGACCAACAACAACCGAGCCAACGACAGCTGAAAGAGTGACAACAGCAGAAATCACCACAACAGCTACAACAGATGAAGCTCCAACCAACCTGACCAACAGTGAGTCAACGTTTATCAAACATCTGCATGAGCTGAATTAGCACAAAGGCTAGCTTCACATGTGATGATGATTTTCAGACAGATTTCTGACCTGACCTGCCTTTTTTACTCCAGAACACTGAAGCTACATCAGTCCAGTTTGTTTTCCTCTTTGCTGTGAGAGCGCTGATGGAGTATTTAGTGATGTTGATGTGTTTTTATTCTGTATTTTTATCTCTGTGTCAGTGTTGATATTGTAACTAACTAACTTCTCCTCCAGCGGCCTCTTTGTTTCCCCAGAGGGCTCAGAGTGGTCATGTTCATCAGCTCTGTTTCTCTGTTTGATAGATTGTTCAGTTCGTCCTCTGGACGTGGTCATGTTGACTCTGCGTGTGTTTGAAGTCCTCCTGCTGACTGTGATCACTGTTCTCCTCTTCAGAGCTCAAGGTGAGAAAATCAAACCAACATTTATCCAAACGTTTGACCATCATCTGTTCAGCAGAGCTCAAGTCTTTCTGTGTGTGATTTTCAGTGAAGTGGGGATCATCTGCTGGAAACACAGTGAGTTACAGATCCAGACTGAAGTGAACTGATGTGTTCAGATGAAGAACCACAGTCTTCCTCACATGCTGACTCAGATGTTTTCTATCTGACAGGAGTGTGACGGAGATGACTGCACAGAGATTTATGCAACTGTTGGAGAATCTTCTGCTTCTGTCAGATTTCACCGATCCAGCAGTTAAACACAGACATCAAGTCCAAGCATGAATTCATCACCTCAGTGTAACTTTATTGTCCACAGACATGAAGCCAGTTTAATGAGTTTGAAGTCAGCAGCTGACCATGAGCCAGAGAAGAATATGAAGCTAACACTGGACTGAAAGTTCATCAAGCAGACACATGTTTGAGCTGTTTGTAAAATAATACTGTCTTAAATAATCACTGAAAGAAATATTTTATTTTTGATTTAGCGTTGTAAACATTTTTATGACATTTAATGTATCAACCCTTCTCTTTCTATAGCATCTATAAATATACTGCTTATATACATATGTGCTTAAATTAAAGCTGGATCATTAATCCAATTTCAATTTCATTGAGGGCTGAAACAATTCCTCAGTAAAACATGTAATTAGATCACAAAAAAATCCCAGGGACAATTATGTGCTTCAAGGATTTGTTAAAATCTGGACCACTATACAGCACACAATTTTTGACACACATGGTCATTTTAATCAATCAAACTTTATTTATATAGCACTTTTCATAAAACATATGTTGCATTTCTGAGGCACAACGCGCCTGCTGCTTCTGCTGATGTGAGGCATAAATTGTAAAATCATGCAGGAAGAGAAAAGAGAGGGACAGAAAGAAGAGCACCTGTAAAGGAAGCTGGAGAAAGAATCTCAAATGTGTGATCGTTACAAGATGAGACGAAAAGGAAAAAGTGCAGTGTGTCTGGTGTCAAACAGAGTTAGCTTAGCATTTTAGCACGTCGTCAATGCTGCAGCTCCTCAGCAGTAAACATCTGGCCTGTGCAACAAATCCTCAGACTGGAGGAACAAGCTAATGATCACAATTCATCAGCATCAGCAGAAGCAGTTAATGTGATCAATAATTGAGATTAAAATAGCTTACTTTTATTCTGGCTCTGTGTAAAGGCTGGTTCAGAACATAAATCAATGCGATGGCTAGTTGCCTTGTATTAGGTGTGTTTTGTGCCATACTTTTCACATCCATTAACTTTCATTTAAATTTGATTACAGTAAGTAGAACAGGAAACACCGACAGTGAGTAGAGGAAGCAGATGTAGGGCATCCTTTCATCAATTAAACAAAATGTTCATTAGCTAGTGGAATTATCTTAGTATCAAAGTGTGATTTTATTAGAGCCTAGTAATAATGTACGCAGAATAACATCATCAATATGGTAATACACTTTGTTACATTAGGCAATAACATAGCAAAAAGAGATAAGCATGAAATAAAAATATAAAAAAAACTTTAAAAAAGGACAAAAATGCAAGATATGACCCAGAGAAATATAAAAATGCAAGAACAACAAAAACAAAACTAATTAAGATAAAAAAAAAAGTTCTTAAATATTTACACCATTCTCTCAGTCGTTCTCAGATGAGCTTCCACCGAAGTCTCCAATCCTTCCTGTTCTCCATACACCCAGCCAGCTCCAAGGAGCTTTCAGCCCCCACATCCTTCTTCAGGACATCCACATACGATAGCGCGGGACGTCATCGGGATCGGTGCCCTTGCGTTGGTTCCCACAGGACCAGCCTGCTGGCTGGGCGCTCCCGATGTCTGTGGCAGTGGCCGGCCAGCCTCATCCTCCGAGCTGCTACCTTCTCGCTGAGCCTCGGCAGTTGCCCGTACAGATCTTTGTTGGAAATGTGGATGTTCTGGTCCACATTCAGAACAGCTCGAAGCATTCTGGTGTGGCACCCATCCAGGGACTTCTGCAGAGTGGGTGTCAGGGTCCAGCTTTCACAGCCATAGCCTACAGGAGGACAGATTTACAGTGGCGTGGAATAGACCCAGCTTTATGTGTCGAGGGAGATTTGACACCACACTCTTGACATACCGTTCAGGGCCCTCCATGCTCGTGCCTTCCTGATTTTAAGGTCCTATTCTGTGGAGTTTACCCAGGAACCCAAGTACTTCAAATCACTGACCTCTCGCAGAGCGTTGCCGTCTGATGTTTTAAGAGGCAGATGGTCCGTGCGGATGTTATAGGTCATTACCTCAGTCTTCTTTGCGTTCAATCTGAGGCCAACCTTAGCACATTCCACCTCCACTCTGTTCAGGAGTTCCTGTGCCTGCTCCACGTGGTCAGATATCAGGCAGATGTCGTCTGCATAGTCTAACGCAGGGTTCACACAGGACGCGCCGCGCGCAGAACAGAAGCGCCGCGCACAGCAGTTTTGGATCGGCGCCCGTGTTAACCTGTAACTGTTCACACAGCACGCGCGCGGAGGCGCCGCGCATGGAACGGCTCAAGCGCCTGGAGCGCCTCCGCTCCGCTTCTCTCTATTTTTTTCGCGAAGCGAGGCTGCAGAGGCGCCAGTTGCAAAGTTTGGACAGAGCAGATCGGACCAGACAGGAAGTCAGGAACAGGAAATCCGGTCAATAGTTTAAAAAAAGGATTGACAGTGTTGCTTGTCGGTCTATTTTTTTCCGATGAGCAGTCACACACTCACACGGAGGTTGATCAGAGAGAGAACAGAGATTCACTTGATGTACTTGAGACAAAGGAGAGGGAAAGGAGGTGGGAGGGGCAAGGGCTCTCCACAGGTCACCAAAAAGTGACACTCACATGTTTACAGCGCTCAGAAAGTTTGGAAAACTGAGCGCAGACGGACACGTCCGATCACTGCCGAGCTGAGCTGATGTCTGTGATCGGCGCGTCAGAGCTCAGCAGAAAACGCTTCATGTGTGAACAGCCAAGCGCCATGAGCGCAGTGCTGCGTCCTGTGTGAACTAGGCGTAAGTCTGCCAGGGCTACAGCAGGGCTTCTGCTGGACCTCCTTGGTGTAACTGTGAAGCCAAACTCCTGCTCCCACCTGTTGATGGCTGTCCTGAGCACGTAGTCCAGAGTTATAATAAAGAGGAAGGGGGCAAGGGTGTCTCCTCCTAAAGGGACATAAGGGTGAAATAAAATTGAGGGGTAAAAAAATAAAAAAGGACGAACTTTTGCGAGATCTCGCAAAAGAATTGCAAGATCTCGCAATCATTTTTTCGTGATCTCGCAAAGTTTCTTTTCTTTTAAACCAGCATCAATGAACCGGAAGTAAAACAGACAATGATGGAGGACTATCGGAGAAGTTTATAGACTTTATAGACTTATAGACAAATCCATGTCTGCGGCCAAGAACTAATTTTATATCTTTATATGTAAGGCCAATACCAAAATAAAAGTCTATAAACTTCTCCCACGGGTGATGTCGATAGTCCTCCATCATTGACGCTGTTTTACTTCCGGTTCATTGACGCTGGTTTAAAAGAAAAGAAACTTTGCGAGATCTTGCAATTCTTTTGCGAGATCTCGCAAAAGTTCGTCCTTTTTTATTTTTTTACCCCTCAATTTTATTTCACCCTCATGTCCCTTTAGGGGCTCCGTAGATTTCAAACTCGTTGCAGAAAGTAAAATATCAATATCGCTAGATTAATTGTAACTGGTTTAGTGCTCACTGCAGAGACACTTATCATAACTAAAGGGCCTGTTTATCCATATAAATTCTGACTGGATGTGTGAGTTGTAAATTTTTAACATATCAGCTGAAGAGATGTCGGCCTTCTCTCTGGTATAACTGTGATGCTCAAAGCACCAAAAAAAATCATTTGAAAAGTTCAAAACCTGTGTCTCATTCACAAACTCATGACCTGGTTGCTCATAATGATCTTCAATCCTTGTTGTGAGCAGTTTCATGAGGGAACTACTTTTTACCAGCACAAAAATATGGATTTTGATTTTGGGATCCTGTTTATACTCAGAATGTTCAAAAAAAGAGAAATAAGTTTTGAATTTAAGAGATCTGGATTATTTTCAGTTGTGTATGTTACTTTGTGTTTGTTTTTCAATAAAGCTGAAGTGATTCAATGTAAAAAACTTTAGTGAGCTCAATGTTCCCATTATCTGATTCCTCAATTAATCGCCAAAATACTCGATAGAGTACTCGATTACAAAAACAATCGGTAACTCTTCACATTAGAGTTTCGCAAATTTCATTGCACTTAGGTAATAATTAGAGAAAGTTTTTTCTTATTAATTTGAAATTACCCCCGAAATTTCATGAGAATTTGGTGAAAATTAGCAAATAGCTTCTTTAAAATTATAATATTTTGCATGTGATCTCAATTACACATATCAACACACTCAGTACTAAAGAACTTGGTGAAATTAAATAACAAATAGCTAACTATCAACTGCTTATTGTGAAATTGAATTATTCACTTAACATTTAAAGGTAATTATCACAGGGAACAATGAAACCTAACGTCTGTTTTCAAGAACTAAGCAGCTATTTATCACCTGCCTCTCTGGAAATAGCAGAAATGTTGGGCTACTTCTAAAAACATTTTAGTGGTGGGTTGTGATTTAATTTCAAATAAGTTATTTGCTAATCGTCAACTTCTTACCTTCAATTTGGAGTAAATTTCAAAGAAACTGGAAAAAAATAGTAACCTACTAATTGTGACTGGCAACATGTCATGATCACTGTTTTTCGTTGTCAAGTTACCCGTTTTGTCGTCCTGTTTTATGTTGATTCATGTGTTCCTGTTTTATTTTGTTACTCACACCTCTTTCCTGTCTCCGTAGGGTCACTTCCTGTTCTGGCTTGTCACCCCTGTTCCCTGATTGTCCCTTCCCAGCTGTGTCCAATCACCCCTCATTACCTCTTGTATTTAACCTCCTGTCTCCCCTTGTCTTGTGCCGGATTGTTAGCTTTCAGTATCTTTCTAGGCGTTCTACCCCAAGTCATAGGCCCTCCTCACACGAGGACGGCACCGTATTGTCTTGGCGTCGGCATCAAAACATGGATCGCTGTTTACACATCGTATTGTAGATCGGCTTGTGTATTTACTTGAGAACGCAAAATCCACACCGCGACGTACCTGTGGGTTTCAGCGCATGCTCCCAACCCATATTGCATGCTGGGTAATGTAGTTCTTGGGTTACTACACTCGTAACATCACAGTTCTGCTCCGAGGTTGATTCCACGTCAATAAGTGCTCATGCACGCGTAGCATGCTGCGTCTCTGCTTGAGCACTTGTTGCTGTTGTTGCCGTAGCTGGTGTTGTTCGTGCTCTGTGAGAAAATGTTGGTATAAAAGTTTTAGTAATACTTATAGCTGCTGGAACAAGATCAGAATCAGCTCAGCTGGCGCCATTGTTGTTGTTGTTGTGTGTGACAACGTGGGTTGGGCGGGGATTCCCCGGAGAAGGAGGGGTGCTATGAGGTCACCGTCTTCTCCGGACTTATGTTTATACCAACTACGGCATGAAGACGAATACGCAGATACCCACTTGCAAACCCGTTTTCAAAAAAGATGCGGAGTCATGGACAAATACGCGTCTCCGTGTGTCAATATCACCAGATCGATAGTTTATTTTACCGGAGTCGTACAAATTCGTACTCGTGTAAAGCCCACCATAGTCTTGTCTTTTGAAACCCCTTGTGTCTTTTGGATCACGTTTTTTGCCTCATCCCTTTTGGTACCTCTGCCTTGGACTTCTGCCTGATCTTTTGTGTGCTGACTTTTGGACTGTCTGAGAACCTGTCTTTGTGTATCATACCTTGGACCGAATTAAATACCCTGAACTCTGCCTTCGTGTCACCGTCTCCTTTTTGAGAGTTTTTGCCATTGTTCATGACACAACAATGAATTTGAACATTATTTTAAAGAAGTTATGTGCTAATTTTCACCAAATTCTCATGAAATTTCACAAAAAAAGAAAAATCTTTGTCTAATTATTAACTAAGTGCAATGAAATTTGTGGACCTCTAAAGTAAAGTGTTACCAAACATGCAATTATTCAATCAATCCATCAGCCCATTTTTATTTCTAAAGCACCAATTCAAAACAAGTTTTATCTCAAGACACTTTACAATAGAGTATAAACTCTTCAGGTTATTGATACACATATATGCATAGATACATATGTGCATATACATAGATCCATGAACCATAGACCTGTCGTCTGATTTATTAGAGGTTAGCCTCTTGAGATGCTACATCGTGTTTTCAGGAGGGTCCTCATGTCTGAAAGGTTGAGGGGATCATTTTGGACATGTGTGCTATTGGCCAGAGCTATTTTTACTCAAAAGTTTTTTTATGACTGCGAAAAAAAAGTCAGAATTTCATATTCAAGTCTAGCTTTATGTCATAATTCTTACCATCCTTTAATATTTCTGTATTGTTTTCGTAGAATTCTATTTAATCTCAAATTTTGGATTTTTTTAATCAAAGTTCTGTTTTTTTACTGTCTTATTAAAAAGTTCAACCTTTGCTTTTATTATCTTTCCTTTATTGTTCTTGATAATTCCTCCTTCATAAAAACCTCTAAAAACCAAGAGGACTCTCTTGAAACGAGATGCCACAGCTCCAGAGGTAAACTTCGAATAAATCTAAATTCAGCAGAGACAAATATGATGAGGACAGATTTATGGTCTGGGTGTCCATTAGTTTGCTTCAGTCATAAATTCTCTTTTTTTTGTCCCTTTGTCTATGTATACAGAAGGATGTAATGAGACTGCAGTTGAGAGACTATTACGTCCCTGCCCGCCCCATCATGCTCATAGTCATACCCATTTTCTTATGCACAACCAATCCACTGTGTTTTTGCCTTTAGCTTCCATTAGCATGATGTCATTATGATTTATCTGAGGCCTCAAAAGAGCCACAAACCACATGTCCTCTCAAAAAAATCAACTTTATCCTCACATATTAAAACAATTAAAGCTAATTTAGATTAACAACCACATACGTAGATGATCCAATCAGAGCACAGTCCCTGAACTGGACCCTGATTGGCTGAAAGTCAGAGTCTCTGCTGGATTATCCGAAAGGCTTAATTCAGTACAAGGGGAGGGTGAGGCGATATAGGCACAATAGGAAAATGCAAAAGGCACCGTGGCCTCCAGGGAGCGCAACAACATAAAAAAAAAAAAATCACCTTCAATAACAACTTATTACTATTAACTCTTAAAATGGAAAAGATCACATTGATTCAAATGTAAAGAAATATCCAATTAATATTACTACATTAAAGTAAATTGACATGTTATATTATTAAATTAAAGGCAATGGTCATAAAAAAAAGCTGTTAAATTTCTGTGGAACAAGGTTAAAGAGGTCTGAATGAAATCCAACTAAATATGGCAACATTGACACCTGCTGTCATTTTGTGTAACTGCAGCTCTGTCTCAGAGTAGAGATGGCAGTGCATTATGGGAATTCCTCACAGGTGACATGTCTATGGGTGCTTCCCAAAGCTCCAAAGTTGCACCCTCGCCTCCTCCACTCGACTCCTCCACTTGCGTCTTAGTCCCGCCCAGCAGAGATGCATGCCAGAGACGCGAGGAAACGAACAGAGGAGAGAGGAGACGAGGAGGTTCATTTTATGAGCATTGAGATGTCCTCTCCTCCGGAGCGTCACATGAACCGACGTCTTTTAATGATGACGGAGTCACAGCTGAATTAACTGGTCTGAGCGCACAGGAGAAACTGAATTAAGGAAAATAAAGTAAACTCCAGGGCGCTCGACCGCGGTAAATTCATATCCACTTTTACATCAGTTTAACATGAATATGTTCATGAATGAAAAAGAAAAATCTCACATTTTCCCAGGCACAGAATGAAAGGAGTTTTAAATTGTTATTTGCAGCCACTTTGTGTTCATAAATAATGTGTTTATTCTGCTATCAGCACTAAAAAGACCCTCTCTGCGCATTTATATAGAAAAAATGTAAAGGCCTGAGTGTAAAATGTACAATTCACTACTTTCTCTCCTTGTTTATGCTTGTTTACAGCAGGAACTACATAAAACATGCTTTTTATTAATGTGCATTATAATCTGCCTGACCATGGTCTACTGGGTGCTGATATTTGTCAATAAGAATCCCTTTTTTTATTATTTATTATTGTCCATGTTTGCTGTTTGTAAATGTACGTATGGTCTGGGTAGACTGTAAAAACTGAATTGTCCTTTGGGAAAAATAATAATCTAATGTAAAATGTGTTTTCCTGAACAGACCTGTCTACTGTAGCAGCCTCACAGTTACCGACATAAACACAAACAACACAGATAAATCAGGACAGACAACAGATGGGAAACCTGAAAGAACTGCCCCATGATAGTGTTCAATATTTTCTGTGATATCAATATGACCAGCTAAGAATTCTTTTAAATGATAAGTCAAATATTTCTTTGCACAGTGAAGAAAATAAAAAAGAGATAAAAGAGACACTGAAATTTAGTAACTGCTCACATTTGAGGGAACATTAGGCCTACACATCGGCTGCTCTGTGTGAAATGTGGATATACTCATTAAAATGACTCACAAAAAGTTGCTAATTTTACTTTATCACTTTCTTTTGCTCCGTGATGTTTTCATTTCACACATGTGGGCAGCTGACGCTTTACAGCCGGCTGCAGATACGTCACAAAGGGGCGTGTCTGTCAGTGAAAAGACTTCATGAAGCCTGCACTTGTGTTTCCTCGATTATGCCTCCTCCAGATCAGTCTCCTCTCTCCTCTCTCCTCTCTCCTCCGAGCGCTTTTGGCGCTTTGGAACATCCTTCAATATGGCTGCTCACAAAGTACTTCCGGTGTCGCGGAGGAGAGAGGAGAGAGGAGACTGCTTTTGGCACATTGGGAAGCACCCTAAAATGGTCTCTGAGAATGGACAATTCATGGCTGCCAACTTTTAAAAAAAAGCATGGAGTGAGATTTGGTGGAACCAACTAAAATTTTGTCACATACAAGGCAGGAAAACATTTTGTGTAGGTTTAATCAGACTATAAAACACTCAGAAGGAGCAAAATGGTGCAACTGCAATCAACTCAGGAAAAGATAAAAATCAAAGAAAAATAAATTTTTTATATTTTGCTGTGTTGTCTGGTACTTCCTCAAATGTTCTACATAGTGATATTACCTATGACTGTAATTATGTCAGTGTTCCTTATGAGTCTATTTCCTACCTGTCTACAGGTTTGTTGATGCACAACTATCATTTCCAAGACCAACATTTTGCTCACAAAAAAAGCACAGCTCTGATCACAACTACAACAGATTTACAAGAACTAAAAGATCAAAACAAGTCCTGAAACCAGAAGAAATACTTTAATAAACAAATTAAAACCAACTATTCTTCAAAAACATTTTTTAATCAAACAGTCAACAAGCAGTAAAAAATTAAAATCTGAATATGTCATAAAACTTAAAAAGACACAAACCTTTACACAATTAACCCCTTAGAGCCTGTTGTATCACATTTGAAACATAAATTAATGATACATTTATTTAATCAATATGATCCACAAATTACTAAATAAACATCTGAATATCATCAGAAAAATGACACAAATGTCCTCAGAATTATCAGTTGCCAACAACACCTAATGTATCAAATGAGATACAAAAAATATATGTTAGATTTCATGGAAATTTTGATCATGTTAGATTTCAGGAGAAACTGAAATAACATTTCAGCTCCCAAAAAAAAAAAAAAGAATTATTTTGGCTATTATTTGTGCTTTTTAAAGGATTAAATTATAAAGTGCATTATGCATTATTAGCATAGATTTAATTTCCTTTGGTAAATTAAAACACTATGTCATCATGAACGGCCACAAGTCCACAAATTAACCAGTAAAAAAATTGTCTGACTAGAAAATGAATGTAAACATTGGTGATTTTAATTGGAGGACAATAAGATGTATATAATCATGCTGTGAAACTGGATCTGTTCAAGTCAAAGTTATTGCTACTTTATTCTTATTTATCATTAAATTTAGAATAGAACATCAAACTCAAAGTAATAATAGTATTCAGAGATGAATTTATAAATCTGGACAGCAATATGTCACTAGAGAAATCTAAAACAGTGTAATATTTGTGTCATAAATGAGAGGAGGAGGATGTCAGACCATGTGACCGTCACAGTCAGGCTGAGGAAAGGCTGTCTGCAGCAGCAGTGAAAAACTCACAGATTCACTGCAAACCAAGATGAACAGATGAACTTTGATACAGTGCAAATCTTGTTT
Organism: Scarus forsteni; assembly: GCA_036419115.1. Classification (NCBI taxonomy): domain Eukaryota; kingdom Metazoa; phylum Chordata; class Actinopteri; order Labriformes; family Labridae; genus Scarus; species Scarus forsteni. The sequence goes on from JAZDUH010000425.1 coordinate 9,286,252, forward strand.
TCATGTTACACATGCAGGTAGGGCTGGGGGGTATTACCTGATCTCAGTATCATGATTAATTAAAGCTCTTACTTGATTAGGATTAATGAACGATTCTTTTATGCCCGTTGAGACAAATTGGTGGTGTTACCAACGGTTACTGAAATGGTCTTCCTGCAGTATTTACACTTCACTTCTTTCTGCTTGATGTCCTCTGCAAAGAATCTAAAATGGGCCCAAACAATGGACACAGTATTTTTTATTTATTTATTTATTTGGCTACAAGCTCCTCTGATAGTTTGTTGCTTGTGTCCTCCATGTTGGCAGTGCGTCCATTGCTCTTGGTGAAAATGAACGCAGATTGTATAAAGGGGGCGTGGTCAAGTCACTTACACATGGAAAATAATCTAAATTGTCAGCTTGAGTAAAATTACTTCTATTAGAGGGTTTAAATGTTAGTTTCAATCAATTTTTGATTTATTCCACAGCTCTACATTAAGGTTTGTTGTTTTGAGCATTTACTGAGAACATAATGGTTTATAAAACACAAAGGTTTATTCTTTGCATGTAACTTTGTACTTCTGCAAAGTTAATATTTCATTATGAAATGCAAAGTTATAAAATATTCAGTAATTTCACATTGTTGGTAAAAAACATTTAGAATAATTTGATTTAAAAGTCTGTATCTAATTCTTTTGTAAAGACTTAAAGGTGCTATGAGGAGAATCCATTTCCGGTGACATAAAGACTCTGCTACCCATGAGCACGCATGGCGACTGTCTTAATTCGCCTGTGGCCACGCCAGCTGGATGCTGGACATTTTGACAAGCTGAGGGACAACGTGCGTCCCGGCGCAGGCACAGTAGAGAGCCGGAGCTTGTCGGACTCAGTGATGACCTGTGCAGGCAAATCCAGCTGGAAACGAATATTTACTGAACTTACCTTCAAAACCTCCTCAGCGACTTTCATCCAAGCCTGCACCTTTTTGTTCTGGTCTCTGTAGAGTACACACGTCAAGTAGTATAGCTCCGGATGATAGCAAACACCGCAGATAAACCTCTCCTCCATCTTTGAGAGGGGGTTTGAGCAGGAGCAGGAGACCGGGGCGTCACACGTCATCAACTCAAACCTGTCTCCTCGGCGACTTTCACCCAAGCCTGCTCCTTTTTGTTCTGGTCTCTGTAGAGTACACACGTCAAGTAGTATAGCTCCGGATGATAGCAAACACCGCAGATAAACCTCTCCTCCATCTTTCAGAGGGCTTTGAGTGGGAGCAGGGGGACGTAACGTCATACGTCATCAAATCAATGACGTCGGGGGGGAATGTCATCGCTGATTGGCTGCCGCGCCACAGCATCAAGCGAACTGGCGTCGAAAGTTCAATATTTTCAACTCGAGCGGTGAGGCATCAGGCATCGACGCCTCGCCGCTCGACGCCTCAAACGCGCCGCTCCAAACGCGTCCAACGCGCCGCCCGGGGCGAATCTGCATCAAGACGCGTCTTTGCATTGACTTTGCATGTAATCTCGACGCGCATCGAGGCGAATTCTCGTCCGGTGTGAACACACCATTAAAGACATGATCCAAGCCAAAGCGTGCGTTTGTTGTAATGCTAATGAATGCAGCTCAGACCTTCCTCAGAATTCTGCATTGCTTTAAAACTTCTTTTTTCAACAACTTAGGGGATGCAAAGGGAAGAGGTAATGTATCTCTTTCTTTTAACGTAGTGGTAGTTTTTGATGAGTGACAACAAGCAATTTTTGGAAAAACTTTTTATCGTAGTTTTGGAGCCAGCTATATATCGCTACTTACAGCCCGGTGCTCTAAGACGTGTCTGAATAATATAAATTTGCTCGAATTTTAATTGTCTTGTTCCTGAAGTTGAGTATCCAGGCCAGTCCAGCCCTGTCCGACCCGACCGCAAAGCTAAGGAATAGCATTTATAGATAACCTATTTTGATGCTATAAAACTCATCTTAAAGATTGTGTTTTGATCAAGCATATATCTAAAAGTGAGACTTTTTTTAATTACTGAGAAACTCTCATAGCATCTTTGAAATGGCAGACATGTTTGTTTGTTTTAAATGTATTTTTTTACTCTGTCAGTGATGTGAGTTAAAAAAAATATTCACTTTATTGTAAATATTTCAAAAGCTAAAGTTTAAAACTGCTAATACATCTTCATGAAGGCAGAGTTTGTGTGTGAGTGTGTGATATCAGTGGTTTTAAGGAAGTCAGGACGGCTTCAGTGAGACACACACATGCTCTACTTATGTAAAAGTTTATATTCACAAGTGACAGAATTATACATGTCCATATTTAGAGATGTGTTTTGCTACCTGTGGCTTTTCTCGAGGTGGCTTCTGTCTGAGCTGAATGTCTGCCTCTGTGGCTGACCGCTGATGTGAGTATGCAGCCACCAGGGAGTCAGAGCTAGGTTAGGTTAGGTCAAGAATCAGACGACCAAGAAGATCAGGAGAGAGGGGGAGAGAGGAGAGACTCAACACATCAGGCATTTGATGACTTCCTCCATCAAAACACATCCGTGTTTCATCTGCTCAGAGGGACTGGACCTTATATGGACCTTAAAGTTACACCAGAGATTGACACAGGTCACGTGTTTAAGTCCTATTCAAGTCTAAAATCTTTGAGCAAAAGTCCAAGTCTCAAGTCTCTAAGTTCAAGTCAAGGAATGGGAATCAAAACCAGTTCTTAAGAATCAATAACAACTCCCTTTAAGAATCGATATCATCAGTCTTTTTCTCATTAGTTCTCTTATCAGCTCCTTCTAGTCTGTTCTCCATACATTAAAATGAAAGACGTCCCGCTGTCATCAGCAAAAATGACAACAAAGAAGTCCGTTAAACAGAAAGTAAGCACAGGGTCTTCAAGCCCAATCAGGAGAGTCACATGTTCTGTAGTTCAGAGGCAGCACATTATGGAAGATAATCCAGCTGTGACACTTTCAGGGCTCACCTGAAGGTGTGGTCCAGGACAAACCAGATCTGAGACCACAAACATCTGTTTTTAATGTGAGTGTGAGCACATCTGTGTTAGTGACTTCATACTGCAGAAATAAATACATCTGTGTTTGTTCACCATGAGCAGTGATGAGCACAATCATGTCTGTTTATGCAAACCTGTGCAGGATAACTGGCATGGACAAGATTGGTGTTCCTAATAAAGTGGCCTCACACCTCTGTGAAAATAATCAGGCTGTGATCCAAATGAGTCTCCTGACTTGAGAACAAAACACATTTTAAACAGAACTGCATTTTCAAACTGGAAAAAGGAGAAATGTTCTCATTTTTGTTGATCAGGAGAAATTAACAGAGAGAGAGAGAGAGAGAGAGAGAGAGAGAGAGAGAGAGAGAGAGCACGCTGACTGAAGACATTTGAGGAAGTGACATCACCTCTGAAAAAAGGAGGAGGTTCATCCTGTCTTTATAAAGTCTGATTTAGAGTCAACGAAAGAGTCATGAAGAAGTTCATGTGGATTGAGATTTGTTTCCTCCTCACAGCTCTGCCTCAGTTCACTGGTAAGAACATTTCTGTCACACTTTCTATTCAATCAGGAAACTGGAGAGAAGCTTCACTCATTTAAGAAAACTGAATGTGTTCATGTGTTACAGCCATGACCAGAGGAATGATCAGGACTTAGTCTCACCACACACTTTATTAGGTACACACATTCAACTGATCACTAACACAACTAGATTATCAATCACATGGCAGCAGCTTATGAATTTATGCACAGACAAGGTCAAGACGACCTGCTGATTCCTAAACAATTTTTTTTTCAGAATTATTCATTTGTTCAAGCTAACAGTCTTCATGTTCTCTGATATAAAACATCTCTTTGTCAGTTTTTAATATCAGAGATTTCTGATTGAACAAAGAGAAGAAGAAGAAAGAGCCACATTTTTATCATGTGTAACTGTTCCACATGTGGATGAGGTAAGGGGCTGATTTAACCCCCTGGATTTATCAATAACAGTAATGTCAACATCCTGTTTACTGAGTTAAGTTTTGTCCTGTCTCTTTGTTCAAAGTAAATTTGTCTCATCTAACCTGGTACTAGCAAGGTGTACCTAATAAAGTGGCCAGAGAGGGGATGGTATTCGTTTCAGCTGATTATTTGTGTTATTTTTTTCCACAGAAGCATACACAGAAAAACCTCTGACTGTCAAATATGGAGAAGACGTCACTTTGACATGTGAAAACTCAAAAAAAACTCAGAATAACTGTAAAGATACGACAACATGGAACTTTGCAGCTTCAGGAAAAGGAGCAGTCGAGCTGATCGAATTGGGGAAAATCAAAGATGTTGGAGCTAAAAAAACCAGACTTCGTCTTACTGAGCACTGTTCTCTGGTCATCAACAATGTCCAAGAGGAGGATGCTGGACGTTATGACTGTGTGCAGTACACACCTGAAGAACATCATCCTGAATCTTATTTTCTGCTCAGTGTTTCTGAAGGTGAGTTTCTTTCTTTTTTGGGGTGGTGGTCTATCAGGACTGGCAGGGTCTTCTCTGCTGGTCTTGACTCAGTCACATTCATAAACTTGATGATGATTTTGTCTTCATTAATATCAGATCTATCATAGAACACTGTCAGCATGAATCTCTCTCCTGAATCTTGTCTCTCTGCAGTAAGAAGGTGGCTCTGCCTCCAGTGCAGAGGTCTCATCTCTAAACGTCTCATCTATTAACTGCTGCTCACCAATTTACAGGCAAAGTGTGAGATCCATCCAGACAAACCTGGAAGTCAAATGTGCACACCTGTAGGCAAACTCTGAGCCAGGATACGTACCTGCTAGCAGCAGGGATGAACCATGTTATTGATCCCATATCTGTATTGGCAGATATTGAAACTTATGTCCATATTTACAGCCAATGCATCAGCTGGAATATCAACGTGATGGACTAATGTCCCATGATGCTTCACCTGATCATCTCTGCATGGGTTCATTTAAAATCAACAGTGTCCAGTTGTCACTTCCACCAAGGAGGTCATGTCTATGCTGGAGTTTGTCCGTCTGTCTGTGAGAAAGATGATGCTCTGCACAGATAGAGAGCTGACCTTTGTGACTGTAGCTCCTGTTCAGGCTAAGTCATGAACCTCATACAGCCCCCTTAAAAGTATCTGAACTGTTCATACTGAGGACTGTTGAGTTGTGTTCATCTGTTTTAGGTGAGGACAACAAGAAAAAAACACCAGCAAGAACATCTGCAAAACCAACAACAATGACTACACCAACAACAGCATCAACTCCAACGACAACAACAGAATACAGCACAACTTCACAATCTAATACAAATACAATTACACAGAAAAAGGGATCAAATGGACAAAGTAAGCACATTTTAAAAACATTTTTCATAAACTTTCTCTCTTTGCATGATTCAGATGTTCAGATTTATGTCAGAAATATAAATAAAATCTTAAAATGCTGAATTGTTCTTCCAGATTGGTCTTGGTGGTTCATCCTCGTGGCTGCAGTGGCTTTTATTCTGACTGTAGTGGTTGTTGTCAAAGTCATCAGACGGAAAGGTATGAACATGAAATGAAGCTTTTAGCTGGGTAACAGGGCTTCATTAACTCACTGTGTTTCATCTGTAAATTACAGTCGACTCCTAAATTGTGTTTGTAGAAAGTTAGTCTGCTCAGTCCTCCCTGTTTGAGAGCTCAAGTCTTCTTTATTTTTGTCTTTACAGGAAACAAAACGCAGACGGGCGACAGTCCTGTGAGTTCATATTCAGCTTCACTCTGCATTAATCTGACTGTGTTGTTGTTGAAGGAGCCACGAATCAGACTTAAAGTTCAAGGCTTTTCAATCCCTACCAGACTGTAGAAGTCTTCAGTACACTGACACCCTCTCAGACTTAAAGACTGATGATCTTCAACTTACTGAGTTTAACCTGAAAATTGCTCTTTAACTCTGAACCTCCATGAACTGATCTCTCATTACATTAATGCAGCTTCTTCATTTATCTTCTCCTGTTTGGTCTTCAGTGAAGAACTGTGAGTGATTTTTACACATAAGCAGCAGAATGATGAATTTAAACAGATTTTCTTCTCTGCCTTCATTAAAAGTTTCTGCATTTCCTGAGAATAATGTGGTCAGTAATAGACTGATCTCAATGAACGAGAGAGGAAGAAAAAGGATGTGACACCATGTTGATTAAAAAAATACAACTACAGAGGTCTGAAAAAGCAGAAGTCTGATGTCAGATCACCATCAATTTGATTTAATAAATAAGACTTTAAAGAATCAAAAGAACAAACTATGATTAAAAAATAGCAGTATTCATGTTTCTCTGTCCTCTTTGTGCAGGACGATCCTGAGGAGGGTGTTTCATACGCAACCATCAGCTACACCAAGAACCAAAGAAACGCCAAGGTAAGCTCCTCTGATTGGTTTAACTCTGGACACTTATTTAATACAACTTTATGGACACAATTACCCGCTTAAAAGTCAAATCAGAGAGAGCTGTCTATGGGAGAAAATCAAGCCATTTTGAAGCTGAGACAAGAGGGAAACTTGATCAAAGCCTGATGTACCTAATGAAGTGGCAGATCAGGAAAAGGATGGGTTATATCTCTGATTTCTCTGTTATCCTCCAGGATGATGGTAAAGCTGAAGATGATCATGTGACGTACTCCACGTTGAAGACTTCTTCTTCTTCTGCTGCTGTTGGAGCCTCCACTGATCCCAGCAGCCTCTACTCCACCGTTAACAAAGAGAAAAGCTGAGAGTGTCTATGAGTTGTTTCTGAGTGTTACATTGCTGTGTTACTGTGAAGTAGAGATGGGAAACTGGCAGCCTGGAGCTACATGCAGACACTTTGTTCCCATGATGCTCAGCAGTCAGCCAGAAAAACAGGAGAACATCTGTGAAAACATCAGCATCATTTCCAGAATAATCTTCAATAGCTTGTGGACCCTTTATGCCCAATTACAGACATTAAACTAGAAAAACACTCGGAGAGCGCAGACCTCCGCCAGCCCCACAGTCCTCAGTCATATGTCATTTTGACCATAAATATTAGTCCTACCTTTATTTCATCTAAATATTTAGATTCCCTGACCATGAAAATATATCATTAGCTACTGGATTCATGATAATATCTATTTTAGTTCAGTAGTTATTCACAGAAATCACATTTTTCGCCATGGTGGCCAGACGCTGATCCGGATCAACACCAAGATTGAATCAGTTCTTCCTTTTCCCATGCTGAACATTTCCTGAAAATTTAATCCAAATCAGTCCATTAGTTTTTGAGTTATTTTGTTTACAGAGGGACGGACGGACGGACAAACTCTCCCGAAAACATAACCTCCTTGGTGGAGGTAATAATGTGATCCAGCTGCACTGCAAGCCTCTGTTGCTCTGTATGTGTTGGTGCTTCAAGCTGATCAGTGATATTTTTCATAGACCACACCTTCACTGGCAAGAATCACACCGTCAACAAGATGAATCTGACATTTAATTATCAATAAAGTCTGAATGATGAATTTAGAAACAATGAATATGTTGATAACATCGATTATGAGAAACTTCTGTGGGACTTGCTGCAGCTCCCGGGCACGGCAAACTCTCATTTTAGGATCCAAAGAAGGAAAGAAGACATAGAAGAGTGATGGAGGGAGGCGAGCGTCATTCTCATGAAACAACAGGAGGAAACGGTCACGTTTGAATTTAGGGACATGGACAGAGACGTGATTGAGGTGTGTGGTCCTGCCCCTCGAAACTGTGTGTTAAGTATCCCTTCTGGTAAAAAATGATAGCAGGGATGCACAATATAATAAGAACAATATTACAGATAACTGCCTAAAGAGTTGGTTATCAGTATCGGCACATACTATTTTTTTTTTTTTTTTTTAAGAATTCTGTCTGCACATATCAGCCATATATACCCCATCTATTGGCTTTAAAAATGTCAAAATGCACAAATGTACAAAAATGTTACTTCATCACCAAATGTCCATTTTCACCACTCAAAAGTGTAATATATTGAATTATTAGTCTGAATGTATTGAGTTGTTTTATAAGATTTTATAAGTCTGAATTTCAAAGAAAAATGTTGTTTTCTTTTACTCTGTTATGAACTGTTGAACCACTGCAACTTTGTTTTTGATGTCTTACAAACCGACAAGAATTTGTCACATGTGTGCATGTAAATAAAAAAAATCAGTCAATCATGTTAATGCAATAAAGCTACAGATTATTTCAAATTTTAAAGCTACATTGTCTTCTATGAACAGTTAAATTAGTCTAACAAAGCTCTCACACAGAAGAGAAAAGAAAGGAAACCTCGTAGTGATGGACGGGTGGCTGGATCTAGACCAGATAGACCTTTTTAATGTGACTGTTTGAATAACAAATTGAATATTTCCATTAATTTAGAGACACGAGTCAACCTAATGGGCATGTTTTTGTCTGTGAGAGGAAGCTGGAGAGAGCTTACACCTGCATGAGGAGGCCCTGACCGACATGGGATTCAAACAGTGGCGGCTGCTGGTCAGTGAAGGAGGGGAAACTCATTTTTTTTCTGGCCTACATCATAAATTTATTATTTAAATGTAAATTCTATCCTCTGTTCCTTTCAAAAAAATGATCTGTGACCCTGTCGTACCAACTAGGTGTCTTTTCCAGGGATTTTACCAGTGTTCTCTCAATGGCCAGCAGAGTAAGACTGCTTAAACGGCCTTGGCCCATTGTGTTGTGTGTGTAAGACTTGAGCCACTTTAAACAGGCGAAGCTCCTCTCCAGAACAACTGAATGTAAAACTTAGAAGATGCTCCGGTGGAGGGTTGTACTTCAAGATCGCTGATTGGCTCATTTCACTGTCAATCAAAAAGGGATTCGGCCTCAGACAAATCATCCAATCATCATGCAGAAGCCGAGCGTCCCCCAGAGATGCTGAGTGTCCGATGGGCGGGACAAAGCCCAGCGTTTATCCAATGACCGTCCAGTTTCCACAGTGGAACAACCCACTCTACGCTTCCCCATCGAAGTCAGAAGACGCTCAGCGTCCGACTGTGTTAAAGCGCTGAGACGCTGAGGGGATGAATGAGAGGGAAGTCTCGCCAGTTACCTGTGATAAGTAGCTGATTCTGGACAAAAGATGAAGGTATTCTAGTGCATATGTAGTCAATGAAATGTACACACAGCAGTACATATCACCACTGTTTTGGGACATTTTAGGGGAAGCTGAGCTTCTCTTGCAGTCTAGCAATTGCCACTGGATTCAAACCAGCAACCTTCTTGCTGAGAGGCAAACACACTACCTGCTGTATTTAAAATCAAATCAAAAAGTTCTCAATCTGTTAATGACTATAACCCAATTATTTTCTTGTTCTTTTTTCTTGCTGATAGTATTCTGCCGTTTACTGTTGGACCGTCAAACTTTTCAGTCAGAGAAGAAGACTGTTCCTGTGTAGATGTAACACTGCTCTCTGCCGGTGAGACCTGGAGCTGATTTGAAAGTCCTGTTATTTTCTTCACCATAATATTTGATGGGCAGGAGCTGAAAATATAAACACTTCTCATCAATAAAAACTAACCTTATTACATTATAACTCTTTGAACTACACTTAAAGCCCATAATAAACTGGAATTAATGAAATAAGCCTCAAGCTTTTTTGTAAGATTGTGATTATGTGTGTTAAACTGCTCATTCTTAGTTTTATCATGTTTAACCTGATGAATAGTGTCTTGGGATGCCTATAATTGAAGTGTATATAGTAATTGGACTAGGTGTAAAAATAGTGGTGATAGTAGTAATAGATGTTATATCACTGAGACCAAGGATCAATCCAAATGAAGATAATTCATATTTATTTCTAGTTCTTGTGTTTGGGAACATTTTGCACCTTTAAGTTATATTTTCTGTTTTGGTTTACTTCTGTTTTTCCTGTGTTCATTTCAAAACCATTGCAAACCATAATTACCTCCCTCCACCATGAGGTTATGTTATTGCCGGTGTCTGTTTGTTTTTCTGTTTGTTTGTTTCTCTGTTAGCAACACAACTCAAAAAGTTATGGACAGATTTGAAATTTTCAGAAAATATCCAAATTGAGACAAGGAACAAATATTATATATTTTGGTAGCGATCCGGATCACCGTCTGGATCCGCCATATTGAAAAATTAGATTTTCGTCAATAACTACTGAACTAAAATAGATATCATTAAAAATCCAATTGTTACTAGTATGCATCTCATAATATATATATATATATTTTTTTTTTAAACTGACCAAATATATTACGGTTTTAAGTATTTTACATTTTTGAAAACCTCTTTCACCTCTTTTCTTCTATCTAAAAATTCTACAATGAAAACGGACGTGGATTTTGCCGTCTTTCTGCTGGATAGGTAACAGCATTAGCTTTGTGGTGCTTCACAGTAACAGCCGTCGGGCATTCATCTTATTGTCTAATCTGCCAAAATGTACAGAGAAAAAGTCAACTTGGGGAGTTCCCTCCACCGTCGGAAAGCAACACCAATGTTGACCCTGGTCTTCTCTTTCATAGTCGTAGCCCTTCTTTTTCCCTTTTCACTCCTCTGACCTTTTTCTTTTGGGCTGTTTTTCAGCCATTGCTACTGCACATATTGCATCTCTCTCTCTCTCTTACGCTAATGTCTCTCTTCCCCCCTCTGTCTGATCTGCGCATGAGTTTGATCGCCCCCTTGATGTGGGGGGGTGTACTCTGTTTTGGTAACTCGGCCCGAGCCCCAGTATTTACCTGCTGAAATTCAGAGCCAAGGCTGTGTATTGAAACCAGCCTTTTTTTCAACATGCTGTCAGTGGGGACATCTAGTCGATGAAGAGGAGAAATAGGATGATTTTGACAAATAGTGCATTAGATTAGAAGATTAGAAGATCGCTGACTACACCTTTAACCTGCTCACAGACACAGAGGCTGTAGGTGAGACTAAGGCTGTGTGATCAACTTCAACTTCCTCATCCTCGTTTATTCCTCATTGAAACAAAAACATGTGTGATATAAAAATGCTTCCCTCATCTTGTTGAATTAACATCATATAGAATTAAAGCAGTAATAAAGTGGCCAGTAGGTGTATGTTAGAGTTAACAGTAAAGGTGACTGATGATGAGGATGAAGACTATCCATCATCCTTCACTGACGTTCAGGGCTCAGTCACAGTCCTGTTGTCTCCCTCCATCCTCCATCAAGGGAAATTCTGGAAATATTAAAAATGTGAAACTTTCCATTGGAATTATGGGATTTACTTGACTATTAAAAATGCATCATATCAAAACATAAATAAAAACTTTTTTGTCATAGTCAGACATCCATGCAAAAATAATGCCACTAAAAATCCTCACATTTCAACAGATTTATTTGTTTGTAGAACTTTATTGTGTTTTAATTATTTACTGAACAGTCAATTTCATCTTTACTTGAATTTGAATTGAATTGAATTGATTTATTTATTTCGGTCACGTCAGCACACTTATACAGCATCACACATTGTCAATAGTTGATCAAATGTACATGTCCGAAAGGGAAGACGGGAGAGGCAGAGCTTATCTAGTCCTGTCCCCATTTTCTCAATATTTAGTCTCCTCTTTTCCACATATCATCAAATTTTTATAAATTTTTATTCCATTTACAGAAGCATGACATAATTCTTGACTGTCCTTTAGTGTCTGTATTTGACATATTAGGACCAATCCTCTGTTCCGCATAAGGCCTAATTCATGACTCTCTTTTTTTTGTTGTTAGTCCCGGTTTGTGATGTTGGGGTGGTGATGTTAGGGTGGTGTGTCCGCGTTGCTTTTCTTTTTTCCAGGTTTCAAAAATGTGTTAAACGCGTGACTCAAACGCGTACTTCATCTTGTCCTCGGGCTCAAACCCCTTCAGATCATCTCAAACTGGAGTCTTGAACACAACAGAGTTCACTGCACACTGGTGATTGAGATTGTAGGGTTGATTCAAATGGTAGTAATTGGATGATTAATCATTTTTTGAGAAAACACTTCTGAGGTTGTTATGATTATCAATTATTAATTTTTAAAAATAAAATTTCTTGCTTTAAACAGTTACTTTATTCTTTCTCCAGCATCTCTCTGTGATACAAAAGTTTATTCACTTTTGTTTTCACCCTTTGTTCACTGGTGAAACTTTCTCAAAAGCTAAATTAAGCTCACCGTTTAAAGTGTGAATCAGGAAATCACAGTAGAGGGTGAAAAGTTCAGGGCATAAATAGATGTTTGAATCATCAGCCACTCAACAGCAACATAAGGTTTTCTGAATGTTCTGTCATGAATTTCCTGTTGATTAAAACCTTCCACATTAAAAAGTTGACCGAAATGATCAGTAAAACAGCCTCTATAACAGCAGTGATGTTTGCTCAGTGTCCAGAAGTTCAAACTAGACCTGATCGATGGTCCATGTTAAAATCACCAACAATAACAGCTCTGCTGAAGTTACATATTTGATCAAAGTTAGGATCAGAGATAAAAGAGGGGCATCATTTTGGGGGTCTGTGGAGAGTTAGTGAGTGTGTTCTCTATCCTGCAGAGTGTAAACATTGTATTTATTTACTATAAATTAACAGGAGCTTAAATAAAGATACCATGTTTGGTCGGAGCACATGTTTAAATAAACAGTTTTCATGAAGTGGGCTTGTGGCATCTGTGAGTTCTTGTCCAAAGATGGGGGACAGGTGGGATGGTTGACTCTCTAGGTGTCACTAACAGGGTCATAGACGTGGAGGTTTTTCCTTTGTCACTGTTGACTTGGTCTCAGATGTTGTGGTCTTGAGGGCAACACTAATAATGGATATGGATCAATGTTACACAGGACTCCAATGGAAACAAGTAACATAGAGTTTTAGCTTGTCATTTTATATGAGCATCCTTTTGTAAGAGACTCTACCCCTGACCTGTTAGTGCAACGAGTGGATGAAGTATCAATCAATCAGTCAATCTAACCCATTTCTGATCCAATTGATGGGTTACTCTCAGATAAATAACCTGTAAATATTAGCAGAGTTAAAAAAACAGATTGGGTTAATAAATAAAATCTCTAAAATAACCCAAGTGTTTTAAGAGAGTGATCACACCTCTGTGAAATAAATCAGGCTTTGATCCAAATGAGTCTCCTGACATGAGAACAAACCACATTTTTAACAACTGCATTTTCAGACTGATGAAAAGATAAATGTTCTCATTTTTGTTGATCAGGAGAAATTCAGAGAGAGAGATAGAGAGCACGCTGGCTGAAGACGTTTGAGGAAGTGACACCACCTCTGAAAAAAGGTTCATCCTGCCTTTATAAAGTCTGATTTAGACTCTGATGAAGTTTAAGAGAAGAGGACAGTCATGAAGAAGTTCAGGTGGATTGAGATTTGTTTCCTCCTCACAGCTCTGCCTCAGTTCACTGGTAAGAACATTTCTGTCACACTTTCTATTCAATCAGGAAACTGGAGAGAAGCTTCACTCATTTAAGAAAACTGAATGTGTTCATGTGTTACAGCCATGACCAGAGGAATGATCAGGACTTATTCTCAACACACACTTTATTAGGTACACCCATTTGACTGATCACTAACACAACTAGATTATCAATCACATGACAGCAACTTAATGCATTTAGACACGGTCAAGAAGACCTGCTGAAATTCAAACTTATTTTTATTATTATTCAATTAGGCAAGCTAACCTTTGAAGGAGACATATCATGCTGATGCATGATTTAATACTTACATATAATATAATACATTTGAAAACAAGACCTTACACCCCCTTAATTTTCAAAAAATGAGATATTGTATTTTTTCTGATAACCTAGAACGAGATTTGATGCCTCTGAAAATAGGTCATTGCGAGATGTCCGCGAGAGTTCAAACATCGTGACGACACGAGGTACATTTCTTTTTATTGGAGTAATCTGATAAATCACTTCCTCCTCTGTGATGTCCGTTAGCCACAAAACCGTCACCGAGGAACACATCCACTAGCAGGGGTATATAGATCCCTAGCTCACACTCACTCATTACCAGCTCTGGCCTGTAGGGGGACTCAATATGCGGTCGCTGCTTTGAGCCTGCCGGAAAATACAGTAGAAGAAGAAGGACAGGCTGGCTCTACCCCCGATAGAACTGACCAATCAGAGCACAAAGGGCTGAGACCTTGCGAGGTAACTGTAGGTCAGCCTTGAGACCGAGTGTTTCAATGAGAGCTTGATAATGGCCTAAAATGAGGATTTTGAGAACGCTATTGTGGGGCAATGAAGGAACTAAATGACTTGTACTGAGGGCAGAAATGCTTTACAGGCATCCTAGTCTGGCATAGTGAAAAGGAGAAACAAGCATATGTCTCCTTTAAGTTATTTGATATTAAATATGTTGTTGACAGTTTTCAATGAAATATTGGGGAGTTATGTTGTGGAACAAAGTGAAGAAGAAGAAAGATCCACATTTTTATCATGTGTAACTGTTCCACATGTGGATGAAGTAAGGGGCTGATTTAACCCCCTGGATTTATCAATAACAGTAATGTCAACATCCTGTTTACTGAGTTAAGTTTTGTCCTGTCTCTTTGTTCAGAGTTTGTTTGTCTCATCTAACCTGGAACTAGCAGGGTGTACCTAATAAAGTGGCCAGAGAGGGTAGGTTCCTTGTTTCAGCTGATTATTTGTGTATATTTTTTAACAGAAGCAGTCACAGGAAAACCTCTGACTGCTAAGTGTGGAGAAGACGTCACTTTGCCATGTGAAAACTCAAGAAAACCTCCAAATAACTGTGGATATACAACATGGAAATTCGTCTCTTCAGGAGAAAGATGGGTCGATCTGATGACAGAGGGAAAGATCAGTGAAGATGCTGGAGCCAAAAAAAACAGACTGCGTCTTACTGAGGACTGTTCTCTGGTCATCAACAAGGTCCAAGAGGAGGATGCTGGATATTATTACTGTGCACAGGACACACCTGCTGTATCATATGGCCCTGAATCTTATCATCATCTCAATGTTTCTGAAGGTGAGTTTGTTTCTTCTTTTGGTTGGTGGTCTATCAGGACTGGCAGGGTCTTCTCTGCTGGTCTTGACTCAGTCACATTCATAAACTTGATGATGGTTTTGTCTTCATTAATATCAGATCTATCATAGAACACTGTCAGCATGAATCTCTCTCCTGAATCTTGTCTCTCTGCAGTAAGAAGGTGGCTCTGCCTCCAGTGCAGAGGTCTCATCTCTAAACATCTCATCTATTAACTGCTGCTCACCAATTTACAGGCAAAGTGTGAGATCCATCCAGACAAACCTGGAAGTCAAATGTGCACACCTGTAGGCAAACTCTGAGCCAGGATACGTACCTGCTAGCAGCAGGGATGAACCATGTTATTGATCCCATATCTGTATTGGCAGATATTGAAACTTATGTCCATATTTACAGCCAATGTATCAGCTGGAATATCAACATGATGGACTAATGTCCCATAATGCTTCACCCTGATCATCTCTGCATGGGTTCATTTAAAATCAACAGTGTCCTGTTGTCACCTCCACCAAGGAGGTCATGTCCATGCTGGAGTTTGTCTGTCTGTCTGTGGCAAGATAACTTAGAAAGCTCAAAATAGATTTTGAGGACATTTTCAGGGTATGTTGGTGAAGGAAAAGAAGAAAAGGTGACTTCATTTGGTGCTTATCCACATCAGGATGTGGGTCCAGGAGATTGTAAAGGATTTGTAACTTTGTGTGATGGGACGGTTTTCCAGATTTTCAACACAAACTTTTGTCAATGTCAGAAGGGTCTTGGAGTAAGTGCACGTTCTCTGATCTCTTCTACAAACCCAAAACCAGTGAAGTTGGCCTGTTGTGTAAATCGTAAATAAAAACAGAATACAATGATTTGCAAATCTTTTTCAACTTACATTCAATTGAATACACAGCAAAGACAAGATATTTAATGTTTGAACTGAGAAACTTTATTGTCTTTTGCAAATAATTATCAACTTAGAATTTTATGGCAGTAACACATTGCAAAAAAGTTGGCACAGGGGCATTTTTACCACTGTGTTACATCGCCTTTCCTTTTAACAACACTCAGTAAACGTTTGGGAACTGAGGAGACCAATTTTTGAAGCTTTTCAGGTGGAATTCTTTCCCATTCTTGCTTGATGTACAGCTTAAAGGAACACTACACCCAAACAACAATTTGGCCTCATTTTCTACTCACCCTCATGCTGAGCAACACTCTGGAGCATTTTTTTGATGTCTCAAATGCAGCCGGGGGTCCGGGGAGATTTTCGCTGTAAATAAACGTCCATCTAACAGGGGCAGCGGCGCCCGTAAGAAAAAGGTCCATAAAAGTCCACAAAAAGCGTGCATATTTTCCTTCATACTGCTCGTCCGCTGTAATCCAAGTGTCCTGAAGTGCGTCCATAATTAATTAAAGCGAAGTCATTTAGTACATTTTCAAGCCTAAACAGTGCTATAAGCGTACTTCCGCAGTGCGTCTCTGGCGCTCCTGCACTATGTAATCCGTCTGGATTGGTCTGCGTAGTGCAGGGGCCAGGGTCTCCGTTGTTGTATTTTACGCTTTATAATGTGCCACACATTTTCAATGGGGGACAGGTCTGGACTACAGGCAGGCCAGTCTAGTACCTGCACTCTTTTACTACGAAGCCACGCTGTTGTAACACGTGCAGAATGTGGCTTGGCATTGTCTTGCTGAAATAAGCAGGGCGTCCATGAAAAAAAGCGTTGCTTGGATGGCAACATATGTTGCTCCAAAACCTGTATGTACCTTTCAGCATTAATGGTGCCTTCACAGATGTGTAAGTTACCCATGCCTTGGGCACTAATACACCCCCATACCATCACAGATGCTGGCTTTTGAACTTTGCGCCTATAACAGTCCAGATGGTTCTTTTCCTCTTTGGTCCGGAGGACATGACGACCACAGTTTCCAAAAACAATTTGAAATGTGGACTGGTCAGACCACAGAACACTTTTCCACTTTGCATCAGTCCATCTTAGATGAGCTCGGGCCCAGCGAGGCCGGCGGCGTTTCTGGGTGTTGTTGATAAATGGCTTTGGCTTTGCATAGTAGAGTTTTAACTTGCACTTACAGATGTAGACGAACTGTAGTTACTGACAGTGGTTTTCTGAAGTGTTCCTGAGCCCATGTGGTGATATCCATACACAGTGATGCCGGTTTTTGATGCAGTACCGCCTGAGGGATCGAAGATCACGGGCATTCAATGTTGGTGTTCGGCCTTGCCGCTTACGTGCAGTAATTTCTCCAGATTCTCTGAACCTTTTGATGATATTACGGACCGTAGATGATGAAATCCCTAAATTCCTTGCAATAGCTGGTTGAGAAATGTTGTTCTTAAACTGTTGGACAATTTGCTCACGCATTTGTTCACAAAGTGGTGACCCTCGCCCCATCCTTGTTTGTGAATGACTGAGCATTTCAGTGAAGCTGCTTTTATACCCAATCATGGCACCCACCTGTTCCCAATTAGCCTGTTCACCTGTGGGATGTTCCAAATAAGTGTTTGATGAGCATTCCTCAACTTTTTCAGTTTTTTTTGGCACTTGTGCCAGCTTTTTTGAAACAAGTTGCAGGCATCAAATTCCAAATGAGCTAATTATTGCAAAAAATAAAAAAAGTTTACCAGTTTGAATGTTTCATATATATGTGTATATATATATATATATATATATATATATATATATATATATATATATATATATATATATATATATATATATATATATATATATATATATATATATATATATATATATATATATATATATATATGTCTTGTCTTTGCTATGTATTCAATTGAATATAGGTTGAAAGTGATTTACAAATCATTGTGTTCTGTCTTTATTTACGATTTACACAACGTGCCAACTTCACTGGTTTTGGGTTTGTAAAGAAAAAAACATTACTTCCACCAAGGAGGTAATGTCCATCCTGGAGTCTGTCTGTGAGCACGATGATGTTCTGCACAGATAGAGAGCTGACCTTTGTCACTGTGGCTTGTGTTCAGGCTAAGCCATGAACCTCATACAGCCCCCTTAAAAATCCTGAACTGTCCCTTTAAAGTGAAGTGAATCTCTGTGGTTACTCAGACAGACAAACAAAGATCCTGACCTGCAGAGTGAAGAGAGAGTCTCCACGAGAAAAACAGGAAACAAGCCAAAGTCTGTTTAGTATTTCTGTTCATACTGATGACTGTTGAGTTGTGTTCATCTGCTTTAGGTGACGACACCAAGAAAACAACACCAGCAAAAAAATCAGCAAAACCAACAACAACGATAACAGCAACAACATCAACTCCCTCAAAAACAACAAGCTACAGCACTTCACAATCTGATATGACTTTGACTACAAAGAGAGATGACTCAAATGTAAAAGGTAAACACATTTTAAAAACAATAAACACTGTTGTTTTTTCATTTGTTTGTCAGTCAGCAGGATAACTCAGAAAGTTCAAAACAGATTTCAAGGAAATGTTCTGGGAATGTTACTGTATTATTTAGTTGAGCCAACATAGTTTTGAGTAGTTTAAACCTCTAAGTGGGTTAATTATGAGGCTTTCAGTGGCATCATGTAATAATGCTGTGTACCAGCTACCGTCCGTCCCTGATATCTCCCCCCAGGGACGAAGCTCCAAGTTCCTTTATTGGCTCTCATATTTACAGAGACATGGGCCTCCAGCACCCCCACTTCAAAAAGCTGAACTAACCCTTTAAGGACAAAGAGGCAGGTTCTGCCTTTACAATCACTTTGACTGGGACCATGTCCAGATGGACAAGTGAAGGACAGCTAACGGCCACTTTATTAGGCACAAACGTCAGCTGGTGGTCCACTGAGTGACACCAGGAACTCACAATAAAATCACAGACCTACAATATTTGTTTGGTACTGTCTCCAAATGATTTCAAATGAAATATAACAGACCACAAGAATCATTTTGATGTGTGGATGTTTAGATCTTTCTCTGATCTTTAGCCATTGATAATAAAATCAAATAGATCTTTCTGTCCATAGAGCAGAATAAATATGAATATTTGATAAAGTCCCTCAGCTTTTGTTTTTTCAAATTTGGCCCAACAGTGAATTATTAGGACCTTACGCTCCGTTTCTCTCTGCATCAACACTTTGAGTTGGGATTAAGGACAGCAAACATGTTTCATTCTTCTACAAATGTAAAGCCTAAACATGGAATATGAGTATTTCTTTGTTTAGGGTTTAATTACTCATTTCATCTGTGTAAGGTGGTGTCAGAGAGCTCTGGGTCTCTATAGGGTGCACTGGATAGAGCCGGCAACACTATGGCAGTGTGACTCCAGCTAGAGAATCACTGAGGCAGTTCAGGAGTTATACAGCTTTACTAAGAAGAACGTGGTTCTGTAAACACAACAATAAACAGCTTGTCAGCCAAAACTCCAAGAAAGATAAAATTACAAAACACAGGTTTATCCTTATAAGATAAAACTATAATGATCAGAAACAATAATCAAACAGCAATGTTAATCTGTAACAGATAGCTTAGCAGGGGGTGAACAAGCTAACAATCAGCTTAGCTAGGTGAACAGTTATGGCATGAAAGTACATAAATACAATATATAAATGAAATAATCATCTCCAAGATGAATTAACATTGGTTAAATCATAAATGTGCCACTACTTACATTTTTCATGTACACACGTCTTCTATATCAGAGAGAATCACACACTGCTCTGCAGCCGCTCAACATGTGGTCATACTGCTCTAACATGCAGCAAAGCAAAAAAACTCTGATGAAAACTCCACCCCTTAAGGGACCAGTAACAAACACAACTCAGTGCAAACAGTACACTTAATATTAACAAGGCTTTCCCACAGGACCAACAACAACCGAGCCAACGACAGCTGAAAGAGTGACAACAGCAGAAATCAACACAACAGCTACAACCCATGAAGCTCCAACCAATCTGACCAACAGTGAGTCAACGTTTATTAAACATTTATTTATATACATACAGGCCCACTGAGAGAGACGGCTGGGCCCCTGACATGGATGAAGAATGGGCCCCTCATTTAATGAGACTGATTGGTCCTTCACCGATAAGCTTCCCTCTGTCCTCCTGCTCTTTGGTGACATTGTTGTGGATGCTCTTCCTCTTGTGCTCACTGCCTCTGCTGCTTCTCCTCTGCTTGTGCTGCTGTCCTGGTTTCATTTGGCTCCTGTGTGTCTCTCAGATCAGCTGTTGAAGCTGACTGAAAAAATACTTCCGGAGGTTTTTGTCTGGGTCAAAAGTTCTCTCCAGTCCACTCTTTTTTCTTCTCTTATGTTCAGGTCCTGGCATTAGTAAATTCAGTCCAGAATAAATGGGAGGACTGTCTAGTTCAATGGGACAGCCCACAACATTGTTAAAAATAATTAAACCAAGAAATGATCAAACTCACAACACTGAAGTGGAACTGGGGATGTTTAAAACTGTGTTTGTCCTAATATGGAAATGTAATTGGAGTTATTGGATTGGTCATCACTCCAATACAGTGGACCATTTTATTGCTGACCTCGATGGGCCCCCTCAGCGGCCCCTGAAACCTTTGCCCTTTACTTTAATACTCTCATTCTCTAACCAGACAGCATTCAGCTGAACCCAGAGGTCAGCCTGCAGAGTTCTGACTTGGACTTGAGGCATCTGTTGGTATTTGTCCACTAATTGGGGATGATTGAGTCTATGGGCCTGGTCTACCAAAGGTCTGCATGTATAACAACCTGCACAAACTTGATAGCATGTGCAAAGCTGATCTGTTACCCAGTGCACCGAAAATTGTGTCTGTCTGCTGCTGGAGCAGTTTGCTCACGAGGAATTGGCCAAAATAGTTGTCGACAGGTGCAGAAGTCTCATTGTGAGTCACAGAAATTGCCTGTTTGCAGAGACTGCCTCAAAAGGTTGTGCAACAACACATGAGTGTTGTCTCCACCAATCAAATGAGCTCCTCTCCTGGCCTTTAAATGCGCTGCGGCCGAGGCGCAGCATCTGATTGGTCTGAATGATCCCCGCTGCTGGAGACGGTCAGAGCCGCTGTCATACAGCAGCTAGGAGAACAGACTGGCCATCGGGGCGCGTCATCGTGTGGGCCAGCTCCCGGGACAGATGTAATCTGTTCCTTTGTCATTATATGAGTACAAAATTAAGAGACAGTTACACAGCAGCTGCTTATCCATTTATAATGCTTGTGATCCAACTGCACTCCTGGTTTGTCATCGCCAAATAGCAGAGCCTTTGTTGATATACTGTATACTCTCCCGGTGTCTCTGCCTCATCCTCCTTACAATAATTTACTCCATCTTTTTAGATCACATTAAAAATAAAGACTAAAATAGAGAAATATGGGAAATCACGGGTAAATCCTGAGTGACATACATTTATTTTCTCTCTTTTTTCTTCACCTTTTTCTCCCTCTTTTCTTTGAATTTAATGAAATGAGAGAAGCCAGATATATACTCAGTTTTTGCACTGTTTTTGGCACGAAATTGTCACTGCGCCACTCGAATCTGTCGGCACCTCCCCCAGGTGCGCCTTCACCTCCCCCCTGGTGCGCTGTCACACCCATCTCTGCACAGACGGTCTACCAAATTGTCAAATTGGCAGCGCACGGCGTTGCGCCGCACGAAATTAACACTGCGCGGGGTGTGCCAGGCTTGCGCCCCCTGCGCTGCACCATGAAATTAGAGCCCATTGAGTTAAGGGTACCATCATTTTTGTCCAGGCCAGTTTCATTAGTGTGTTTTTTAAAATAATTCTCTTGGACTACAATTCAAAAGCAAAGTCTGATTTTCATTAGGTGATTTTCAGTAAATTTTTATTGTTACTTTTGTCAGTTTCAGCTTATTTCAGTGACCATGTGGGTTTTTCTCTCTTTAATGGAAGGGTACCAACAATTTTGTCCACGTCTGTAAATTGAGTGGTCTGCATCACTTTAGCACATGCTATCAATTGTGCACAAAGTCATAGAAGATCACCCACAACACGCCTACTGATAGCACGGGCAATTTACTAGTTTGCGTACACAATTTAGCACTCATTTTTTTGGATTTCAGTAGATCAGGCAAAGTAAGTGTCTCTTCCAGGTTTAGAGTTCAGAGTAGAAGTTGATGATCCTGCAGTGACACCTGTAGATTCAATTTACTGAAGCTAGGGACGCACGATATTGGATTTTTGCCAGTTTCAGATATGCTGATATTACAGAACTTATCTTGGCTAATATGGAGAAATAGCTGATAGAAATTCTTTTTAGAGTGCACCTCTGTCATAGGATAAATGTTTTTTATCAGTAACAATAAAATAAAGATTCATACATTATTTTAACTGTTTCTCTGTTTGATAGATTGTTCAGCTCATCCTCTGGACGTGGTCATGTTGACTCTGCGTGTGTTTGAAGTCCTCCTGCTGACTGTGATCACTGTTCTCCTCTTAAGAGCTCAAGGTGAGAAAATCAAACCAACATTTATCCAAACGTTTGACCATCATGTGTTCAGCAGAGCTCAAGTCTTTCTGTGTGTGATTTTCAGTGAAGCGGGGATCATCTGCTGGAAACACAGTGAGTTACAGATCCAGACTGAAGTGAACTGATGTGTTCAGATGAAGAACCACAGTCTTCCTCACATGCTGACTCAGATGTTTTCTATCTGACAGGAGTGTGATGGAGATGACTGCACAGAGATTTATGACAATGTTGGAGAATCTTCTGCTTCTGTCAGATTTCACCGATCCAGCAGTTAAACACAGACATCAAGTCCAAGCATGAATTCATCACCTCAGTGTAACTTTATTGTCCACAGACATGAAGCCAGTTTAATGAGTTTGAAGTCAGCAGCTGACCATGAGCCAGAGAAGAATATGAAGCTAATACTGGACTGAAAGTCCATCAAGCAGACACATGTTTGAGCTGTTTACGAAATAATACTGTCTTCAATAATCACTGAAAGAAATATTTTATTTTTTATTTGGCGTTGTAAACATTTTTATGAAATTTATTGCATCAACACTTCTCTTTCTACAGCATTTACAAACATACTGCCTATGTACATAGATATGTGCATAAATTAGGACTGGGTCATTAAGTCAGTTTCAGTTTCATTGAGGGCTGAAACAATTCCTCTGAACCGGGTAATGCATCACAAAAAATGTTGAAGTCTGGACCGCTAACCAGCGCACAGTGTCTGACACACATAGTCATTTTTAATCAATCAGACTTTATTTATAAAGCACTTTTCATACAACATATGTAGCATTTCTGTAGCACAATGCACCTGCTGCTTCTGCTGCTGTATGGCTGGAATATAGTCATGCAGCACGAATTGTAAAATCATGCAGGAAGAGAAAAAAGAGGGACAGAAAGAAGAGAGCCTGCAGAGGAAACTGGAGAAAGTGTCTCAAGTGTGGGATCATTACAAGATGAGACAAAAAGGAAAAAGTGCAGTGTGTCTGTTGTCAAACAGAGTTAGCTTAGCATTTTAGCACGTTGTCAATGCTGCAGCACCTCAGCAGTAAACATCCGGTCTGTGCAACAAATTCGCAAACTGGAAAAACAGGCTAACGCTCACAATACATCAGCATCAGCAGAAGAAGATAATGTGATCAATAACTGAGATTGAGTCTAGCGAATAGCTGAATTTGACTATGGCTCTGTGTAAAGGCTGGTTCAGAACATAAATGAATGTGATGGCTTCTTGTCTTGTATTATGTGTATTTTTTGCACATACTTTTCACAACCATTAACTTTCCTTTTAATTTGATTACAGAGAGTAGAACAGGAAACACTGACAGTGAGTAGAGGAAGCAGATGTAGGGCATCCTTTAATAAATAAAATAAATGTACATAAGCTAGTAGAATTATCTTAGTATCAAAGTGTGATACTATTTGAGCCTAGGAATAAAACAAGCTAAATAAGATCCTCAATATGGTAAGACATTTTGTAACAGTAGTAAAGGCAATAATATAGAAAAAACAAATAAGCATGCAATAAAAACAATAAAAAAACTATATAAAACTGCAAGAACAATATAAACAAAACTAATTTAGATTAAAAAGTTCTAAAATATTTACACCACTGCACAAAGGAAAATATCAATATCATCAGATTTAGCTATTAGAACTGGTTTAGTGCTCACTGCAGAGACACTTATCATTATAACTACAGGGGCTGTTTATCCATAAAAGTTTTTACTGGATGTTTAAGTTGTACATTTTTAACATATCAGCTGAAGAGACGTTGACCTTCTCTCTGGTATAACTGTGATGCTCAAAGCACCAAAAAAACATTTGAAAAATTCCAAACCTGTGTCTCATTCTCAAACTCATGACCTGGTTGCTCATAATAATCTTCAGACCTTGTTGTGAGCAGTTTCATGAGGGAACTACTTTTTACCAGCACAAAAGATGGATTTGATTTTGGGATCCTGTTTATACTCAGAATGTTCAAAAAAAGAAAAATAAGTTGTGAATTTAAGAGACCTGGTTTATTTTCAGTTTTGTATGTTACAGATGTTTTTCAATAAAGCTGAAGTGATTCAATGTAAAAAACTGTTGTGAGCTCAATGTACCCAATTCCTCGATTGATCGCCAAAATGCTCGATAGACTGCTCAAATTACAAAAACAATCGATTGTTCAATCAATCAATCCATCAGTCCATCTTTATTTTTAACGCACCAATTCATAAGTGTTATCTCAAGACACTTCACAACAGAGCGTAAACTCTTCATTTTATGGATGCACATATATGAATCGATACATATATACATATAAAGATACACATATACATTTATATACAAATATATACATCCAACAGCCAACATGAATCCATATAGCCAATCATGAATCCTCCATCATGGCTCAAGAAAAAACCTTCTGTTAAGCAGCAGGAAATCTTGAATGTGGATCCCAGTCTCATGATGAACAGCAAATCCACACGATGCCGTGTTGGGTGTGAGGGTGAAGGAAGAGTTAGGGTTAGAGGAGACAAGTGGACTAAAGTAAGAACTAAAGTCAGGGACAGATCCATGAACCACAGACCTGTCATCTGATTTATTAAAGGTTAGCCTCTTGAGATGGTACATCTCATTTTCAGGAGGCTCCTCATGTCTAAAAGGTTGTGGTGGTAATTTTGGACACTGATGCTATTAGCCAGAGCTATTTTTACTCAAAAGTTTTTAATGACTGACAAAAAAAAATCCGAATTTTCATATTAAAGTCTAACCTTATGTCATAATTCTTACCTTCACTTACGATTTCTGACTTTTTTTCCCAAGAATTCTATTTAATCTCAGAATTTGGACTTTTTTCATCAACGTTCTGGTTTCTTTTTACTGTCTTATTAAAAAGTTCAACCTTTGGTTTTATTTTTTTGTTCCTGATAATTCTTCCTTAATAAAAATCTTTACAGACATCAGGACTCTCTTGAAACGAGATGCCACAGCTCCAGAGGCAAACCTGGAATAAACCTAAATTAAGCAGAGTCAAATACGATGAGGACAGATTTATGGTCTGGGTTTCCATTAGGTTGTCGCAGTCATAAATTCTTGTTTTCTTGTCCCGTTGTTTATATATATATAGAAGGATGTAATGAGACTGCAGTGGAGGCACTATTACACCCCCATCGAGCTCATAGTCGAGTCCATTTTCTTATTCACAACCAATCCACTGTGTTTTTGCCTTTAGCTTCCATTAGCATGATGTCATTGAGATTAATCTGAGGCCTCAAAAGAGCCACAAACCACATGCCCTCTCAAAAAAATCAACTTTATCCTCACATATTAAAACAATTAAAGCTAATTTAGATGAACAACCACATACGTAGATGATCCAATCAGAGCACAGTCTCTGAACTGGACCCTGATTGGCTGAAAGTCAGAGTCTCTGCTAGATTATCCTAAAGGCTTAATTCAGAACAGGGAGAGGGTGAGGCAATATAGGCAATAAAGGCAAATGCTAAAGGTACTGAGGCCTCCAGGGGGCGCCACAACATGAGGAAAAAAAAACACCTTCAGTAAGACGACTAATTACTATAAACTCTTAAAATGGAAAAGATCACATTGATTCAAATGTAAAGCAATATCCAATTAATATTACTACATTAAAGTAAATTGACATGTTATTTATTAAATTAAAGGCAGTGGTAAAAAAAACTATGCTGTTAAATTTCTGTGGAACAAGGTTAAACAGGTCTGGATTAAATCCAACTAAATATGGCAACATTGACACCTGCTGTCATTTTGTGTAACTACAGCTCTGTCTCAGAGTAGAGATGGCAGTGCATTATGGGTAATTCCTCACAGGTGACATGTCTAAACAGTTGTGACAATGTAAAATTTATGGCTGCCAACTTTTCAAAAAAAAGCATGGAGTGAGATTTGGTGGAGCCAACTAAAATTTTGTCACATACAAGGCAGGAAAACATTTTGTGTAGGTTTAATCAGACTATAAAACACTCAGAAGTAACAAAATGGTGCAACTGCAATCAACTCAGGAAAAGATAAAAAAGAAAAATAAATGCTATATATTTTGCTACGTTGTCTGATACTTCCTCAAATGTCCTACATAGTGATATAAACAATAACTGCGATTATGTCACTGTTTCATTATCAGTCTGTATCCTATCTGTCTACAGGTTTGTTGATGCACAACTATCAATTCCAAGACCAGCATTTTGCACCGCTCTGATCACAACTACAGCAGATTTACAAGAACTAAAAGCTCAAAACAAGTCCTGAAACCAGAAGAAATACTTTAATAGATAACCAAACTAAATCCAACTATTCTTCAAAAAGATTTTTAATCAAACTTTCAACAAGCAGCAAAAAAAATCAAATCTGAATATGTCACAAAACTTAAAAATGCACAAACACAATCAACCCCTTAGAGCCCGTTTTATCATATTTGATACATACTTTCATGATGCATTCATTTAATCAATATGATATATAAACTGCTAAAAAAACATCTGAATACAAGAAAAATGACTCAAATGTCCTCAACTGGATTATAGTTTTCAACAAAACCTGATATACAAAAAATATATTGAATTTTATAGAAATTTTGATTATGTTGGATGTCAGTAGAAAGTGAAATAAACATTTCAGCTCAAAAAATTGAATTTTCTGGCTATTTGTGCTTTCAGGCTTTAAAGGATTAAATTATGAAGTGCAATTGAATATGCACAATTAGCCTAGATTGAATTTTCCTTTAGGAAATAAAAAATGTTTTGGCATCATGTAAGCCACATGTCACTCTCACTCATGTAAGTGATTTTTATTGGTGAACATTAAGATGTATATAATGATGCTGTGATACTGGATCTCGAAGTCAAAGTTATACAGACTTTATTTTAAGTCAATAAATCTAGAATAGAACATCACACTCAAAGTAATAAGAGCCTTCATAGATGAATATATAAATCTGGACAGGAATATGTCACTAGAGAAATCTAAAACAGTGTAACATTTGTGTCATAAATGAGAGGATGAGGATGTCAGACCATGTGACCGTCACAGTCAGGCAGAGGAAAGACTGTCTGCAGCAGCAGTGAAAAACTCACAGATTTACTGCAAACCAAGATGAACATATAAACTTTGCCATGTAGAGTGCAAAATATATTTTATTTTAACAATTAACACCCTGTTAATTAGCTTAATTACCGTGCTGTGTGTATTTTAAACATGCTGGCAGACTTCAGACAAAGAAGTTGAAGTGTTGCTTTTCATGTTCTGAGTGTGAACAAGTGGACTGATACAGAACTTAATAACTGAGGATGGCAGGGAGAGGGGGTTGAAATCTTTCAATGGCTAAAATATTCAAATAATGTTTTTATAAGTAGCGTGACTTGTATTGTACTGTAACCAAACATAACTATACTACTAAAAACTTTTATTTGTATTGACAATGGGGATTTTGGGGAGGACAACTTTATGGAAGGGGGGACACGACCAGTGGTGTAGTCTGGATTGTTCTAGTGCAGCCTGAACCCCTTCAGACACTTGACCTCCAGCCTTGTACCCCCTACTCTTGTGTACTTGGAAAGATAAAGACATGTGTCTGTAAGCCTGCAGCCACCCCCACCTCCCACATTTAACATGCACACCATACAAATAAAATCTCTTAAAGTGAATTATTTCTCACTAAATAGATTTATTAACCAGCGATGTCAGTGGGCAACACCAGTTCACTTTGACAAAGAAATGTTCATTTCTGAAACATCTTCAGTTATGAATTTTAAGCTGTTACAAACTCACAGCAGCTCTAATGAGAAGGATGTCTGACTGAATATGTTACTATAAGAATCTTAGATCATTCAGACAGATTTCCTTCTCCTAGCTGCCTCACAAATCCAACCTCCATCCTCTCTGCCAACTCTTCAGGCCTTTATCAAATCTCACAATACAAACATTTGCCAGTTTGAACTTCAACTACTGAAACAACTGTTTGAATACGCCCGACATCACTTTGCGTACGACTATCCCAGTTTGGGAATCACTGTTCTACACTCTGACATACTCAGAGTTTAGAATGGATGTGTAATCTGGGTCCTTTAGGGCCTCCATACACTGAAGACATTTTGTCACATTTTACCTGATTAATGCACTGAAAACAGCTCTGAGACCCCCTGATGAGCCTCCACCCACAGGTTGAGAACCACTGCACTAGTAGATTGCATTTGAATCTTGGTCTTTCTTAGATTGTTCTGACATCATGGGGAATAAGTGATGCAGGAAACCTCAGGATGAAATTATCATTTCTAAAACAGTGAGTGAAAACAGCAGCTCAGAGCTTTGATTCATCAACAGGCTGACTTGACATTTTTAAGTCTTTGTGTTCACTTAAACCGTGCACATGAGCTATAGACCAATCCTACGGCTGATCTGTGAGCACTGCCATTATCAGCGGCTGCCATTACTGCGGTGGTGGAACAGCACGTCTATACCACCTGCTGTCTGAGACAGCGGCATGGACGTCTGTAATCAAAATTTTACAGAGCCACAAGAGTAGTGTAAACTAAGGGCTAAAACTTTTGGTATATTTCACAGATAAATGATTTTAATAATGCCAAATATCTTTTTAAAAAATAACATCTGCATTTTACATGAACTATGTTGCTCACCCATTTATGATTTCAATCTTCGTTCCCCTTAAATTTTAACATCCAACTGTGAGAAATGGGGTCTCTGGTTCAGCTACAGTTGAGTGTTGTCCTCCGTTTGTTAGTTTAGTGCTGTCATTTTGCTGTTTATTCCTCCATCGGCTCGACATCCTCACTGCTATAAGCTTGGATAGCCTTATGCTACGGCCACACCGGACGCGAATTGGCGAATTTTAACGCGCGTAAAGCCTGTAACGCGCTGCGCTTAACGCCCGAAGCTGGATGCTGGACATTTTGGCAAGCTGTGGGACGACGCGCGTCTGGGCGCAGGCGCAGTAGAGAGCTGGAGCCGGTCGGACTCAGTGATGACCTGTGCAGGCAAATCCAGCTGGAAACGAATATTTACAGAACTTACCTTCATAGCCTGTCTCCTCAGCGACTTTCACCCAAGCCTGCTCCTTTTGTTCCAGTCTCTGTAGAGGACACACGCTGAGTAGTTTAGCTGGATGATAGCAAACAGCGCAGATAAACTTCTCCTCCATCTTTGAGAGGGGCTTAAGCGGGAGCAGGGAGCCGCGTCACACGTCATCAAATCAATGACGTCGGGGGGGAATGTCATCGCTGATTGGCTGCCGCGCCGCGAACTGGCGTCGAAAGTTCAATGTTTTCAACTCGAGCGTCGAGGCGTTTGGGGCGTCAAAACGTCTCGACGCTCCAAACGCGCCGCACCAAACGCGTCCAATGCACCGCCCGGGGCAAATTTGCGTCAAGACGCGTGTTTGCATTGACTTTGTATGTAATCTCGGCGCGCGTCCAGGCGAATTCGCGTCCGGTGTGGCCGTACCATTAAGCTAACCAGCTCCTACTCATGCATATTCAATTAGCCATGTGCTGCTTACGTGTTTGGCACTGAACAGGAGGGAGTATCGCTACATGATAGTACAAAGAGAGCTGGTCGTATAAAATACAAATAATGAATATAAAATAATGTATAGAACAATATAGTATGTAATTGAGAATTACTTACATGTGTGATTGGTTTGTGGGCATGAACGTCTTGTGGTGGACAGTGTCACTACTATCGAAAGTACAGTAGTGCTGTAGTACAGTAAAGTACAGTCCTGGCTGGCTGTGAGAGCAGTTGGATTGATGATGTTACACTACTGTGTGGCAGCCTAAAACAGCACATGTTCTCCCAGATTGTCCTGGCATGTTTTTACAGCGATAAAAAAAAAAAGATTTTTGTTCAGTCCACTTTCCTGATCACTCTCAGTCAAATGTATGCTAGCAGCCCGACTTAACACCATCGTAATGGCAACTCAACAACTTCCGATGTTTTTCAGGATTGGTCTATACCAGGGGTCGGCAACCTTTCCAATCAAATGAGCCATTTTGCCCGCCACGCCCACCAAAAAAATCTGTCTGGAGCCACAAAACACATTTGAACCTTAAAATGACAACAGCAGCACGTGCTGACTCTACATTATAATGACATTAGATCTATAAGCAAACTGCTTTACCACCTGACATGACTGCTCTTTAATGGACCATGTACTTTTGTTGCTTTAACTTGACATTAGTGTTATTCCATATTACTTTGAAGTAATTCATTTTGAACTAAAATGACAACAATGGTGTGTTTACTTTGATTTTCAGGTTTGTCAACAAAATAACCATCTATTAATATTAGCCCTGTTAACACTGTTATTTTCATTTTTTATTTTGTTATTGTTGTTACTTTGTTTTTTCCCACAGGATCAGGTTTTACTTGCAGTGGAGAAATCCTAAATATTTATTTGACATCATCAGGTGAGATGGGGGTCAGTAGTCTTCCCCTCACATTTTAAATTAAAATCATTTCTTTCCTGCATTCTGATCATTATTATGCACAAATTTATCATAATCATGGAGCAATCTTGTAATTCTTGAGGTGCTTTTTGACATCTCATC
Organism: Scarus forsteni; assembly: GCA_036419115.1. Taxonomy (NCBI): domain Eukaryota; kingdom Metazoa; phylum Chordata; class Actinopteri; order Labriformes; family Labridae; genus Scarus; species Scarus forsteni. Next base: position 9,317,315 of record JAZDUH010000425.1, read on the forward strand.
AGTGTTTTAGAAGCTTGTCCCACATAATTACTCAATGTTTAGTTTCATTCCAATTTTGATGTGTCATAAAAAATTGTCAGATATACATATAACACAGTTACTCACATACCTGAGTTTGTAGTTAGTGAATGAGAGATCATGTGAGCGGGAGAGACTGACTGACTGCAATCATAATGCAGAAATGGTAATAAAAAAACATCCACCTGGTATCTTTGTGTAAAAATCCCTCACTTCAACAACGCCTTCACAGTTGTGCTGAATTATCGTCTCCCCGCGTCTCTCCTCTTTTCCAAAGCTTTATCTCTGACATGTCTCTGTTTAAAAAGTTTGAATCCCTTCACAGCAGCAGTTAAAAGTCTGAGAGTTCATCAAAACATTTTCATCAGAACTTAAAATGAACATCAAGTGAGCTCACAGCTAAAGATGCAGCAGCGTCCTGATCTCTCTCTGACCTGCTGCAGGTCACGCAGAGGTCATGGGAGGTGCACACATGACGCAAAGTTCACGATGTAAAAACCAAGAAATTGTCATTAAAAGAAAAAAGGCGGAGGTGCTTAAACATGCAGAAATAACATCAATTAATTAGAGTTTAATGCAAGTAAAAGAAGAAGTTCTTTGCTCTTCTGTCCTCTGAGTCCAGAGAGAAACTGGCGAGGGGCAAAAGAGCCACATGCGGCTCCGGAGCCGCAGGTTGCCTACCCCTGGTCTATACAGACACCATTTAAATTATAAAAACACACAAAGTGACTGATGGTCCCTCACTGTGTCTTTACGCTTACTGGCACACAGAGGAGCGCACTCACAGACGCTCAGTGAAAGTTAAAAGTCACAAAACCATATCTTCGTTCATTTTTTAGTGGTTATGTGGTGTGTCACAGCGTTCTCGAGTGGGTATCACAAATACACCACTGGACACGACCTCTGCAAACCCCCTGAGATTTGTGCTGATAACTTCAGCTTGAGAAATCAGAGGTGTGGCGTGACAGCGTGTGAAGCCAATCAAATGTGTGAGTCTCATGGCTGATGCATGCGAGTTGGCGGCCCTGACACAAAGACAGCCAAACATGACTATACCTGGTTCATTGTTGAGTGGCTCAACTATAACTCTGCCATGTTATTGATGAGTTAACTCTTTGTTTTTGTACATTTTAATAGGTTATAAAAGCTTGCCCTCTAGCAGCTAACATTATCTTCATGCATCTTTCAGACTGATCTGTGTGGTTACCTTGAGAGTCACCGTTCTCCTCTTGTTTGTCTTGTTGCACATGAAGGCATGTTGTTTAGAGCATTTACTCAGAATGTTGTGGTTTCTAAAACACAAAGGTTTATTCTTTGTATGTAATTTGAACTTCAGTAATGTTAATATTTCATGATAAAATGCAAAGTAAAAAATATTTCTTGATGTCATATTGTTGTTAAAAACAGTCAAGATAAATTAATTTAAAAGTCTCCATGTGATTATGTTATAACAAGTTTAAATGACAGACACTTTTTGTTTTACTTGCATTTTTTTAAACTGTTGGTGATTTGAGTTTAAAAAAATATTTACTTTATTGTAAATATTTCAAAAGGTATAACATCTGCCTATTTATCTTTATGAAGGCAGGTACACATGTGTGGGTGTACGTGTGATATCAGCGGTTTTAAGGAAGTCAGGACGGCTTCAGGGTGAGACACACACATGCTCTGCTATTAAAAAAGTTTACAGTCACAAGTGACAGAATAATACATGTCCATATTTAGAGATGTGTTTTGCTACCTGTGGCTTTTCTTAAGGTCGCGTCTGTCTGAGCTGAATGAATGTCTGCCTCTGTGGCTGACCGCTGATGTGAGTATGCAGCCACCAGGTAGTCAGAGCTAGGCAAGATCAAGAATCAGACGACTGAGAAGATCAGGAGAAGATCAGGACAGCCTGATCACAGGATGACAATAAAACCACCCAGAGGTCACAACAGCATGTATTAGTTTGTCACCTCGGTCTGGTTCAAGAGTTCAAGGTCATGTTTTTACTGTAGAGAGGGAGAGAGGAGAGACTCAACACATCATAAAGGTGTGAGGGGGAGTTGTTCACTAAACCAAACGTGTGAACTGGTCTTTATAACATTTAGGTCAGAAACAAAGAGAGAGCTGACCTACCTATTTCTGAACTGACGTTTGCAGCTGTGGTGATCAGTGTTGGTTTAAATAAAGAAGAACAAGTGACTGCAGCATTGTTTTTTCACACCATTCTCACAAACCAAAACGCATTTCAGTGGTTTCAACAGTTTGACCGAGACGTATTCCTGCCAGATAGGGGACAGCTTCTGCTCTGGTAAGACACATCTTTATGCTCTCTCTCTTTGCTGTAAGCTAGTGGGGCTAAAAGTTGTTGAATCTGGTTTAAATTCCTTCAAAATGAAGAGTGAACTTATTTTGAGGTTGTTTGTGACTTTTACTATGGGTTTTGTTGACAAGGTGTTAAAACAGGTTAAGATGATCTGAGGTTTTACCTCACGTACATATTGTTTTACTCCCTGCAGGGGAGAGATACCGTGCTACTGCCATTTTGTGTGTGTGTGATATCTGCCCCTCTGCTACATCACAGAATTAATGGGTGCTGATCCTGATTCCTGCTTGAGTGTGTGCCTATCTATCTAAACTGTGCTACACTGCCACAGATAACAGATGGAAAATAACTCATGGCAAAAATCTGGCACATTTACATGTAAACGTTCAATGATGTGTAATGACCCCTCTGTAAATAAATAAATAGGTTTGCATCAAGCAACTGTGTGATGCTCTTAAGTCAAAATGAGCCGCAGCACTATGTTGAATCAATGCCATGAAGAGTGAAGGCAGTTCTGAAAATTCTCACCTGGACTAACAAGGTGTTCCTAATAAAGCGGCCTCTGATTATAGTTATATATTAGTTTATAGTTCAATCAATCAATGTTTATTTCTAAAGCCCTTTACAGTAACCCAAAAGGCCCCCAAAGTGCTTTACAGCAGTGTCAGAAAATAAGTAAAAACACCATGGATGAAAACAACATAACACAATGCCATAAGAACAATATAAAAAAGAAAAAGATACATAAAAATGCAACGGCAGGTGTGATACAGCAGCAAGGTGCATAACAGCCATTTAGAAAAGATAAAACAAAACTAACTAACATGAGTATAAGACTTGGAAGCCTTAGTCAGGGTTAAAAGCCATTCTAAAAAAAGTGAGTTTTTAGTTTAGATTTAAAAAGACCAAAGTAAGTCGTGGTGCAGATGTCTGGGGGCAGCAACAGCAAAAGAACAGTCCCCCCACCGTTTACATCTCGACCTTGGAACATCCAAAAGGAACTGGCCAGAGAACGCAGGGCCCTCGTATGGCTGTGTAAGGTTAAAATATCTGATAAATATAGAGTAACCAGGCTGTGAATGGCATTAAAAACAAACAAAAGTTAAAAATCAATTCTGAAACGAACTGTTCAGTTGATAGTTATCAAAGTATCAGACTTCCAGCTCGTCTGAATCTTTCTGCTCACACCTCTGTGAAAATAATCAGGCTGTGATCCAAATGAGTCTCCTGACGTAAGAACAAACCACATTTTTAAAAACTGAATTTTCAAACTGAAAATGGAGAAATGTGCTATTTTTTGTTAATCAGGAGAAATTCACAGAGAGAGAGAGAGAGAGAGAGAGAGAGCACGCTGACTGAAGACATTTAAGGAAGTGACACCACCTCTGAAAAAAGGGAGGAGGTTCATCCTGTCTTTAAGAAGTCTGATTTAGACTCTGATGAAGTTTAAGAGAAGAGGACAGTCATGAAGAAGTTCATGTGGATTGAGATTTGTTTCCTCCTCACAGCTCTGCCTCAGTTCACTGGTAAGAACATTTCTGTCACACTTTCTATTCAATCAGGAAACTGGAGAGAAGCTTCACTCATTTAAGAAAACTGAATGTGTTCATGTGTTACAGCCATGACCAGAGGAAGGATCAGGACTTATTCTCACCACACACTTTATTAGCTACACTCATTCAACTGATCACTAACACAACTAGATCATCAATCACATGACAGCAACTTAATGCATTAATGCAGGTAGACACGGTCAAGACGACCTGCCGAAGTTAAAATATAATATTTTCATGATTATCCAGTTAACAAGGTGTACCTAATAATGTGGGCAAATAAGGTATGGTCTTTGTTTCAGCTGATATTTTTATGTTTATTTTTTTCAACAGCAGCAAACATAATAAAACTCACTGCCAAATATGGAGAAAACGTCACTTTGACATGTGAAAACTCAAGAAAACCTCAGAATAGCTGTAAAGATACGACAACATGGACCTTTGCAGCTTCAGAAAAAGGAGCAGTCGACCTGACTGAAGAGGGGAAAATCAATGATGTTGGAGCTAAAAAAAACAGACTGCATCTAACTGAGGACTGTTCTCTGGTCATCAACAATGTCCAAGAGGAGGATGATGGAATTTATTACTGTCTACAGTACATATCTGGCTCGCAACGTCATCCTGAATCTTTCTTTCTGCTCAGAGTTTCTGCAGGTGAGTTTTTTTCTTCTTTTGGGTGGTGGTCTATCAGGACTGGCAGGGTCTTCTCTGCTGGTCTTGACTCAGTCACATTCATAAACTTGATGATGATTTTGTCTTCATTAATATCAGATCTATCATAGAACACTGTCAGCATGAATCTCTCTCCTGAATCTTGTCTCTCTGCAGTAAGAAGGTGGCTCTGCCTCCAGTGCAGAGGTCTCATTTCTAAATGTCTCATCTATTAACTGCTGCTCACCAATTTACAGGCAAAGTGTGAGATCCATCCAGACAAACCTGGAAGTCAAATGTGCACACCTGTAGGCAAACTCTGAGCCAGGATACGTACCTGCTAGCAGCAGGGATGAACCATGTTATTGATCCCATATCTGTATTGGCAGATATTGAAACTTGTGTCCATATTTACAGCCAATGTATCAGCTGGATTATCAACGTGATGGACTAATGTCCCATGATGCTTCACCTGATCATCTCTGCATGGGTTCATTTAAAATCAACAGTGTCCTGTTGTCACCTCCACCAAGGAGGTCATGTCCATGCTGGAGTTTGTCTGTCTGTCTGTGAGCAAGATGACATTCTTGCACAGATAGAGAGCTGACCTTTGTTACTGTGGCTCATATTCAGGCTAAACCATGTACCTCATACAGCCCCCTTAAAAACCCTGAACTGTTCCTCTAAAGTGAAGTGAATCTCTGTGGTTACTCACACAGACAAACAAAGATGCTGACCTGCAGAGTGAAGAGAGAGTCTCCACGAGAAAAACAGGGAACAAGCCAAAGTCTGTTTACTATTTCTGTTCATACTGAGGACTGTTGAGCTGTGTTCATCTGCTTTAGGTGAGGACACCAAGAAAACAACACCAGCAACAACATCTGCAAAACCAACACCAATGATGACATCAACGTTGCAATCTAATACAACTATGACTACAAAGAGAGATGACTCAGATGTGAAAGGTAAACACATTAAAAACAATTTACGCTGTCGTTTGTCCATTTGACTGTCATCGAGATCAAATGTGATGAAATGTTTTGAGTAGTTTAAACCTCTGAGTTAGATATGAAGCTTTCAGTAGCACCATGTAATAATGCTGTGTACCAGCTACCGTCCGTCCCTGATATCTCCCCCCAGGGACGAAGTTCCAAGTTCCTTTACTGGCTCTCATATTTACAGAGACATGGGCCTCCAACACTCCCACTTCAAAAAGCTGAACTATCCCATTAAGGACAAAGAGGCAGGTTCTGCCTTTACAATCAATTTGACTGGGACCATGTCCAGATGGACAAGTGAAGGACAGCTAACGGCCACTTTATTAGGTACAAAGATCAGCTGGTGGTAACTAACTAACTTCTCCTCCAGTGGCCTCTTTGTTTCCCCAGAGGGCTCAGAGTGGTCATGTTCATCAGCTCTGTTTCTCTGTTTGATAGATGGTTCAGCTCGTCCTCTGGACGTGGTCATGTTGACTCTGCGTGTGTTTGAAGTCCTCCTGCTGACTGTGATCACTGTTCTCCTCTTCAGAGCTCAAGGTGAGAAAATCAAACCAACATTTATCCAAACGTTTGACCATCATGTGTTCAGCAGAGCTCAAGTCTTTCTGTGTGTGATTTTCAGTGAAGCGGGGATCATCTGCTGGAAACACAGTGAGTTACAGATCCAGACTGAAGTGAACTGATGTGTTCAGATGAAGAACCACAGTCTTCCTCACATGCTGACTCAGATGTTTTCTATCTGACAGGAGTGTGACGGAGATGACTGCACAGAGGATTATGACAATGTTGGACAATCTTCTGCTTCTGTCAGATTTCACCGATCCAGCAGTTAAACACAGACATCAAGTCCAAGCATGAATTCATCACCTCAGTATAACTTTATTGTCCACAGACATGAAGCCAGTTTAATGAGTTTGAAGTCAGCAGCTGACCATGAGCCAGAGAAGAATATGAAGCTAATACTGGACTGAAAGTCCATCAAGCAGACACATGTTTGAGCTGTTTGTAAAATAATATCGTCTTAAATAATCATAGAAAGAAAGCAAACAAGCTAACACTCACAATACATCTGCATCAGCAGACACAGTTAATGTGATCAATCACTGAGATTAAGTCTAATAAATAGCTTACTTTTATTGTGGCTCTGTGTAAAGGCTGGTTCAGAAGATAAATGAATGTGATGGCTACTTGCCTTGTATTATGTGTATTTTTTGCACATACTTTTCACATCCATTAACTTTCCTTTTAATTTGATTACAGTGAGTAGAACAGGAAACACTGACAGTCAGTAGAGGAAGCAGATGTAGGGCATCCTTTAATAAATCAAATTATGTAATGTACATAAGCTAGTAGAATTATCTTGGTATCTAAGTGTGATACTATTTGAGCCTAGAAATAAAACAAGCTAAATAAGATCCTTAATATGGTCATAAATTTTGTTTATCAGCAGTAAAGGCAATAATACAGCAAAAAGAGATAAGCTTGAAATAAAAACAATAAAAAAAACCTAAAAAGGACAAAAATGCAAGTTATGACCCAGAGAAAAATAAAACTGCAAGAACAATATAAACAAAACCAATTTAGATTAAAAAGTTCTAAAATATTTACACCACTGCACAAAGGAAAATATCAATATCATCAGATTCATTGTAACTGGTTTAGTGCTCACTGCAGAGACACTTATCATTCTAACTAAAGGGTCTGTTTATCCGTTTAAGTTTTTACTGGATGTTTGAGTTGTACATTTTTAACATTTTAGCTGAAGAGATGTCGGCCTTCTCTCTGGTATATATGAAAAACATTTGAAAAATTCTAAACCTGTGTCTCATTCTCAAACTCATGACCTGGTTGCTCATAATAATCTTCAGACCTTGTTGTGAGCAGTTTCATGAGGGAACTACTTTTTACCAGCACAAAAATATGAATTTTGATTTTGGGATCCTGTTTATACTCAGAATGTTCAAAAAAGAAAAATAAGTTGTGGATTTAAGAGACCTGGCTTATTTTCAGTTTTGTATGTAACTTAAGTATTTCAATAAAGCTGAAGTGATTCAATGTAAAAAAAACTGTTGTGAGCTCAATGTTCCCATTATCAGTTTCTTCGACTGATCGCCAAAATGCTCGATAGAGTGCTCAAATTACAAAAACAATTGATTGTTCAATCAATCAATCCATCTTTATTTATCTCAAGACACTTTACAACTGAGCATAAAACTCCTTATTTTATGGATACACATATATTCATAGATGCATATATACATATATAAAATACACACATATATATATATATATATATATATATATATTTATATACAAAGAAGAAGAAACCCATATACATTTATATACAAATATATACATCCAACACCAACATGAATCCATATATCCAATCATGAATCCTCCATCATGGCTCAAGAAAAAACCTTCTGTTAAGCAGCAGGAAATCTTGAATGTGGATCCCAGTCTCATGATGAACAGCAAATCCACACGATGCTGTGTTGGTGTGAGGGTGAAGGAAGGAAGGGAGGTACGAGGAGACAAGTGGGCTAAAGTAAGGACTAAAGTTAGTGACAGATCCATGAACAGTGGAAAGGTTGTGGTGAAAATTTTGGACATGGATGCCCGAGCTATTTTTACTCAAAAGTTTTTTATGACTGCGAAAAAAAGTGAGAATTTGCATATTAGAGTCCAGCCTTATGTCATAATTCTTACTTTCACTTAAGATTTCTGTCTTTTTTCCCCCCAGAATTCTATTTAATCTCAGAATTTGGACTTTTTTTCATCAAAGTTCTGGTTTCTTTTTACTGTCTTATTAAAAAGTTCAACCTTTGGTTTTCTTTTCTTTCTTTTATTGTTCTTGATAATTCCTCCTTAATAAAAATCTTTGCAAACATCAGGACTCTCTTGAAACGAGATGCCACAGCTCCAGAGACAAACCTTGAATAAATCTAAATTCAGCAGGGACAAATACAGTAAGGACAGATTTATGGTTTGGGTTTCCATTAGTATGTCGCAGTAATAAATTCTTGTTTTTAGTCCCTCTGTCTATATACACAGGAGGATGTAATGAGACTGCAGTGGAGGCACTATTACACCCCCATCGTGCTCATAGTCATGTCCATTTTCTTATGCACAACCAATCAACTGTGTTTTTGCCTTTAGCTTCCATTAGCATGATGCCATTGAGATTAATCTGAGGCCTCAAAAGAGCCACAAACCACATGCCCTCTCAAAAAATCAACATTACCTGCACAAATAACAATTAAAGTTAATTTAGATGAACAACCACATACGTATGATCCAATCAGAGCAGAGTCTCTGAACTGGACACTGATTGGCTGAAAGTCAGAGTCCCTGCTAGATATTCCTAAAGACTTAATTAAGAACAGGGAGAGGGTGAGGCAATACGGGCAATAAAGGCAAATGCTAAAGGTACTGTGGCCTCCAGGGGGCACCACAACATCAGGAAAAAAAACCCACCTTCAGTAAGACGACTTATTACTATAAACTCTTAAAATGGAAAAGATCACATTGATTGAAATGTAAAGCAGTGCTAAATTAATATTTCTACATAAAACTAAATTGACATGTTATTTTATTAAATTAAAGGCAATGGTAAAAAAAAATATGCTGTTAAATTTCTGTGGAACAAGGTTAAACAGGTCTGGATTAAATCCAACTAAATATGGCAACATTGACACCTGCTGTCATTTTATGTAACTGCAGCTCTGTCTCAGAGTAGAGATGGCAGTGCATTATGGGTAATTCCTCACTGGTGGCATGTCTAAAATGGTCTCTGAGAATGTACAATTCATGACTGCCAACTTTTCAAAAAACATGGAGTGAGATTTGGTGGAGCCAAGCAAAATGTTGTCGCATACAAGGCAGGAAAACATTTTGTGTAGGTTTAATCAGACTATAAAACACTAACCCCCAATTTCCACCGGACGCGAAAGCGCCGCGCCGCGCAGCGTCCTGCGGAGCACTTCGCTCCCATTGTAGTCTATCAGGCAATTTCCACTGCACGCGAAAGCGCCGCGCCGCGATCCTGAAGCGCCGGCGCGCGCCTAGGCGCGAGAGATACGCTTCAGGTCTATTTTCGGCGCGGCCGCTTCCAAACCTCGTAAATTCAGAGTCATTAAGAAAGCCCCAGACAGGAAGTCAAACCGGAAGTTTCAAAATAAAACACAATGCACAGACTTTTGCACGTAATTTTCCTCAATTAATTGTCATTACGTCGAAACCGGAAGCACAAGCTTCAGGCCAGCTGTCGGTCAGAGGGTCCCAGAGACAACACGACACCATGGACGAAGAAAAGTGAATTGTAGAGGTACTGAAATACATAACACTGCATGCATGACACCATAGTCTTTCTACACGGATATAGGCGGACAGAAGTTGAATAATTCACGAAGCTGTGTGGTTGGGACCAGCAGAGGGTCCTCAGAGAAGTGAAGTGAGGTGTTGTTTATTGCTTTTCTCAGTCTATAACATGTTTTATGAGCGTGTGACATCGCTATTCTCATGAGAGCCGTGGCTCTCGGGGGATCAGCCCTCCCCCTCCGGATTGAGCTCCGCGGCGCACCGCGCCGCTTCCAGTGGGTTTTGAGATTTGGAGCAAGATCGCGGCGCTCCGCTCCGCGGCGCGGCGCAGCGCTTTCGCGTGCGGTGGAAATTGGGGGTAAGAAGTAACAATATGGTGCAACTGCAACTCAGGAAAAGATAAAAAAAAAGAAAAATAAATGCTATATATTTTGCTGTGTTGTCTGGTACTTCCTCAAATGTTCTACATAGTGATATAAACAAAAACTGATTATGTCACGGGTTTGTTGATGCACAACCATCATTTCCAAGACCAGTATTTTGCTCACCAAAAACATCGCTCTGATCACAACTACAGCAGATTTACAAGAACTAAAAGCCCAAAACAAGTCCTGAAACTAGAAGAAATACTTTAATAAACAACCAAACTAAATCAAAGTATTCTTCAAAAATGTTTTTTTAATCAAACTTTCTTCAAGCAGCAAATAAACAAAATCTGAATATCACAAAAATTAAAAATGCACAAACCTTAACACAATTAAATTATAAAGTGCAATTGAATATGTATAATTCGCATAGATTTAATTTTCCTTTAAATGAAAACTTTCTACATCACAATGATCATCCAGTAAAAAAAACAAAAACCATCTGACTTGAAAATGAATGTAAACACTGGTGATTTTTATTGGAGGACAATTAGAAGTGTATAATCATGCTGTGAAACTGGATCTGTTCAAGTGAACATCAAATTCAAAGTTATAACTACTTTATTTTAAATCAGTAAATCTAGAATAGAACATCAAACTCAAAGTAATAAGAGCCTTCATAGATGAAATTATAAATCTGGACAGGAATATGTCACTAGAGAAATCTTAAACAGTGTAACATTTGTGTCATAAATGAGAGGAGGAGGATGTCAGACCATGTGACCGTCACAGTCAGGCAGAGGAAAGACTGTCTGCAGCAGCAGTGAAAAACTCACAGATTCACTGCAAACCAAGATGAACTTCGCTTGTTTTGAACTTTATCTTGTTTTGACAATTAACACCCTGTTACTTAGCTTAATTACCGTGCTGTGTGTATTTTAAACATGATGGCAGACTTCAGACAAAGAAGTTGAAGTGTTGCTTTTCATGTTCTGAGTGTGAACAAGTGGACTGATAAAGAACTTAATAAACTGAGGATGACAGGGAGAGGGGGTGGAAATCTTTCAATAGTTAAAATTGTGAGATAATGTATTTAATAATGACTTGTATTGTACTGTAACCAAACGTAACTATCCTACTAAAAAACTTTTATTTGTATTGACCATGGGGGTTTTGGGGAGGACAACTTTATGGAAGGGGGAACACGACCAGTGGTGTAGTCTGGATTGTTCTAGTGCAGCCTGAACCCCTACAGACACTTGACCTCCAGCCATGTTCCCCCTACTCTTGTGCACTCGGAAAGATAAAGAAATGTGTCTGTAAGCCTGCAGCCACCCCCACCTCCCATATTTAACATGCACACCATACAAATAAAATCTCTGAAAGTGAATTATTTCTCACTGAATAGATTTATTAACCAGCAATGTCAGTGGGTAACACCAGTTCACTTTGACAAAGAAATGTACATTTCTGAAACATCTTCAGTTATGAACTTGAAGCTGTTATAAACTCACCACAGCTCTAATGAGAAGGATGTCTGACTGAATATGTTGCTATAAGAAGCTTAGATAATTCAGGACAGATTTCCTTCTCCAAGATGCCTCATAAATCCATCCTCCATCCTCTCTACCAACTCTTCAGGCCTTTATCAAATCTCACAATACAAACATTTGCCAGTTTGAACTTCAACTACTGAAACAACTGGTTGAAACCTGACGGGTATTCGCGTACCCCCAACATCACTTTGCGTATGAGTATCACTGTTCTAAACTCTGACATAATCTGATGGATGTTTGCCCTTTAAGGCCTCCATACACTGAAGACATTTTTGCCACATTTTACATGATTTATGCACTGAAAACAGCTCTGAGACCCCCTTATGAGCCTCCACCCACAGGTTGAGAACCGCTGCACTAATAGATTGTATCTGAAGCTTGATCGTTCAAAGATTGTTCTGACATCATGGGGAATAAGTGATGTAGGAAACCTCAGGATGAAATGATCATTTCTTAAACAGTGAGTGAAAACAGCGGCTCAGAGCTGGACTGATGAGGAATGTTGAGCTTCGATCAACAGGCTGACTCGACATTTTTTAAGTCTTAGTGTTCACTTAAACCGTGCACATGAGCTATAAAGACACAGTTTAACTCATAAAAACACACAAAGTGACTGATACTTCCTCACTGTGCATCTATCTGTGTCTTTACGCTCACATGGAGGAGCACACACATTGCATTTTGTAGTGGTTATGTGATCTTTTACAGCATTCTCTGATGGGTATCACATATTCACCATTGGAAACAACCCCTGCAAACCCCCTGAGATTTGTGCCTATAACTTCAGCGTGAGAAATCAGAGGTGTGGCGTGAGAGCGTGTGAAGACAATCAAATGTGTGAGTCTCATGGCTGATGCATGCGAGTTGGCACTTGGTAGCCCTGACAATTATAAAGACAGCCAAGCATGACCATACCTGGTTCATTGCTGAGTGGCTCAACTATAATTCTGCCATTTTATCAATTTGTAGCAGACCGTTTCCCCTGAAACAATGAGCCCTACTGCGCATGCGCGGAGGCACGTAAACAGACTCTTGAGTTCAGAGGTGGGCACAGCCACACAGCGCTGTGTGGAGTGACACACACTGCAATGGAGGACTAGCTGGAGTGGACCATGATGGAATATTGGTGAAAAACATGAGTTTTTGGATGATTAATGCAGTTTTAGGAGCGGCGATCTATGCCCTTGTGACGGTGGTAGTTATGACCCAGAAGCAAGCAGATAAGATGATGAACAGTCTTTATTTGACACCAAGTTCAGACACAGTTCAGAGCGGGGTTTGAACCCGCGACCAGGAGATTTGCAGACAGGTGCTCTCACAACTGAGCTTACCCAGAGATGTTCAGACAATGGTTCACTCAGTCTTTTCAGGGGAGAAGCTGCGGCTTGAGCGGGGCTTGAACCCGCGACAGTAAGATCTGCGATCGGATACTCTACTGATTGCGCCACACAGGAGATGCTCAGACAGGGGCTCACACAGTCTTTACAGGGGTGTAGCTGCGACTTGAGCGGGGCTTTAACCCGCGACAGCAAACTTTGAAGATGAACACTTCTCTGATTGCAACACACAGGAGGAGTCCAAAACTGAGACCCACACAGTTTAAACAGGAAACAGGCTGGGGCTTGAGCGGGGGTCGACCCGCGACAGCTCGATCTGTAGTCGGACGCCTTACCGACTGAGCCACCCAGGAGATGCACTGACAGAAGCTCACACAGTCTTTACAGAAGGGGGTGATGCAGGCTTGACTCACAAACAGACGAGCAGAGGCGTTCAGGAACACTCGGAGATGTGATTCAGGCGAACTCACGTTGTCGAAGACAGGCAGGGAGTCAGACACCAGGCGGATGGCACAACGTAGGGCAGACAGGGCTCGGCAACAGGAGACGGAAGCAGGATCAGATACCAGGCGTGGTTCACAACGTAGGGCAGACAGGGCTCGGCAACAGGAGACTGAAGCAGGATCGAAAGCCGGGGATTCAGACAGGCGGGTGAATGTAGGACAGAAGCTAGTCGATACCTTGAAGTCAAGCCGAGGGTCAGGCGTATGAGGCAAAGTCTGGGACGAAACTTGTCGGCAACGGGTGATCAATCCGGGAAACAAGTCTGGAAGTCTCAGCATGAGTGCGATGACAGTCTGACAACGACTGAGTGTGGAGCTGGGGCTTTTGTAGCTGGCTTGATTGCCGGAGACGAGGTGCAGGTGTGAGCAGCAACACAGGTCAGGTGAGTCTGGACTGATTAGAGTGGAGCAGGGAGTGACAGGCTGCGGATGAGGCTGAGGCTGAAGCTGAGATTGTGACAGCCCTGTGTGCTACCATTATACGGATGTTCGCTGCTCGATTTTGGATCTAAATATCTCCCAATGCACTGTTTGGATCAGGAAAGTCTTCTGGGTGAGTTTATTGTTCTGCTTCATTCTATAAACAATGTGAAAGCTGCAGGAACCGAAGTTATCCTTTAATACTGCAAGGAAAGAAAACGTTAAGTTATTGTATTTTTTGCATTGCATTCTGGGAAAAAGAAGGTTGGAGCACATGGAAGGAGAGTAGAAGTCACATTACCCAAATTGTTACCCAACTCCATCCTCATGATAAACAGGTGAGTGCCTCTCTGCTTTGTTTATTAGAGTAGTTAAAAACCATCACTTACTAAGTTTGAAGTCATTTGTAAAATTAGTAGTTGCTAGAATTTTTATTTTTAACTCAAAGTGTGTAATTTTTTTACCAGCTAACAATACCTTCATATTAACAGTTGCTAAATGGGAAACCTCCACAAAACAAAGTCAAATCAAAGTGCTGCGTGTTTTTTCCTCGTCATTATCCTTTTTGATACCAAAGATTGCTCTGACGAGCGGAGTAGGCCTCCTCTTTCTTTATTCAAAAAGGGAGACACTGATTATACAGTCAATGTTACAATACAGAGAATAATTTTTGTATTTTTGCTACTCTTTATTTTGTCCTTATCATACTGTTTAACTTGTCTTTAAACTACCACTCTTTAAATTATTTACAATTTGAACTGTCTTAGGAATCTGTCACAGCAGCTGATATGGAGAGAGCCCCCTCACTTCCTGCAACTGATATTAAGTGGTATGTATGAAATTTTCTCATTCTTTCTATGTTTAGATGAGCCACCAAAGTGTTTCTTGTAATTCATCAAGTGTTTTTCCTCGCATTTCATGACTTCAAAACACATTGAATAACTGTAATTGTGTTAGTCTTAGTATTCGTACAAATTTAGACCCTTCAGAAAATGATGTGTCAGCAGAAGGTATTTTACCTCTTGCATCATCTTGTGTTGTTTCCTCTTTAATCTTTCGTGATCAACTCACTACTGTTATGCAGTGTCCTAAATTAAGGTCTAAGTCCCTCACTTGTAGCCTTATGCACATTGTATCAGTGATGGCAGCGCTTTTGCTCTCTTCCAACAGCAAACGTGTCTTCTATCATGTTGCCACAATTATAAAAGTGTGTTGACTTAAACAAGAGGTTGACTAAGAGTGTGGTCACTGTGTGTTTTTTTCCTTTTGTTGTCAAGTTTCCGGCGAAATACCAGATTGTCTGTCTGTCTGTCCGTCCGTCCATCCGTCCGTCCATCTATCTTTATTTGATGAAGAACTAAAGACTTTTAGGATTTATTCTTTGGGTGCCGTCCCAAATAAGCTCCAGGGGAAACATTGGAATTTCAAGTACACTAATTAATAAATTAGCCAGACATTCAATAAATAAACATGTATATATTTACAGTATAGCATTATTTTTATTACCAACTCTAACAACACTCTCTTATTTTTCAGGCGGTTCGTAGGGATCAACCCTGAGCGGGGCACAAAGGCGGCAGGGAGCAACGGGAAGGTGAAAAAAAGAGCATCAGTCAGCCCTCCAGTCTCAAGCCTCCTAAGAAGACTCATGGACTTCGAGTGGGACTTTTGCAGAAGGTTTTTGCATGACAGCAGTGATACTTCGTACATAACTGTATGTATGTTGAATTTCAATAAAGAGACATGGTTTGAGAAGACACTTTCAAAGGATATGTTTATTTCTCACATGGTGTTTATAACATGACATGCAAGTAAGTCATTTATCAAATCACTAGGTTTAGAAAAATAAATATATTGTCAATTTTACTAGAAGGAATTTAATTAACAGCAAGGTCTTGTATTATGCTACAACTCAGTGAAAAAACTGTAAATATACCTCTTAAGAAAAGGTGTATATAAACGGTAATTAACTGTTTATCTTTTCAACAGTAATTTGCTGTGAAGGTTTAAAATAAAAGCTCCTTGCTGTATACATAAAAACAATAGCGTACTGTGAATTTCAGCAACAGCAATATACTGTTAATTTTACGGTAGCTTCCTGGCAACCAGTTGTTTACTGTTTTTTAACAGGGGATTTCTAAGAGTAAGGGTGAGACACACACACATGCTCTGCTATTAAAAAAGTTGACATTCACAAGTGACACAATAAAACATGTCCTTATTTAGAGATGTGTTTTGCTACCTGTGGCTTTTCTCGAGGTGGTTTCTCTCTGAGCTGAATGTCTGCCTTTGTGGCTGACCGCTGATGTGAGTATGCAGGGAGTCAGAGCTAGGCGAGATCAAGAATCAGACGACCAAGAAGATCAAAAGAAGATCAGGACAGCCTGGTCACAGAATGACAATCAAACCACCCAGAGGTCACAACAGCATGCATTAGTTTGTCACCTCAGTCTGGTTCAAGAGTTCAAGGTCATGTTTTTACTGTAGAGAGGGAGAGAGGAGAGACTCAACACATCAGGCAGCACAAAGGTGTGAGGGGGAGTTGTTCACTAAACCAAACATGTGAACTGGTCTTTAAAAACATTCAGATCAGAAACAAAGAGAAAACAGTCTGTGGGAGCTGAGGTCAGACTCCTGCATTTCAGACCTCACTGTTTCTAAACTCACGGTTACAATTGTGGTGATCAGTGTTGGTTTAATAAGGAAGAACAAGTGACTGTAGCATCGCTGTTTCACTCCATTCTCACAAACCAAAGCATGTTTCAGTGGTTGCAGCAGTTTGACAGAGCTGTGCTGGTTCACACCTTCTCACCACATACTTCCCCTTCACTTCACAGATGAACAGAGACATCACCTCCTCAAACAGCAGGCGTCAACATCAAAGTTAAGACTAAAAGAAGCTTCAGTGATGTAAAACATGACACTTTAATACATTTATCTGCAGGCACAATCTTCACACATTCGACTTCATCAAAACACATCCATGTTTCATCTGCTCAGAGGGACTGGACCTTATATGGACCTTAAAGGGCAACTCGGGTTTTTTGACACCTGGACCTTATTTTTAGGTTTGCGCATGCTCATATACTCACTCAGACAAACATCGTGCAGCTCGGAGTCCTTCAGAAGTTATTTAGATCCAACCCATTTAGCCGCACTTAGCGGGGGCCACGGCAATGGAGCTTTAGCGCGGGACATAATCTCTGCAAAATGGCTCGTCTCTACCACAGCCCGGTTTGTCATTGCAGAGAAATCCTCCAGAGTAGTCAGACATATATTCCTGGATAGATCCATACGCTTGTCAGCCGGTCTCAAGTCCCACTCTGAGCAGCTAACACACTCCTCTTCTGTTGCTATAGGCGAACACTGTCCACAAGCGCACCACCAGTTCACATTGAGTCGTGGACGTGCTCCTGTTTGTTGTTCTCGAGCCAGCTGTTCGTCTCTCTCCCTCCACATTCTTCTTTCATGGAGCTCCTCGTCCGTGTACTCAGACTCAAACCGGTCGTCGTAGTCTGACTCTTCGGCATCAGATAAATATTCTGCCATGTACCTCAGCGATTTTGCCCTTAGAAGGAGCTTCTGCGCGGGACATAATCTCTGCAAAATCGCTCATTTCGGCTATATTTTTTCATCCATCGCCGGTGTTATCACAAAGTCAGCTTTACCGTCTTCAGGTGGGTCAGCTGACCTGGCAAACAAACTTTTGATGACGTCATAGCCACACGACACAAAGGTACAGCTGACCTACTTTTAGCCGGCATTGCTGAGCAACATGGCAGAATATTTATCTGATGCCGAAGAGTCAGACTACGACGACCGGTTTGAGTCGGAGTACACGGACGAGGAGCTCCATGAAAGAAAGAATGTGGAGGCCTGGAAAGCTGGTCAGGAATTACAGCAGAGATGGACACGGGTCACGTGTTTCAAGTCCTATGCAAGTTTTGAATCTTTGAGCCAAAGTCCAAGTCTCAAGTCTCCAACTTCAAGTCTAGCTCCATCTTCTCTGTTCTCCGTACATTAAAATGAAAGACACCCCGCTGTCATCAGAGGCAGTCAGCAGAAATGACAACAAAGAAGTCCGTTAAACAGAAAGTAAGCACAGGGTCTTCAAGTCCAATCAGGAGAGCCACATGTTCTGTAGTTCAGAGGCAGCACATTATGGAAGATAATCCAGCTCTGACACTTTCAGTGCTCACCTGAAGGTGTGGTCCAGCACAAACCAGATCTGAGACCACAAACATCTGTTTTTAATGTAAGTGTGAGCACATCTTTGTGAGTGACTTCATACTGCAGAAATAATTACATCTGTGTTTGTTCACCATGAGCAGATCTGAGACCACAAACATCTGTTTTTAATGTAAGTGTGAGCACATCTTTGTGAGTGACTTCATACTGCAGAAATAATTACATCTGTGTTTGTTCACCATGAGCAGTGATGAGCACAATCATGTCTGTTTATACAAACCTGTGTATGATAACTGGGATGGACAAGATTGGTGTTCCTAATAAAGTGGCCTCTGATTAAAGTTATCTTTAGTTTATAGTTATCAAAGTATCAGACTTCCAGCTCTTCTGAATCATTCTGCTCACACCTCTGTGAAAATGATCAGGCTGTGATCCAAATGAGTCTCCTGACATGAGAACAAACCACATTTTTAACAAAACTGCATTTTCAAACTGAAAAACAAAAAAATGTGCTATTTTTATTTTAACCTTTATTTAACCAGGTAAAAAAAACCCATTGAGATCAGGATCTCTTTCACAAGGGTGACCTGGCCAAGAGGTCAGCAACACACGTCATGGTAAATACATATTAAACAGAAATGCTAATTTTAGTTGATCAGGGGAAATTCACAGAGAGAGAGAGAGAGCACGCTGAAGATGTTTGAGGAAGTGACACCACTTCTGAAAAAAGGAGGAGGTTCATCCTGTCTTTATAAAGTCTGATTTAGACTCAAGAGAACAGAGTCATGGAGTTGAGGTGGATTGAGATCTGTTTCCTCCTCACAGCTCTGCCTCAGTTCACTGGTAAGAACATTTCTGTCACACTTTCTATTCAATCAGGAAACTGGAGAGAAGCTTCACTCATTTAAGAAAACTGAATGTGTTCATGTGTTACAGCCATGACCAGAGGAATGATCAGGACTTATTCTCAACACACACTTTATTAGGTACACCCATTCAACTGATCACCAACACAAGCTTTCAATCACATGGCAGCAACTTGATTCATTTATGCACGTAGGCATGGTCAAGACGACCTGCTGAACTGTAAACATATTTTCATGATTATTCAGTTTTTCAAGTTAACAACCTTTATGTTCCCTGATATAAAACATCTCTTTGTCAGTTTTAAATATCAGGGAGTTATGTTGTGAAACAAAGAGAAGAAGAAGAAAGAGCCACATTTTTATCATGTGTAACTGTTCCACATGTGGATGAAGTAAGGGGCTGATTTAACCACCTGGATTTATCAATAACAGTAATGTCAACATCCTGTTTACTGAGTTAAGTTTTGTCCTGTCTCTTTGTTCAAAGTATGTTTGTCTCATCTTACCTGGCACGAGGAAGGTGTACCTTATAAAGTGACCAGAGAGGGGATGGTATTTGTTTCAGCTGATTATTTGTGTTATTTTGTTCCACAGAAGCATACACAGGAAAACCTCTGACTGTCAAATATGGAGAAGACGTCACTTTGCCATGTGAAAACTCAAGAAAACCTCAGAATAACTGTAAAGATACAACAACATGGACCTTTGCAGCTTCTGGAAAAGGAACAGTCGAGCTGATTGGACTGGGGAAAATCAAAGATGTTGAAGCTAAAAAAAACAGACTTCGTCTTACTAAGGACTGTTCTCTGGTCATCAACAATGTCCAAGAGGAGGATGATGGAAGTTATAACTGTGAACAGTACACACTTGATAGACATGTTCCTGAATCACATTTTCTGCTCAGAATTTCTGAAGGTGAGTTTGTTTCTTCTTTTGGGTGGTGGTCTATCAGGACTGGCAGGGTCTTCTCTGCTGGTCTTGACTCAGTCACATTCATAAACTTGATGATTTTGTCTTCATTAATATCAGATCTATCATAGAACACTGTCAGCATGAATCTCTCTCCTGAATCTTGTCTCTCTGCAGTAAGAAGGTGGCTCTGCCTCCAGTGCAGAGGTCTCATCTCTAAACGTCTCATCTATTAACTGCTGCTCACCAATTTACAGGCAAAGTGTGAGATCCATCCAGACAAATCTGGAAGTCAAATGTGCACACCTGTAGGCAAACTCTGAGCCAGGATACATACCTGCAGCAGGGATGAACCATGTTATTGATCCCATATCTGCATTGGCAGATATAGAAACTTATGCCCATATTTACAGCCAATGTATCAGCTGGAATATCAACATGATGGACTAATGTCCCATGATGCTTCACCTGATCATCTCTGCATGGGTTCATTTAAAATCAACAGTGTCCTGTTGTCACCTCCACCAAAGAGGTCATGTCCATGCTGGAGTTTGTCTGTGAGCAAGATGACATTCTGCACGGACAGAGAGCTGACCTTTGTGACTGTAGCTCGTGTTCAGGCTAAGCCATGAACCTCATACAGCCCCCTTAAAAATCTCTGAACTGTCCCTTTAAAGTGAAGTGAATCTCTGTGGTTACTCACACAGACAAACAAAGATGCTGACCTGCAGAGTGAAGAGAGAGTCTCCACGAGAAAAGCAGGAAACAAGCCAAAGTCTGTTTACTGTTTCTGTTCATACTGAGGACTGTTGAGTTGTGTTCATCTGCTTTAGGTGAGGACACCAAGAAAACAACACCAGCAAAAACATCTGCAAAACCAACAACGATAACAGCAACAACATCAACTCCCTCAAAAACAACAAGCTACAGCACTTCACAATCTGATATGACTACAAAGAGAGATGACTCAAATATTAAAGGTAAACACATTAAAAAAAACAAACAAAAAAAACAATTTACACTGTCGTTTTTTCATTTGTCTGTCTCTGAGTAAGATAACGCAGGAAGTTCAAAATAGATTTTGATTAAATACTCTGGGAATGTTTCTGTATTGCCAATAGCCAACATAGTTTTTGAGTAGTATGAAAGTTTAAGTGGGTTAATTACGAGGCTTTTCAGTTTCACCATGTAATAATACTGTGTACCAGCTACTGTCCGTCCCTGATATCTCCCCCCAGGGACGAAGCTCCCAAGTTCCTTTATTGACTCTCATATTTACAGAGACATGGGCCTCCAGCACCCCCACTTCAAATGTCATGTTCATCAGCTCTGTTTCTCTGTTTGATAGATTGTTCAGCTCGTCCTCTGGACGTGGTCATGTTGACTCTACGTGTGTTTGAAGTCCTCCTGCTGACTGTGATCACTGTTCTCCTCTTCAGAGCTCAAGGTGAGAAAATCAAACCAACATTTATCCAAACGTTTGACCATCATCTTTTCAGCAGAGCTCAAGTCTTTCTGTGTGTGATTTTCAGTGAAGCGGGGATCATCTGCTGGAAACACAGTGAGTTACAGATCCAGACTGAAGTGAACTGATGTGTTCAGATGAAGAACCACAGTCTTCCTCACATGCTGACTCAGATGTTTTCTATCTGACAGGAGTGTGACGGAGATGACTGCACAGAGGATTATGAAAGTGTTGGAGAATCTTCTGCTTCTGTCAGATTTCACCGATCCAGCAGTTAAACACAGACATCAAGTCCAAGCATGAATTCATCACCTCAGTGTAACTTTATTGTCCACAGACATGAAGCCAGTTTAATGAGTTTGAAGTCAGCAGCTGACCATGAGCCAGAGAAGAATATGAAGCTAATGCTGGACTGAAAGTCCATCAAGCAGACACATGTTTGAGCTGTTTGTAAAATAATACTGTCTTAAATAATCATAGAAAGAAATATTTTATTTTTGATTTAGAGTTGCAAAAATTTTTATGACATTTATTGCATCAACACTTCTCTTTCTACAGCATTTACAAACATACTGCCTATGTACATATATATGTGCATAAATTAGGGCTGGGTCATTAAGTCAGTTTCACTTTCAAGGAGGGCTGAAACAATTCCTCTGAAACCGGGTAATGCCATCACAAAAAATGTTAAAGTCTGGACCACTAAACAGCGCACAGTGTCTGACACACATGGTCATTTCAATCAATCAAACTTTATTTATAGCACTTTGCATACAACATATGTAGCATTTCTGTGGCACAATGCTGCTTCTGCTGATGTGTGGCTGGAACATAGGTGTAAGGCGTAAATTGTAAAATCATGCAGGAAGAGAAAAAAGAGGGACAGAAAGAAGAGAGCCTGCAGAGGAAACTGAAGAAAGTATCTCAAGTGTGGGATCATTACAATATGAGATGAAAAGGAAAAAGTGCAGTGTGTCTGTTGTCAGACAGAGTTAGCTTAGCATTTTAGCACGCTGTCAATGCTGCAGCACCTCAGCAGTAAACATCCGGTCTGTGCAACAAATCCTCAGACTGGAAAAACAGGCTAACACTCACAATACATCAGCAGAAGAAGATAATGTGATCAATCACTAAGTCTAGCGAATAGCTGAATTTGACAATGGCTCTGTGTAAAGGCTGGTTAGAACATAAATCAGTGTGATGGCTACTTGCCTTGTATTATGTGTATTTTATGCACATACTTTTCACATCCATTAACTTTCCTTTTAATTTGATTACAGTGAGTAGAAGTGGAAACATTGACAGTGAGTAGAGGAAGCAGATGTAGGGCATCCTTTCATTAATTAAATAAATGTACATAAGCTAGTAGAATTATCTTGGTATCTAAGTGTGATACTATCTGAGCCTAGGAATAAAACAAGCTTAAAAAGATCCTCAATATGGTAAGACATTTTGTAACAGTAGTAAAGGCAATAATACAGCAAAAAGAGATAAGCATGAAATAAAAACAATTACAAAACTAAAAAGGACAAAAAAGCAAGATATGACCCAGAGAAAAATAAAACTCCAATAACAATATAACCAAAATTAATTTTAAAAAAAGTTCTATAATATTTACACCATGGCACAAAGTAAAATATCAAAATCATCAGATTCATTGTAACTGGTTTAGTGCTCACTGCAGAGACACTTATCATTATAACTAAAGGGTCTGTTTATCCATTTAAGTTTTTACTGGATGTTTGAGTTGTACATTTTTAACATTTTAGCTGAAGAGATGTCGGCCTTCTCTCTGGTATATATAAAAAAACATTTGAAAAATTCAAAACCTGTGTCTCATTCTCAAACTCATGACCTGGTTGCTCATAATAATCTTCAGACCTTGTTGTGAGCAGTTTCATGAGGGAACTACTTTTTACCAGCACAAGAATATGGAATTTGATTTTGGGATCCTGTTTATACTCAGAATGTTCAGAAAAAGAAAAATTAGTTGTGAATTTAAGAAGCCTGGATTATTTTCAGTTTTGTATGTTACAGATGTTTTTCAATCAATCCATCAGTCCATCTTTATTATTAGCGCACCAATTCATAAGTGTTATCTCAAGGCACTTCACAACAGAGCGTAAACTCTTCACTTTGTGGATACACATATATGAATCCATACATATATACATACATATTATGTATTACCAAACAATAAAACACTTAAAATTTCTCTGTAACTTGTAAGCTGTAACCCTAACCAAGTAAAAAAATTACATCTGCACCTCATCACTTGAGTTTTGCGATATGCTGGAAGCACTTGTTGATGACGCCATGTTGAAAAAACACTTTTTGTCCTTGGAAGGCCACCGTAGCTCCAGAGGTTCTCCGACAAGAAGGGGGGAGTGCTGGAGTGCTGCAATCTCAAACCTCACCTTTAGATGCCGCTAAAAACTACACACTGTACCTTTAATAAAAACCTTCACAGACATCAGGACTCTCTTGAAACGAGATGCCACAGCTCCAGAGGCAAACCTGGAATAAATCTAAAATCAGCAGAGACAAATACGATAAGGACAGATTTATGATCTGGGTTTCCATTAGGTTGTTGCAGTCATAAATTCTTGTTTTCTTGTCCCGTTGTTTATATATATATAGGAGGATGTAATCAGACTGCAGTGGAGGCACTATTACACCCCCATCGTGCTCATAGTCGTGCCCATTTTCTTATGCACAACCAATCCACTGTGTTTTTTCCTTTAGCTTCCATTAGCATGACGTCATTGAGATTAATCTGAGGCCTCAAAAGAGCCACAAACCACATGTCCTCTCAAAAAAATCAACATTGTCTTCACAAATAACAATTAAAGCTAATTTAGACTAACAACCACATACGTAGATGATCCAATCAGAGCACAGTCCTTGAACTGGACCCTGATTGGCTGAAATCAGAGTCCCTGCTAGATTATCCTCAAGGCTTAATTCAGAACAAGGGGAGGGTGAGGCGATGTAGGCAATGTAGGAAAATGCTAAAGGTACTGAGCCCTCCAGGGGGCGCCACAACATCAGAAAAAAATTCACCTTCAATAAGACGACTTATTACTATAAACTCTTAAAATGGAAAAGCTCACACTGATTCAAATGTAAAGCAATATCCAATTAATATTACTACATTAAAGTAAATTGACATGTTATTTTATTAAATTAAAGGCAATGGTAAAAAAAAAAAAAACTATGCTGTTAAATTTCTGTGGAACAAGGTTAAACAGGTCTGGATTAAATCCAACTAAATAAATATGGCAACATTGACACCTGCTGTCTTTTTATGTAACTACAGCTCTGTCTCAGAGTAGAGATGGCAGTGCATTATGGGTAATTCCTCACAGGTGTTATGTCTAAAATGGTCTCTGAGAATGTACAATTCATGGCTGCCAACTTTTCAAAAAACATGGAGTGAGATTTGGTGGAGCCAACCAAAATTTTGTCACATACAAGGCAGGAAAACATTTTGTGTAGGTTTAACCAGACTATAAAACACTCAGAAGTAACAGTATGGTGCAACTGCAATCAACTCAGGAAAAGATGAAGAAAAATAAAAATAAATGCTATATATTTTGCTACGTTGTCTGATACTTCCTCAAATGTCCTACATAGTGATATAAACAATAACTGTGATTATGTCATTGTTCCTTATCAGTCTGTATCCTACCTGTCTACAGGTTTGTTGATGCACAACTATCAATTCCAAGACCAGCATTTTGCATCGCTCTGATCGCAACTACAGCAGATTTACAAGAACTAAAAGCTCAAAACAAGTCCTGAAACCAGAAGAAATACTTTAATAGATAACCAAACTAAATCCAACTATTCTTCAAAAAGATTTTGAATCAAACTTTCAACAAGCAGCAAAAAAATCAAATCTGAATATGTCACAAAACTTAAAAATGCACAAACACAATGAACCCCTTAGAGCCCGTTTTATCATATTTGATACATACTTTCATGATGCATTCATTTACTCAGTATGATAAATAAACTGCTAAAAAAACTGAATCTGAAGTCTAAATACAACCAGAAAAATGACACAAATGTCCTCAACTGGATTACAGTTTTCAACAAAACCTGATATACACATTTTTTTTTTGAATTTTATAGAAATTTTGATTATGTTGGATGTCAGTAGAAAGTGAAATAAACATTTCAGCTGAAAAAATGGAATTTTCTGGCTATTTGTGCTTTCAGGCTTTAAAGGATTAAATTATGAAGTGCAATTGAATATGCATAATTAGCATAGATTTAATTTTCCTTTAGGAAATAAAAAATGTTTTGGCATCGTTTAGGCCACAAGTCCACAGCACTATGAACTAACCAGTAAAAAAAAGAAGACTAAATTACTGTTAACACTGGTGATTTTTATTGTTGAACATTAAGATGTATATAATGATGCTATGATACTGGATCTCGAAGTCAAAGTTATACAGACTTTATTTTAAATCAATAAATCTAGAATAGAACATTAAACCAACACTATGTAGTTTTTCAAACATAATATAATCGTTTGATATTCATTGTGATGGTCCACCACTTTACAATTGTGAAGAATAATTTGACCTTTGTACATATTTTATGTATTCAACTTTTGTACATATTGTATATATTCTTTTCATGTATTTGACTCTTTATCCTGTCATGTAATCATGCTTGTAATCATTGTCTAGCTTATGCTCCTACACAAACACAGCACACACCCACATACTTAGAATTTTTTAAGCACATGCCATATATGCTGATTCACTAAAACTCCGTATCTGACCTCGGTGTGGAGGCTGTCTTTCGACCTCTTATCTGTTGAGGGACATCTTCCACACCAGTTCAGTCTGGCTCATTCCAAGACACTGAGGTACGGAGGTCAACACACACACACACCTTTCTTGACACTGTCATAAATAGAGGCAGAACATGACGCATCTTCAGTTTTCAGCATCCAGCATCTTGTTGACATGTTGTAAACTCCGGCACTGTATTAAACCTTATCATTTTTGCCTTCAGTTGTCTCATCATCATTTTTCCTTTTTGGAGTTATGTCAGGGGTTTTTTGGTACGGACCTTACTGAGTTTTTTTATCGTGAAGGGACAAAATCCTGACAACAATGGAGTTGAATGACATCTCTGTCGTGGTCTGTATCCTTTTCACTGGCGCTATGTAACTTTGAGGAGGATGGTGGGAACCCTGCCACACTAAAAAACTACACGTTTGGACTGCTTTACGGCATACGTCACTTCCCCCGATTCCTGTTTTGTTTAAAACACGGAAGTCTCAGCGAAAGCCAATCGTTAACGCAGAGCTGTAACCATGGCGGAGGCAACAAAGAACGTAATGAATAGAAAGTTTTGTCGGAGGATACAAAACAAAGAAAGCGAGAGAAAAACAAGCTGAATGCTCGGACCAAAATAAACATCAGTTCAGCGTTCACTCGCTGGCGTGAAATAAAAGACGAGGAGGGATGTCCGACAACTGTCAGGTATGTTGGGCGACTAATTTATGACGAAGTTCCTCAAAAAAACTTGACAGGAAAAAAGTACAGCACAACAAATCCAGAGCGTACCAGTATGTAGTTTGGTTTAGACGTATTTCAAGTGTGTGATAACGCCAGTTCATCCTGTCTTTACTTTTATTTACTTTATCACTTCAACAGGGCGGGGGCGACTTCACGGTAATAAAACCAAGTTGAACTTAGCGATTTTTAACATCGTCATTTAGTCATAAATAAATACATTACCTCGTTGCTATCCATCCTACAAACAGCCGCTGAAGACAGAAGAATACTTTTGAGCGAAGTCCTGGCTTCTGTGATTCGCCTACAAAACAAACACGCGACCGGCAGATCTGTATCCTTACGACAGTATGCGCGCGCTAGAGCTCATGGGTAGTTGAGTTCATTCTCCGGTCAAGTGGTGATCTTATGTAGTGCTGCTTTAAATTCAAAGAAATAATAGCCTTTATAGATTAATTTATAAATCTGGACAGGAATATGTCACTAGAGAAATCTTAAACAGTGTCATATTTGTGTCATAAATGAGAGGAGGAGGATGTCAGACCATGTGACCGTCACAGCCAGGCAGAGGAAAGGCTGTCTGCAGCAGCAGTGAAAAACTCACAGATTCACTGCAAACCAAGATGAACAGATAAACTTTGCCATGTAGAGTGCAAAATATATTTTATTTTAACAATTAACACCCTTTTAATTAGCTTAAATACCGTGCCATGTGTATTTTAAACATGCCAGCAGACTTCAGACAAAGAAGTTGAAGTGTTGCTTTTCATGTTCTGAGTGTGAACAAGTGGACTGATACAGAACTTAATAAACTGAGGATGGCAGAGAGAGGGGGTGGAAACCAATCTTTCAATGGCTAAAATATTCAAATAATGTTTTTATAAGTAGTGTGACTTGTATTGTACTGTAATCAAACATAACTATACTACTAAAAACTTTTATTTGTATTGAAAATGGGATTTTTGGGGAGGACTACTTTATAGAAGGGGGGACACGACCAGTGGTGTAGTCTGGATTGTTCTAACGCAGCCTGAACCCCTTCAGACACTTGACCTCCAGTCATGATCCCCCTACTCTTGTGCACTTGGAAAGATAAAGAAATGTGTCTGTAAGCCTGCAGCCACCCCCACCTCCCACATTTAACATGCACACCATACAAATAAAATCTCTGAAAGTGAACTGTTTCTCACTGAATAGATTTATTAACCAGTAATGTCAGTGGGTAACACCAGTTCACTTTGACAAAGAAATGTACTTTTCTGAAACATATTCAGTTATGAACTTGAAGCTGTTACAAACTCACAGCAGCTCTAATGAGAAGGATGTCTGACTGAATATGTTACTATAGGAATCTTAGATAATTCAGGACAGATTTCCTTCTCCAAGATGCCTCATAAATCCATCCTCCAGCCTCTCTGCCAACTCTTCAGGCCTTTATCAAATCTCACAATACAAACATTTGCCAGTTTGAACTTCAACTACTGAAACAACTGTTTGAAACCTGACAGGTACTCCCGTACCCGCAACATCACTTTGTGTACCTCTGGGGATAAGAGTTTCTCAGTTTGGGAATCACTGTTCTAAACTCTGACATACTCTGATGGATGTTTGTCCTTTAGGGCCTCCATACTCTGAAGACATTTTTGCCACATTTTACCTGATTTATGCACTGAAAACAGCTCTGAGACCCCCTGACGAGCCTCCACCCACAGATTGAGAACCACTGCACTAATAGATTGTATCCGAAGCTTGATCCTTCAAAGATTATTCGAACATCATGGGGAATAAGTGATGCAGGAAACCTCAGGATGAAATTATCATTTCTAAAACAGTGAGTGAAAACAGCAGCTCAGAGCTGGACTGATGAGGAATGTTGAGCTTTGATTCATCAACAGGCTGACTTGTGATTTTTTAAGTCTTTGTGTTCTCTTAAACTGTGCACATGAGCTATAGACCAATCCTACGGCTGATCTGTGGGCTGCCATTACTGCGGTGGTGGAACAACGCGTCTGCTACCACCTACAGTCTGAGACAGCGGCATGGACGTTTATAATCAAAACATTACAGAACCACAAGAGTACTGTAAACTAAGGGCTAAAACTTTTGATATATTTCACAGATAAATGATTTTAACCATGCCAAATGTCTGTTTAAAAAATAACATCTACATTTTACATGAACTATGTTGCTCACCCATTTACGATTTCGATCTTTGTTCCTCTTAAACTTTGAAATGGGGGGTCTCTGGTTCAGCTACAGTTGAGTGTTGTCCTCCGTTTGTTAGTTTAGTGCTGTCACTTTGCTGTTTATTCCTCCATCGGCTTTACATCCTCACTGCTGTGAGCCTGGGTAGCCTTCAGCTAACCAGCGCCTACTCATGTATGCAATTAGCCATGTGCTGTTTACGTGTTTGGCACTGAACAGGAGGGAGTATCACTACATGATAGTACAAAGAGAGCTGGTCGTATAAAATACAAATAATGAACATAAAATATTGAATAGAAAAATGTATGTAATTGAGAATTATAATTAATTCACATGTGCGATTGGTTTGTGGGCGCGACCGTCTTGTGGTAGATGGTGTCACTACTGTCGAAAGTAGAGTAGTGCTGTAGTGCAGTAAAGTACAGTCCTGACTGGCTGTGAGAGCAAGATGAATAGGTGGATTGATGATGTTAGACACTTCTGTTGTGGCAGCCTAAAACAGCACACATTGTCCCAGATCGTCCTGGCATGTTTTAACGGTGATAAAAAAAAGATTTTTGTCCAGTCCACTCTCCTGATCACTCGCAGTCATATGTATGCTAGCTGCCCGACTTACCACCGCAGTAATGACGTCTCGACAACTGAAGGTTTTTCTCAGTAGGCTATTGGTCTATAAAGACACCGTTTGACTCGTAAAAACACACAAAGTGACTGATGGTCCCTCACTGTCCCTGCGATGTCGTCTATCTGTGTCTTTACACTTACTGGCACACAGAGGAGCGCACGCACATACGCTCAGTGAAAGTTTAAAGTCACACAACCATATCTTTATGCATATTGTAGTGGTTATGTGGTATTTCACAGCGTTCTCTAGTGGGTATCACATATACTACACCACTGGACACTAAACCTGCAACCCCCTGAGATTTGTGCCAATAACTTCAGCGTGAGAAATCAGAGGTGTGGTGTCAGAGCGTGTGAAGACAATCAAATGTGTGAGTCTCATTGCTGATGCATGCAAGTTTGCAGCCCTGACAATTATAAATACAGCCAAACATGATGATACCTGGTTCATTGCTGAGTGACTGAACTATAATTCTGCCATTGTATTGATGAGTCAACTTTTCGTTTTTGTATATTTTATAGATTATAAAAACTTGCTAACAAGCTAGCATTAGCTTAGTGCATCTTTCAGACTGGTCTGTGTGTGGTTACCTTGAGAATCACCGTTCTCTCATTTGTCTTGTTGCACATGCAGGCATGTTGTTTTGAGCCTTTACTCAGAATGTTGTGGTTTCTTAAACACAAAGGTTTGTTCGTTGCA
The DNA here is from genome assembly GCA_036419115.1 of Scarus forsteni. NCBI lineage: Eukaryota > Metazoa > Chordata > Actinopteri > Labriformes > Labridae > Scarus > Scarus forsteni. The sequence continues at coordinate 9,347,838 of JAZDUH010000425.1, forward strand.
TGTAGTTTGTACTAATGTAATGTCCATATTTCATGATAAAATGCAAAGTAAAAAAATGTTCATTGATTTCATTTGTAGTTAAAAACAGTTAAGATAAATTTATTTCTAAGTCTTTATGTGATTATGTTAAAGAGTTAAAATGACAAACACTTTTTGTTTGTTTTATTTGCATTTTTTTACACTGTTGGTGATTTGAGTTTAAAAAATATTCACTTTATTTTTAATATTTCTAAAGTTAAAACATCTGCTAATACATCTTCATGAAGGCAGGTTCATATGTGTGTGTGTGTGGGTGTGTGTGTGTGATATCAGTGGTTTTGAGGGAGTCAGGGTGGCTTCAGGGTGAGATACGCACACACATGCTCTTCTTATAAAAAAGGTTTACATTCACAAGTGACATAATAAAACATGTCCATATTTAGAGGTGTGTTTTGCTACCTGTGGCTTTTCTCGAGGTCGTTTCTCTCTGAGCTGAATGTCTGCCTTTGTGGCTGATGTGAGTATGCAGGGAGTCAGAGCTAGGCGAGATCAAGAATCAGACAACCAAGAAGATCAGGACAGCCTGATCACAGAATGACAATCAAACCACCCAGAGGTCACAACAGCTTGCATTAGTTTGTCACCTCAGTCTGGTTCAAGAGTTCAAGGTCGTGTTTTTACTGTAGAGAGGAAGAGAGGAGAGACTCAACACATCAGGCAGCATAAAGGTGTGAGGGGGAGTTGTTCACTAAACCAAACGTGTGAACTGGTCTTTAAAACATTTAGATCAGAAACAAAGAGAGAACAGTCTGTGGGAGATGAGATAAGACTTCTGCATTTCAAAACCTCACTGTTTCTAAACTCAGTTGCAATTGTGGTGATCAGTGTTGGTTTAATAAAGAAGAACAAGTGACTGTAGCATCGTTGTTTCACTCCATTCTCACAAACCAAAGCACGTTTCAGAGGTTACAACAGTTTGATAGAGCTGTGCTGGTTCACACATTCTCACCACATACTTCCCCTTCACTTCTCAGATGAACAGAGACATCATCTCCTCAAGCAGCGGGTTTTAAAATGAAACTCAAGACCAAGGGCCTTCAAGTGTCACAAACCATGACACATTTAGACATTTATCTACAGGCACAATCTTCACACGTTTGACTTCCTCCATCAAAACACATCCATGTTTCATCTGCTCAGAGGGACTGGACCTTATATGGACCTTAAAGTTACACCAGAGATGATCACGTGTTTCAAGTCCTATTCAAGTCTAAAATCTTTGAGCCAAAGTCCAAGTCTCAAGTCTCCAACTTCAAGTCTAGGGATGGGAATCAAAAACAAATTCTTAAGAATCAAAAACAACTCCCTCAGAGAATCTTTATCATCAGTCTTTTTCTGATCAGTTCTCTTATCAGTTCCTTCTTCTCTGTTCTGTGTACATTAAAATTAAAGACGTCCCGCTGTCATCAGAGGCAGCCACCAGAAATGACAACAAAGAAGTCCGTTAAGCAGAAAGTAAGCACAGGGTCTTCAAGTCCAATCAGGAGAGCCACATGTTCTGTAGTTCAGAGGCAGCACATTATGGAAGATAATCCAGCTCTGACACTTTCAGGCCTCACCTGAAGGTGTGGTCCAGGACAAACCAGACCTGAGACCACAAACATCTGTTTTTAATGTGAGTGTGAGCACATCTGTGTGAGTGACTTCATACTGCAGAAATAATTACATCTGTGTTTGTTCACCATGAGCAGTGATGAGCACAATCATGTCTGTTTATGCAAACCTGTGTATGATAATTGGGATGGGCAAGATTGGTGTTCCTAATAAAGTGGCCTCTGATTATGGTTATCTAATAGTTTATAGTTATCAAAGTATTAAACTTCCAGCTCATCTGAGTCATTCTTTTAACACCTCTGTGAAAATGATCAGGCTGTGATCCAAATGAGTCTGCTGATGTAAGAACAAACCACATTTTTTAACAAAACTGCATTTTCAGACTGAAAAAAGGAAAAATGTGCTCATTTTTGTTGATCAGGAGAAATTCACAGAGAGAGAGAGAGAGAGAGAGAGAGCACGCTGACTGAAGACATTTGAGGAAGTGACACCATCTCTGAAAAAGGGAGGAGGTTCATCCTGTCTTTATAAAGTCTGATTTAGACTCTGATGAAGTTTAAGAGAAGAGGACAGTCATGAAGAAGTTCAGGTGGATTGAGATTTGTTTCCTCCTCACAGCTCTGCCTCAGTTCACTGGTAAGAACATTTCTGTCACACTTTCTATTCAATCAGGAAACTGGAGAGAAGCTTCACTCATTTAAGAAAACTGAATGTGTTCATGTGTTACAGCCATGACCAGAGGAATGATCAGGACTTATTCTCACCACACACTTTATTAGGTACACACATTCAACTGATCACTAACACAACAAGATTATCAATCACATGACAGCAACTTGATTCATTTATGCACGTAGACATGGTCAAGACGACCTGCTGAACTACAAACGTATTTTCATGATTATTCAATTTTTCAAGTTAACAACCTTTATGTTTCTTGATATAAAACATCTCTTTGTCAGTTTTCAATCAAATATCAGAGTTTTCTGATTGAACAAAGAGAAGAAGAAGAAAGAGTCACATTTTTATCATGTGTAACTGTTCCACATGTGGATGAAGTAAGGGGCTGATTTAACCCCCTGGATTTATCAATAACAGTAATGTCAACATCCTGTTTACTGAGTTAAGTTTTGTCCTGTCTCTTTGTTCAAAGTATGTTTGTCTCATCTAACCTGGCAGAGCAAGGTGTACCTAATAAAGTGGCCAGAGAGGGGATGGTATTTGTTTAAGCTGATTATTTGTGTTATTTTTTTCCACAGAAGCAATCACAAAAAAACCTCTGACTGTCAAATATGGAGAAGACGTCACTTTGCCATGTGAAAACTCAAGAAAACCTCAGAATAACTGTGGAAACACAACATGGAACTTTGCAGCTTCAGGAAAAGGAACAGTCGAGCTGATTGGACTGGGGAAAATCAAAGATGTTGGAGCTAATAAAACCAGACTGCGTCTTACTGAGAACTGTTCTCTGGTCATCAACAATGTCCAAGAGGAGGATGCTGGACATTATGACTGTCTACAGTACATACCTGACAGACATGATCCTGAATCTTTCTTTCAGCTCAGAGTTTCTAAAGGTGAGTTTTTTTCTTCTTTTGGGTGGTGGTCTATCAGGACTGGCAGGGTCTTCTCTGCTGGTCTTGACACAGTCACGTTCATACACTTGATGATGATTTTGTCTTCATTAATATCAGATCTATCATAGAACACTGTCAGCATGAATCTCTCTCCTGAATCTTGTCTCTCTGCAGTAAGAAGGTGGCTCTGCCTCCAGTGCAGAGGTCTCATCTCTAAACGTCTCATCTATTAACTGCTGCTCACCAATTTACAGGCAAAGTGTGAGATCCATCCAGAAAAACCTGGAAGTCAAATGTGCACACCTGTAGGCAAACTCTGAGCCAGGATACGTACCTGCTAGCAGCAGGGATGAACCATGTTATTGATCCCATATCTGTATTGGCAGATATTGAAACTTATGTCCATATTTACAGCCAATGTATCAGCTGGAATATCAACATGATGGACTAATGTCCCATGATGCTTCACCTGATCATCTCTGCATGGGTTCTTTTAAAATCAACAGTGTCCAGTTGTCACCTCCACCAAGGAGGTCATGTCCATGCTGGAGTTTGTCTGTCTGTGAGCAAGATAGTGTTCTGCACAGATACAGAGCTGACCCTTTAAAGTGAAGTGAATCTCTGTGGTTACTCACACAGACAAACAAAGATGCTGACGTGCAGAGTGAAGAGAGAGTCTCCACTAGAAAAACAGGAAACAAGCCAAATTCTGTTTACTATTTCTGTTCATACTGACAACTGTTGAGTTGTGTTCATCTGCTTTAGGTGAGGACACCAAGAAAACAACACCAGCAACAACATCTACAACAACAAAATTCAGCATAACTTCACAATCTGATACAACAATGAATGCAAAGAGAGATGACTCAAATATTAAAGGTAAACACATTTAAAAAAAAAACAATTTACACTGTCGTTTTTTCATTTGTTTGTCAGTCAGCAGGATAACTCAGAAAGTTCAAAACAGATTTCGAAGAAATGTTCAGGGAATGTAACTGTATTATTTAGTTGAGCCAACATAGTTTTGAGTAGTTTAAACCTCTAAGTGAGTTAATTACGAGGCTTTTCAGTGGCACCATGTAATAATGCTGTGTACCAGCTACTGTCCGTCCCTGATATCCCCCCCCAGGGACGAAGCTCCAAGTTCCTTTATTGGCTCTCATATTTACAGAGACATGGGCCTCAAATACCCCCACTTCAAAAATCATGTTCATCAGCTCTGTTTCTCTGTTTGATAGATGGTTCAGCTCGTCCTCTGGACGTGGTCATGTTGACTCTGCGTGTGTTTGAAGTCCTCCAGCTGACTGTGATCACTGTTCTCCTCGTCAGAGCTCAAGGTGAGAAAATCAAACCAACATTTATCCAAACGTTTGACCATCATGTGTTCAGCAGAGCTCAAGTCTTTCTGTGTGTGATTTTCAGTGAAGTGGGGATCATCTGCTGGAAACACAGTGAGTTACAGATCCAGACTGAAGTGAACTGATGTGTTCAGATGAAGAACCACAGTCTTCCTCACATGCTGACTCAGATGTTTTCTATCTGACAGGAGTGTGACGGAGATGACTGCACAGTGGATTATGACAATGTTGGAGAATCTTCTGCTTCTGTCAGATTTCACCGATCCAGCAGTTAAACACAGACATCAAGTCCAAGCATGAATTCATCACCTCAGTGTAACTTTATTGTCCACAGACATGAAGCCAGTTTAATGAGTTTGAAGTCAGCAGCTGACCATGAGCCAGAGAAGAATATGAAGCTAACACTGGACTGAAAGTCCATCAAGCAGACACATGTTTGAGCTGTTTGTAAAATAATACTGTCTTCAATAATCACTGAAAGAAATATTTTATTTTTGATTTAGAGTTGTAAACATTTTTATGACATTTATTGCATCAACACTTCTCTTGCTACAGCATTTACAAACATACTGCCTATGTATGTATATGTGCATAAATTAGGGCTGGGTCATTAACTCAGTTTCAATTTCAAGGAGGGCTGAAACAATTCCTCTGAACAACCGGGTAATGCATCACAAAAAATGTTGAAGTCTGGACCACTAAACAGCGCACAGTGTCTGACACACATGGTCATTTCAATCAATCAAACTTTATTTATACCACTTTGCATACAACATATGTAGCATTTCTGTGGCACAATGCGCCTGCTGCTTCTGCTGCTGTGAGGCGTAAATTGTAAAATCATGCAGGAAGAGAAAAGAGGGACAGAAAGAACAGAGCCTGCAATGGAAACTGGAGAAAGTATCTCAAGTGTGGGATCATTACAATATGAGATGAAAAGGAAAAAGTGCAGTGTGTCTGTTGTCAGACAGAGTTAGCTTAGCATTTTAGCATGCTGTCAATGCTGCAGCTCCTCAGCAGTAAACATCCGGTCTGTGCAACAAATCCTCAGACTGGAAAAACAGGCTAACACTCACAATACATCAGCATCAGCAGTTAATGTGATCAATCACTAAGTCTAGCGAAAAAGCTGAATTTGACTATGGCTCTGTGTAAAGGCTGGTTAGAACATAAATCAGTGTGATGGCTACTTGCCTTGTATTATGTGTATTTTTTGCACATACTTTTCACATCCATTAACTTTCCTTTTAATTTGATTACAGAGAGTAGAACAGGAAACACTGACAGTGAGTAGAGGAAGCAGATGTAGGGCATCCTTTAATAAATAAAATAAATGTACATAAGCTAGTAGAATTATCTTGTTATCTAAGTGTGATACTATTTGAGCCTAGGAATAAAACAAGCTAAATAAGATCCTCAATATGGTAAGACATTTTGTAACAGTAGTAAAGGCAATAATACAGCAAAAAGAGATAAGCATGAAATAAAAACAATAAAAAACTATATAAAACTTTAAGACCAATATAAACAAAACTAATTTAGATTAAAAAGTTCTAAAATATTTACACCACTGCACAAAGGAAAATATCAAAATCATCAGATTCATTGTAACTGGTTTAGTGCTCACTGCAGAGACACTTATCATTACAACTAAAGGGTCTGTTTATCCATTTAAGTTTTTACTGGATGTTTGAGTTGTACATTTTTAACATTTTAGCTGAAGAGATGTCGGCCTTCTTTCTGGTATATATAAAAAAAACATCTGAAAAATTCAAAACCTGTGTCTCATTCTCAAACTCATGACCTGGTTGCTCATAATAATCTTCAGACCTTGTTGTGAGCAGTTTCATGAGGGAACTACTTTTTACCAGCACAAAAATATGGATTTTGATTTTGGGATCCTGTTTATACTCAGAATGTTCAAAAAAGAAAAATTAGTTGTGAATTTAAGAGATCTGGATTATTTTCAGTTTTGTATATTACAGATGTTTTTCAATCAATCCATCAGTCCATCTTTATTTTTAGCGCACCAATTCATAAGTGTTATCTCAAGACACTTCACAACAGAGCATAAAACTCTTCATTTTGTGGATACACATGTATGCATAGATACATATATACATATAAAGACACACATATACATTTATGTACAAATATATACATCCAACACCCAACATGAATCCATATAGCCAATCATGAATCCTCCATCATGGCTCAAGAAAAAACCTTCTGTTAAGCAGCAGGAAATCTTGAATGTGGATCCCAGTCTCATGATGAACAGCAAATCCACACAATGCTGTGTTGGTGTGAGGGTGAAGGAAGGGAGGTAAGAGGAGACAAGTGGGCTAAAGTAAGGACTAAAGTTAGGGATAGATCCATGAACCATAGACCTGTCGTCTGATTTATTAGAGTTTAGCCTCTTGAGATGGTACAATTCATTTTCAGGAGGGTCCTCATGTCTAAAAGGTTGTGGTGGTAATTTTGGACACTGATGCTATTAGCCAGTGCTATTTTTACTCAAAAGTTTTTATGACTGATAAAAAAAAGTCCAAATTCATATTAAAGTCCAACCTTATGTCATAATTCTTACTTTCACTTACGATTTCTGACTTTTTTCCCAAGAATTCTATTTAATCTCAGAATTTGGACTTTTTTCATCAACGTTCTGGTTTCTTTTTGCCGTCTTATTAAAAAGTTCAACCTTTGGTTTTATTTTTTTGTTCTTGATAATTTATCCTTAAAGGTACAGTGTGTATTATTAAATGCTATCTAAAATAACAGACTTGGTAAAAATGGAATAGATTACTTAAAATTATATTTAAATTTGTTTCTAATCAGCCTTAAAAAATTAATGTTTTGTTTTCGTTACCTTAGAATAAGTCATTTATATCTACATAGGAGCGGGTCCTCTCTTATGGGGGCTTCCATCTTGCGTCCCCATCTTTTCGATCCGTAACTCAGAACGGACAAACTAAACGCTTTCGCGTTTTTGTTGACGCCTACCGGAAATGCACAGTCGTGAAATAGACGAAGAAGAAGAGAGTGATTACCAAGCAGCAGTGCTAATACAAACAAACATGGAGGACCACACGTACAATTTGCCATCAGTGGAGCGTGAATCATTGTCAAAGAAACGAAAACGCGACGAGGCCAAACGCAATCAGGACAGGCTACGACAACAAAACAGGGTCAACATCGGCGCTGCCTTTCCCAGATGGAAGTCCCTGAAGGATAAGTTTGCTGACAGACGCAGAAGTTGCCTGTTTTTTGCTGGACAGGTAAGACTAAGTGTCGAATTGTACTCTTATATGGAGCTGAATTTATTTGTTTACTTTGGGGAGAAGTTGGAGTAAGACACAGAGAGTGTATCTGCTATGCGAGGCTTATTTCATGGCCACAAGCATTTTGAAATGATTGTCTCTTCCAAACGACCGGTGTGAGCGTTAGCAAGACTGAAAGACAATAGGGAGACAACGTCATGCTAAAACTCAACGATTTATTCATTTTCTGTGGCAGTAAGACAAAACATAGGCTGATAACTAAGCTATATACATATTGCTAATTTTAGCATGTATTACCAAACAATAAAACACTTAAAATTTCTCTGTAACTTGTAAGCTGTAACCCTAACCAAGTAAAAAAATACATCTGCACCTCATCACTTGAGTTTTGCGATACGCTGGAAGCACTTGTTGACGACGCCATGTTGAAAAAACACTTTTTGTCCTTGGAAGGCCACCGTAGCTCCGGAGGTTCTCCGACAAGAAGTGGGGAGTGCCGGAGTGCTGCAATCTCAAATCTCACCTTCAGATGCCGCTAAAAACTACACACTGTACCTTTAATAAAAACCTTTACGGACATCAGGACTCTCTTGAAACGAGATGCCACAGCTCCAGAGGCAAACCTGGAATAAATCTTAATTCAGCAGAGACAAATACGATAAGGACAGATTTATGATCTGGGTGTCCATTAGGTTGTCGCAGTCATAAATTCTTGTTTTCTTGTCCCGTTGTTTATATATATATAGGAGGATGTAATGAGACTGCAGTGGAGGCACTATTACACCCCCATCGTGCTCATAGTCGTGCCCATTTTCTTATGCACAACCAATCCACTGAGATTTTGCCTTTAGCTTCCATTAGCATGATGTCATTGAGATTAATCTGAGGCCTCAAAAGAGCCACAAACCACGTGTCCTCTCAAAAAAATCAACATTGTCTTCATAAATAACAATTAAAGCTAATTTAGATTGACAACCACATACGTAGATGATCCAATCAGAGCACAGTCCCTGAACCGGACACTGATTGGCTGAAATCAGAGTCCCTGCTAGATTATCCTAAAGGCTTAATTCAGAACAAGGGGAGGGTGAGGCGATGTAGGCAATGTAGGAAAATGCTAAAGGTACTAAGGCCTCCAGGGGGCGCCACAACATCAGAAAAAAATTCACCTTCAATAAGACGACTTATTACTATAAACTCTTAAAATGGAAAAGCTCACACTGATTCAAATGTAAAGCAATATCCAATTAATATTACTACATTAAAGTAAATTGACATGTTATTATATTAAATTAAAGGCAATGGTAAAAAAAAAAAAAAAACTATGCTGTTAAATTTCTGTGGAACAAGGTTAAACAGGTCTGGATTAAATCCAACTAAATATGGCAACATTGACACCTGCTGTCTTTTTATGTAACTACAGCTCTGTCTCAGAGTAGAGATGGCAGTGCATTATGGGTAATTCCTCACAGGTGTCATGTCTAAAATGGTCTCTGAGAATGGACAATTCATGACTGCCAACTTTTCAAAAAGCATGGAGTGAGATTTGGTGGAGCCAAGCAAAATGTTGTCACATACAAGGCAGGAAAACATTTTGTGTAGGTTTAATCAGACTATAAAACACTCAGAAGTAACAGTATGGTGCAACTGCAATCAACTCAGGAAAAGATGAAGAAAAATAAAAATAAATGCTATATATTTTGCTACGTTGTCTGATACTTCCTCAAATGTCCTACATAGTGATATACACAATAACTGTGATTATGTCATTGTTCCTTATCAATCTGTATCCTACCTGTCTTCAGGTTTGTTCATGCACAACCATCAATTCCAAGACCAGCATTTTGCACCGCTCTGATCACAACTACAGCAGATTTACAAGAACTAAAAGCTCAAAACAAGTCCTGAAACCAGAAGAAATACTTTAATAGATAACCAAACTAAATCCAACTATTCTTCAAAAAGATTTTGAATCAAACTTTCAACAAGCAGCAAGAAAAATCTAATCTGAATATGTCACAAAACTTAAAAACGCACAAACACAATCAACCCCTTAGAGCCCGTTTTATCATATTTGATACATACTTTCATGATGCATTCATTTACTCAGTATGATAAATAAACTGCTAATAAAACATCTGAATACAACCAAAAAATGACACAAATGTCCTCAACTGGATTACAGTTTTCAACAAAACCTGATATACACATTTTTTTTTTTAATTTTATAGAAATTTTGATTATGTTGGATGTCAGTAGAAAGTGAAATAAACATTTCAGCTCAAAAAATGGAATTTTCTGGCTATTTGTGCTTTCAGGCTTTAAAGGATTAAATTATGAAGTGCAATTGAATATGCATAATTAGCATAGATTTAATTTTCCTTTAGGAAATAAAAAATGTTTTGGCATCGTGTAGGCCACAAGTCCACAGCACTATGAACTAACCAGTAAAAAAAAAAAGACTAAATTACTGTTAACACTGGTGATTTTTATTGTTGAACATTAAGATGTATATAATGATGCTGTGATACTGGATCTCGAAGTCAAAGTTATACCAACTTTATTTTAAATCAATAAATCTAGAATAGAACATTAAACCAACACTATGTAGTTTTTCAAACATAATATAATCGTTTGATATTCATTGTGATGGTCCACCACTTTACAATTGTGAAGAATAATTTGACCTTTGTACATATTTTATGTATTCAACTTTTGTACATATTGTATATATTCTTTTCATGTATTTGACTCTTTATCCTGTCATGTAATCATGCTTGTAATCATTGTCTAGCTTATGCTCCTACACAAACACAGCACGCACCCACATACTTAGAATTTTTTAAGCACATGCCATATATGCTGATTCACTAAAACTCCGTATCTGACCTCGGTGTGGAGGCTGTCTTTCGACCTCTTATCTGTTGAGGGACATCTTCCACACCAGTTCAGTCTGGCTCATTCCAAGACACTGAGGTACGGAGGTCAACACACACACACACCTTTCTTGACACTGTCATAAATAGAGGCAGAACATGACGCATCTTCAGTTTTCAGCATCCAGCATCTTGTTGACATGTTGTAAACTCCGGCACTGTATTAAACTTTATCATTTTTGCCTTCAGTTGTCTCATCATCATTTTTCCTTTTTGGAGTTATGTCTGGGGTTTTTTGGTACGGACCTTACTGAGTTTTTTTGTCGTGAAGGGACAAAATCCTGACAACAATGGAGTTGAATGACACCTCTGTCGTGGTCTGGAGTGGTCTGTATCCTTTTCACTGGCGCTATGTAACTTTGAGGAGGATGGTGGGAACCCTGCCACACTAAAAAACTACACGTTTGGACTGCTTTACGGCATACGTCACTTCCCCCGATTCCTGTTTCGTTTAAAACACGGAAGTCTCAGCGAAAGCCAATCGTTAACGCCGAGCTGTAACCATGGCGGAGGCAACAAAGAACGTAATGAATAAAAAGTTTTGTCGGAGGATACAAAACAAAGAAAGCGAGAGAAAAACAAGCTGAATGCTCGGACCAAAATAAACATCGGTTCGGCGTTCACTCGCTGGCGTGAAATAAAAGACGAGGAGGGATGTCCGACAACTGTCAGGTATGTTGGGCGACTAATTTATGACGAAGTTCCTCAAAAAAACTTGACAGGAAAAAAGTACAGCACAACAAATCCAGAGCGTACCAGTATGTAGTTTGGTTTAGACGTATTTCAAGTGTGTGATAACGCCAGTTCATCCTGTCTTTACTTTTATTTACTTTATCACTTCAACAGGGCGGGGGCGACTTCACGGTAATAAAACCAAGTTGAACTTAGCGATTTTTAACATCGTCATTTAGTCATAAATAAATACATTACCTCGTTGCTATCCATCCTACAAACAGCCGCTGAAGACAGAAGAATACTTTTGAGTGAAGTCCTGGCTTCTGTGATTCGCCTACAAAACAAACGCACGCGAACGGCAGATCTGTATCCTTACGACAGTATGCGCGCGCTAGAGCTCATGGGTAGTTGACTTCATTCTCCGGTCAAGTGGTGATCTTATGTAGTGCTGCTTTAAATTCAAAGAAATAATAGCCTTTATAGATTAATTTATAAATCTGGACAGGAATATGTCACTAGAGAAATCTTAAACAGTGTCATATTTGTGTCATAAATGAGAGGAGGAGGAGGATGTCAGACCATGTGACCGTCACAGCCAGGCAGAGGAAAGACTGTCCGCAGCAGCAGTGAAAAACTCACAGATTCACTGTTAACCAAGATGAACAGATGAACTTTGCCATGTACAGTGCAAAAATGTATTTTATTTTAACAATCAACACCCTGTTAATTAGTTTTAATACCGTGCTATGTGTATTTTAAACATGCCAGCAGACTTCAGACAAAGAAGTTGAAGTGTTGCTTTTCATGTTCTGAGTGTGAACAAGTGGACTGATACAGAACTTAATAAACTGAGGATGTCAGGGAGAGGGGGTGGAAATCAATCTTTCAATGGCTAAAATATTCAAATAATGTTTTTATAAGTAGCGTGACTTGTATTGTACTGTAACCAAACACAACTATACTAGTAAAAAACTTTTATTTGTAATGACAATGGGGTTTTTGGGGAGGACAACTTTACAGATGGGGGACATGACTAGTGGTGTAGTCTGGTTTGTTCTAGTGCAGCCTGAACCCCTTCAGACACTTGACCTCCAGTCATGTTCCCCCTACTCTTGTGCACTTGGAAAGATAAAGAAATGTGTCTGTAAGCCTGCTACCACCCCCACCTCCCACATTTAACATGCACACCATACAAATAAAATCTCTGAAAGTGAATTATTTCTCACTGAATAGATTTATTAACCAGTAATGTCAGTGGGTAACATCAGTTCACTTTGACAAAGAAATGTACTTTTCTGAAACATCTTCAGTTATGAACTTGAAGCTGTTACAAACTCACAGCAGCTCTAATGAGAAGGATGTCTGACTGAATATGTTACTATAGGAATCTTAGATAATTCAGGATATTTCCTTCTCCAAGATGCCTCATAAATCCATCCTCCATCCTCTCTGCCAACTCTTCAGGCCTTTATCAAATCTCACAATACAAACATTTGCCAGTTTGAACTTCAACGACTGAAACAACTGTTTGAAACCTGACAGGTACTCCCGTACCCGCAACATCACTTTGTGTACCTCTGGGGATAAGAGTTTCCCAGTTTGGGAATCACTGTTCTAAACTCTGACATACTCTGATGGATGTTTGTCCTTTAGGGCCTCCATACTCTGAAGACATTTTTGCCACATTTTACCTGATTTATGCACTGAAAACAGCTCTGAGACCCCCTGACGAGCCTCCACCCACAGATTGAGAACCACTGCACTAATAGATTGTATCCGAAGCTTGATCCTTCAAAGATTATTCGAACATCATGGGGAATAAGTGATGCAGGAAACCTCAGGATGAAATTATCATTTCTAAAACAGTTAGTGAAAACAGCAGCTCAGAGCTGGACTGATGAGGAACGTTGAGCTTTGATTCATCAACAGGCTGACTTGTGATTTTTTAAGTCTTTGTGTTCTCTTAAACTGTGCACATGAGCTATAGACCAATCCCACGGCTGATCTGTGGGCTACCATTACTGTGGTGGTGGAACAGCGCGTCTATACCACCTACAGTCTGAGACAGCCGCATGGACGTTTATAATCAAAACATTACAGAACCACAAGAGTAGTGTAAACTAAGGGCTAAAACTTTTGATATATTTCACAGATAAATGATTTTAATCATGCCAAATATCTATTTAAAAAATAACATCTACATTTTACATGAACTATGTTGCTCACCCATTTACGATTTTGATCTTTGTTCCTCTTAAACTTTGAAATGGGGGGTCTCTGGTTCAGCTACAGTTGAGTCTTGTCCTCCGTTTGTTAGTTTAGTGCTGTCATTTTGCTGTTTATTCCTCCATCGGCTCTACATCCTCACTGCTATGAGCCTGGATAGCCTTAAGCTAACCAGCTCCTACTCATGCATATTCAGTTAGCCATGTGCTGTTTACGTGTTTGGCACTGAACAGGAGGGAATATCGCTACATGACAGTACAAAGAGAGCTGGTCGTATAAAATACAAATAATGAACATAAAATATTGAATAGAAAAATATAGTATGTAATTGAGAATTGTAATTAATTCACATGTGCGATTGGTTTCTGGGCGCCACCGTCTTGTGGTAGATGGTGTCACTACTGTCAAAAGTAGAGTAGTGCTGTAGTGCAGTAAAGTACAGTCCTGACTGGCTGTGAGAGCAAGATGAATAGTTGGATTGATGATGTTAGACACTTCTGTTGTGGCAGCCTAAAACAGCACACATTCTCCAAGATTGTCCTGGCATGTTTTAACGGTGATAAAAAAAAGATTTTTGTTCAGTCCACTCTCCTGATCACTCGCAGTCATATGTATGCTAGCTGCCCGACTTACCACCGCAGTAATGGCGTCTCGACAACTTGGTCTATAAAGACACTGTTTGACTCGTAAAAACACACAAAGTGACTGATGGTCCCTCACTGTCCCTGCGATGTCGTCTATCTGTGTCTTTACACTTACTGGCACACAGAGGAGCACACGCACATACGCTCAGTGAAAGTTTAAAGTCACACAACCATATCTTTATGCATATTGTAGTGGTTATGTGGTATTTCACAGTGTTCTCTAGTTGGTATCACATATACTGCACCACTGGACACTAAACCTGCAATCCCCTGAGATTTGTGCCGATAACTTCAGCATGAGAAATCAGACGTGTAGCGTGAGAGCGTGTGAAGCCAATCAGATGTGTGAGTCTCATTGCTGATGCATGCGAGTTTGCAGCCCTGACAATTATAAATACAGCCAAACATGATGATACCTGGTTCATTGTTGAGTGACTGAACAGTTATTCAGTCATGTTATTGATGAGTTAACTCTTAGTTTTTGTATATTTTATAGATTATAAAAACTTGCTAACTAGCAGCTAGCATTAGCTTCGTGCATCTTTCAGACTGGTCTGTGTGGTTACCTTGAGAATCACCTTTCTCCTCTTGTTTGTCTTGTTACACATGAAGGCATGTTGTTTTGAGCATTGACTGAGAATGTTGTGGTTCATAAAACACAAAGGTTTGTAATGTAATTTATATTTCTGTAATGTCAATATTTCATGATAAAATGCAAAGTTAAGAAATGTTCATTGATTTCATTTGTAGTTAAAAACAGTTAAGATAAATTTATTTCTAAGTCTTTATGTGATTATGTTAAAGAGTTAAAATGACAAACAGTTTTTGTTTGTTTTATTTGCATTTTTTTACACTGTTGGTGATTTGAGTTTAAAAAATATTCACTTTATTGTTAATATTTCTAAAGTTAAAACATCTGCTAATACATCTTCATGAAGGCAGGTTCATATGTGTGTGTGTGGGTGTGTGTGTGTGATATCAGTGGTTTTGAGGGAGTCAGGGTGGCTTCAGGGTGAGATACGCACCCATGCTCTTCTTATAAAAAAAGTTGACATTCACAAGTGACATAATAAAACATGTTCATATTTAGAGATGTGTTTTGCTACCTGTGGCTTTTCTCGAGGTCGTTTCTCTCTGAGCTGAATGTCTGCCTTTGTGACTGACCGCTGATGTGAGTATGCAGGGAGTCAGAGCTAGGCAAGATCAAGAATCAGACAACTGAGAAGATCAGAAGAAGATCAGGACAGCCTGATCACAGAATGACAATCAAACCACCCAGAGGTCACAACAGCATGCATTAGTTTGTCACCTCAGTCTGGTTCAAGAGTTCAAGGTCGTGTTTTTACTGTAGAGAGGAAGAGAGGAGAGACTCAACACATCAGGCAGCATAAAGGTGTGAGGGGGAGTTGTTCACTAAACCAAACGTGTGAACTGGTCTTTATAACATTTAGATCAGAAACAAAGAGAAAACAGTCTGTGGGAGATGAGATAAAACTTCTGCATTTCAAAACCTCACTGTTTCTAAACTCACAATTGCAATTGTGGTGATCAGTGTTGGTTTGATAAAGAAGAACAAGTGATTGTACCATCATTGTTTCACTCCATTCTCACAAACCAAAGCACGTTTCAGTGGTTACAACAGTTTGATAGAGCTGTGCTGGTTCACACATTCTCACCACATACTTCCCCTTCACTTCTCAGACCAACAGAGACATCATCTCCTCAAGCAGCGGGTTTCAAAATGAAACTCAAGACCAAAAAGCTTCAAGTGTCACAAACCAAGACACATTTAGACATTTATCTACAGGCACAATCTTCACACGTTTGACTTCCTCCATGAAAACACATCCATGTTTCATCTGCTCAGAGGGACTGGACCTTATATGGACCTTAAAGTTACACCAGAGATGATCACGTGTTTCAAGTCCTATTCAAGTCTAAAATCTTTGAGCCAAAGTCCAAGTCTCAAGTCTCCAACTTCAAGGGATGGGGATGGGAATCAAAAACAAATTCTTAAGAATCAAAAACAACTCCCTCAGAGAATCGATATCATCAGTCTTTTTCTGATCAGTTCTCTTATCAGTTCCTTCTTCTCTGTTCTGTGTACATTAAAATTAAAGACGTCCCGCTGTCATCAGAGGCAGCCAGCAGAAATGACAACAAAGAAGTCCGTTAAACAGAAAGTAAGCACAGGGTCTTCAAGCCCAATCAGGAGAGCCACATGTTCTGTAGTTCAGAGGCAGCACATTATGGAAGATAATCCAGCTCTGACACTTTCAGGGCTCACCTGAAGGTGTGGTCCAGGACAAACCAGATCTGAGACCACAAACATCTGTTTTTAATGTGAGTGTGAGCACATCTGTGTGAGTGACTTCATACTGCAGAAATAATTACATCTGTGGATGTTCACCATGAGCAGTGATGAGCACAATCATGTCTGTTTATGCAAACCTGTGTATGATAATTGGGATGGGCAAGATTGGTGTTCCTAATAAAGTGGCCTCTGATTATGGTTATCTAATAGTTTATAGTTATCAAAGTATTAAACTTCCCGCTCATCTGAGTCATTCTTTTAACACCTCTGTGAAAATGATCAGGCTGTGATCCAAATGAGTCTCCTGACGTAAGAACAAACCACATTTTTAACAAAACTGCATTTTCAGACTGAAAAAAAGAAAAATGTGCTCATTTTTGTTGATCAGGAGAAATTCACAGAGAGAGAGAGAGAGAGAGCACGCTGACTGAAGACATTTGAGGAAGTGACACCATCTCTGAAAAAGGGAGGAGGTTCATCCTGCCTTTATAAAGTCTGATTTAGACTCTGATGAAGTTTAAGAGAAGAGGACAGAGTCATGAAGAAGTTTATGTGGATTGGGATTTGTTTCCTCCTCACAGCTCTGCCTCAGTTCACTGGTAAGAACATTTCTGTCACACTTTCTATTCAATCAGGAAACTGGAGAGAAGCTTCACTCATTTAAGAAAACTGAATGCGTTCATGTGTTACAGCCATGACCAGAGGAATGATCAGGACTTATTCTCAACACACACTTTATTAGGTACACACATTCAACTGATCACTAACACAACTAGATTATCAATCACATGACAGCACCTTAATGAATTTATGCACGTAGACATGGTCAAGACAACCTGCTGAACTACAAACGTATTTTCATGATTATTCAATTTTTCAAGTTAACAACCTTTATGTTTCTTGATATAAAACATCTCTTTGTCAGTTTTCAATCAAATACCAGAGTTTTCTGATTGAACAAAGAGAAGAAGAAGAAAGAGACACATTTTTATCATGTGTAACTGTTCCACATGTGGATGAAGTAAGGGGCTGATTTAACCCCCTGGATTTATCAATAACAGTAATGTCAACATCCTGTTTACTGAGTTAAGTTTTGTCCTGTCTCTTTGTTTAAAGTATATTTGTCTCATCTAACCTGGCAGAGCAAGGTGTACCTAATAAAGTGGCCAGAGAGGGGATGGTATTTGTTTCAGCTGATTATTTGTGTTATTTTTTTCCACAGAAGCATACACAGGAAAACCTCTGACTGCCAAATCTGGAGAAGACGTCACTTTGCCATGTGAAAACTCAGGAAAACCTCAGAATAACTGTAAAGATACGACAATATGGAACTTTGCAGCTTCTGGAAAAGGAACAGTCGAGCTGATCGAATTGGGGAAAATCAAAGATGTTGGAGCTAAAAAAAACAGACTGCGTCTTACTAAGGACTGTTCTCTGGTCATCAACAACATCCAAGAGGAGGATGCTGGACGTTATTACTGTCTACAGTACACGCCTGACAGACATGATCCTGAATCTTTCTTTCAGCTCAGTGTTTCTGAAGGTGAGTTTGTTTCTTCTTTTGGGTGGTGGTCTATCAGGACTGGCAGGGTCTTCTCTGCTGGTCTTGACTCAGTCACATTCATAAACTTGATGATGATTTTGTCTTCATTAATATCAGATCTATCATAGAACACTGTCAGCATGAATTTCTCTCCTGAATCTTGTCTCTCTGCAGTAAGAAGGTGGCTCTGCCTCCAGTGCAGAGGTCTCATCTCTAAACGTCTCATCTATTAACTGCTGCTCACCAATTTACAGGCAAAGTGTGAGATCCATCCAGACAAACCTGGAAGTCAAATGTGCACACCTGTAGGCAAACTCTGAGCCAGGATACGTACCTGCTAGCAGCAGGGATGAACCATGTTATTGATCCCATATCTGCATTTTCAGATATTGAAACTTATGTCCATATTTACAGCCAATGCATCAGCTGGAGTATCAACATGATGGACTAATGTCCCATGATGCTTCACCTGATCATCTCTGCATGGGTTCATTTAAAATCAACAGTGTTCTGTTTTCACCTCCACCAAGGAGGTCATGTCCAAGCTGGAGTCTGCCTGTCTGTCTGTCTGTGAGCAAAAGAAAAAGTTCTGCACAGATAGAGAGCTGACCTTTGTGACTGTGGCTCGTGTTCAGAATAAGCCATGTACGTCATACAGCCCCCTTAAAAACCCTGAACTGTCCCTTTAAAGTGAAGTGAATATCTGTGGTTACTCACACAGACAAACAAAGATGCTGACCTGCAGAGTGAAGAGAGAGTCTCCACGAGAAAAGCAGGAAACAAGCCAAAGTCTGTTTACTATTTCTGTTCATACTGAGGACTGTTGAGTTGTGTTCATCTGCTTTAGGTGAGGACACCAAGAAAACAACACCAGCAACAACATCTGCAACAACAAAATTCAGCACAACTTCACAATCTGATACAACAATGAATGCAAAGAGAGATGACTCAAATATTAAAGGTAAACACATTTTTAAAAAAAACAATTAACACTGTCGTTTTTTCATTTGTTTGTCAGTCAGCAGGATAACTCAGAAAGTTCAAAACAGATTTCGAAGTAATGTTCAGGGAATGTTACTGTATTATTTAGTTGAGCCAACATAGTTTTGAGTAGTTTAAACCTCTAAGTGAGTTAATTACGAGGCTTTTCAGTTTCACCATGTAATAATGCTGTGTACCAGCTACCGTCCGTCCCTGATATCTCCCCCCAGGGACGAAGCTCCAAGTTCCTTTATTGGCTCTCATATTTACAGAGACATGGGCCTCCAGCACCCCCACTTCAAAAATCATGTTCATCAGCTCTGTTTCTCTGTTTGATAGATGGTTCAGCTCGTCCTCTGGACATGGTCATGTTGACTCTGCGTGTGTTTGAAGTCCTCCTGCTGACTGTGATCACTGTTCTCCTCTTCAGAGCTCAAGGTGAGAAAATCAAACCAACATTTATCCAAACGTTTGACCATCATGTGTTCAGCAGAGCTCAAGTCTTTCTGTGTGTGATTTTCAGTGAAGCGGGGATCATCTGCTGGAAACACAGTGAGTTACAGATCCAGACTGAAGTGAACTGATGTGTTCAGATGAAGAACCACAGTCTTCCTCACATGCTGACTCAGATGTTTTCTATCTGACAGGAGTGTGACGGAGATGACTGCACAGAGGATTATGACGATATTGGAGAATCTTCTGCTTCTGTCAGATTTCACCGATCCAGCAGTTAAACACAGACATCAAGTCCAAGCATGAATTCATCACCTCAGTGTAACTTTATTGTCCACAGACATGAAGCCAGTTTAATGAGTTTGAAGTCAGCAGATGACCATGAGCCAGAGAAGAATATGAAGCTAATACTGGACTGAAAGTCCATCAAGCAGACACATGTTTGAGCTGTTTGTAAAATAATACTGTCTTCAATAATCACTGAAAGAAATATTTTATTTTTGATCTAGAGTTGTAAACATTTTTATGACATTTATTGCATCAACCCTTCTCTTTCTACAGCATTTACAAACATACTGCCTATGTACATATATATGTGCATAAATTAGGGCTGGGTCATTAATTCAGTTTCAATTTCAAGGAGGGCTGAAACAATTCCTCTGAACCGGGTAATGCATCACAAAAAATGTTGCAGTCTGGACCACTAAACAGCGCACAGTGTCTGACACACACGGTCATTTCAATCAATCAAACTTTATTTATAGCACTTTGCATACAACATATGTAGCATTTCTAGGGAGCAATGCACCTGCTGCTTCTGCTGCTGTGTGGCTGGAACATAGGTGTGAGGCGCAAATTGTAAAATCATGCAGGAAGAGAAAAGAGGGACAGAAAGAACAGAGCCTGCAATGGAAACTGAAGAAAGTATCTCAAGTGTGGGATCATTACAATATGAGATGAACAGGAAAAAGTGCAGTGTGTCTGTTGTCAGAGGGAGTTAGCTTAGCATTTTAGCACGCTGTCAATGCTGCAGCTCCTCAGCAGTAAACATCTAGTCAGTGCAACAAATCCGCAGACTGGAAAAACAGGCTAACACTCACAATACATCAGCAGAAGCAGTTAATGTGATCAATCACTGAGTCTAGCGAATAGCTAAATTTGACTATGGCTCTGTGTAAAGGCTGGTTAGAACATAATCAACGTGATGGCTTCTTGCCTTGTATTATGTGCAAATACTTTTCACATCCATTAACTTTCCTTTTAATTTGATTACAGTGAGTAGAACAGGAAACACTGACAGTGAGTAGAGGAAGCAGATGTAGGGCATCCTTTAATAAATCAAATTATGTAATGTACATAAGCTAGTAGAATTATCTTGGTATCTAAGTGTGATACTATTTGAGCCTAGAAATAAAAAAAAGCTAAATAAGATCCTCAATATGGTAAGACATTTTGTTACAGCAGTAAAAGCAATAATACAGCAAAAAGAGATAAGCATGAAATAAAAACAATAAAAAAACTAAAAAGGACAAAAAAGCAAGATATGACCCAGAGAAATATAAAACTCCAATTACAATATAACCAAAACTAATTTTAAAAAAAGTTCTAAAATATTTACACCATGGCACAAAGTAAAATAATATCATCAGATTAATTGTAACTGGTTTAGTGCTCACTGCAGAGACACTTATCATTCTAACTAAAGAGCCTGTTTATCCATTTAAGTTTTTACTGGATGTTTGAGTTGTACATTTTTAACATTTTAGCTGAAGAGATGTCGGCCTTCTCTCTGGTATATATAAAAAATATTTGAAAAATTCTAAACCTGTGTCTCATTCTCAAACTCATGACCTGGTTGCTCATAATAATCTTCAGACCTTGTTGTGAGCATTTCATGAGGGAACTACTTTTTACCAGCACAAGAATATGGAATTTGATTTTGGGATCCTGTTTATACTCAGAATGTTCAAAAAAGAAAAATTAGTTGTGAATTTAAGAAGCCTGGATTATTTTCAGTTTTGTATGTTACAGATGTTTTTCAATCAATCCATCAGTCCATCTTTATTTTTAGCGCACCAATTCATAAGTGTTATCTCAAGACACTTCACAACAGAGCGTAAAACTCTTCATTTTGTGGATACACATATATGAATCGATACATATATACATATAAAGATACACATATACATTTATATACAAATATATACATCCAACACCCTACATGAATCCATATAGTCAATCATGAATCCTCCATCATGGTTCAAGAAAAAACCTTCAGTTAAGCAGCAGGAAATCTTGAATGTGGATCCCAGTCTCATGATGAACAGCAAATCCACACGATGCTGTGTTGGTGTGAGGGCAAAGGAAGGGAGGTAAGAGGAGACAAGTGGGCTAAAGTAAGGACTAAAGTTAGTGACAGATCCATGAACCATAGACCTGTCGTCTGATTTATTAGAGGTTAGCCTCTTGAGATGGTACAATTCATTTTCAGGAGGGTCCTCATGTCTAAAAGGTTGTGGTGGTAATTTTGGACACTGATGCTATTAGCCAGAGCTATTTTTACTCAAAAGTTTTTATGACTGATAAAAAAAAGTCCAAATTTCATATTAAAGTCCAACCTTATGTCATAATTCTTACTTTCACTTACGATTTCTGACTTTTTTCCCAAGAATTCTATTTAATCTCAGAATTTGGACTTTTTTCATCAACGTTCTGGTTTCTTTTTGCTGTCTTATTAAAAAGTTCAACCTTTGGTTTTATTTTTTTGTTCTTGATAATTTATCCTTAAAGGTACAGTGTGTATTATTAAATGCTATCTAAAATAACAGACTTGGTAAAAATGGAATAGATTACTTAAAATTATATTTAAATTTGTTTCTAATCAGCCTTAAAAAATTAATGGTTTGTTTTCGTTACCTTAGAATAAGTCATTTATATCTACATAGGAGCAGGTCCTCTCTTATGGGGGCTTCCATCTTGTGTCGCCATCTTTTCGATCCGTAACTCAGAACGGACAAACTAAACGCTTTCGCGTTTTTGTTGACGCCTACCGGAAATGCACAGTTGTGAAATAGACGAAGAAGAAGAGAGTGATTACCAAGCAGCAGTGCTAATACAAACAAACAAACATGGAGGACCACACGTACAATTTGCCATCAGTGGAGCGTGAATCATTGTCAAAGAAACGAAAACGCGACGAGGCCAAACGCAATCAGGACAGGCTACGACAACAAAACAGGGTCAACATCGGCGCTGCCTTTCCCAGATGGAAGTCCCTGAAGGATAAGTTTGCAGACAGACGCAGAAGTTGCCTGTTTTTTGCTGGACAGGTAAGACTAAGTGTCGAATTGTACTCTTATATGGAGCTGAATTTATTTGTTTACTTTGGGGAGAAGTTGGAGTAAGACACAGAGAGTGTATCTGCTATGCGAGGCTTATTTCATGGCCACAAGCATTTTGAAATGATTGTCTCTTCCAAACGACCGGTGTGAGCGTTAGCAAGACTGAAAGACAATAGGGAGACAACGTCATGCTAAAACTCAACGATTTATTCATTTTCTGTGGCAGTAAGACAAAACATAGGCTGATAACTAAGCTATATACATATGCTAATGTTAGCATGTATTACCAAACAATAAAACACTTAAAATTTCTCTGTAACTTGTAAGCTGTAACCCTAACCAAGTAAAAAAATTACATCTGCACCTCATCACTTGAGTTTTGTGATATGCTGGAAGCACTTGTTGACGACGCCATGTTGAAAAAACACTTTTTGTCCTTGGAAGGCCACCGTAGCTCCAGAGGTTCTCCGACAAGAAGGGGGGAGTGCCGGAGTGCTGCAATCTCAAACCTCACCTTTAGATGCCGCTAAAAACTACACACTGTGCCTTTAATAAAAACCTTTACGGACATCAGGACTCTCTTGAAACGAGATGCCACAGCTCCAGAGGCAAACCTGGAATAAATCTAAATTCAGCAGAGACAAATATGATAAGGACAGATTTATGATCTGGGTTTCCATTAGGTTGTTGCAGTCATAAATTCTTGTTTTCTTGTCCCGTTGTTTATATATATATATAGGAGGATGTAATCAGACTGCAGTGGAGGCACTATTACACCCCCATCGAGCTCATAGTCGTGCCCATTTTCTTATGCACAACCAATCCACTGAGATTTTGCCTTTAGCTTCCATTAGCATGATGTCATTGAGATTAATCTGAGGCCTCAAAAGAGCCACAAACCACATGTCCTCTCAAAAAAATCAACATTGTCTTCATAAATAACAATTAAAGCTAATTTAGACTAACAACCACATACGTAGATGATCCAATCAGAGCACAGTCCCTGAACTGGACCCTGATTGGCTGAAATCAGAGTCTCTGCTAGATTATCCTCAAGGCTTAATTCAGAACAAGGGGAGGGTGAGGCGGTGTAGGCAATGTAGGAAAATGCTAAAGGTACTGAGGCCTCCAGGGGGCGCCACAACATCAGAAAAAAATTCACCTACAACAAAACTACTTATTAGTATAAACTCTTGAAATGGAAAAGCTCACACTGATTCAAATGTAAAGCAATATCCAATTAATATTACTACATTAAAGTAAATTGACATGTTATTTGATTAAATTAAAGGCAATGGTAAAAAAAAAAATGCTGTTAAAATTCTGTGGAACAAGGTTAAACAGGTCTGGATTAAATCCAACTAAATATGGCAACATTGACACCTGCTGTCATTTTATGTAACTACAGCTCTGTCTCAGAGTAGAGATGGCAGTGCATTATGGGTAATTCCTCACAGGTGACATGTCTAAAATGGTCTCTGAGAATGTACAATTCATGACTGCCAACTTCAAAAAACATGGAGTGAGATTTGGTGGAGCCAACCAAAATTTTGCCACATACAAGGCAGGAAAACATTTTGTGTAGGTTTAATCAGACTATAAAACACTAAGAAGTAACATAATGGTGCAACTGCAATCAACTCAGGAAAAGATAAAAATCAAAGAAAAATAAATGCTATATATTTTGCTGTGTTGTCTGGTACTTCCTCAAATGTTCTACATAGTGATATAAACAATAACTGTGATTATGTCATTGTTTCCAATAAGTCTGTATCCTACCTGTCTACAGGTTTGTTCATGCACAACCATCAATTCCAAGACCAGCATTTTGCATCGCTCTGATCACAACTACAGCAGATTTACAAGAACTAAAAGCTCAAAACAAGTCCTGTAACCAGAAGAAATACTTTAATAGATAACCAAACTAAATCCAACTATTCTTCAAAAAGATTTTGAATCAAACTTTCAACAAGCAGCAAGAAAAATCAAATCTGAATATGTCACAAAACTTAAAAATGCACAAACACAATCAACCCCTTAGAGCCCGTTTTATCATATTTGATACATACTTTCATGATGCATTCATTTAATCAATATGATAAATAAACTGCTAAAAAAAACATCTGAATACAACCAGAAAAATGACACAAATGTCCTCAACTGGATTATAGTTGTCAACAAAACCTGATATACAAAAAATATATTGAATTTTATAGAAATTTTGATTATGTTGGATGTCAGTAGAAAGTGAAATAAACATTTCAGCTCAAAAAATTGAATTTTCTGGCTATTTGTGCTTTCAGGCTTTAAAGGATTAAATTATGAAGCGCAATTGAATATGCATAATTAGCCTAGATTGAATTTTCCTTTAGGAAATAAAAAATGTTTTGGCATCGTGTAGGCCACAAGTCCACAGCACTATGAACTAACCAGTAAAAAAAAGAAGACTAAATTACTGTTAACACTGGTGATTTTTATTGTTGAACATTAAAATGTATATAATGATGCTATGATACTGGATCTCGAAGTCAAAGTTATACCAACTTTATTTTAAATCAATAAATCTAGAATAGAACATTAAACCAACACTATGTAGTTTTTCAAACATAATATAATCGTTTGATATTCATTGTGATGGTCCACCACTTTACAATTGTGAAGAATAATTTGACCTTTGTACATATTTTATGTATTCAACTTTTGTACATATTGTATATATTCTTTTCATGTATTTGACTCTTTATCCTGTCATGTAATCATGCTTGTAATCATTGTCTAGCTTATGCTCCTACACAAACACAGCACACACCCACATACTTAGAATTTTTTAAGCACATGCCATATATGCTGATTCACTAAAACTCCGTATCTGACCTCGGTGTGGAGGCTGTCTTTCGACCTCTTATCTGTTGAGGGACATCTTCCATACCAGTTCAGTCTGGCTCATTCCAAGACAGTGAGGTACGGAGGTCAACACACACACACACCTTTCTTGACACTGTCATAAATAGAGACAGAACATGACGCATCTTCAGTTTTCAGCATCCAGCATCTTGTTGACATGTTGTAAACTCCGGCACTGTATCAAACCTCATCATTTTTGCCTTCAGTTGTCTCATCATCATTTTTCCTTTTTGGAGTTATGTCAGGGGTTTTTTGGTACGGACCTTACTGAGTTTTTTTGTCGTGAAGGGACAAAATCCTGACAACAATGGAGTTGAATGACACCTCTGTCGTGGTCTGGAGTGGTCTGTATCCTTTTCACTGGCGCTATGTAACTTTGAGGAGGATGGTGGGAACCCTGCCACACTAAAAAACTACACGTTTGGACTGCTATACGGCATACGTCACTTCCCCCGATTCCTGTTTTGTTTAAAACACGGAAGTCTCAGCGAAAGCCAATCGTTAATGCCGAGCTGTAACCATGGCGGAGGCAACAAAGAACGTAATGAATAGAAAGTTTTGTCGGAGGATACAAAACAAAGAAAGCGAGAGAAAAACAAGCTGAATGCTCGGACCAGAATAAACATCGGTTCGGCGTTCACTCGCTGGCGTGAAATAAAAGACGAGGAGGGATGTCCGACTACTGTCAGGTATGTTGGGCGACTAATTTATGACGAAGTTCCTCAAAAAAACTTGACAGGAAAAAAGTACAGCACAACAAATCCAGAGCGTACCAGTATGTAGTTTGGTTTAGACCTATTTCAAGTGTGTGATAACGCCAGTTCATCCTGTCTTTACTTTTATTTACTTTATCGCTTCAACAGGGTGGGGGCAACTTCACGGTAATAAAACCAAGTTGAACGATTTTTAACATCGTCTTTTAGTCAAAAATAAATACATTATCTCGTTGCTATCCATCCTACAAACAGCCGCTGAAGACAGAAGAATACTTTTGAGCGAAGTCCTGGCTTCTGTGATTCGCCTACAAAACAAACGCACGCGAACGGCAGATCTGTATCCTTACGACAGTATGCGCGCTAGAGCTCATGGGTAGTTGAGTTCATTCTCCGTTCAAGCAGGAATCTTATGTAGTGCTGCTTTAAATTCAAAGAAATAATAGCCTTCATAGATGAATTTATAAATCTGGACAGGAATATGTCACTACAGAAATCTTAAACAGTGTCATATTTGTGTCATAAATGAGAGGAGGAGGATGTCAGACCATATTTTAACAATTAACACCCTTTTAATTAGCTTAAATACCGTGCCATGTGTATTTTAAACATGCCAGCAGACTTCAGACAAAGAAGTTGAAGTGTTGCTTTTCATGTTCTGAGTGTGAACAAGTGGACTGATACAGAACTTAATAACTGAGGATGGCAGGGAGAGGGGGTGAAAATCAATCTTTCAATGGCTAAAATATTCAAATAATGTTTTTATAAGTAGCGTGACTTGTATTGTACTATAACCAAACGTAACTATACTAGTAAAAAACTTTTATTTGTATTGACAATGGGGTTTTTGGGGAGGACAACTTTACAGATGGGGGACATGACCAGTGGTGTAGTCTGGTTTGTTCTAGTGCAGCCTGAACCCCTTCAGACACTTGACCTCCAGCCATGTACCCCCTACTCTTGCACACTT
This sequence comes from Scarus forsteni, assembly GCA_036419115.1. Lineage (NCBI taxonomy): Eukaryota > Metazoa > Chordata > Actinopteri > Labriformes > Labridae > Scarus > Scarus forsteni. The sequence goes on from JAZDUH010000425.1 coordinate 9,375,347, forward strand.
GGAAAGATAAAGAAATGTGTCTGTAAGCCTGCAGCCACCCCCACCTCCCACATTTAACATGCACACCATACAAATAAAATCTCTGAAAGTGAACTGTTTCTCACTAAATAGATTTATTAACCAGTAATGTCAGTGGGTAACACCAGTTCACTTTGACAAAGAAATGTATTTTTCTGAAACATATTCAGTTATGAACTTGAAGCTGTTACAAACTCACAGCAGCTCTAATGAGAAGGATGTCTGACTGAATATGTTACTATAAGAATCTTAGATAATTCAGGACAGATTTCCTTCTCCAAGATGCCTCATAAATCCATCATCCAGCCTCTCTGCCAACACTTCAGGCCTTTATCAAATCTCACAATACAAACATTTGCCAGTTTGAACTTCAACTACTGAAACAACTGGTTGAAACCTGACGGGTACTCCCGTACCCGCAACATCACTTTGTGTACCTCTGGGGATAAGAGTTTCCCAGTTTGGGAATCACTGTTCTAAACTCTGACATACTCTGATGGATGTTTGTCCTTTAGGGCCTCCATACACTGAAGACATTTTTGCCACATTTTACCTGATTTATGCACTGAAAACAGCTCTGAGACCCCCTGACGAGCCTCCACCCACAGATTGAGAACCACTGCACTAATAGATTGTATCCGAAGCTTGATCCTTCAAAGATTATTCGAACATCATGGGGAATAAGTGATGCAGGAAACCTCAGGATGAAATTATCATTTCTAAAACAGTGAGTGAAAACAGCAGCTCAGAGCTGGACTGATGAAGAATGTTGAGCTTTAATTCATCAACAGGCTGACTTGTGATTTTTTAAGTCTTTGTGTTCTCTTAAACTGTGCACATGAGCTATAGACCAATCCTACGGCTGATCTGTGGGCTACCATCACTGTGGTGGTGGAACAGCACGTCTACTACTGTCACAATCTCAGCTTCAGCCTCAGCCTCATCCGTAATCTGTCACTCACCTGCTCCACTCTAATCAGTGCTGACTCACCTCACCTGTGCCGCCGCTCACACCTGCACCTCATCTCCCGTAATCAAGCCAGCTACAAAAGCCCCAGCTCCACACTCACACTCAGTCGTTGTCAGACTGTCGCCGACTCATGCTGAAAGGTCCAGACTTGTTTCCCGGATTGATCACCCGTTGCCAACTAGTTTCGCCCCAGACTCTGCCTCATACGCCTGACCTCGCCTGACTCCAAGGTATCGACTAGCTTCTGTCCTGCATTCACCCGCCCGATCCTGCTGCAGTCCCCTGTTGCGAATCCTGTCTGATCTACGCCAGACCCACGCCTGGTATCTGATCCTGCTTCCGCCTCCTGTTGCCGAATCCTGTCTGATCTACGCCAGACCCACGCCTGGTATCTGATCCTGCTTCCGCCTCCTGTTGCCAATCCTGTCTGATCTACGCCAGACCCACGCCTGGTATCTGATCCTGCTTCCGCCTCCTGTCGCCGAATCCTGTCTGATCTACGCCAGACCCACGCCTGGTATCTGATCCTGCTTCCGCCTCCTGTTGCCGAATCCTGTCTGATCTACGCCAGACCCACGCCTGGTATCTGATCCTGCTTCCGCCTCCTGTTGCCGAGCCTGTCTCTTCTACGCTTGTGCCATTCGCCTGGTGTCTGACTCGCCTGTCCTCGACTCACGAGCTCGCCTGAACCACATCACCGAAAGTGTTTCCCTAACGCCCAATCGCCAGTGTGTGAGTCAAGCCTGCATCACCTTCTCCTTAAAAGAACTGGAGTGAGCTTCTGCCTGTGCTTCTCCTGGGTGGCTTAGTCGGTAAGGCGTCCGCCACGGATCAAGTGGTCACAGGATCGACTCCCGCCAAGCCACAGCCTGTTTCCTGTCTCTGCCTGTGTGGCTCTCCGTTTTGGTCACCTCCTTGTTTGCTTGTCGCGGGTTGAAGCCCCGCCAAGACGCAGCTTCTCTCCGCTAAAAGACCGTGTGAGTGGCCACCTCTTTGTTTGCTGTCGCGGGTTGAAGCCCCGCCAAGACGCAGCTACACTGCTAAATGACTGTGTGAGTTGTCACCTCTTTGTCTGCTGTCGCGGGTTGAAGCCCCGCCAAGACGCAGCTATACCTCTAAAAGACTGTGTGACCTGTCGTCTAAGAAGCTCCGGGATTAGCTCAGTTGGGAGAGCGCCCGGCCGCAGATCACCTGGTCGCGGGTTCGCACCCCGCTCAGAATTGTTTCTGGTTGTGCTGTTAAATAAAGACTGTTCATTCCTAACTTCACATACTTGCTTCTGGGTCCTCACTGTCAACGTTACAGTACAGTCTGACCAAAGGATGGACCCAGCGAGTAGTTCACCATCTGCAATGGACAGACTGGAGAGAGTAGAAGAAGTGGTGGCTCATCATGAGGGACTGATTGCTACAGCCACCACTCATCTACAGGGGGCGGTAGATACTCTCACTCGAACTGTCACAGAACTGGCCTCCAGATATCAAGTTCCACCACCCGTTCCAGAACCTGCATCGATCACTCTGCATCCTGCCCTGCCCGACGCTCCAGAGCCACGAGTGGGCTCTCCCGAACGCTACGATGGAGATCCTGAGGTCTGCGCAGCGTTCATCACCAACTGCACCCTGCTCTTCGCCCTTCAACCTCGCACCTTCTCCTCAGAAGCCGCCAAGGTGGCCTACACCATCAATCATCTGACGGGGCGTGCGAGACTCTGGGGGACTGCTGAGTGGGACCGTCAATCTCCTGCATGTTCCAACTTCCTCACCTTCTCTGCTGAGCTTCGGAAAGTGTTCGGCCAGGATTCAGACAGAGCTGGGGTGGCTGCTGGTCTCCTGAGGCTCCAACAGGGTCGACGGTCGGTAGCGGATTATTCCATCGACTTCCGCACCCAGGCCAGTCGCAGTGGGTGGAACTCTTCGGCTCAGATTGACGCCTTTGTCCACGGCTTGGCCGATTACGTCAAGGATGGTCTGGTCCCACATGAACTACCTTCGTCCCTGGATGACATCATCGCCCTTGCCACGAGGATTTGATCTCCGCATCAGAGCCAGAAGAGGAGCCAAGAGTCTGGTGTCAACTCGTCAGCCCGTTCTTAGTCCACAGGCCAAGACTCCACCTCGACCATCCTTCTCTGCCCCTGATCTCCTCCGCCTTCGAGCTACTGCAGGGCTCAACCGTCTTCACGAAGCTTGATCTCCGCAACGCCTACCACCTCGTCCGCATCAGGGAGGGGGACGAGTGGAAGACGGCGTTCAACACCCCCATCGGCCACTATGAGTACCTAGTGATGCCGTTTGGACTGACCAACGCTCCTGCAGTCTTCCAGGCGCTGGTGAACGACGTGCTGAGGGACATGCTGAACCAGTTTGTCTTTGTATACCTGGATGACATCCTGATTTTTTCCAAAAACCTCAGTGACCATGTTCACCACGTCCAGTCAGTTCTGCAGCGACTCCTCGAAAACTCCCTTTTTGTGAAGGCCGAAAAGTGCGAGTTCCATGTTTCCACCGTTTCCTTCCTGGGCTTCATCGTCTCCAAAGGGCACATCCAACTGGACCCGGCGAAGGTCACTGCTGTAACCTCGTGGGTCTGCTCCTGAATCCCGAAAGCAGCTACAACGATTCCTGGGATTCGCCAATTTCTACCGCCGTTTCATCAGGAACTACAGCACTGTTGCTGCTCCACTCACAGCCCTCACCAGCAGCAAGAGATCTTACCTCTGGTCCCCTGACGCCGATGCTGCCTTCCAGACCCTGAAGGAGAAGTTCACCTCTGCCCCTATCCTCCGAATGCCTGATCCTGAACTCCAGTTCCTGGTGGAAGTGGACGCCTCTGATGTGGGAGTTGGGGGCGTCCTATCCCAACGCTCTGCTGATCACAAGCTCCACCCCTGTGCCTTCTTCTCTCGTCGCTTGACACCCGCCGAGAGAAACTACGACATTGGCAACAGAGAACTCCTGGCTGTTAAACTCGCGCTGGAGGAATGGCGGCACTGGCTCGAGGGGACCAAGGACCCGTTTCTGGTATGGACAGACCACAAAAACCTCGAGTATATCAAGACTGCTAAAAGGCTCAACACCCGTCAGGCCCGGTGGTCCCTGTTCTTTTCCCGGTTCAATTTCACCCTGTCCTACCGCCCTGGTTCCCGGAACACCAAACCGGATGCCCTGTCACGCCAGTATCTCCGTGATGACGACAATCAGGAGAAACCTGTCCCCATCCTGGCCTCTCCCTGTGTCATCGCCACTCTCACCTGGGACATCGAGGAGAGAGTCAAAGCCGCCACCCAGGACCAGCCAGGTCCCAGTTCCTGTCCTCCTCGCTGTCTCTTCGTTCCTGAGGCTCTTCGGTCGGAGGTTCTGCAATGGGCCCATGCCTCCAACCTGTCCTGCCACCCCGGTTCCCGTCTGCATCCAAGAGGTCCTCCTCCAGAGATTCTGGTGGCCCACACTTGAGGAGGACACACGGATTTTGTCAAGGCCTGCCAAACCTGTAGCCAGCACAAGTCCTCCCATCAAGCTCCTGCTGGTCTCCTCCAACCTTTGTCCATCCTCATCGCCCGTGGTCTCACATCTCCATGGACTTTGTCACCGGGTCTGCCTCCCTCTGATGGACACACCACCATCTTCACGGTTGTCGACAGATTCTCCAAGATGGCACACTTCATCCCTCTGCTCAAACTCCCGCCTGCCAAGGAGACGGCTCAACTGGCTCCCTTCAACACGCCTTCCGGCTACATGGTCTGCCTCTGGACGTGGTTTCAGACCGTGGCCCCAGTTCTCTTCTGCCTTTGGAAGGAGTTCTGCCGCCTGTTGGGAGCCACTGCCAGTCTGTCCTCAGGCTTCCACCCGCAGTCCAATGGGCAGACCGGAAGGATGAACCAGGAGATGGAGACGGCTCTTCGTTGCACCGTATCACAGAACCCATCATCCTGGTCCCAGCAGCTCCTGTGGGTTGAGTACGCCCATAACTCCTTGGTTTCGGCTGCCTACTGGTCTGTCCCCTGCTCCAGTGCGCCTATGGTTACCAACCTCCGTTGTTCCCAGCCCTGACAAAGATGTCACCTGTCTGCCTGCCCTGGACTTCGCCTGCTGCCGGAGAACTTGGGCCCGAGCCAGAGTGGCTCTCCAGAAGGTGCCAGGCGATTCTCCTCCTCTGCCAACGTCGATTCCTGCTCCAGTCTATCAGGTGGGTCAAAAGTTTGGCTTTCTACTAGAGACCTACCTCTTAGAGTTGAGAGCAGGAAGCTTGCCCCTAAGTTTGTGGGTCCTTTTCCCATCCAGAAAATCATCAATCCGGACGCGTGAGGTTGACGCTTCCCGGTCCATGAGGGTCCATCCCACCTTTCACGCCTCGGATCAAGCCTGTCCACGAGAGTACCCTGTCTCCGGATGTGGCTCCTCCTCCTCCTCCACGACTCATCGACGGGGTCCTGCCTTCACCATCCGCCGTCTGCTCCGTTCCCGTCGTCGAGGAAGAGGCCTGCAGTACCTCGTGGACTGGGAGGGTTACGGGCCGGAAGAGAGATCCTGGGTACCTACCAGAGACATCCTGGACAGGGATCTCATCAGACAGTTCCACGAGGACCACCCGGAGCAGCCGTCCTTGAGAAGGCGTGGACGCCCGTCGCTGCATTCTCCTCCTGTCAGTTCCGTTAATCCGCCCACTGCTGAAGAGGAAGAGGAGGAGGCCCCTGATCCACCGGATGTCCGTGATGACTCCGCCTCGGAAGAGTACTAGGCACTCTTCCCACCCCTCCCACCCTGGTTGATGTTGTTGGACGTCGGGAGCCGTCCCTTGAGGGGGGGGTTCTGTCACAATCTCAGCTTCAGCCTCAGCCTCATCCGTAATCTGTCACTCACCTGCTCCACTCTAATCAGTGCTGACTCACCTCACCTGTGCCGCCGCTCACACCTGCACCTCATCTCCCGTAATCAAGCCAGCTACAAAAGCCCCAGCTCCACACTCAACCAGCGTCAGACTGTCGTCGCACTCATGCTGAAAGGTCCAGACTTGTTTCCCGGATTGATCACCCGTTGCCAACTAGTTTCGTCCCAGACTCTGCCTCATACGCCTGACCCTCGGCCTGACTCCAAGGTATCGACTAGCTTCTGTCCTGCATTCACCTGCCTGTCTGAATCCCCGGCTTTCGATCCTGCTGCAGTCCCCTGTTGCCGAATCCTGTCTGATCTACGTTGTGACCCACGTCTGGTATCTGATCCTGCTTCCGTCTCCTGTTGCCGAATCCTGTCTGATCTACGCTAGACCCACGCCTGGTATCTGATCCTGCTTCCGCCTCCTGTTGCCGAATCCTGTCTGATCTACGCCAGACCCACGCCTGGTATCTGATCCTGCTTCCGCCTCCTGTTGCGAATCCTGTCTGATCTACGGACCCACGCCTGGTATCTGATCCTGCTTCCGCCTCCTGTTGTCGAGCCTGTCTCTTCTGTCCAGCCATTCGCCTGGTGTCTGACTCCCGCCTGTCCTCGACTCACGAGCTCGCCTGAACCACATCACCGAGTGTTTCCCGAACGCCTCAATCGTCAGTGTGTGAGTCAAGCCTGCATCACCTTCTCCTTAAAAGAACTGAGTGAGCTTCTGCCTGTGCTTCTCCTGGGTGGCTTAGTCGGTAAGGCGTCCTGCCACGGATCAAGTGGTCACAGGATCGACTCCCGCTCAAGCCACAGCCTGTTTCCTGTCTCGTCTGTGTGGCTCTCCGTTTTGGTCACCTCCTTGTTTGCTGTCGCGGGTTGAAGCCCCGCTCAAGACGCAGCTTCTCTCCGTTAAAAGACCGTGTGAGTGGCCACCTCTTTGTTTTCTGTCGCGGGTTGAAGCCCTGCTCAAGACGCAGCTACACTCCGTTAAATGACTGTGTGAGTTGTCACCTCTTTGTCTGCTGTCGCGGGTTGAAGCCCCGCTCAAGACGCAGCTATACCCCTCTAAAAGACTGTGTGACCCGTCATCTAAGAAGCTCCGGGATTAGCTCAGTTGGGAGAGCGCCCGGCCGCAGATCACCTGGTCGCGGGTTCGCACCCCGCTCAGAATTGTTTCTGGTTGTGCTGTTAAATAAAGACTGTTCATTCCTAACTTCACATACTTGCTTCTGGGTCCTCACTGTCAACGTTACAACTACCACCTACAGTCTGAGACAGCTGCATGGACGTTTATAATCAAAACATTACAGAACCACAAGAGTAGTGTAAACTAAGGGCTAAAACTTTTGATATATTTCACAGATAAATGATTTTAATCATGCCAAATATCTGTTTAAAAAATGGCTATGTTGCTCACCCATTTACGATTTCGATCTTTGTTCCTCTTAAACTTTGAAATGGGGGTCTCTGGTTCAGCTACAGTTGAGTGTTGTCCTCCGTTTGTTAGTTTAGAGCTGTCTTTTTGCTGTTTATTCCTCCATCGGCTCTACGTCCTCACTGCTATGAGCCTGGATAGGCTAAGCTAACCAGCTCCTAGTCATGCGTATTCAATTAGCCATGTGCTGTTTACGTGTTTGGCACTGAACAGGAGGGAGTGTCACTACATGATAGTACAAAGAGAGCTGGTCGTATAAAATACAAATAATGAACATAAAATATTGAATAGAAAAATATAGTATGTAATTGAGAATTATAATTAATTTACATGTGCGATTGGTTTGTGGGCGCGACCGTCTTGTGGTAGATGACTTCACTCCTGTCAAAAGTAGAGTAGTGCTGTAGTGCAGTAAAGTACAGTCCTGGCTGGCTGTGAGAGCAAGATGAATAGTTGGATTGATGATGTTAGACACTTCTGTTGTGGCAGCCTAAAACAGCACACATTCTTCAAGATTGTCCTGACATGTTTTAACGGTGATAAAAAAAAAGATTTTTGTTCAGTCCACTCTCCTGATCACTCGCAGTCATATGTATGCTAGCTGCCCGACTTACCACCGCAGTAATGGCGTCTCGACAACTTGGTCTATAAAGACACTGTTTGACTCGTAAAAACACACAAAGTGACTGATGGTCCCTCACTGTCCCTGCGATGCACGTCTATCTGTGTCTTTACACTTACTGGCACACAGAGGAGCGCACGCACATACGCTCAGTGAAAGTTCAAAGTCACACAACCATATCTTTATGCATATTGTAGTGGTTATGTGGTATTTCACAGCGTTCTCTAGTGGGTATCACATATACTACACCACTGGACACTAAACCTGCAACCCCCTGAGATTTGTGCCAATAACTTCAGCGTGAGAAATCAGAGGTGTGGTGTCAGAGCGTGTGAAGACAATCAAATGTGTGAGTCTCATTGCTGATGCATGCAAGTTTGCAGCCCTGACAATTATAAATGCAGCCAAACATGATGATACCTGGTTCATTGCTGAGTGACTGAACTATAATTCTGCCATTGTATTGATGAGTTAACTTTTCGTTTTTGTATATTTTATAGATTATAAAAACTTGCTAACAAGCAGCTAGCATTAGCTTAGTGCATCTTTCAGGCTGATGTGTGTGTGGTTACCTTGAAAATCACCGTTCTCCTCTTGTTTGTCTTGTTGGACATGCAGGCATGTTGTTTAGAGCCTTTACTCAGAATGTTGTGGTTTCTTAAACACAAAGGTTTATTCGTTGCATGTAGTTTGTACTAATGTAATGTCCATATTTAATGATAAAATGCAAAGTAAAAAAATATTCATTGATTTCATATTGTTGTTAAAAACAGTTAAGATAAATTTATTTAAAAGTCTATGTGATTATGTTTGAAACAGTTAAAATGACAAACACTTTTTGTTTGTTTTATTTGCATTTTTTTACACTGTTGGTGATTTGAGTTTAAAAAATATTGACTTTATTTTTAATATTTCTAAAGTTAAAACATCTGCTAATACATCTTCATGAAGGCAGGTTCATATGTGTGTGTGTGTGTGTGTGTGTGATATCAGTGGTTTTGAGGGAGTCAGGGTGGCTTCAGGGTGAGATACTAACACACATGCTCTTCTTATAAAAAAGGTTTACATTCACAAGTGACATAATAATACATGTCCATATTTAGAGGTGTGTTTTGCTACCTGTGGCTTTTCTCGAGGTCGCTTCTCTCTGATCTGAATGTCTGCCTTTGTGGCTGATGTGAGTATGCAGGGAGTCAGAGCTAGGCAAGATCAAGAATCAGACAACTGAGAAGATCAGAAGAAGATCAGGACAGCCTGATCACAGAATGACAATCAAACCACCCAGAGGTCACAACAGCATGCATTAGTTTGTCACCTCAGTCTGGTTCAAGAGTTCAAGGTCGTGTTTTTACTGTAGAGAGGAAGAGAGGAGAGACTCAACACATCAGGCAGCATAAAGGTGTGAGGGGGAGTTGTTCACTAAACCAAACGTGTGAACTGGTCTTTATAACATTTAGATCAGAAACAAAGAGAGAACAGTCTGTGGGAGCTGAGATAAGACTTCTGCATTTCAAAACCTCACTGTTTCTAAACTCACAATTGCAATTGTGGTGATCAGTGTTGGTTTGATAAAGAAGAACAAGTGATTGTACCATCATTGTTTCACACCATTCTCACAAACCAAAGCATGTTTAAGTGGTTACAACAGTTTGACAGAGCTGTGCTGGTTCACACATTCTCACCACATACTTCCCCTTCACTTCTCAGACCAACAGAGACATCACCTCCTCAAGCAGCGGGTTTCAAAATGAAACTCAAGACCAAAAAGCTTCAAGTGTCACAAACCAAGACACATTTAGACATTTATCTACAGGCACAATCTTCACACTTTTGACTTCCTCCATCAAAACACATCCATGTTTCATCTGCTCAGAGGGACTGGACCTTATATTGACCTTAAAGTTACACCAGAGATGATCACGTGTTTCAAGTCCTATTCAAGTCTAAAATCTTTGAGCCAAAGTCCAAGTCTCAAGTCTCCAACTTCAAGTCTAGGGATGGGAATCAAAAACAGATTCTTAAGAATCAAAAACAACTCCCTCAGAGAATCGATATCATCAGTCTTTTTCTGATCAGTTCTCTTATCACCTCCTTCTACTCTGTTCTGTGTACTTTAAATTTAAAGACGTCCCGCTGTCATCAGAGGCAGTCAGCAGAGATGACTACAAAGAAGTCCATTAAACAGAAAGTAAGCACAGGGTCTTCAAGCCCAATCAGGAGAACCACATGTTCTGTAGTTCAGAGGCAGCACATTATGGAAGATAATCCAGCTCTGACACTTTCAGGGCTCACCTGAAGGTGTGGTCCAGGACAAACCAGATCTGAGACCACAAACATCTGTTTTTAATGTGAGTGTGAGCACATCTGTGTGAGTGACTTCATACTGCAGAAATAATTACATCTGTGTTTGTTCACCATGAGCAGTGATGACCACAATCATGTCTGTTTATGCAAACCTGTGTATGATAACTGGGATGGGCAAGACTGGTGTTCCTAATAAAGTGGCCTCTGATTATGGTTATCTAATAGTTTATAGTTATCAAAGTATTAAACTTCCAGCTCATCTGAATCATTCTTTTAACACCTCTGTGAAAATAATCAGGCTGTGATCCAAATGAGTCTCCTGACGTAAGAACAAACCACATTTCTAACAAAACTGCATTTTCAAACTGAAAAAAGGAAAAATGTGCTAATTTTTGTTGATCAGGAGAAATTCACAGAGAGAGAGAGAGAGAGAGCACGCTGACTGAAGACATTTGAGGAAGTGACACCATCTCTGAAAAAGGGAGGAGGTTCATCCTGTCTTTATAAAGTCTGATTTAGACTCTGATGAAGTTTAAGAGAAGAGGACAGAGTCATGAAGGAGTTGAGGTGGATTGAGATTTGTTTCCTCCTCACAGCTCTGCCTCAGTTCACTGGTAAGAACATTTCTGTCACACTTTCTATTCAATCAGGAAACTGGAGAGAAGCTTCACTCATTTAAGAAAACTGAATGTGTTCATGTGTTACAGCCATGACCAGAGGAATGATCAGGACTTATTCTCAACACACACTTTATTAGGCACACCTATTCAACTGATCACTAACACAACTAGATTATCAATCACATGACAGCAACTTAATGCATTTATGCACGTAGAAATGATCAAGACAACCTGCTGAACTACAAACATATTTTCATTATTATTTAATTTTTCAAGTTAACAACCTTTATGTTTCTTGATATAAAACATCTCTTTGTCAGTTTTCAATCAAATATCAGAGTTTTCTGATTGAACAAAGAGAAGAAGAAGAAAGAGCCACATTTTTATCATGTGTAACTGTTCCACATGTGGATGAGGTAAGGGGCTGATTTAACCCCCTGGATTTATCAATAACAGTAATGTCAACATCCTGTTTACTGAGTTAAGTTTTGTCCTCTCTCTTTGTTCAAAGTATGTTTGTCTCATCTAACCTGGCAGAGCAAGGTGTACCTAATAAAGTGGCCAGAGAGGGGATGGTTTTGTTTCAGCTGATTATTTGTGTTATGTTTTTCCACAGAAGCATACACAGTAAAACCTCTGACTGTCAAATATGGAGAAGACGTCACTTTGCCATGTGAAAACTCAAACAAACCTCAGAATAACTGTAAAGATACGACAACATGGAACTTTGCAGCTTCAGGAAAAGGAACAGTCGAGCTGATCGAATTGGGGAAAATCAAAGATGTTGGAGCTAAAAAAAACAGACTGCGCCTTACTGAGGACTGTTCTCTGGTCATCAACAATGTCCAAGAGGAGGATGCTGGACGTTATTACTGTCTACAGTACACACCTGACAGACATGATCCTGAATCTTATTTTCAGCTCAGTGTTTCTGAAGGTGAGTTTGTTTCTTCTTTTGGGTGGTGGTCTATCAGGACTGGCAGGGTCTTCTCTGCTGGTCTTGACACAGTCACGTTCATACACTTGATGATGATTTTGTCTTCATTAATATCAGATCTATCATAGAACACTGTCAGCATGAATCTCTCTCCTGAATCTTGTCTCTCTGCAGTAAGAAGGTGGCTCTGCCTCCAGTGCAGAGGTCTCATCTCTAAACGTCTCATCTATTAACTGCTGCTCACCAATTTACAGGCAAAGTGTGAGATCCATCCAGAAAAACCTGGAAGTCAAATGTGCACACCTGTAGGCAAACTCTGAGCCAGGATACGTACCTGCTAGCAGCAGGGATGAACCATGTTATTGATCCCATATCTGCATTTGCAGATATTGAAACTTATGTCCATATTTACAGCCAGTGTATCAGCTGGAATATCAACGTGATGGACTTATGTCCCATGATGCTTCACCTGATCATCTCTGCATGGGTTCATTTAAAATCAACAGTGTCCTGTTGTCACCTCCACCAAAGAGGTCATGTCTATGCTAGAGTTTGTCCGTTTGTCTGTCTGTGAGCAAGATAATGTTCTGCACAGATAGAGAGCTGACCTTTGTGACTGTAGCTTGTGTTCAGGCTAAGCCATGAACCTTATACAGCCCCCTTAAAAAACCCTGAACTGTCCCTTTAAAGTGAATATCTGTGGTTACTCACACAGACAAACAAAGATGCTGACCTGAGGCCTATAGCACGAAGCAGGATTAATGTCTTAGCGAGGTAACTTCAGGGTTAACCCTGATTTATCCATAGCACGAAGCCGGTTCATTTCTTATCGGGGTAGATCACCATGCTGACTTACTCTGAACGGCTAACCTGCTCTGGAGCAGGATAAGTTGGAGGTTGAATCTGATCCTGTATGATGACCCTCGCACTAGCCAATCAGCTCCTCCAAAGTGAATGGCCTGCGCTCTTCTCCTGAACCCGGTAGAAGGAGGCGCACAACTCTTGAGACGAGCATGAAGATGAGAAAGAGTGTCATAATACCGATTTGACCCACGAGATCAACCTGACAACACGCTGTGAGACGTACCAGTTCTCGTGGCCCGAAATCATCTATACCTGTGTGCTATTTTCAAGCCGTTTATTCCCCGTGTGACCCACAGGAGCGGTGCACTAACTGTCCCACTGTAATTGTGCATCGCCCTGCCATATAAACTTCACTTGCATAGCCCCTTTCATACATTCAAATGCACCATAAAGTGCTTGACAAATAAAAGGGATGTAATTCTTCTGTGAAACATCACATTATTCTATTATTCCATCATGTCATTCCTGCACCTAATTCATGTGTTTGGAGAGGGGTCCAGCTGCAAACCTCCACTCAAGGTGTTTGAGGGATTTTTTGTCTTGCTGATTTTTAAATTGTTAATTTGGGTCAGACTTCAGATTGGTTGTTTTTATGATTTAATTGAGGCAACGACTCAAATCTTCAATGTAGCTGATATGACATGAAACAGACCAACCTACCAGACGCAGTTATGCTTTTGTATTTTTTTTTTCTGCTCCCACGACCTCCTCACCACAGAGGGGTTACATCTGAGGGAATGGGATGATAATTGTCAGACATGCAACACACGTTCACAGTATATTGATTCATTAAATTAATGAGTGTCAGATTTAGCCAGTGATGAGTAATTTGTGCATTTTCATAGTCCACCACGCATTTTGTCTGTGATTGACAGCTGCTAAAGTGTTTCCTTTCTCTATTATACTGGCTTTTTCATCTTCATATTTTTACTTCATCAGACGCTGCTCTTCACGTGTGAAATACTGAGCACTGTTAGTGTATCCCCGGCGCTTCTCAGCGTGTTCTCCGCTCATGATTATAATTGGTCAGCTGCCTCTGGGCCCTCCCCTTATACATGCGCGTTCACGGCTCTTGATGAGACAATCCTGGGGGGTGTTCCACGAAGCTGGCTTAGGTCTAAGCCTGGCTTATTTTGGTCAGCTTCACTAACTTTAGTGAGAGTTTTGTTCCATCAACAAGGCTTAGGGCTAGCCTGGCTTGGTAACCATGGTAACTCAGCCAGTGCGACAAGCCTGGTCCGGGGCAGGCTAACAGTCAAGCTTACTTTAGCTCCATGTCAGAGAAGGTTCAGACGAGCTCCAGAAAGACGCCTTGGAAACTGCATGATACACATTAAATTCATCTTGATGTGTAGTCAATGATGTTCTTGTTCGGTGACATACATTCAGACCTTTTCTAAATAACGCCGGAATAACTGTGAATTAAGACATGTCAAATACTGCATTTTTCTCTGTTGCATAAGAGGCAAGGTAGGTTAGTGGTTAGGGTGCAGGGTACCAAGGTGAACATGATGTCACTTTTCATGGTGCCGTGGGTTAGAATCCACCTGCGGAAACACTTTCAAAATATAACCCAATTTTTTCCTCCTTTCACCCTTTAAAGCTGGGGTTGGCGATTTTGGAAAACTAGCATGAATTTGAAAGTAGCATCTCCTCAGGGCTCCGCCTAGCCCCACCCCCCGCTCACATGCACGCGCGCAGCCGCTATATCCAGAAGACTGATTCAACTCCAGACCCTCAGCACAACGTGTTTGTTTTACACTACACCAAGTCATGTCTCAGTCAGCACGAAGAAAACACCAAACAAACATGTAAAGTTAGTTTGTAGTCACAGCCGATGTTGATCGGGGTATAGGTAGTTCCTCTGACATTCTCCACATAGCTGTCAAATCTCCTGTTTTGGCCATGAAACTACCGTATTTTCCGTATTTTCTCCTCTTTTCTCCCGTCCTCCTGTATCAGTATTCTCCTGTAAATCTCCCGTGTGATGATATAATAATAAAAGCACTCCTCTGCCTCTCCAAACTGAACTCTGTCTCTAGCCTGAATGGGGCGGTAATGCTCCAAAATGATGGATGCCAACCACCGAAGAAGAAGAAATCTCGCGAGAACTGCCATCCATGCTACTGCAGGTGGCAGTTCTCGCGAGATTAGAGCCAACAGCGGAACAAACTTAGAAAAATAAAGAGTTTATTTTAGATTTCTTGTACATCTGTCTTAAAATGTGAGGGATACTGGAGCTTGGTTGGTGTTGTGGGACAGCTCACAGCGGACTTCCCTTATTTTCAAAGACAAAACTTGAAAGGTAAGCTTTCTCCAGCGGAGTCTTTTCCCTACACACTACATGCTACATGCTACACGCACTGTCTGTGCACGCCGGGAAAATGCACGCGCAGCAGGCACGCAGAATGGTGACGGGATTTGATTGGTGTAAAAAAAGGTATCCCGGCAAGATTATTGGTTGGTGTTTTCCCTGCTTTACTCCTGCTGTAGGTAGCGGATATTTTTCGCTCTGTTTTAAGAACACATTATGAGTTGATTACCATCGGGTCATAAAGACCATTTTAACCAGTATTACAAAAAGTGTATCTAAATCAGATCGCCAACCCTAGCTTTAAGTGCAGTCAACACGTAATAGGATAAAGGGTACAAATCGTCTTAGAAAAAAAGGTGACAGGCGAAGGTGACAACAGCCGTTTTCCATAAAGAATACCTTTCTTTTAACAGCGGTCCATTCTGATCATGATGATAATCTAAAGGTGATGCCAAATGATGAGAGAACTATTTTATTTGTGTACAAGCTCGTTCTACACTGTGTCTTCTCCCTTATTTAAATGTAGGGCACTGTAGCACTATCATCCCTAATTAAAAAATGACATCTACCCTGGAGGCCTGCGTGTTTTTTCTACTGTTTTATTCAATATTTGATGAAACATCACCACATGAAGTTGCCCATTTTGTTCTAAGTCCTACTTTGGTTTTAGGTGTTACCTACATTGCTGCTATATTCATCTATGATGGATATAAATATTTGTCAAATCAAGAACATGAAGTAGGCCTACAAGTAAAGTGAAAACCACATGAAAGACTATGCTGTTTAATATCTATCTATCTATCTATCTATCTATCTATCTATCTATCTATCTATCTATCTATCTATCTATCTATCTATCTATCTATCTATCTATCTATCTATCTATCTATCTATCTATCTATCTACATTGTAGATTCTCACTGAAGTAATGATGAAGTAATGGCCATTTGTTTCTCTTCAATTAGCTGACTGGTTTTTGCCATAATATTAATTCTAACAGTTGTCTAATAGAGCTGTGGGCTGTGCATCAGCCTGACTTCTGAACAACACAAATGATGGTCCCAGCCCCATTAATAAGGCAAGAAATTCCATTAATTAACCCTGGAAAGGCACACCTGAGAAGAGAAAACCATTTCAGGTGAC
Source organism: Scarus forsteni (assembly GCA_036419115.1). Taxonomy (NCBI): domain Eukaryota; kingdom Metazoa; phylum Chordata; class Actinopteri; order Labriformes; family Labridae; genus Scarus; species Scarus forsteni. The sequence goes on from JAZDUH010000425.1 coordinate 9,391,448, forward strand.
TACCTCTTTAAGCTCATAAAGAGAATGAAGAGTGTGCAAAGCAGTAATCAGAGCAAAGGGTGGATACTTTAAAGAAACTAGAATTTAAGACATGTTTTCATTTATTTCATGCTATTTTGTTAAGTACATAATTCCACCCAGGTTCATAGCTTTGATACCTTCAGTGAGAGTCTACAATGTAAATACTGATGAAAATAAAGAAAACACATTGAATGAGAAAGTGTGTTCAAACTTTTGGCCTGTACTCTGTGTATATATATATATATATGTATATATATTTATATATATATATATATATATATATATATATATATATATATATATATATATATATATGTCAGAGAGAGAGAGAGAGAGAGAGAGAGAGAGAGAGAGAGAGAGAGATTTATATATATATATATATATATATATATATATATATATATACATATATATACATATATATAAATCAACTTCTTCAACATGTTTTGAACAGCTTAATTTCATCAAGATCAATTTCCTCAGGGCCACAGTAGTGTGAGGGGCTTCAGGGTGAGAAAAAAAGGTTGTCAACCACAGCAGAGACTCAATCATGCCCTCTGAAAATCTAAACTTGCAGAAGTGTGCTTGTGTATGCACAGGCAAAGCGCTTCATTATATATTTTAAACGGTCGGCAGTGCTTTGCAAGGCAGCGTCTTTGGCTTTATTAATTGCAACCGTGTTGCCCTTTTCTTATTTTTCCCTTGTAGTCCTCATACAGCTCCATGAGGAGCTTTTGCTCTGCCGTTGAAGACGTCTCTGCTCTTGGTTTTGCCATGAATTCTTCATTTCGACGATCTACTCATCAGGGCTTTCTCCCTCCCCCGGACGCGCGCTCAGCCGCAGCTTGGATCAGCCGCAGCTTGGATCAGCCTGGCTTGAATAATCGTCTCTTAAAAAGCAGCCGAGCCTCGTTAGTGGAACTACTTGCAGCAAGATTAAAGTTGTCGCTTTTTCAAGCCACGCTTACCGGTGAAGCCCAGCCTATTTTAGCCAGCTTCGTGGAATAGCCCCCTGGATTGAGTTACTGTGTTGTTAATTTGCATCGTGCTATCGGTTATCCTTATTGCCATTGTTGCGATTATTTAATCCTGGATAGATGTGAGTTACCGGGGATAAGTTGACCGCGCTTCGTGATATAGGCCTCTGCAGAGTGAAGAGAGAGTCGCCACTAGAAAAGCAGGATACAAGCCAAAGTCTGTTTACTATTTCTGTTCATACTGAGGACTGTTGAGTTGTGTTCATCTGTTTTAGGTGAGAACACCAAGAGAACAACACCAGCAACAACACCATCATCATCAACAACAACGAGTAAGACATCAAATCCAACAACAACATCAACAACTTCATCAACATCAACATTGCCAACATCATCATTAACGACAACAACAAGAACAACAGCAACAACATCAACTTTATCAACAAAAACAAGAAACAGCAAAACTTTACAATCCAATACAACTACAGCTGCAAAGACAGTTGACTCTAATGGCAGTAAACACATTTAAAAACTTTTTTACTTAAATATTTCCTCTCCTTACATGATTCAGATGTTCAGATTAATGTCAGAAATATAAATAAAATCTTAAAATGCTGAATTGTTTTTTGCAGATTTTCCTTGGTGGTCCATCCTCGTGGCTGCAGTGGCTTTTATTCTGACTGTCATGGTCGTTGTCAAACTCATCAGACGGAAAGGTATGAACATGAAATGAAGCTTTTAGCTGGGTAACAGGGCTTCATTAACTCACTGTGTTTTATCTGTAAATTACAGTCAACTCCTAAACTGTGTTTGTAGAAAGTTAGTCTGCTCAGTCCTCCCTGTTTGAGAGCTCAAGTCTTCTTTATTTTTGTCTTTACAGGAAAAACACAGACGGGCGACAGTCCTGTGAGTTCATCTTCAGCTTCACTCTGCATTAATCTGACTGTGTTGTTGTTGAAGGAGCCACGAATCAAACTTAAAGTTCAAGGCTTTTCAATCCCTACCAGACTGTAGAAGTCTTCAGTTCACTGACACCCTCTCAGACTTAAAGACTGATGATCTTCAACTTACTGAGTTTAACCTGAAAATTGCTCTTTAACACTGAACCTCCATGAACTGATCTCTCATTACATTAATGCAGCTTCTTCATTTATCTTCTCCTGTTTGGTCTTCAGTGAAGAACTGTGAGTGATTTTTACACATGAGCAGCAGAATGATGAATTTAAACAGATTTTCTTCTCTGCCTTCATTAAAAGTTTCTGCATTTCCTGAGAATAATGTGGTCAGTAATAGACTGCAAAAAAAAAAAACATACTCAGAAACTGGAGAACAAGACACAAACTCAACACATCACACTGGTTAAACATCCTCATAGAATATATATCAATGGAAAAACTCACAGCTGCTCTCCAAGACCAAACTCATTACTTTGAAGCAACCTGGACCCCTCAGAGCCCTAAATTTAATGTCTTAAAAACAATAGAGTTTTTGCAATAGTCTCTCTCTCCCCTGTATCCCCCCCCTTTTTTAATTGATCATTATTATTATTATTATTATTGTTATTATATTATTATTATTATTATTATTATTATTATTATTATTATTATTATTATTATTATTATTATTTTTGTTGTTATTATTGTTATGATGGTAATAATAATAATTATTATTTCTATTGTTATTTCTTCTCTCTTTTTCTTGCTCTTTCACCCCAGAGCCCTATTCAACGAAACAAGTTCAGCCTAGTGAGATAGCCTTGGAGCAGTGGTGATTGCTCTCAAGGTGCGTTCACACCGCAAGCGACCCAGCTACCAAAGTCGCGTTGCCCACAGATGTAGCGTCGCGCGTCTATAAATACCTGTTTGGTCGCCGTTGGCGTCGGACGTCGGTCGGTGACGTCACGTCCGCTCGAGTTTTACCGCGATCATCAGAATCAGAATCAGAATCAGAATCAGAAATACTTTATTAATCCCCAAGGGGAAATTCGTTGTTTCAGTTGCTCTTATACACAGTATAGCAGTCAGGAATATCAGTTGAAGCTCATAGATCATATCATATATCACATAGCCTAATAGGATGTATAAGCGGACATTATTCCAGCTGTGTCCTTTTCACTCACTTATCAGACACAAAACTCTGCAGCTAATGATGCAGCAGCATTATCTGTGAGTTTACCGCGGCCCGTCTGCAAATGTCCTCACTGAGATTAGTTCCGCCTATGCGGAAGTCATCCGCCCTGTAGTCCGGATGAATAACGGCACCGTCACACGTACACACACCGCTGATTGGCTGATGCTGCACAGCCCCACACGACATCACTTGAACAGATCAACTTTTTTTAACTTTGACATCGCGCGACGAGTGAAGCGGTCGTCTTGTCGCCAGCTGTCGCGTCGCGGGAGGGTTAGCCCCGCCCATTCGTGGCTGTACATTGACTTGCATGGAGAGTGATCGCTGAGGTAGTACAGGTAGCGTCCGGTGTGAACGCACCTTAAGACTGCAAGGGAAGCTCAGCTTCCTCTAAAATGTCCCAAAAAATAGTGGTGATATGTCCTGCTGTGTGTACATTTAATTGACTAAATATGCGCTAGAATACCTTCATCTTTAGTTCAGAATCAGCTACTTATCACAGGTAACTGGAGCGACTTCTTTCTCATTCATCCCCGCAGCGTCTCAGCGCTTTAACACAGTCGGACGCTGAGCGTCTTCTGACTTCGATGGGGAAGCGTAGAGTGGGTTGTTCCACTGTGGAAACTGGACGGTCATTGGATAAACGCTGGGCTTTGTCCCGCCCATCGGACACTCAGCATCTCTGGGGGTCTATGAGGCAGTGGGCTGGCCTGGACGCTCGGCTTCTGCATGGTGATTGGATGATCTGTCTGAGGCCGAATCCCTTTTTGATTGAGAGTGAAATGAGCCAATCAGCGATCTTGAAGTATAACTCTCCACCGGAGCTTCTTCTAAAGTTTTACATTCAGTTGTTCTGGACTGATCCGGAGGCTTTATGGATCACAAGCGACTTTATCTTTCTTAAAAACGACTAGCGTTGTGTTTGAAGATTCTCTCCTGCCACTTTTTCTTTTCACAAACAAGCAGCTGCAGCTTCTCACCCTGTCACTCACACTCACAGGCTGTCAAACAGTAGTCTCACGTAGCAGCTCCAGCTGCTAGCAGCTGCACATCATGACAGATAGTATGAATGTTGTCAACCAGATTTTGGTGAAGCCATTTGATAGTCTTCCTTACGAAGAGAAAATCAGAGTTAAACAGCAGGGCAGATCAACTCCTAAGATTGGTTTAGTGCAAAAGGTGGGGAAAAGTATCAGGTCTTTTCAGCATTCCTGGTATGACAAGTGCTGTCACAAATAAAACGTGTTGTCTGGTCAAAAGTGGGTTTTGGGGAATAAAATCCCTGGAAAAGACACCTAGTTGGTACAACAGAGTCACAGATCATTTACATAAATAAAGAAATTTATGATGTAGGCCGAGAAAACAATGAGCTTCCCCTCCTTGACTGACCAGCAGCCGCCACTGCCTTGGAGCTACCTCGCTGAACTGAGCGCGGTAGCTGGCGGTCTCGCTACACGGTTTGACGACGCTGGTTATCAACCTCATAAGTGGATCCAGCTTTGCAGTAAGCGCGTGCACACATATAAGGCGGAGCCCGCCGCATCTGACCAATCGCGAACATGGAACCAGTCTGGAGCGTCAGAGCAGGCTGGAGAGCGAAGGACCGCATACTTCACACAGGAGGAGCAGGAGGCGATCATGACAGAGTATGAAGAATTAAAATATGTAATAAACGTCAAAAGCGACACCGTCGCCGCTGCAAAAGCACGGAAGGAGTGCTGGCAGAAAATTGCTGACAGTCTCAGTGCTTAAGTATAGCGCGCAAAAAAACTTTTGTGCCATTATCATCCTGAAATAGCACTGTTCAACATGCACTTTTACTGTAACATGCACCAGACATGTCTAATTCATTTCTAAGATGAATTCATTCATTTGTTCATTCCTATCGTGTTTACATTTTTTGTGTGATATGAAGGCCACATGAGCCCTACATGAATTCCTGTCACAATTTTAAGACGGGCAATAAAATATTGTCATGGAGCAGAAGTGTTGGCATTGAAAATCTTGTTACGGCAATGAGAGTTCTTCATTCCCTTTAACTACCTGTAGCAAGTGTCATGTAGGCTACTGTGTAGTGATTCTAAATCTGAGTCTCGTTTCAGCACCGATCAAAGTGGCACAAAAAGATCTGGGGGGGATTCCTCCCTCAGATTTTACTCCTGCAGAGGAGCTGGCCCTCTGCAGCCATCGGGTCAGCTCATTGGTCAGTGGGCGGGGTTTTTGTAGTCCGCGAGTTCAATCTGGAACCTAACCTGAGGCCTATAGCACGAAGCTCGGTCAACTTATCCCCGATAGCTCACATCTATCCCGGATTGAGTAACAAACAACAATGACAATCAGGATAATCGATAGCATGACGCAAGTTATCAACACGGTAACTCAATCCAGGATTGTCTCATCAAGAGCCGTGAACGCGCACATATAAAGGGGCCCAGAGGCAGCTGACCAATCATGATCATGAGAGGAGAACACGCTGAGAAGCGAACACAGAGCTCCGTATTTTACATGTGAAGAGCAGCGTCTGATAATGTTAAGATGTTAGGATAAAAAAACTATATAATAGAGAAATGAAACATCTTAGCAGCTGTCAGTCATAGACAAAGTTTCTTTTTATACTTGCTTTTTATGCCTGCTTTTAATGCACTTTTTATTTATACTTTATGTGCTCTTTTGTGATTCATGTTAGGTGACCTTGAGTCTTGTGAAAAGCGCCCTGAAATAAAAAAGTACTATTGTTATAATGCGTGGCGGACTGTGAAAATGCTCAAAGGACTTATTATGGGCTATATCTGACAGTAATCACTCTCATGAATCTCATGAAGCAACATACTGTGAAAATGTGTTGTATGTCTGACAATTACTACCCCATTCTCTCAGATAATCCCTCTGTCGTGAGAAGGTCGTGGGAGCAGATAAAAAATAAAATTAACAATTTAAAAATCAGCAAGAAAAAAAAGAACCCTCAAACACATGAATAAAGAGCAGGAATGACATGATGGACCTGATTGAATAATAGAATAATTTGCTGTTTCACATAAGATTTACATCCCTTTTATTTATCAAGCACTTTATGGTGCATTTGAATGTATGAGAGGGGCTGCACAAGTGAAGTTTATATTGCAGGGCGATGCAAAATAACAGTGTGACAGTTCATGCATCGCTCCTGCGGGTCACACAGGCAATAAACGGCTCCAATGTCTCACCCACGTATAGATGATTCCGGGCCAGGAGAACCGGTGTGTCTCCTATCACGTCGTCAGATTGATCTAATGGGTCAAATCGGTATTGTGACACTTTCTCTCATCTTCATGATCGTCTCAAAAGTTGTGCACCTCCCTCTACCGGGTTCAGGAGAAGAGGGCAGGCCACTGATTTGGAGAAGCTGATTGGCTACTTCAAGGGTAATTTTGCAGGATCAGATTCAGTCCCCAACTTATTCTGCTCCGGAACAGGATAGCCGTTCAGAGTAAGTCACCATGGTGATCTACTCTGATAAAAAGGGAATCGGCTTCGCGCTATCGGTAAATCAGGGTTAACCCTGAAGTTATCTCGCTAAGACATTAATCCTGCTTCGTGATATAGGCCTCTGCCTCGGAGCAGGTTAGCCGTTCAGCGTATGTTGCCATGGACACTCGCCTCGCTAAGGAGTGATCCAGTCTCGTAGAACAGGGAAACCGGAACTTATTCTCTGTTGAATACTTATTCAACAGGGCCCAGTTGTTCATGAGTTAGTTGGTTATTGATGTCGTCTTTTTTTTCTGCTTGTTTTCTTGTTTTTATTTCTATATTTATTTACTTCCCCTATTATTCTATTTAAGGCTAAAAAAAAAAAAGAAATTCTATTGAATTATACAGCAGTATTCTTTATTTTATGAACACTTGTGACTGATACCTCCTACCGTTGTCCAATTTATGTTTTATTATTTGTGCTGTTTAGTTAACTTTATTGCTATAAAAATCACATCTTGTTTGTTTTGTTTTGTTTTAATGTTTTGTTTTGTTTTTGTCTGTTTTTTGTCTCTTGTAACTCTTTTATCTTATGTATTTTCAACTCCATATTCTTCATACTGTACTTTGATCCTGTGTATGTCTCGTTAAATGCTTGCAAATAAAATAAAAAAAAAAAAAAAAGTAATAGACTGATCTCAATGAACGAGAGAGGAAGAAAAAGGATGTGACATGATGTTGCTCAAAGAAATACAACCACAGAGGTCTGAAAAAGCACAAGTCTGACATCAGATCACCACCAGCATGTTTAATTTAATATAAATAAGATTTTAAAGAATCAAAAGAACAAACTGTGATTAAAAAATAGCAGTATTCATGTTTCTCTGTCCTCTTTGTGCAGGACGATCCTGAGGAGGGTGTTTCATACGCAACCATCAGCTACACCAAGAACCAAAGAAACGCCAAGGTAAGCTCCTCTGATTGGTTCATTTAACTCTGGACACTTTATTAGGTACACTCATTCAATTCAACCACATGAGGACCCTCTTAAAAAGCAGATGCCACATCTCAATGGGCCAACCTCGAATAAATGTAAATTCAGCAGAGACAAAAATGATGAGGACAGATTTATGGTCTGGGGGATCGTGAGTTTGTAGCTGTCATGAATTCTGATTTTTAGCTTCTTTATCTTTGCCTGGATGGAAACATTTCTGGGGTATGTGTCTGTGTATACACATACTGTATATATGAGTATCTATGAAATGAAATGTTTTGCTTTAGCCTGCTCTGTTGTAAAATGCCTTGAGAAAACACTTGTTATGAAATGGCACAGTACAAGTAAAGATTGATGAACTGATTAAATTGTTTGGTTTTTACACAAGGTTAAGGTCATCCACTGAAGGTCAACCTGGGGATCAGAAGGGAGAAAAATGACACTTCATTCTCCTTTAGTGCCACTGGGTGTCGCTGTCATATTGCTTAGGGCATAGGTATATAACTATGTGATTTGTCAATGTATTTGTGTGTTTGACCCTGAAAGGGTACATGGTTTTTGACCACAATGAAAATGCAATGATGGCAAGTGGTGTGGCGAGATCGAGGCTTTATGATTTGTTTGTACCTCTTCTAAAATGAATGGATCATTGAAGTTGTATTAAAGACATGGTGCTGCAACAAATTCATTATGTTATACCTCAAACTAAGTCATGCTTGAAGAACCTTATTTGAAACAACCAACAGTATAGAATAAAGTCAATGTGACGGAAAGCACTTCAGCTGAGTCGATCCCGGGAGTCAAAGCACATTTGAAGCTTTGATATTGGGACTATGAGAATGTTTAAGTCAATATGAAGGTAGCATGGTCGTTGGTGTCACATGATTGGTCTGAATATTACAGAAACTTCTGATCCACTGAGATTCTCACACACAACCATCTCGAGAGCTCAGAGAATGGTCAGAAAAGAGAAAATATCCAGTGAGCAGCAGATTTCAGGGTGAAAATGTCTTGTTGATGCCACAGGAGAACAGTCAGAGCTGTCTGAGGTGATTAAAGGAGACAGTGACTCAAATAAACTCTGGTTAGAACCAAAGTTTGCAGGAGAGCATTTCTGAACCCACAATTACTCAAACCTTGCAGCAGATGGGCCACAGCAGCAGAGGACTGAAGTGGGTGCCACTCCTGTCAGCTAAGAACAGGAAACTGAGGCTACACGTCACAAGGGCTCACCAAAGTTGGACAATAGAAGACTAGTCGGGTCAGACTTTGGTGTGAACACCATGAGAACATGGATCCATCCTGCCTTGTGTTAAAAGTTCAGGCTGCTGATGTGATGGAGCAGGAGACATTTTCTTGGCTCACTTTGGGCCTTTTGTACCAACTGAACGTCATTTGAAGGCCACAGCCTGCTTGAGTGTTTTTGCTGACCATGTCCATCCTTTAATGACCACAGTGCACCGTCTTCTGATGGACACTTCCAGCAGGATAATGCTCCATGTCTCAAAGCTCAAAGAGGTTTCCTGAACATGACAGTGAGTTCAGATCACAATCCTATAGAGTAGGAGATTCAGGAGATTCTCATGATGGACGTGCAGATGACAAATCTGCAGCAACTGTGTTATCCTGAGGGATGTTTCCAGTGATCTGATGGAGAGGCGGTTGCCTTGTAAAGCGGTAACACCAAGGAAGCCCAGTGCGTCCTCTCCGTTGACATTGCTGTTAACCAATACATCCATCAGGGGGGCTCGAACAAATCTGTCTCGCACTGACATCCACTTCTCCTTCACTACAGACCATTGACAATTAGTCTCCAGTCTCCTCCCAGCTGTTTTATTTGCCTTTGTTTGTCCTGTCGTCCAGGAGAAGTAAAATCATACAGATGTTTTTAATTTCTAACTAACTCCCAGAGTATCTCTTCAAAAAGCTCTGTCTTTATTATTTCTTCTTCATGTCTTACAAGAGCTCCATAATGGGTAGTAACAGCGACAACGCCCCCATGTTTTTTCAGTAGTACTGCTCCATTTGGCCTGCATCTGTAAGCTTTATGGAAACTTGCAGGAATGTGGACGAAATAAAAGCATAAATGAGCCTGTAACAAGTCTCTCCTGGAAGCACATCATTCAACCGCCCATCTGTGGACTCATTCCTCCAGCTCTGGCCATCTTGCTTTTGGCAAGCAATTAGCTTTCTTCATTTTATTCATTGGAGGAAGAGTAACCTCAGCTTTTAGCCAGCCCCTCACAAGTCTAAACTTTCTGTCTGCTTGATATTTGACTACCTGCAGTTTGTTAGGATAGGATTTTCATTTTGGGGGCATGCTGTCAGTCTAGACTAGAGCACCTTGGTTCATGTCTATCAGTATTTTAAATGATGTATATTTTGATATTTAAAGCTAGGGTCTACGATCTGAAAAACAGTTTGGCTGTTTAGACAGATTTGAAAAACGCAGCCTGCCCCCCCTTCACTCACCCCTCCCCTCCGTGTTCCAAGATCCCGCCCCCCAGCACATGTCGCCTCCTAACAACACGCCCCCTCCGATAGAGCAAGAAGCCGGCTGGCAGAAAATATTTATTGGCGTTGAAGATAAATGAGATTTCTCATCGCTAAAAGTAACAAACACGACAGTCATTCCCCTTGTAACACACAGGGGTAGCCATTTCAATTGGACAGGCGGCGAAGCAGGTCTGGCGTCGCCGCTGTTAGCTGATCAGAGCAGAGCCGGTTGTGGGCGAGGATTTACGTTTCTTGGTGTGTCTTCACCAGCTCAGTTTTGCTAACGACGAGTGGCTAACTTATGTTAAAATATATTGACAGAGCCTACCCGTTCCAGAAGCGGCCTCCTGGTTTCGGTGCTGGTCTTCTCCGGCTCCATGACGCTTCAGTAGCTGTGCAGCTAGCTGCTCACTGGTATATGAGGGAGGTAGTGGGGAGGAGGCGGGACGGTGCAGAGCAGGGGAGACAGGGGATTGGATGGACTCACGGACCAATCCGAACCGTAAACTATTATGCTGCTTTGCAGCGGATATAGTGAATGGATTTTTTTCATTCTTTTTGGTCTTTATATTGCGTAGATCGGGCCATAGGACCATAACGCTCTTATCAACGGTGTTATTAAGATGAACAAGGCTTCCAAATTGTAGACCATAGATTTAAGTTGCAGGAGCCAAACTATGAAATAAAATGCGACTTATAGTCTGGAAAATACAGTACCTAATGAAGTGTATATTCTAATATACTAATGGTTAGTGTATATGTAATGATCAAACAGATCAGGAAGAGGATGGGTAATACCTCTAATTTCTCTGTTATCCTCCAGGGTGATGGTAAAGCTGAAGATGTTCATGTGACGTACTCCACGGTGAAGACTTCTTCTTCTTCTGCTGCTGCTGTTGGAGCCTCCACTGATCCCAGCAGCCTCTACTCCACCGTTAACAAAGAGAAGAAGTAGAAGTCCAAAGTTAGGTCACAGCTGAAGTTATTTCAGCTTATTCACATTGATAACAGGGTTGAGAGTGTTTATAAGATGTTTCTGAGTGTTACATTGCTTTGTTACTGTGAAGTAGGGATGGGCAACAGGCAACTTGGAGCTACATGCAGACACTTTGTTCCCATGATGCTCAGCAGTCAGCCAGAAAAACAGGAGAACATCTGTGAAAACAGAATCATTTTCATAATAATCTTTTACAGCTTGTGGACCCTTTCTGCCCAATTACAGACATTAAATAAGGTGATCCAGCTGCACTACAAGCTTCTCTGGCTATGTATAAGTTTCAGTGCTTCAAGCTGATTAAATCAAATCAAATCAAACTTTATTTATAAGATACTTTTCAAACTTAAAAAGGAACACGAAGTGCCACACAGAGGCTAAAAACAACATAAAAACAGAAAACCCGGCCATCCCCCTCCCACAAATACAGAGACATATCCAGACACACACTCGCAGACATCAGCATATATACGGACACACACACCTGCGCCCACACACACATACCCACACACATTCATACGAGCTGTCATAAAAGAGAGAGAGAGCGAGACATGGATGTGCACCGAGGACTGAGGCAAGGACATAAGCTACCTTTGGTGGCCATCAACACTGAGGAGGGCTCCTGGCCCACGAGGAGTGCAGCAGGAGACACGAGGCCCCACACCACAGTGCAGGGGACGCCGGCCATGCGGGCAGAGCCGTCCCCCGGCAGCGGCCCCACAAGTGGACCAGGAGCAGCTCCCAGCGTGGAGAGCCCCCATGAGGAAGCACTGGAGCTAAAAACCATCATAATAAAACAATAATAAAAACATAAGAAAAGGAGGACAAAAAAAGAGAGATAAAATAACATAAAATAATTAACTGAAATAAAGTAAAAATTAGGGATTTTTTTCATAAATCAGAACTTCACACCGTCAACAAGATGAATTTGACAATTATCACTAAAGTTTAAATGATGAATTTAGAAACAATGAACATGTCGACAATGAGAAGCTTCTGTGGGACTTTCTGAAGCTCCCGGGCACGACAAACTATCGTTTTAGGGTCCAAAGAAGGAAAGAAGAAATAGAAGAGTGATGGAGGGAGGCGAGTGTCATTCTCATGAAACAATGACAGAATACACAAATGTACTAAAATGTTTACCTCATCACCAAATGTCCATTTTTATTCATCAAACATGTATTTCGTCTGCAAATATTAAGCTGTTTTCTCAGATTTTGTGAGTTTTATTTGGAGTTTATGAACATTTACAGTCTATCCATATTTGGTTCTTTTTTTGTTCTGATAGTTATGAAACTGAACAAAGAGGAAGTGAGAAAATGATCATCTCGACTGACAGTCTCAAGAGTTATTTATATTTTAAGGAAAGAAGTCAGCAAGAGGTCAGAGTCCATGCTGAAGATGAAGTGAGCTGTTTATGACTCAGATCAAGTCATAGGAGCACACAAGGTTAACAGGGAAGAGGCTTTTCTTAATAACACATTTAATTTAAAACTTAAATTCTGACTTAAATAAGCTTAAATAAAATCATTGTACTTTGTAATCTGCAGTCATTGACCAAGAGTGATTTATCTATAATTTCTCTTATTTTAAATCTGATTTATATTTTAAAGAAAAAAACTATTTGGCAAACAGTACCAACATCCATATTAAATCAACAGTAACAACATCCACAATTAATAATCAATAAAAGCATTCACAGTCATTCACGTTACAAGCACATTGAAAACAGTCACATTATTTAACCTTCACTGTCTTAAAACTTCTGAAATATATCATTGTTGTTAATCATTTTCTTTTTTTTTATATTCACAAATGCTTTGGCAGTGATGCTCTTTAACATTCATGCCTTTAAAGCTCTTCAGATTGAACTGAATTGTCACATTAGGACAGTTTTAGGGGCCCATAGCTGCAGGGACCCTCTGCTTACTGAAACATATGTTATATTTTCTTTTCTAACTGTTTTAACTAAACATGCTTCAAGGCCTGAATTACAAAGTTCCTCTGGTCTAATGACCATGAAAAGCCTGATTTTGCTTCTGAGGAGGATTTTCCTTTGTGGCAGATTTTATTTGCAAAGCCTGTGAGAAAGGCAGAGGTAATGTTTAAGACTGAGTTTTAAAGAGAAAATGTTACTTTCTTTTGCTCTGTCATGAACTGTTGAACCACTGCAACTTTGTTTTTGATGTCTTATAAACCCATGAGGGTTTGTCACTGTGTGTGTGCATGTAAATAAAGAAAATCAATAAAATATGTGAAATGCAATAAAGGTACAGATTATTTTCCATTTTAAAGCTACATTGTTTTCTTGAAATTAGGAAGTTAGCCAGTTAATTAGTTAGTTAGTTGGTTAGTAAGTAAGTTAGTAAGTATATTTGTCCCCTGAGGGAAAGTGGGGTGTGGCAGGAATCACATACGTTTGGTAAACAAGATACAATATTCACACTAACACAGTGTTAAAAATGAATAAATAAAAAAAATCTACATCAGTAGAAACTCAAACAAAGCTCTCACACAGAAGAGAAAAGAAAGGAAACCGTGTCGTGATGGACAGGTGGGTGGGACTAGACCAGATAAACATTTTTAACATGATCGCTTCTCATTGTCTGAACATTTTTTTTTCTTTTTTTTGCAATTCCAAGTCCAACAAATTTAATTGTTATCATTTTGGAAAATGAAGCATTTTTTTTTTTATCTACCTTCATCATAAGTTTGATTTTTGTGTCTGTTTAAACACGTTGTTCTCAAAATGGATGTAAGATGTAAGTTTATTATATTACAGGAGCAGAACTGCAAAGTGAATTTCAAGTGATGCAACAGAAAAAAAAAATCACAGAGGATTTAGAAGTAAAACTAACAGAACAGTTAAACAAATATACAGAAACACATTGGTTGTGTATTATAATAAACAATAACGGTGGATTCTCTACTAAAAGACACTTTTTTATTTTCAACAGACAGCAACAGTAGTGTGAGGCATTTTGCTTTATTCAAACATCCTGTATGTTTTTTTAAATATTAAGTAAATGGTATAATAGGTTCAAATGAGTTGTTATAACAGACAAAGTATGTAATACAGAACTTAAATTTATCAGATCTCCTGTCACAAAATTGAGAAAACTTGGTTAAACTGACAATGTTTTTGAGTTTGGACAGACATGAGGAGTTTACACTGAATTCACCCTTTAATACTCAAATCTGAGCCGCTTACTATACCTCTCCAAGAAGTCAGAAATTAATAAAACAGAACATTGAACCACTAAAATGAACTCTTATGTTCAGGAGTGCAGGAAATAACTGTAATCTGACATCTGAATGTTGAAACAACAATGTGCTTTATTATTTTTCTGTTTTCTTTTGTTAAAAAGTCTTAGTTACCAATTATGAATATGCTTAATCATTAAAAGTTTAATTTATCTTCTACATTCTGGAGTTTTAGAGCAGCTGTGACATAAACCTTACATTAAATGTACATTACATGTAAACTCAGAGCAGCTCTGTGTTTACTCCATGGTCCACAGCAGCACCTGGTGGTCGAACATTTTAACACACTCACTTCACATTTCGCCCTGCGATCGACTGATGACTGGGATAGGCTCCAGAAAATAAATGAATGAATGAATGAATGACTTTCACATTTCCACATCGACCTGCTCGCAAACTGGAGTCTTGAACTAAACACTGAGTTCACTGCACTCATGTGACTGTAATTATAGTTTTGATTAAAATGGATTTAAATGAATAATTCAGTTTCTTCTGAATTTTTTTATAATTATCAATTATTAATATTTAAAAATATATATGTAATTTTTTTGCTTTTATGACATACTTTATTCTCTCTCCATCGTCTCTCTGTGATAAGAAAGTTGCTTCACTTAACATTTTCTACCCTTTAAAGCTTCACCAGGGAAAATTTGGTAAATAACTAATTTAAGCTCACTAAAGTGTGAATCAGGAAATCACAGATAGAGGGTGAAATATCCGGGGGAGAATCTCATAAACAGAAGATAAAATCTGCAGACACTTCAACAGCAACATAACATTTCCTGATGTTCTGTCATGAATTTCCTGTTGATTAAAACCCTCCACATTAAAAAGTTGTCAGAAATGATCAGTAAACCAGCCTCTATAACAGCAGTGATGTTTGCTCAGTGTCCAGAAGTTCAAACTAGACCTGATCGATGGTCCATGTTAAAATCATCAACAATAAAAGCTCTGCTGAAGTTACATATTTGATCAACGTTGGGATCAGAGATAAAAGAGGGGCATCAGTTTGGGGGTCTGTGGAGAGTTAGTGAGTGTGTTCTCTATCCGAGTGTAGATGTGTTGTATTTATTTACTGTAAATTAACAGGAGCTAAAATAAAGATACCATGTTTGGTCAGAGTACATGTTTAAATAGACAGTTTCATGAAGTGGGCTTGTGGCATCTGTGAGTTCTTGTCCAAAGAT
Source organism: Scarus forsteni (assembly GCA_036419115.1). Classification (NCBI taxonomy): domain Eukaryota; kingdom Metazoa; phylum Chordata; class Actinopteri; order Labriformes; family Labridae; genus Scarus; species Scarus forsteni. Next base: position 9,406,958 of record JAZDUH010000425.1, read on the forward strand.
GGGGGACAGGTGAGATGGTTGACTCTACAGGTGTCACTAACAGAGTCATAGACGTGGAGGTTTTTCCTTTTTCACTGTTCACATGGTCTCGGGCAAGACTTGGTCTCAGATAGTGTGGTCTAGAGCACAACACTAATAATTGATATGGATCAATTTATTACACAGGACTCCAATGGAAACAAGTAACATAGAGTTTGGGTTTGGCATTTTATGAGCATCCTTTTGCATGAGACTCTAGCCCTGAACTGTTAATGAAAACTGTGGATGAAGAATTCAATCAGTCAATCTAACCCAGCTTTCTGACACAATGGGTTACTCTCAGAGTTGAAGAACCCACAAACTAGGTTAAAATAAAATCCCTAAAACCAAAAGAATGTGTATGACTCTGACAAATAACCCAGAACATGTACGGCCAACATGTGTAGTCCAGGAATTGGGTTGAAGAGAGAACCCAAGTGCTCACACCTCTATGAAAATAATCAGGCTGTGATCCAAATGAGTCTCCTGACAGGAGAACAAACCACATTTTTAACAAAACTGCATTTTCAAACTGAAAAAAGATAAATGTTCTCATTTTTAATTTCCTTGAGAAACAGACAGGGAGAGACCACACCCTGGCTGAAGACATTTGAGGAAGTGACACCACCTCTGAAAAGGAGGAGGTTCATCCTGTCTTTAAAAAGTCTGATTTAGACTCTGATGAAGTTTAAGAGAAGAGGACAGTCATGAAGAAGTTCAGGTGGATTGAGATTTGTTTCCTCCTCACAGCTCTGCCTCAGTTCACTGGTAAGAACATTTCTGTCACACTTTCTATTCAATCAGGAAACTGGAGAGAAGCTTCACTCATTTAAGAAAACTGAATGTGTTCATGTGTTACAGCCATGACCAGAGGAATGATCAAGACTTATTCTCACCACACACTTTATTAGGTACACCCATTTGACTGATCACTAACACAACTAGATTATCAATCACATGACAGCAACTTAATGCATTTAGACACGGTCAAGAAGACCTGCTGAAGTTCAAACAACAGAATTTCATAATTATTCAGTTGGTCAAGTTAACAACCTTTACGTTCCCTGATATAAAACATCTCTGTCAGTTTTTAAATATCAAATAGTTATCTTGTGAAACAAAGAGAAGAAGAAGAAAGAGCCACATTTTTATCATGTGTAACTGTTCCACATGTGGATGAAGTAAGGGCCTGATTTAACCCCCTGGATTTATCAATAACAGTAATGTCAACATCCTGTTTACAAAGTTAAGTTTTGTCCTGTCTCTTTGTTCAAAGTATGTTTGTCTCATCTAACCTGGCACTAGCAAGGTGTACCTAATAAAGTGGCCAGAGAGGGGATGGTATTTGTTTTAGCTGTTTTTTGTTTTTCTGTTTGTCAACAGAAGCAGCCACAGGAACATCTCTCACTGCCAAATCTGGAGAAGACGTCACTTTGCCATGTGAAAACTCAAGACAACCTCGAAATAACTGTAAAGATACGACAACATGGACTTTTGCAGCTTCAGGCACAAGAGCATCAGACGAGCTGATCACAGAGGGAAACATCAGTGAAGATGCTGAAACTATAAAAAACAGACTGCGTCTTACTGAAGACTGTTCTCTGCTCATCAACCATGTCCAAGAGGAGGATGCTGGACGTTATGACTGTCTACAGTACATACCTGAAACAGAGGACACACATAAAACAGAACATCCTCCTGAAATAATTTTTCACCTCAGTGTTTCTGCAGGTGAGTTTATTTCTTCATTTATTTGAAGACCCTGCCAGTCCTGATAGACCATGGTCTATCAGGACTGGCAGGGTCTCCTCTGCTGGTCTTGACACAGTCACATTCATACAATACTATGTCCCTCCAGGCCTGGAGGCTGCACTTTCAGGACCGCAGTTTCAGGACCGCAGTTCTAGGACCCTGGTGTTTATGCCACAGCGCCCCCTCCCGTTGGAGGCTGGTTTCAGGACCGCAATTTCAGGACCCTGGCTTAGGTAATATTTTGATTCATTATTTATATTTTTAAAGGTTGATTCTACCTAAAAGAAAAATCGTTCTTTATATTTTTAAGGTTGATTCCAGCCAAGTAATATTTTTATTCATTATTCGCCATTTCAAATGTTGATTCCACCCAATTAATACTTTCTTCCAAAGACTTAAATACATACTTATCATGTATATTTTTAAAGTTGGATTATACCCAAATACATTGATTCACTATTTATATTTTTAAGGGTTGATTCTACCTAAAAGAAAAATCATTCTTTATAATTTTTAAGGTTGATTCCAGCCAATTAATACTTTAATTATTCGCCATTTTAAAGGTTGATTCCACCCAATTAATACTCTCTTCCAAAGACTTAAATACATATTCCATACAAACACTACTTTGCCATGAAGTTGACCTTAGTTGCAAAGACTTGAAAATTGTATTATTAGCAGAATTAGCTCATGATACTCGGGGAAAAAGTGAAAGCACATAAAGACCTCCATGTAAAAATGTGACTTAAAAGACACAGACTTCTGTTATGATTTGGTGTGAGATAAACAGAACTGACCTATCTATATTTCAACCAGATATTTTAAAGGTTAGAAAGAGGCAAGAAACAAGAGTGACTCTACATTTTTATTTTATCCACACAATGAACAAATAGAGCTGGAGCTGGGATGGTGGGGGTTGCTGTAGCTGAGATGACTGTCGCTGTTGGAGTGGAGTTGTTGGTGGTGGTTGATGGAGCTGGGATGCTGGTGGCCACTGGAGTGGTAATGGCGGTGATTGCTGGAGCTGGGATGGTTGCAGTTATGGCCGAGGTGTTCTTATTGCAAAGAGACAGATGATTAATGAAGTCCTGTTGACGTAAAACTGTTGACTGGCAGTAGATGCAGTGGTAATGCCACTGTGGTCAGCAGTTTAACCCACATCTGTGAACAGTGTACCCTGAAACATAAATTATTATATTAGTATATTATTCAAAAGTGTGTCTCAGACTCATTTTTAATCGAGGTGCATGATAAATATTGATGCTGATAAATATCTACTCAAATTGTTGTTGAACTTAAACATAATGTCAAAGGGCTGAATTACGATTTTGAGGCAACATCTTCTAAAAGTTTAGGTATGTTTGTGAAGTTTCTGGATGACCAAATAAATGAGCATTTGAAGAGTCAGAGTTAGTGTTTGTTTTCATTGTAATACTGATGTCAGATTTACTTTCTTCAGAGCTTTGGAAAATTAAGTCATCCATCTTTACTCACTTCATCAGAGCCCTGCCAATCCTTGGATTTGCATGAACTACATGTTATATGAAGTTATTTTTAAAATAAAATATTGTAAAATGATCGGTTGGCTTACTGGTATGGGCTTGATCAGGCAAGAAATTAGCTCATATTAGTATTCACTAACAAATACCCATTTCATGCAGACACTTTGTAACTTAATTTGCATTTCCTGTGACAATGTTCTCAAATGTTACCTTCATGGAGAATAGCTCTGTTGAAATGGCTCTCCAAATGAGCTTTCACTTTGCTTAACTTCGTTGGGTGGAACACAGTTGAGCGACAGAATGGGCAATGAAATTGTCTGCAGCATGTAGTACATCTTGAGATTTCCGGCAATGTTCTGCCTTCCTGGATAGTCATATGCATCTTTAAAAGAAAGAGATCACATAATTAGACCAAAAAAAATTCCAATAATTTCATAGAAAATCTAGAAAATCATATTTCCTGTGAAAATACAGTGAGAATGCTGACTGCTGGAATGCACTTAAATACACTGCTGAAAATTTAGAAAAGCAAATGCAAACTACGTACGATTAAAGTTCATGGCACAAACATTGTTGATTAAAAGCCGAAACTTCAAAAAGCTTGTACGTAAATGCTAAATATAGTATTGTAAAAAGAGGGATATTTGAAAAAGTATAAAATGAAGAAAAACGTACATTACAAGCAGATAAGTTACAATGCAGATGGATTTTTTGACATTTGCAAGAAAGAGAAGAGAGAGGTTTTTATCATCCTTTTAAGTTGACCATAATTAATTACAGAAATATGATTAGTCACAGACAATTAGGACACAGTTGGGCTTTCCAAATCACACCTTGATTTCACAACACAAATGTTAATATACAGTCAGCATTATACAGGTGAGGTTAATTATAAGTGACCACAACCAGCTGCATACTTTTAAGTAATCCTACCTATTATATATTAATAGTTAGATAGATATTAAATAGTTAGCGTTACCTAAATGCGTTATATTAAACATGCTAACACAGTTGTAATAACCTCTCATAAACGTATTAATGTTGCACTAAGCTAAACTTGTGCAAACTTATTACATACTTTGTTAAGCTGACGTTTATTTTTCAGTTAAATTCATGCAAAGGACTTAATTTTTAATAACAAAAAAATAAAACTTTCTCAGTACTCACTTCTCAGTTTGTTGCTCGTCGTCATACTCCTCGTCGTCTCTTTGTACAAGTAATGCAGCCCCCTAAGGTGAGTGGCGCTGTTCGGAGAACCCACGGGTCCTGAATGTGCGGTCCTGAAACTGCGGTCTCCGAGGCTGCAGCTATACCCGACTCCATTCATAAACTTGATGATGATTTTGTCTTCATTAATATCAGATCTATCATAGAACACTGTCAGCATGAATTTGTCCCATATTTACAGCCAATGTATCAGCTGGAATATCAACATGATGGACTGATGTCCCATGATGCTTCACCTGATCATCTCTGCATGGGTTCATTTAAAATCAACAGTGTCCTGTTGTCACCTCCACCAAGGAGGTCATGTCCATGCTGGAGTTTGTCTGTCTGTCTGTGAGCAAGATGATGTTCTGCACAGATAGAGAGCTGACCTTTGTTCCTGTGGCTCATATTCAGGCTAAGCCATGTACCTCATGCAGCCCCCTTAAAAATCCTGAACTGTCCCTTTAAAATGAAGTGAATCTCTGTGGTTACTCACACTGACAAACAAAGATGCTGACCTGCAGAGTGAAGAGAGAGTCTCCACCAGAAAAGCAGGAAACAAGCCAAAGATTGTTTACTATGTCTGTTCATACTGACGACTGTTGAGCTGTGTTCATCTACTTTAGGTGAGGACACCGAGAAAACAACATCTGCAACAACAAAATTCAACATAACTTCACAATCTGACACAACAATGAATGCAAAGAGAGATGACTCAAATATTAAAGGTAAACACATTTTTAAAAAAACAAACAATTTACACTGTCGTTTTTTCACTTGTCTGTCTCTGAGTAAATCTAAAGAATTTGCATTTCCATGAAGGAAATGCGTTGAAATGCTGAGCGTGACTGCTGAAACTGTGAAATGAAATTGCTAAAAGTAATGCAAAGAAAGTTGAAAATGTGACATGAATAGTTGTAAGCAGTAAATCACGGCTGAAAATGTGTGAAATGTGCAATAAAAATGTTTGCAGAACATCATAGCTACTGGAGGTCAGGTGTGCAGGTCACGTGACCACGCTCTAACTTTAAAGAAATGTGCAAAAGTAGATGCTGCTTCAACAGTCACATCTCAGAAACTGTAGCAGATAGTGAAAAGTGCACGAAAAACTGTTTGCAGTTGTGAAAGAAAGCAGAAAATGACTGTTTTGCAACATGTTTCAATGTGGTGATATTTGTAGATGTACCTAATAAAGTGGCCAGTCAGTGTAATTTAAGTGAAATGGGGTTGAGAGTGCATAGAAAAGCACGAATATGCTATTACAATGAAGAATCTGTATCAGATGGAGAATAAGATAATACAGGGTCTGCCTGGATTCAAACCCGTAAGCTCTGAGTCCATAGTCTGCTGTTCCAACCACTTGGCTATGGGGCCAAATATGCTGAACCATCGAAAGCACGGTATTTCTCCTAGTTGTATTGTGCGCATGTATAGTGTCATACAACAGGCTCACAACGCTCGGTACTTCCGGGTAAATGAACGCTTGCTGTGCCAAAACCGTGGTAGATATCAGAAAAGGGATTGCACTGTGAGTATCCCAAGAACTTGCTGAAGCTATGGTTGTAATTTCACGTCTGTACTGTCGAAAATGTTGACACAGTGGCAAGTTAAAAACAGGCTTCAAAGTGAAGCACTCCGCATCCCGGAGCTGAAAAATTGCATAACCGCAGATGGAAGCTGTTGCAGCATACCGCAAAAGCTGAAGCTCACTGAGACCATTTGATATCAGATTAGACTTTGAAGCCAATTTCACGTGTAAGAGGAGAAGACTGTCTACGTTTTGATGCATAAATCATCTCTGTGGAGGACGGTTTGACGAAGTTATGACAAGATAATTCTGCTGAAGTTTTTGTGTGTGAAGGAGGGCTACGGTCTAATGAGTCACGTGACACGCTCTAAGTCCAGAACAAACCACAAAACTCGGTGTTGCTCAAAAATTCATATTTAAAAATTGTTGAAGTCAGCAAAAAGCTGAGGATATGTAAAAATAGTTGAGAAGTCAGTGCAGCTTTTAAAGCATGAATGAAGTCTGTAGGTGTAAGTATGCTCAATCTGTGGAGCTTCAAAGTTGCTGAAGTTTTCAGCAGACCTGCAGAAATGTCCCATTGATTTCAATGTAAAAATACATGCAGAAATTATTTTTTACTGTAAAAAGTACAACTGTTAGACCTGTGAAAAATACAAGCGCACTTCTCCTGAACATGCTGCATATGTCAATTTTTTTCTGTGAAAATCTGTGCAAATTTGAAGCCTGTGAAAGGTGCCAAAGTCTAGGAATAAGAAGAGGAAGAAGAAAAAGAACAAAATGGAGTTTAGGGAGAACAATATGTTGAAATGCTGACTCAGCATTTCAACATAATAACTCAGGAAGTTCAAAATAGATTTTGATGAAATATTCTGGGAATGTTTCTGTATTGCCAATAGCCAACATAGTTTTTGAGTAGTATGAAAGTTTAAGTGGGTTAATTATGAGGCTTTCAGTTTCACCATGTAATATTGCTGTGTACCAGCTACCGGCCGTCCCTGATATCTCCCCCCAGGGACGAAGCTCCAAGTTCCTTTATTGGCTCTCATATTTACAGAGACATGGGCCTCCAGCACCCCCACTTCAAAAAGCTGAACTAACCCTTTAAGGACAAAGAGGCAGGTTCTGCCTTTACAATCAATTTGACTGGGACCATGTCCAGATGGACAAGTGAAGGACAGCTAAGGGCCACTTTATTAGGTACAAACATCAGCTGGTTGTAACTAACTAACTTCTCCAGCGGCCTCTTTGTTTCCCCAGAGGGCTCAGAGTGGTCATGTTCATCAGCTCTGTTTCTCTGTCTGATAGATGGTTCAGCTCGTCCTCTGGACGTGGTCATGTTGACTCTGCGTGTGTTTGAAGTCCTCCTGCTGACTGTGATCACTGTTCTCCTCTTCAGAGCTCAAGGTGAGAAAATCAAACCGACATTTATCCAAACGTTTGACCATCATCTGTTCAGCAGAGCTCAAGTCTTTCTGTGTGTGATTTTCAGTGAAGCGGGGATCATCTGCTGGAAACACAGTGAGTTACAGATCCAGACTGAAGTGAACTGATGTGTTCAGATGAAGAACCACAGTCTTCCTCACATGCTGACTCAGATGTTTTCTATCTGACAGGAGTGTGACGGAGATGACTGCACAGAGGATTATGACAATGTTGGACAATCTTCTGCTTCTGTCAGATTTCACCGATCCAGCAGTTAAACACAGACATCAAGTCCAAGCATGAATTCATCACCTCAGTGTAACTTTATTGTCCACAGACATGAAGCCAGTTTAATGAGTTTGAAGTCAGCAGCTGACCATGAGCCAGAGAACAATATGAAGCTAATACTGGACTGAAAGTCCATCAAGCAGACACATGTTTGAGCTGTTTGTAAAATAATATCGTCTTAAATAATCATAGAAAGAAAGCAAACAAGCTAACACTCACAATACATCTGCATCAGCAGACACAGTTAATGTGATCAATCACTGAGATTAAGTCTAATAAATAGCTTACTTTTATTATGACTCTGTGTAAAGGCTGGTTCAGAACATAAATCAATGCTATGGCTATTTGCCTTGTATTATATGTATTTTGTGCACATACTTTTCACATCCATTAACTTTCCTTTAAATTTGATTACATTGAGAACAGGAAACACTGACAGTGAGTAGAGGAAGCAATAAATTTTGTTACAGCAGTAAAGGCAATAATACAGCAAAAAGAGATAAGCATGAAATAAAAACAATTAAAAAACTAAAAAGGACAAAAAAGCAAGATATGACCCAGAGAAATATAAAACTACAATAACAATATAACCAAAATTAATTTTAAAAAAAGTTCTAAAATATTTACACCTTGGCACACAGGAAAATATCAATATCATCAGATTCATTGTAACTGGTTTAGTGCTCACTGCAGAGACACTTATCATTATAACTAAAGGGTCTGTTTATCCGTTTAAGTTTTTACTGGATGTTTGAGTTGTACATTTTTAACATTTTAGCTGAAGAGATGTTGGCCTTCTCTCTGGTATAACTGTGATGGTCAAAGCACAAAAAAAACGATTAAAAAATTCTAAACCTGTGTCTCATTCTCAAACTCATGACCTGGTTGCTCAAAACAATCTTCAGACCTTGTTGTGAGCAGTTTCATGAGGGAACTACTTTTTACCAGCACAAAAAAATGAATTTTGATTTTGGGATCCTGTTTATACTCAGAATGTTCAGAAAAAGAAAAATAAGTTGTGAATTTAAGAGATCTGGCTTATTTTCAGTTTTGTATGTAACTTAAGTATTTCAATAAAGCTGAAGTGACTCAGTGCAAAAAAAAAAACTGTTGTGAGTTCAATGTTCCCGTTATCTGATTCCTCGATTGATCGCCAAAATGCTCGATAGAGTGCTCGATTACAAAAACAATCAATTATTCAATCAATCCATCAGTCCATCTTTATTTCAAAAACACCAATTCATAACAAGTGTTATGAATTGGTGGAACACATATATGCATATAAACACATATAAAATACACACACATATATATATATATATATATATATATATATATATATGTATATATATGTATATATATATATATATTTATATACAAATATATACATCCAACAGCCAACATGAATCCATATAGCCAATCATGAATCCTCCATCATGGCTCAAGAAAAAACCTTCTGTTAAGCAGCAGGAAATCTTGAATGTGGATCCCAGTCTCATGATGAACAGCAAATCCACACGATGCTGTGTTGGGTGTGAGGGTGAAGGAAGGGAGGTAAGAGGAGACAAGTGGACTATAATAAGACCTAAAGTTAGGGACAGATCCATGAACCATAGACCTGTCGTCTGATTTATTATTATTAGAATTACATATTAAAGTCTAGCTTTAAGTCACAATTCATACCTTCTGGTTTTTTTTTTTCCCAGAATTCTATTTCATCTCAGAATTTGGACTTTTTTTAATCAACGTTCAGATTTTTTTTAAACTATCTTATTAAAAAGTTCAACCTTTGGTTTATTTTCTTTCTTTTTTGTTCTTGATAATTCTTCCTTAATAAAAACCTTCACAGACATCAGGACTCTCTTGAAACGAGATGCCACAGCTCCAGAGGCAAACCTGGAATAAATCTAAATTCAGCAGAGACAAATACGATGAGGACAGATTTATGATCTGGGTTTCCATTAGTATGTCGCAGTAATAAATTCTTTTTTTCTTGTCCCGTTGTTTATATATATAGGAGGATGCAATAAGACTGCAGTGGAGGCACTACTACACCCCCATCGTGCTCATAGTCGAGTCCATTTTCTTATGCACAACCAATCAACTGTGTTTTTGCCTTTAGCTTCCATTAGCATGATGACATTATGATTTATATGAGGCCTCAAAAGAGCCACAAACCACATGTCCTCTCAAAAAAATCAACTTTATCTGCACAAATAACAACTAAAGCTAATTTAGATTAACAACCACATACGTAGATGATCCAATCAGAGCAGAGTCTCTGAACCGGACCCTGATTGGCTGAAATCAGAGTCCCTGCTAGATTATCCTAAAGACTTAATTCAGAACAGGGAGAGGGTGAGGCAATATAGGCATGATAGGAAAATGCTCAAGGCACTGAGGCCTCCAGGGGGCGCCACAACATCAGAAAAAACAAACACCTTCAATAAGACTACTCATTACTATCAACTCGTAAAATGGAAAAGATCACATTGATTCAAATGTAAAACAATGTCCAGTTAATATTACTACAGAAAACTACACTGACATGTTATTTTATTAAATTAAAGGCAATGGTGAAAAAATGCTGTTAAATTTCTGTGGAACAAGGTTAAAGAGGTCTAGGTTAAATCCAACTAAATATGGCAACATTGACCTGCTGTCTTTTTGTGTAACTACAGCTCTGTCTCAGAGTAGAGATGGCAGTGCATTATGGGTAATTCCTCACAGGTGTCATGTCTAAAATGGTCTCTGAGAATGTAAAATTTATGACTGCCAACTTTTCAAAAAAAAACATGGAGTGAGATTTGGTGGAGCCAACCAAAATTTTGTGACATACAAGGCAGGAAAACATTTTGTGTAGGTTTGATCAGACTATAAAACACTAAGAAGTAACAGTATGGTGCAACTGCAACTCAGGAAAAGATAAAAAAATAAAAAGAAAGATAAATGCAATTTATTTTGCTGTGTTGTCTGGTACTTCCTCAAATGTTCTACGTAGTGATATAAACAATAATTGATTATGTCATTGTTTCCAATAAGTCCTACCTGTCTACATGTTTGTTGATGCACAACCATCATTTCCAACACCAATATTTTGCTCACAAAAAACACCGCTAAAGGCTCTCTACACAATCAGCCCCTCAGAGCCTTTTTAATCATATTTGATACATTCTTTCATGGTACATTTATTTAATCAATATGATCCACAAATAACTACAAAAACATCTGAATACCATCCGAAAAATGACACAAATGTCCTCAAAATTATCAGTTGCCAACAACCCCTGATGTATCAAATGAGATACAAAAGAATATATGTGAAATTTTATGGAAATTTTGATAATTTTGGATTTCTAAAGAAAGTGAAAAAAAAAACCACATTTCAGTTTAAAAAAAATAGAATTATTTGGGCTATTTTTGTGCTTTTGGGCTTTAAAGGATTTAATTATGAATATGCATAATTAGATTTGATTTATTTTCCTTAGGTAAATGAAAAACGCTATGGTACCGTGTAAGGCCACAAGTCCACAACACTATGAACCGGTAAAAAAACCCATCTGACTTGAAAATGAATGTAAACACTGGTGATTTTTATTGGAGGATAATAAGAAGTGTATAATCATGCTGTGAAACTGGATCTGTTCAAGTGAATCTCTAAATCAAAGTTATCATTACTTTATTCTTAATCAATAAATCTAGAATAGAACATCACACTCAAAGTAATAAGAGCCTTCATAGATGAATTTATAAATCTGGACAGGAATATGTCACTCGAGAAATCTAAAACAGTGTCATATTTGTGTCATAAATGAGAGGATGAGGATGTCAGACCATGTGACCGTCACAGTCAGGCAGAAGAAAGGCTGTCTGCAGCAGCAGTGAAAAACTCACAGATTCACTGCAAACCAAGATGAACTTAGCTTGTTTTGAACTTTATTTTGTTTTGACAATTAACACCCTGTTACTTAGCTTAATTACCACGCTGTGTGTATTTTAAACATGCTGGCAGACTTCAGACAAAGAAGTTGAAGTGTTGCTTTTCATGTTCTGAGTGTGAACAAGTGGACTGATAAAGAACTTTATAAACTGAGGATGACAGGGAGAGGGGGTTGAAATCTTTCAATAGTTAAAATTGTGAGATAATGTATTTAATAATGACTTGTATTGTACTGTAACCAAACGTAACTATACTAACAAAAACTTTTATTTGTATTGACAATGGGATTTTTTGGGGGGGAAAACTTTATAGAAGATCTGTAGTCTGGTTTGGCTATAGAGGTTCCCAAATTTTTCTCAGCCTGAACCCCTTCAGACACTTGACCTCCAGTCATGATCCCCCTACTCTTGTGCACTTGGAAAGATAAAGAAATGTGTCTGTAAGCCTGCTGCCACCCCCACCTCCCACATTTAACATGCACACCATACAAATAAAATCTCTGAAAGTGAATTATTTCTCACTAAATAGATTTATTAACCAGCGATGTCAGTGGGTAACATCAGTTCACTTTGACAAAGAAATGTTCATTTCTGAAACATCTTCAGTTATGAACTTGAAGCTGTTACAAACTCACAGCAGCTCTAATGAGAAGGATGTCTGACTGAATATGTTGCTATACGAATCGTAGATAATTCAGGACAGATTTCCTTCTCCAAGATGCCTCATAAATCCATCCTCCATCCTCTCTGCCAACTCTTCAGGTCTTTATCAAATCTCACAATACAAACATTTGCCAGTTTGAACTTCAACGACTGAAACAACTGTTTGAAACCTGACGGGTATTTCCATACGCCCGACATCACTTTGTGCACGACTATCCCAGTTTGGGAATCACTGTTCTAAACTTTGACATACTCAGAGTTTAGAATGGATGTGTAATCTGATGGATGTTTGTCCTTTAGGGCCTCCATACACTGAAGACATTTTGCCACATTTTTACCTGATTAATGCACTGAAAACAGCTCTGAGACCCCCTGACGAGCCTCCACCCACAGGTTGAGAACCACTGCACTAGTAAATTGCATTTGAATCTTGGTCTTTCTTAGATTGTTCTGACATCATGGGGAATAAGTGATGCAGGAAACCTCAGGATGAAATTATCATTTCTAAAACAGTGAGTGAAAACAGCAGCTCAGAGCTTTGATTCATCAACAGGCGGCCTTGACATCTTTTAAGTCTTTGTGTTTACTTAAACTGTGCATATGAGCTATAGACCAATCCTACAGCTGATCTTTGGGCACCGCCATTATCAGCGGCTACCATTACTATGGTGGTGGAACAGCGCGTCTACTACCACCTACTGTCTGAGACAGCGGCATGGACGCTTGTAATCAAAATTTTACAGAACCACAAGAGTACTGTAAACTAAGGGCTGAAACTTTTGATATATTTCACAGATAAATGATTTTAATCATGCCAAATATCTATTTAAAAAACAACATCTACATTTTACATGGACTATGTTGCTCACCCATTTACGATTTCAATCTTTGTTCTTCTTAAACTTTGAAATGGGGGGTCTCTGGTTCAGCTACAGCTGAGTGTTGTCCTCCGTTTGTTAGTTTAGTGCTGTCATTTTGCTGTTTATTCCTCCATCGGCTTTACATCCTCACTGCTATGAGCCTGGATAGCCTGAAGCTAACCAGCTCCTACTCATGCATATGCAATTAGCCATGTGCAGCTTAGGTGTTTGGCACTGAACAGGAGGGAGTATCACTACATGATAGTACAAAGAGAGCTGGTTGTATAAAAAACAAATAACGAATATAAAATAATGTAAGAACAGTATGGTATGTAATTGAGAATTATAATTAATTCACATGTGCGATTGGTTTGTGGGCGCCACCGTCTTGTGGTAGATGGCGTCACTACTGTCGAAAGTACAGTAGTGCTGTAGTGCAGTAAAGTACAGTCCTGACTGGCTGTGAGAGCAAGATGAATAGGTGGATTGATGATGTTAGACACTTCTGTTGTGGCAGCCTAAAACAGCACACATTCTTCAAGATCGTCCTGGCATGTTTTAACGGTGATAAAAAAAAGATTTTTGATCAGTCCACTCTCCTGATCACTCTCAGTCATAAGTATGCTAGCTGCCCAACCGTTTGAATCTTGAATCTTAAAAACACACAAAGTGACTGATGGTCCCTCACTGTCCCTGCGATGCCCATCTATCTGTGTCTTTATGCTCACCAGCACATGGAAGAGTCACACAATAATATCTTTATGCATTTCGTCGTGGTTATGTGGCATTTTACAGCGTTCTCTAGTGGGTATCACATACACTACTGGAAACAACCCAGAGATTTGTGCTGGTAACTTCAGCATGAGAAATCAGAGGTGTGGTGTCAGAGCGTGTGAAGACAATCAAATGTGTGAGTCTCATGGCTGATGCATGCAAGTTTGCAGCCCTGACAATTATAAATACAGCCAAACATGATGATACCTGGTTCATTGTTGAGTGACTGAACTATAGTTCTGCCATTTTGTTGATGAGTCAACTCTTCGTTTTTGTATATTTTATAAATTATAAAAACTTGCTATCTAGCAGCTAGCATTAGCTTCATGCATCTTTCAGGCTGGTCTGTGTGGTTACCTTAAGAGTTACCTTTGTCCTCTCGTTTGTCTTGTTACTCATGCAGGTAGAGCTGAACGGTATTACCTGATCTCAGTATCATGATTAATTGAAGCTCTTACTCGATTACGGTTAATGAACGATTATTTTATGCCCGTTGAAACAAATTTGTGGTGTTCCCAATGGTTGCCGAAATTGTCTTCCTGCAGTATTTACAATTAACTTCTTTCTGCTTGATGTGGCTTATGAAGGCGTGTTGTTTTGAGCATTTACGGATAATATTATGGTTTATAAAAGACAGGGTTTATTCTTTGCATGTAATTTGCACTTCTACAAAGTTAAAATTTCATTATGAAATGCAAAGTTAAAAATATTCATTAATTTCGTATTGTTGGTAAAAACATTTAAGATAATTTAATTTAAAAATACATCTGTCACTTTAGTGCATTAATTAGATTAATTAATTACACCGCAAATTAATGCATTATCAAAATTAATCGCAAGATTAATCATAGCACACAAACATTTTGATATTGTCCAGCTGGAGGACCCGTACATGGCAGTGGCACGTCACTTCACACATGCGTCTCTAGTCAAACCAAACAAAGCCCAGGTGACAACAGGAATGGCATATTTAAGACTTAGTCTTATTTTATTTTTGAATGTATTTATCTATATTTGTACTACATTCTTTAATAATGCATCAGGCCTAATTGTTTTGCTGGATGTCCTCGACCTTTTTCTTATTTTGAATTTGATTTATGAAACACACTTAAAGTGTAATTTGAGTTGCCTGATTGAGCTTAGAATTTTCTGGACAAGTTGCCCTGACTTTGGTTTTATTTAGTCACCAATAAAAACGTGGATTTACAAATCTTCACTTCTTAGTGTATTCATTTGATTAGTCATGCACTACAATTTTATAATATCCTAGAATTCAAATTCTTTATTTGGGTACTTTATGCAGATATGAGATTAAAATGTGATTAATTAGATTAATTATAAATCCGGTAATTAATTAGATTAATTTTTTTAATCGTCTGACAACACTATTTAAAAGTCTTTATCTGATTCTGTTATAAAGACTTAAAATGACAGACATGTTTGTTTTAAATTTATTTTTCTACTCTGTCAGTTACATGAGTATAAAAAAATATTTACTTTACTGTAAATATTTCAAAAGCTAAAGTTTAAAATATCTGCTAATACATCTTCATGAAGGCAGAGTTTGTGTGTGAGTGTGCGTGTGTGTGTGTGTGTGATATCAGTGGTTTTGTGGGAGTCAGGACGGCTTCAGGGTGACACACGCACACACATGCTCTTCTTATAAAAAAAGTTTACAGTCACAAGTGACATAATTATACATGTCCATATTCAGAGATGTGTTTTGCTACCTGTGGCTTTTCTCGAGGTCGCTTCTGTCTGAGCTGAATGTCTGCCTTTGTGGCTGATGTGAGTATGCAGGTAGTCAGAGCTAGGCTAGATCCAGAATCAGACGACCAAGAAGATCAGGACAGCCTGATAACAGAATGACAATAAAACCACCCAGAGGTCACAACAGCATGTATTAGTTTGTCACCTCAGTCTGGTTCCAGAGTTCAAGGTCATGTTTTTACTGTAGAGAGGGAGAGAGGAGAGACTCCACACATCAGGCAGCATAAAGGTGTGAGGGGGAGTTGCGCACTAAACCAAACGTGTGAACTGGTCTTTAAAAACATTTAGATCAGAAACAAAGAGAAAACAGTCTGTGGGAGATGAGATAAGACTTCTGCATTTCAGACCTCACCATTTATAAACTCACGGTTGCAATTGTGGTGATCAGTGTTGGTTTAATAAAGAAGACCAAGTGACTGTAGCATCGTTTCACACCATTCTCAAAAACCAAAGCATGTTTCAGTGGTTACAACAGTTTGACAGAGCTGTGCTGGTTCACACCTTCTCACCACATACGTCCCCTTCACTTCTCAGACCAACAGAGACATCATCTCCTCAAACAGCAGGTTTCAAAATGAAACTCAAGACCAAAGGGCCTTCAAGTGTCACAAACCAAAACACATTTAGACATTTATCTACAGGCACAATCTTCACACATTTGACTTCATCAAAACACATCCATGTTTCATTGCTCAGAGGGACTGGACCTTATATGGACCCTAAAGTTACACCAGTGATGGACACAGGTCATGATTTTAAAGTCCTATTCAAATCTAAAATCTTTGAGCCAAAGTCCAAGTCTCAAGCCTCCAACTTCAAGTCTAGGGATGGGAATCAAAACCAATTCTTCGGAATCAATAACAACTCCCTCAACTAATCGATATCATCAGTCTGTTTGTCATCAGTTCTCTTATCAGTTCCTTCTACTCTGTTCTTTGTACATTAAAATGAAAGACGTCCCACCAGTGGCGTAGCTGGGGTGTATTCCACATGGGTTTTCATATATGTCAAAGGGGCCCGCATGTTTGGCATGCCGCATTCCCTCAATATATCCTTAATAATAAATGTAATAATAAAGCCTATGGATTTCATTTTTATTGACAAAGAACATTAATAATTTATAATGTATGGCTTTTCTGTCTGTGCCCTGAACAATTATTTGGACTACGCATATATGGATTATTTTATGGATGTATTTAGTAGATATTTTCTTCAGAGACAATTCTGTCCACACCACAGAATTATCTCTGTTCATACAGAATGGCTGTGAGGCCTGAAATGTCATGCCCAGGCGGTGGTGGAGTTCAGAAAAATGTAAAATAGCACAGAAGAGCATTATAAGCAAGCACAGTCAAATGGTCCAGGAGAAGCAAATGCAGATTTGAAACTAAATTATAATAATAAAAAATAATAATCACAAGTTAACAAATGTATGGGAAACACTCTTGAGTGCAAGCATATGGCCCGTTACATGTGGACCATTATTGTTTACAACCACTTTTTATCGGTTTAAAAATAGCCGTTAATCTCCATTTATATGGGTGAAATCGCTGCGTTTGTGTGGTTGAGATGATGTAGCACCATGTCCCTGCAGTAGACAGTGCATGTTTACCTGCATGTCTACCTGCTGTAGCCGTGCTCGGTCTCTGGCCTGGGGAACCACCCGGATGTTTTCCGCCCCAGTGAGGACCCCGCTGGGGCGGAAAAGATCCGGAAGTTTGGCGCATTTGGCTGCATCTTCTCTTGAATGTTTTATTTTTTCGAGCAATACGTTTTTCCGCTCCACTAGCGGATTTTTCTGGCGGCATCTGTCTTTTCTTCATCTTTTTTCATCTCTCGTCTGTGGTCTGGCTCAATACGCGGCTGAGCCAATCACATTTCAATGGGCCAATGGATCAGCTCAAATCGGCAGGGGTCTCCCCCCCTTAATATGCAACATAATACAGTGACCCAGTCTGACGTCACGTTACACTCTGCGCTAACCTGCTGCTGCAGAGAAGGCAGCTGCTGCGCTCATTACGCCTCGGATTTAAACAAACAAACAAACAAAAAATCCTCGGCAGTGTGGTGGTGCTACAGGATTTCACCACAAGAGGGCCCGTGGGTTTTCATAACCCACCAACCCTACGTAAACTATGCCACTGCGTCCCACTGTCATCGAGGCAGTCAGCAGAAATGACAACAAAGAAGTCCGTTAAACAGAAAGTAAGCACAGGGTCTTCAAGGGGAGGAGAGCCACATGTTCTGCAGTTGAGAGGCAGCACATTATGGAGCAGTTCAGCACCATCAGTCAGAGATAATCCAGCTCTGACACTTTCAGGCCTCACCTGAAGGTGTGGTCCAGGACAAACCAGATCTGAGACCACAAACATCTGTTTTTAATGTGAGTGTGAGCACATCTGTGTGAGTGACTTCATACTGCAGAAATAATTACATCTGTGTTTGTTCACCATGAGCAGTGATGAGCACAATCATGTCTGTTTATGCAAACCTGTGTATGATAACTGGGATGGGCAAGATTGGTGTTCCTAATAAAGTGGCCTCACACCTCTGAAAATAATCAGGCTGTGATCCAAATAAGTCTCCTGTCATGAGAACAAACTACATTTTTAACAACTGCATTTTCAAACTGAAAAAGGGAGAAATGTTCTCATTTTTGTTGATCAGGAGTAATTCACAGAGAGAGAGAGCGAGAGAGAGAGAGAGAGAGAGAGAGAGAGAGCACCCTGAAGACATTTGAGGAAGTGACACCACCTCTGAAAAAAGGGAGGAGGTTCATCCTGTCTTTATAAAGTCTGATTTAGATTCTGATGAAGTTTGAGAGAAGAGGACAGTCATGAAGAAGTTCAGGTGGATTGAGATTTGTTTCCTCCTCACAGCTCTGCCTCAGTTCACTGGTAAGAACATTTCTGTCACACTTTCTATTCAATCAGGAAACTGAAGAGAAGCTTCACTAATTTAAAGAAAGATCCACATTTTTATCATGTGTAACTGTTCCACATGTGGATGAAGTAAGGGGCTGATTTAACCCCCTGGATTTATCAATAACAGTAATGTCAACATCCTGTTTACTGAGTTAAGTTTTGTCCTGTCTCTTTGTTCAAAGTATGTTTGTCTCATCGAACCTGGCAAGTCGCAAGCTGTACCTAATAAAGAGGCAAGAGAGGGTATGGTCTATGTTTCAGCTGATTTTTTGTGTTTATTTTTTTCAATAGAAGCTCTCACAGGAAAAAGTCTGATTGCAAAAAATGGAGAAGACTTCACTTTGCCATGTTACCACTCAAGAAAACCTCAGAATAACTGTGGATTTACAGAATGGAACATTGCAGTTGCAGGAGAAGGATGGGTCAATCTGATCACAAAGGGAAAAATCAGTGAAGATTTTGGAGCTAAAAAAAACAGACTGCGTCTTACTGAGGACTGTTCTCTGGTCATCAACAACGTCCAAGAGGAGGATGCTGGATATTATTTCTGTGACCAGTACATACCTGACAGAATATATGATCCTGAATCAGTTATTCATCTCAGTGTTAATAAAGGTGAGTTTGTTTCTTCTTTTGGGTGGTGGTCTATCAGGACTGGCAGGGTCTTCTCTGCCGGTCTTGACTCAGTCACATTCATAAACTTGATGATGATTTTGTCTTCATTAATATCAGATCTATCATAGAACACTGTCAGCATGAATCTCTCTCCTGAATCTTGTCTCTCTGCAGTGAGAAGGTGGCTCTGCCTCCAGTGCAGAGGTCTCATCTCTAAACGTCTCATCTATTAACCCTCGTGTGCTGTTTAAAACTAACGCACTACTTTACTGTTCGTGGACACAAATGGCCGGCCATATTATAAAGCTATAAAAAAATAAAAAATCCATGTTTTTTGAACTTTCACTGCATCAAATCTTTTCAGCAGCTTCAGGGCTTTCCATAGATATAAAAATTTTAATAATATTTATATATCTTTTATGTTTTTTTGGCCTTTTTGTATGCAGAAACCCAGTTTTTTTAAACAGGAAAATCAGGAAATTTGTGATTTTTCCAAAAATAAGGTGCAGAGGGGAATTTTTCTAACAAATAAATTACAGCCTTGACCATGTCAATAATTGATATAAATATCAGCTTTAATGCATTCTTCGTTTTTGCACAAGGAGGATTTTTAAAATTAACGCACTACTTTACTGTTCAGGTGACACAAATGGTCATCTTATTATAAACTATAAAAAATAATAAATCCATATTTTTTCAAAATTTCACAGCATCAAATCTTTTCAACAACTTCAGACCTATCTAAAAATATTAAGTTTATTTTAATTTTTTAGTTATTTTTATGTTTTATGCCTTTTTAGTCATCGAAAACCATGACTTTAGAAACAGGATATATGGAAAAAATGTGATATTTTAAAAAGAAGGTGCAGACTGGAATTATTTTGATGAATATATAACAGCCTTGACTGTGTCAATATTTTATAACAATATGTATTTAAATGCATCTTTACTTTTGGCACAAGGAGGATTTTTAAAATTAACGCACTACTTTACTGTTCATGGACACAAATGGCCGGCCATATTATAAAGCTATAAAAAAAAAAAAAAATCCATATTTTTTTAACTTTCACTGCTTCGAATCTTTTCAGCAGCTTCAGGGCTTTCCATAGATATAAAAATTTTAATAATATTTATATATCTTTTATGTTTTTTTGGCCTTTTTGTATGTGGAAACCCACTTTTTTTAAACAGGAAAATCAGGAAATTTGTGATTTTTCCAAATTAAGGTGCAGAGTGGAATTTTTCTAACAAATAAATAACAGCCTTGACCATGTCAATAATTGATATAAATATCAGCTTTAATGCATTCTTCGTTTTTGCACAAGGAGGATTTTTAAAATTAACGCACTACTTTACTGTTCGTGGACACAAATGGCCGCCCTTATTATAAACTATAAAAAATAATAAATCCATATTTTTTCAAAATTTCACAGCATGAAATCTTTTCAACAACTTCAGACCTATCTAAAAATATTAAGTTTATTTTAATTTTTTAGTTATTTTTAAGTTTTATGCCTTTTTAGTCATCGAAAACCATGATTTTAGAAACAGGATATATGGAAAAAATGTGATATTTTAAAAAGAAGGTGCAGACTGGAATTATTTTGATGAATATATAACAGCCTTGACTGTGTCAATATTTTTTAACAATATGTATTTAAATGCATCTTTACTTTTGGCACAAGGAGGATTTTTAAAATTAATGCACTACTTTACTGTTCATGGACACAAATGGCCGGCCATATTATAAAGCTATAAAAAAAATAAAAAAAAAATCCATATTTTTTGAACTTTCACTGCATCTTATCTTTTCAGCAGCTTCAGAGCTTTCCATAGATACAAAAAATTTTATAATATTTATATATCTTTTTTTGGGTTTTTTTGGCCTTTTTGTATGCGGAAACCCAGTTTTTTTAAACAGGAAAATCAGGAAATTTGTGATTTTTCCAAAAATAAGGTGCAGAGTGGAATTTTTCTAACAAATAACAGCCTTGACCATGTCAATAATTGATATAAATATCAGCTTTAATGCATTCTTTGTTTTTGCACAAGGAGGATTTTTAAAATTAACGCACTACTTAACTGTTCGTGGACACAAATGGCCGCCCTAATTATAAACTATAAAAAATAATAAATCCATATTTTTTCAAAATTTCACTGCATCAGATCTTTTCAACAACTTCAGACCTATCTAAAAATATTAAGTTTAATATAATTTTTTAGTTATTTTTATGTTTTATGCCTTTTTAGTCATCTAAAACCATGATTTTTGAAACAGGAAATATGGAAAAAATGTGATACTTTTAAGGTACTTGTCGACTTTCGGTCTCGTGCTGGTATTTAGCCTTAGATGGAGTTTACCACCCGCTTTGGGCTGCATTCCCAAACAACCCGACTCCGAGAAGTCCGGACCCCGGCGCGAAGGGGGCCGTTACCCGCCTCACACCGTCCACGGGCTTAGCCTCGATCAGAAGGACTCAGGACTCCGAGCGACACCGGGCAAGCGGTCTTCCATACGCCTCATTTCCCAGGCCTGCCCGTCAGACGGGGATTCGGTGCTGGGCTCTTCCTTCTTCGCTCGCAGCTATTGAGGGAATCCTGGTTAGTTTCTTTTCCTCTGCTTAGTAATATGCTTAAATTCAGTGGGTTGTCTCGTCTAATCTGAGGTCGAAGTCAAAAGAGGAGAGCTGGGAGATCCCGGCTCAGGTACCCCGCTGCGGAGGGCGGTGTCCGGGAGAGCCGGCTCCCCGAAACCGCAACCAGACCCCCTCCACCTCAGGGCTGCGGAGACACCCGCCCGACCCCTGCCCCCCTCAACCCACACCTGCCGCAAAAAAGACCCTAGCACGCACGCCTCACGCAGGCAGCTCGGAGGGACAGAGACTGTCCACTGGCAGCCACGCACAACTCATACATGTTGGGGCCGCGACAGGGCGCCCCTCTCCGAGACCGAAGCCCCAGAGAGGGATGGGAGAGAGGGATTCACGTGGGGCCGAGGAGTAGAGACACCGCACAAAAGCACTGGGGGCGGGGGAAAGGAGCGGTGGGGGTCCAGACGGACCCAAGCACGCGACAACCGCACCGGGCATCCCGAACGTCTGCACTTAGGGGGACAAAGGCGCGACTGTGTCGATGATCAATGTGTCCTGCAATTCACATTAGTTCTCGCAGCTAGCTGCGTTCTTCATCGCCGCACGAGCCGACTGATCCACCGCTAAGAGTTGTACACTTTTGGTTTTTGGTTTGGATTGCCCTTTGCTTTTCTTCAGACCGATTGGGGTTTGGTATATTGGAAGGGAACCACCGGGCGCTCTGGCCCGCCAGAGGTTAGACCACAGGCAGGGTGGGAGACATCAAACCCCCCTCAAACTCTCTCCGGAGGAGGGAGGAAGGTTGGGTACCCGGCAGCGCGAGGGGGACGGCCCCGGGAGAAGGGGCCGCTGCCGCCGCACTGAGGGTTTATGGTTCCGAGGGGTCCGACCGGGGTGTTCCCCCAGACCACCCGCCTCCCCTCTTTGGTGACCGCAGTCTTGGCTCGGAACCCAGCCACCCCCACTGAGGGTGCGTCTGGGGACTCGGAACTGGTGCTGCGATCGAGGGGAGGGCGGGAAGGTGGGGTAACGTGGACCCAGCCTCGGCGTCCGGAGACAAACATCAGCCTCTGTTCTACGTCGGACACGGGGGCCTGGGCCCTGGGCTCCAAGGAGCTGAGACAAACTGGTAATGATCCTTCCGCAGGTTCACCTACGGAAACCTTGTTACGACTTTTAATTCCTCTAAATAGTCAAGTTTGATCGTCTTCTCGGCGCTCCACCAGGGCCGTGACCGACCCCTGTGGGGCCGATCCGAGGACCTCACCGAACCATCCAATCGGTAGTAGCGACGGGCGGTGTGTAAAAAGGGCAGGGACTTAATTTTTGTTCGAAGTCAGTTTCTCTTGATCAAAAGGAAGCCTCTGTTCACCAATTGGGTGAGTAGAATAACAAGTTTTTGCAGGTGTGTATGGTGTGTGTGTGTGTGTGTGTGTGTTTGTGTGTGTGTGAGTGTGTATGTGTGTGTGTGCGTGTTGCAGCAGTCTTGCACTCCCCTGGGAACATGTTTTTGAAGGGATTTTACCAGCAGTGTGGAGTCATCTCAGAGTAAGGACCATAATTCACTCCGGACACGAAAGGACTCTGCACAGGCATATCTGTCTGTGTGTGTTTGTGTGTGAAATTTGAAAGAAATCTCAGGACAAATGAGTTCTAAAGATGTTTTTTAATCTTAACCATATTCACACCACTATTTTATATCACGACTAATATACCAAGACCGTTTTATGATTTTCAGCTTTATTTTTGACATGCATTTTATGAGGAAAGAAATCCAAGCCTTTACATTTACATTAAATTTTGGTCTGGTGATATCTTGGGCTTTAGGGGGGTGATCTGACCTAAAACATGTTTTCCCTATATTTTGAAGATGGAGGTTTAGATTTATGAGGAAATTTTTGAAAAAGCAAGATAATTTGTCAGGATAATATGACATGAAAAATATGCAGCTATAATGGGAGTCAACGGGGACGTTTTGGCCACGAACAGTAAAGTTGTCAGTAAAATGCATATCTCCTATTCTGGACACTTCTGATAGACAAGATTCTAAATTTAGAAAAAATGATGAAAAATAAGAAAAGTGGCAAAATTTCATACAGTTAGCCTTTAAAATGACAAAATTATTTAGTGGCAAACAAAAAAAAAAAAGAACAAAATGGACACTTTTGTCCAGATAGTTGCACGAGGGTTAACTGCTGCTCACCAATTTACAGGCAAAGTGTGAGATCCATCCAGACAAACCTGGAAGTCAAATGTGCACACCTGTAGGCAAACTCTGAGCCAGGATACGTACCTGCTAGCAGCAGGGATGGACCAAGTTATTGATCCCATATCTGTATTGGCAGATATTGAAACATGCCCATATTTACAACCAATGTATCAGCTGGACTATCAAGGTGATGGACTAATGTCCCATGATGCTTCACCTGATCATCTCTGCATGGGTTCATTTAAAATCAACAGTGTCCTGTTGTCACCTCCACCAAGGAGGTCATGTCCATGCTGGAGTTTGTCTGTCTGTCTGTCTGTCTGTGAGCAAGATGATGTTCTGCACAGATAGAGAGCTGACCTTTGTGACTGTAGCTCCTGTTCAGGCTAAGCCATGAACCTCATACAGCCCCCTTAAAACCCTGAACTGTCCTTTTAAAGTGAAATAAATATCTGTGGTTACTCACACAGACAAACAAAGATCCTGACCTGCAGAGTGAAGAGAGAGTCTCCACTAGAAAAACAGGATACAAGCCAAAGTCTGTTTACTATTTCTGTTCATACTGATGACTGTCGAGTTGTGTTCATCTGCTTTAGGTGAGGACACCAAGAAAACAACACCAGCAAAAAAACCTGCAAAACCTTCAACAATGACTCCCAAAGCAACACCTTCAAGATACAGCCCAACTTCACAATCCACAACTATGACTGAAAAGAGAGAGGAATCAAAAAGAAAAAGTAATCACATTTTAAATACATTTTTCATAAACTTTCTCTCCTTACATGATTCAGCTGTTCAGATGTCAGAAATATAAATAAAATCTTAAAGTGCTGAATTGTTCTTCCAGATTGGTCTTGGTGGTCCATCCTCGTGGCTGCAGTGGCTTTTATTCTGACTGTCGTGGTTGTTGTCAAAGTCATCAGACGGAAAGGTATGAACATGAAATGAAGCTTTTAGCTGGGTAACAGGGCTTCATTAACTCACTGTGTTTTATCTGTAAATTACAGTCGACTCCTAAACTGTGTTTGTAGAAAGTTAGTCTGCTCAGTCCTCCCTGTTTGAGAGCTCAAGTCTTCTTTATTTTTGTCTTTACAAGAAACAAAACACAGACGGGCGACAGTCCTGTGAGTTCATATTCAGCTTCACTCTGCATTAATCTGACTGTGTTGTTGTTGAAGGAGCCACGAATCAACCTTAAAGTTCAAGGCTTTTCAATCCCTACCAGACTGTAGAAGTCTTCAGTACACTGACACCCTCTCAGACTTAAAGACTGATGATCTTCAACTTACTGAGTTTAACCTGAAAATTGCTCTTTAACTCTGAACCTTCATGAACTGATCTCTCATTACATTAATGCAGCTTCTTCATTTATCTGCTCCTGTTTGGTCTTCAGTGAAGAACTGTGAGTGATTTTTACACATAAGCAGCAGAATGATGAATTTAAACAGATATTCTTCTCTGCCTTCATTAAAAGTTTCTGCATTTCCTGAGAATAATGTGGTCAGTAATACACTGATCTCAGTGAACGAGAGAGGAAGAAAAAGGATGTGACATGATGTTGATTAAAAAAATACAACCATAGAGGTCTGAAAAAGCAGAAGTCTGACATCAGATCACCACCAGCATTTTTAATTTAATATAAAAAAGATATTAAAGAATCAAAAGAACAAACAGTGATTAAAAAATAGCAGTATTCATGTTTCTCTGTCCTCTTTGTGCAGGACGATCCTGAGGAGGGTGTTTCATACGCAACCATCAGCTACACCAAGAACCAAAGAAATGCCAAGGTAAGCTCCTCTGATTGGTTTAACTCTAGACACTTTATTAGGTACACTCATTCAATTCAACCACACAAGGACCCTCTTAAAAAGCAGATGCCACATTTCAATGGGCCAACCTCGAATAAATCTAAATTCAACAGAGACAAAAATGATGAGGACAGATTTATGGTCTGGGCATCCAGGGGTTTGTAGCTATCATTAATTCTGATTTTTAGCTTCTTTTTCTTTGCCTGGATGGAAACATTTCTGGAGTTTATGTCTGTGTATGTACATATATGTACATATATGAAATGAAAGGTTTGGCTTCAGCCTGCTCTGTTGTAAAGTACGTCCTAAAAACACTTGTTAAGAGCTGGTACTATAGGAATACAGACAGATTGATTGATTAATTGAATTGCTTGATCGACATGGTCAAGGTCATCCACTGAAGGTCAAACTGAGCATCAGAACTGAGAAAAAGGAGTTGAAGTGACACACAACCATCTCTGGAGTTCAGAGAATGGTCAGAAAAAGAGAAAATATCCAGTGAGCAGCAGATTTCAGGGTGAAAATGTCTTGTTGATGCCAGAGGAGAACAGTCAGAGCTGTCTGAGGTGATTAAAGGAAACAGTGACTCAAATTAACTCGTTAGAACCAAAGTTTGCAGGAGAGCATTTCTGAACCCACGATAACTCAGATCTTGCAGCAGATGGGCCACAGCAGCAGAGGAATGCACTGGGTGCCCCTCCTGTCAGCTAAGAACAGGAAAGTGCAAGACAGTCCAGCTGCAGACCTCCACTCTCAGCCGACTGTCTTGGAGACTCTACACCTCCAACGTCAGAAGGAAATGGTTTCATGATAGCAAAGTAAAATACTACTAAATAAAGTAGAGATCATTGTCTCCAAAGATACGTTTCTTCAGTTTTTCTGCATTTTGATTACCTTGGTAACTTGATTCCTAAGTTGTGTTTCATTAAAAAACACAAAGTTTAAATGCAGGTCATCAGTACAGCAACATAAATGGCTGGGCACCTCCGTTTGGTGTAATGATCTCAAGCGTTTTCATTTCCTAGAGAAAGACACAATTGCTTTATTTGCTTGACAGTCCTTTCACACCCTCTGTGTTTACAGTCACTGCTGTTTCAACCATAAAACGGGGATAAATCCAGCATCAATTCAAAGTTTTATTAGTTAAAACCCCTTCACTGCGCGGCAACCGCCCCAAAAACAGCCTCCCTGCCGGATGCAAAGTGTTTTTTAAAGTGTTTGTTGCGGTACGATCATAGAGTCCGAGGCGGCGGTGACGGAGAGGTGATTGGGTGAACGTCACAGCAGAGCCCAGAAGTCCTTCACAACACTTCCTCCCTAAACACTCTGAAGTGAAATGCTGTCTCATGCCAAGTTTTTCTCCTGATTATCTTTATATGAAGGTGGAGTTGTTTGGTAGAGGTAATTTAATGTTTGCTTTGACCCGTGAAGTCTGCTATTTCTGGGTTCTCTCCCTCCTTCGATGTGATTGGCTGCTGCCAGGCGGCTGCTGCTAGAAAGTTTCGTGCGGCAGGGCAAAAGCCATAGACATTATATATGTATATTATGTGTATATAATACGTATTTTATATGTACATAATTTCTATGACAAAATTTGTGTGCGCTCATGTGAGCGGCAACCTCTTCTCTGTCCTACCGCTGTGGTTAAAACTGCTTCCCATCTGCCGCCCGTCCCTTATTAAAATGACTGGAGGTGGTGCATTGCCCCGCGCCGATGGGAAAGGGGCTATATAATTGTTTATATTTACGTCACGTCCGTCTCACATTGGAGGTGGCTTCTGGTTCACATTGGAGGAGCCGTTAGCTGGCTGAGAGTGGAGGTCTGCAGCTGGACCCAACCTGGACCCCCCTCAGAAAGTGAGGCTACACATCACAAGGGCTCACCAAAGTTGGACAATAGAAGACTGCAACCTTCAGATGGTTGGGTCAGACTTTGGTGTGAACACCATGAGTGCATGGATCCATCCTGCCTTGTGTTAGAAGTTCAGGCTGCTGCTGATGTTATGGAGCAGGAGACATTTTCTTGGCTCACTTTGGGCCTTTTGTAATAACTGAGCATCATCTGAGCACCACAGCCTGCTTGAGTGTTTTTGCTGACCATGTCCATCCTTTAAAGACCACAGTGCACCATCTTCTGATGAACACTTCCAGCAGGATAACGCTCCATGTCTCAAAGCTCAAAGAAGTTTCCTGAACATGACAGTGACTCCAGATCTCAATCCAATAGAGCAGGAGATTCACAGGAGATTCTCATCATGGACGTGCAGCTGACAAATCTGCAGCAACTGTGTTATCCTGAGGGATGTTTCCAGTGATCTGATTGAGAGGTGGTTGCCTTGTAAAGCGGTAACACCAAGGAAGCCCAGTGTGTCCTCTCCGTTGACATTGCTGTTGACCAATACATCCACCAGGGGGGCTCGAACAAATCTGTCTCGCACTGACATCCACTTCTCCTTCACTACAGACCATTGACAATTAGTCTCCAGTCTCCTCCCAGCTGTTTTATTTGCTTTTGTTTGTCCTGTCGTCCAGGAGAAGTAAAATCATACAGATGTTTTTAATTTCTAACTAACTCCCAGAGTATCTCTTCAAAAAGCTCTGTCTTTATTTCTTCTTCATGTCTTACTAGAGCTCCATAATGGGTAGTAACAGCAACAACGCCCCCATGTTTTTCAGTAGTACTGCTCCATTTGGCCTGCATCTGTAAGCTTTATGGAAACTTGCAGGAATATGAACGAAATAAAAGCAGAGCACGGACAAGAAGCTCAGTCTGTATCCTGATTTGTCTTTAATGTTGAGCATAAATGAGCCTGAAACAAGTCTCTCCCAGCAGCACATTATTCAACCAACCATCTGTGGACTCATTCCTCCAGCTCTGGCCATCTTGCTTTTGGCATGTAATTAGCTTTCTTCATTTTATTCACTGGAGGAAGAGTAACCTCAGCTTTTTTCCAGCCCCTCACAAGTCTAAACTTTATTTCTGCTTGATATTTTACTGTCTGCAGTTTGTTGGATTAGGATTTTCATTTTGGGGGCATGCTGTTAGTCTAGACTCTAGACTACCCTCTCATGGCTGTATATGGAAATGTTTACTACTTGGTTCATGTCTATCAGTATGTTAAATGATGTATATTTTGATATTTAAGTCGCAGGACCAGCCAAACTATGAAGCAAAGTGTGACTTATAGTATGGAAAATACTGTACCTAATGTAGTGGCCGGTTAGTGTATTTGTTAGATCAAACAGCGCAGGTAAAGGATGGGTTATATCTCTGATTTCTCTGTTATCCTCCAGGGTGATGGTAAAGCTGAAGATGATCATGTGACCTACTCCACGGTGAAGACCTCTTCTTCTTCTTCTGCTGCTGTTGGAGCCTCCACTGATCCCAGCAGCCTCTACTCCACCGTTAACACAGAGAAGAAGTAGAAGTCCAAAGTTTGGTCACATCTGAGTTATTCAGCTTATTCACATTGATAACAGGGCTGAGAGTGTTTATGTGATGTTTCTGAGTGTTACATTGCTGTATTACTGTGAAGTAGGGACGGGCAACTGGCTGCCTGGAGCTACATGCAGACACTTTGTTCAAATGATGCTCAGCAATCAGCCAGAAAAACAGGAGAACATCTGTGAAAACATCAGAATAATTTCCAGAATAATCTTTAACAGCCTGTGGACCCTTTCTGCCCAATTACAGACATTAAATAAGGTGATCCAGCTGCACTGCAAGCTTCTCTGCTATGTATAAGTTTTAGTGCTTCAAGCTGATTAAATCAAATCAAATCAAATTAAACTTTATTTATAAGACACTCTTCAAACTTAAAAGCAACACATAGTGCCTCACAGAGGCTAAAAACAACATAAAAACAGAAGACCCAGCCATCCCCCCTCCAACAATAAATACAGAGACATATCCAGGCACACACATTTGCAGACATCAACATACACACACACAAACCTGCGCCAACACACACACATACCCACACACATTCATATGAGCTGTCATAAAAGAGAGAGAGAGACATGGCTGTGCACCGAGGACTGAGGCAAGGACATAAGCTACCTTTGGGGGCAATCAACACTGAGGAGGGCTCCTGGCCCACGAGGAGCGCAGCCCGAGATTTCCCCCCCCGCGCAGACATGAGGCCCCACACCACAGTGCAGGGGCCTCTGGCCGTGCAGGTGGAGCCATCCCCCAGCAGCGGCCTCGCAAGTGGACCAGGAGCAGCTCCCAGCGTGGAGAGCCCCCATGAGGAAGCAAAAACCATCATACTAAAACAATAATAAAAAACATAAGAAAAGGGGGCCATAAAAAAGAGAGATAAAATAACATAAAATAAATAACTGAAATAAAGTAAAAATTTGTGATATTTTTCATAAATCAGACCTTCACTGGCAAGGACCACACCGTCAGCAAGATGATTTTGATAATTAATCATCATTAAAGTCTGAATGATGAATTTAGAAACAATGAAAATGTTGACAACATCGATTATAAGAAGCTTCTGTGGGACTTTCTGAAGCCCCTGGGCACGACAAACTATCGTTTTAGGGTCCAAAGAAAGAAAGAAGAAATAGAAGAGTGATGGAGCGAGGCGAGTGTCATTCTCATGAAACAATGACAGAATACACAATTGTACTAAAATGTTTACCTCATCACCAAATGTCCATTTCTATTCATCAAACATGTAATTTAGTCTGCATATATTAAGCTGTTTTCTCAGATTTTGTGAGTTTTATTTGGAGTTTATGAACATTTACAGTCTATCCATATTTGTTTTTGTTTTTTTTGTTCTGATAGTTATGAAACTGAACAAAGAGGAAGTGAGAAAATGATCATCTCGACTGACAGTCTAAAGAGTTATTTATAGAAAAGAAAGACGTCAATAAGAGGTCATAGTCCACTCTGAAAATGAAGTGAGCTGGTTATGACTCAGATCAATTCAAAGGAGCACACAAGGTTAACAGGGAAAAGGCTTTTTACCTCCTCCAAGGAGGTTATGTTTTTGTGAGAGTTTGTCTGTCCGTCCATCTGTCCGTGAAAAAAATAACTCAAAAAGTAATGGATGGATTTAGGTGAAATTTTTAGGAAATGTTCAGCATTGGAAAAGGAAGAACTGATTCGATTTTGGTGTTGATCCGGATCAGCGTCTGGCCGCCATGGTGAAAAATGTGATTTCTGTGAATAACTACTGAACTAAAATAGATATCATTATGAATCCAGATGCTAATGGTATATTTTCATGGTCAAGGAATCTAAATATTTAGATGAAATAAAGGTAGGACTAATATTTATGGTCAAAATGACAATATGGCTGAGGACTGTGGCGCTGGCGGAGGTCTGCGCTCTCCGAGTGCTTTCTAGTCTTAATAATGCATTTAATTTAAAATTTAAATTCAGATTTAAATAAGCTTAAATAAAATCATTGTACTTTGTAATCTGCTGGCCAAGAGTGGTTTATTTCTTATTTCCGTTGCATAAATCCGATTTAGATATTAAAGAAAAAAAATATTTGCTAACCAGTAAAAACATCCATATTAAATCATCATTTATATTAAATAAATCACATTATTTAACCTTCACTGTCTTAAAACTACTGAAATATATCATTGTTATTAATTATTATTATTATTATTATTATTTTAATATTCAGAAATGCTTTGGCAGTGATGCTTTTTAACATTCATGCCTGTAAAGCTCTTCAGATTGAACTGAATTGTCACGTTAGGAGAGTTTTAGGGGCCCATAGCTGCCAGGGACCCTCAGCTTACTGAAACATACGTTACATTTTCTTATTTTACTGTTTTAACTAAACATGCTCCAAAGCCTTAATTACAAACTTCAGGTCATTTCATGTTTCCTCTGGTCTGAAAAGCCTGAGTTTGCTTCTGAGGAGGATTTTCCTTTGTGGTGGATTTTATTTGCAAAGCCTGTGAGAAAGGCAGAGGTAATGGTTAACACTGAGTTTTAAAGATAAAATGTTACTTTCTTTTACTCTGTCATGAACTGTTGAACCATTGCAACTTTGTTTTTGATGTCTTATAAACCCACGAGGGTTTGTCACTGTGTGTGTGCATGTAAATAAAGAAAATCAATAAAATATGTTAACGCAATAAAGCTACAGATTATTTCAATTTCAAAGCTAGATTGTCTTCATTCAACATCAAACTCAAACAAAGCTCTCACACAGAAGAGAAAAGAAAAGAAACCTCGTCGTGATGGACAGGCAGGTAGATCCAGACCAGATGGACCCTTTTAACATGATTGTTTCTCATTGTTTGAACTTTTTTTATATTTATTATTTTTTTGGCAATTCAGAGTCACCAATTAACCTAATGTTCATGTTTTTGTCTGTGAGAGGAATTTAATTTTTGGGTCTGATTAAACTTTTCTTTTCAAAATGGTTCAAAGTAATTAAATAAACATGGTTTATTAATACAGAA
Source organism: Scarus forsteni (assembly GCA_036419115.1). Taxonomy (NCBI): domain Eukaryota; kingdom Metazoa; phylum Chordata; class Actinopteri; order Labriformes; family Labridae; genus Scarus; species Scarus forsteni. The sequence continues at coordinate 9,439,271 of JAZDUH010000425.1, forward strand.
CATTACAGGAGCAGAACTATAAAGTGATATACATATTTGAAAAGGTAACTTCAAGAGATACAACAGAAAAGCTACAGTGAATATAGAAGCAAAACAAACAGAACATTCTAACTAATATGCAGAAAAGCATTGGCTGCATCCAATCCAATCCACTTTATTTGTATAGCACATTTCAAGTGGTGTACATAGAATCAGACGAAACAAAAATGTCCATATAAGACATGAAAACTAGATTGCGTGTGCAAGAAATACACTAATGTACGGAAGCCCTAACAGGCCATGGTTTTTTCACGTTTTTTTAGCAACGTTTTCTCGTGATAACGACTTATTTATGTCGAGATCTCGAGAAAACAAGCTTCGTTATCCCGAGATAACGACATAAATAACTCGAGATCTCGGGAAAACGACTGAAATTAAGTCGTTATCACGAGGAAACGGTGCTAAAAAACGTGAAAAAACCATGACCTGTTCGGGCTTCCGTACTAATGTATACTATATCAGAAACAAAATTAAGTATGCGAGGTGGGCATACTAGTCACACTCAAACACCCCATAATGCATTGCGGCATGCATTATGACCGACCGGCATTCAGCTAAAAATCAGCCACTAGCAAACTTCCCGTTTTCAAAATAAATGCATCTTTTATTTATCTTTTATAAAGCAATAAATAATCAAATATGAGCAGAAATCTAAAACAACGCTATGAATAATATAAGAAAATTAAGCAGATAAACATGATAAAATAATAAAAGAAATAGTATAAATAATAAAGTAGTATGTAAGAGGAAAGACAAAAATACAATAACAATAAAAATCTTTACTAAAAGTCACTACTGGTATTAAATGTAAACGGTCACCAATAATAGGGGGAAGCATTTTGCTCCTTTTTTGTATTCTGTATGTTCTGTTAAATATTGAATTAATGGGATCATAGGTTTAAATGAGTTGTTATTTGTGAAACAGAGCTTAAATTTGTTTGATCCCGTGTCATAAAAATGAGAAAACTTGGTTTAACTAAAAATGTTTTTGATTTTGGACAGACATTATGAACAACACTGAGAAATTCACTGAATTCACCTTTTTATACTCAAATCTGAGCCGCTGAGATTAATCAAGCAGAGCCAACCACTAAAATAATTTTTTATTTTCAGGAGTGCAGAAAATAACTGTAATTTGTCATCTGCATGTTGAAACAACAGTGTGCTTTACTATTTTTTTTTCTGTTTTCTTTTGTTTAAAAGTCATAGTTAACAATTATAAATATGCTTAATCATTAAAAGTTTCATTTACCTTCTACATTCTGGTATTTTAGAGCAGCTGTGACATAAACCTTACATTAAATGTACATTACATGTAAACTCAGAGCAGCTCTCTCTTCTGTGAGTTTACCCCATGGTCCACAGCGGCACCTGGTGGTCGAACATTTTAACACACTCACTTCACATTTCCACATCGACCTGCTAACAAACTAGAGCAGGGGTGTCCAAACTACGGCCCGGGGGGCCAAATGCGGCCCTCTGCCCATTTTAAATTGGCCCCTGAAACAGCTGAATGAAAAAAGACATTTTGGTTACAGCAGCAAATACCATCAATTTATGCAGATTTCCTGCCACATTTACTTGTCAAAAGGTCTCAATTAGAAGTATCTTGCAATATTCATCTTCAAGCTCCATCATTCTTGCAGTTTAATCTTGTTTTGTGTCTGAAAGTAACGATAAGTTGACAGTGACTCCCATCTCTGCTGCTCAGAAGGTCATTCTAGCCCTGACTAGGTGTTAATCCAGTGTTAGGGTGTATTCATACCTGTGGCTCGTTTGCTTTGTTCCGATTCAGGGGCAAAAACGATACAATTGGATCGGTTGTCACTTGGTTCGTTTGTGTTCACAAGGCAAAAGTCTCTTGCGGTCCAAAGTTGTAAACAAATGTCACGTGCGATCGATATTTTCTCTCATTGGTCAGAAATCATACCCGGAAGGCGGTGAGTTTCGACCTCAGTATTTTTATGAGTAGAGTCCAGCATTTGGCAGATGTGCTCTTCTGCCCAGATTTCAATGAGGCATTTTATTTCCTCGCTGTTCAAGGTGAGCCCACGACTCATTTTCTCTGTTCTTCAGGCTTCGCTTCTTCTTCAGCCGTTGTTGATTCTTACTCCTTCTTCTTCTACTGTTTTGACTGTGCAGTTGTCAACCGGGCTCACTACTGCCCCCATCACTACAGTGTGAGCCACAGTTATGAGTCAGTTGTGCCAGTTGCTGGGGCGTTTGTGTTCTCACTGCACAGGAACCGCTACAGGGTGCGTATGGATGCGAGCCGAGACCACCTATTTTTGGCGATCTTGACCCGCTTGTTTTGTCCCGCATTTTGTGATTGCTGTGTTCACTTAATGCCCAAACGAACCGGACTTTCGGGGGGGCTGCCCACTGTTTCGGAACAACTGTCCCAAACGATCCTGGTGTGAATACACCCTTAGATGGGGTTACAAGGGTCACTTGATAACTCACCCTAAACCCTAGAGCTTTCACTTAAATATAGTAAAAAGGAGGTGAAGCAAGATCCCAGTCGCCCATGTATTCCTCTCTATGTGGCCCTCGATGTAAAAAGTTTGGACACCCCTGAACTAGAGTCTTGAACTAAACACTGAGTTCACTGCACTCCTGTGATTGTAATTATGGGTTTGATTAAAATGGATTTAAATGAATAATTTACCTTAGAGATAACAATTTTGAGGTTGTTATAATTATCAGCTATTCATTTTGGAAAAATTATCCTTTTTTGCTTTAATGATATACTTTTTTCTTTCTCCATCGTCTCTCTGTGACATGAAAGTTGCTTCACTTTACCTTTTCTACCTTTTAAAGCTTCACCAGGGAAGTTTATCAAGAACTAATTTAAGCTCACTAAAGTGTGAATCAGGAAATCACAGATAGAGGGTGAAATATCCGGGGGAGAATCTCATAAACAGAAGATAAAATCTGCAGACACTTCAACAGAAAGATAACATTTCCTGAATGTTCTGTCATGAATTTCCTGTTGATTAAAACCCTCCACATTAAAACTTCACAGAAATGATCAGTAAAACAGCCTCTATAACAGCAGTGATGTTTGCTCAGTGTCCAGAAGTTCAAACTAGACCTGATCGATGGTCCATGTTAAAATCACCAACAATAACAACTCTGCTGAAGTTACATATTTGATCAAAGTTGGGATCAGAGAGAAAAGAGGGGCATCATTTTGGGGGTCTGTGGAGAGTTTGTGTGTTCTCTATCCTGCAGAGTGTAGACGTTGTTGTATTTATTTACTGTATATTAACAGGAGCTGAACTAAAGATACCATGTTTGGCCACAGCACATGTTTAACAAACAGTTTTCATGAAGTGGGCTTGTGGCATCTGTGAGTTCTTGTCCAAAGATGGGGGACAGGTGAGATGATTGACTCTACAGGTGTCACTAACAGGGTCACAGACGTGGAGGTTTTTCCTGATTACCTCCGCCAAGGAGGTTATGTTTTCAGATGAGTTTGTTTTTCTGTCTGTCTGTGAACAAAATAACTCAAAAAGTAATGGATGGATTTTGATGAAATTTTCAGGAAGTGTTCAGCATGGGAAAAGGAAGAAGTGGTTTAATTTTGGTGTTGATCCGGATCACCGTCTGGATCCGCCATGGCGAAAAATGTGATTTGGGTGAATAACTACTGAACTAAAATAGATATCATTATGAATCCAATTACTAATGTTATGTTTTCATGGTCAAGGAATTTAAATATGTAGATGAAATAAAGGTAGGACTAATATTTATGGTGAAAATCACAATATGGGTGAGGACTGTGGCGTTTGCGGAGGTCTGCGCTCTCCGAGTGCTTTTCTAGTGGATTCACTCTGTCACTGCATCCAACAGGTCAGTGTGTGGATGCAAAACAACTTTCTCCAGCTAAATTCAGACAAGACTGAAGTCACTGTATTTGGTCCACAGAAACAAAGAGAAAGTGTCAGCAGTCACCTCCAGTCTCTCTCTCTAAAACCTACAAATCAGGTTAGAAATCTTGGGGTAATAATGGACTCAGACTTGAACTTCAGCAGCCATATAAAATCAATAACATCAGCAGCCTTTAAAGGAGACATATCTTGCTGATGCATGATTTAATACTTACAAATAATATAATAAATTTGAAAACAAGACCTTACGTCCCCTTAATTTTCAAAAAATGAAATATTGTATTTTTTCTGATGTCCTAGAACGAGGGAGCGTTTCAACGAGAGCTTTATAATGGGCTAAAATGAGGATTTTGAGAACACTATTGTGGGGCAATGAAGGAACTAAATGACTTGTACTGAGGGCAGAAATGCTTTACAGGCATCCTAGTCTGGCATAGTGAAAAGGAGAAACAAGCATGATATGTCTCCTTTAACCATCTAAAAAACATTGACAAACTCAGAGGTATAGTGTCTAAACCTGACCTAGAGACACTTATCCATGCATTTGTTTCTAGTAGGTTATTACTGTAACGGCCTGCTCACCGGCCTCTCCAAAAGAGCCGTAAGACAGCTGCAGTACATCCAGAATGCTGCTGCTCGGGTCCTGACCAGAACCAGGAAGTACGAACACACCTGTGCCCAGGTCCCTACACTGGCTTCCTGTGGCTCAGAGAATAGACTTTAAAGCAGCGCTGCTTGTGTACAAATCTCTCCATGGCTTGGCACCAAAGTACATCTCTGACATGTTAGTGCCATATGAACCATCTCGAACTCTGAGGACCTCAGGGGCTGGCCTTCTGCTGGTGCCTAGAGTCCGTACTAAACATGGGGAATCAGGGTTCCAGTTTTATGCAGCTAAAATCTAGAACAGTCTTTCTGAAGATGTGAGACAGGCCTCTACTCTGACAATGTTCAAATCTGTTTAACTGTGCATATGACTGAAGGATCTTATCTGCACTCTTCTCTTTAAAGATATTTTATCATGATTAATGTTGATTTTATTTTGTATTGTGATTTTCATGCATTTTTCTTGTTCTGTAAAGCACTTTGAATTGCCTTGTGTATGAATTGTGCTCTACAAATAAACTTGCCTTGCCTTCTAGTTCACTGTTGACATGATCTCGTGCAAGACTTGGGTTGTGTCCGAAATGGCATACTAACGTATTACTCATACTAAGTGTGACGTCAAAATGAGTATGTAGTGCGTTCACATTAGATAGTATGAAAAGATTGAGTGTGCGAGAAATACCCGGATGTATATTATATCGGAAAAAATTTTAAGTATGCGAGATGGGCATACTAGTTACACTCAAATGCCCCATAATGCATTGCGGCATGCATTTTGACCGACTGGCATTCAGCTAAAAATCAGCCACTAGCAAACTTCCCATTTTTAAAATAAACACATCTTTTATTGTCTCCTTTAGTTCTTTAACGCTTTTGTAAATTGGGCTCTTGTTTTGGAGCCGACCGGAAGTTTCGTCGATGGCATAATGGCGCATAACGTAATGTCCGAAATGTCGAAATGAAATTTGTATCCGTGCGTTTTATGGTTCAAATGACCACATTTTGGTTTTCTACGTGGTGACTTTCTCGCCTAAAATGCTCTCTGAACTTTCAAATGTGGCGAATTAACAGAGATATTTGATAGCCTGGTGTGCTTCCAATTTTTGTCGTCGGAGGTTTGAAATGCATCATGGGAAACTTAGTAGTATACCACAGTGTGAACGTTTGGCATCCTAATCATACTTATAGTATGTAGTATACAGTAAATACACATGAGTTTGTAGTACGTTAGTATGCCATTTCGGAAACAGCCTTGGTCTCAGATGGTGTGGTCTTGAGGGCAACACTAATATTTGATATGGATCAATGTATTACACAGGACTCCAATAGAAACAACATTGAGTTATGTCATTGTATATTAGTATCCTTTTGTATGAGACTCTACCCCTGAGCTTTATGTGCAAACTGTAGATGAAATATTCAATCAGTCAATCTAACCCAACTTTCTGATCCAACTGATGGGTTACTCTCAGAAAAATAGACGAAAATTATAAACCAAGTTAATAAAAGGGTTAAAATTAAATCTCTAAAATAACCCAAGTGTTTTAAGAGAGTGCTCACACATCTGTGAAAATAATCAGGCTGTGATCCAAATGAGTCTCCTGACATGAGAACAAACCACATTTTTAACAAAACTGAAAAAAGGAGAAACGTTCTCATTTTTAATTTTCTTGAGTAACAGACAGACCGCACCCTCAATAACATTTGAGGAAGTGACATCACCTCTGAAAAAAGGGAGGAGGTTCATCCTGCCTTTAAGAAGTCTGATTTAGACTCAGGAGGACAGAGTCATGGAGTTCAGGTGGATTGAGATTTGTTTCCTCCTCACAGCTCTGCCTCAGTTCACTGGTAAGAACATTTCTGTCACACTTTCTATTCAATCAGGAAACTGGAGAGAAGCTTCACTCATTTAAGAAAACTGAATGTGTTCATGTGTTACAGCCATGACCAGAGGAATGATCAGGACTTATTCTCAACACACACTTTATTAGGCACACCTATACTTCTAGAAAATGATCACCACAACCATTCAGACATGAGGACCCTCCAGAAATGAGATGTAGCATCTCAAGAGGCTACCCTCTAATAAATCAGACGACAGGCCGATGATACATGGACCTGTCCCTAACTTTAGTTCTTATTACATATCACTTGTCTCCTCTTACTTCCCTTCCTTTGCCCTCACACCCATCACAGCATCGTGTGGATTTGCTGTTCATCATGAGACTGGGATCCACATTCAAGATTTCCTGCTGCTTAACAGAAGGTTTTTTCTTGCCGCCATGATGGAGGGATCCATGATTGGCTATATGGATTCATGTTGGGTGTTGGATGTATATATTTGTATATATATGTATATGTGTATTCTATATGTATATATGTATCTATGCATATATGTGTATCCATAAAATGAAGAGCTTTATGCTCTATTGTAAAGTGTCTTGAGATAACACTTGTTATGAATTGGCGCTATACAAATAAAGATTGATTGATTGATTGATATTCAACTGATCACTAACACAACTAGATTACCAATCACATGACAGCAGCTTAATACACCGTCAAGACAACCTGCTGATGTTCTTAATTTTATCATTATTCAGTTTGTCAAGCTAACAACCTTCATGTTCTCTTATATAAAACATCTCTGTCAGTTTTAAATTACATATCAGGGACTCATTTATTTGAACAAAGACACCCGTCCTCTTTGACATGACCCGTATACAAAAATAGATGAAGGAATTTTTGATGACCTCAGCATGAACACGAACAGGAGCAGTAACCATGTCCATTTAAAAATGTCATTTATCTGTCATTTCTAAGCACTTTCCACGTTTGATTCAGGTACTTTTTTTTCCTAGTATGAAATTGTTGCTCTTCAAATCTGATGTCTGATATTTACTTTTAGTGGTTCAGTATTTACCTTCTCTGTCTCTTGGGTGTGGTTTTTATAAGCCATTTGCAGTCTTCAACCACTCCACAAACGTTCCTTTTTAATGTTTTTTATGTGCATTGTGTTTCTATATCTGTTTATCTAATAAATAAATAAACTAAGCATCAGAAAAGAGAAGAAAGATGATTGAAGAGACTGTGAACATGCTGCATGGTTGTTGGTGACAGATGTACGAAACTACTTATCTGCTGGAACTTTAATGCACAACCATCTCAAAGACTTACAGAGAATGGTCCAAAAAGGAGAAATTATCCAATGAGCATTAGTCTTTGTGATGAGAAGAGAACGGCAGGGTTTGAGATGATAGAAAGACAACGTTATGAACAAGCAGAGGTTTGGACTGGAGACACAGTTTAGACCACGTATAGATAGATAGATAGATAGATAGATAGATAGATAGATAGATAGATAGATAGATAGATAGATAGATAGATAGATAGATAGATAGATAGATAGATAGATAGATAGATAGATAGATAGATAGATAGATAGATAGATAGATAGATAGATAGATAGATAGATAGATAGATAGATAGATAGGAACTTTATTAATCCCTTGGGAAGGTTCCTTCAGGAAATTCAGATTCCAGCAGCAGGCAACACCAAAGTATAGAAAAACATGCAGATGAGATAGTAATAAAAAAGATAAAAACACAGGTTATATACAGCAAAATACAAATAATAAACTGTACACTCTAGCAGCAGTGGGGATTTCCAGCATAAATAAACTACTGTGCAAATTATTGAACTTTACTCAAGCAGCAGTTGAAATGTCTATCATAAATAAACTACAAAAAAACAATAAGTTACCTTAAGAGTGTGGCAGAAATTAGAATGTCCGGTAAAAATAAAACTAAAGTATAAATGATTAACATTAACACTGCAGCACCAGTTAGAATAACTGACATAAATAAACTACAATGCTAGTAATCAAACTTAACACTGAAGTGACGGGGATGAATAAACTACAATGCAATAGTTAATAGAATAGAATAGAATAGAATATTCTTTATTGATCCCTCTAGGGGGAATTTTTTTTTGTCACAGCAGCTCACAAAAAAAAGTGCAATAATGCAATAACAATAAAAATAGAATAATGATAATAGAATATAGAATTAGAAATGTAAAGAAATATAAAGATATATAGGAAAGTAGAAAAATATTACTATTTACATATTTAGATAGGAGCAAGATATATGCAAAGATTGGTTCTTGAGAATAACAGCACTTGACAGTGAAAAATTTACAAAAAAGGCATGTATTTATTGAATGCTTGATGTCATTATGGAGAGAGTTCAGATGTTTGTGTTATGAAGTCTTATTGCAGTTGGGACAAATGACCTGCGGTAACGTTCAGTCCTGCAGGGTGGGAGTCTGAGCCTGCTGCTGAAGGAGCTGCTCAGTTCCCCCACAGTCTCATGCAGTGGGTGAGAGGCGTTGTCCATAATGGATGCAAGCTGTAAAATTAAATTAAACTGTACACTGTAGCAGCAGTGGGAATGTCAGCAAAATTAAACTATCGCAGTGGTATGAGTATGGTCTTTGTGTCAGCTGATTGTTTTTGTTTATTTTTTTCCACAGAAGCATTCACAGAAAAACCACTCACAGCAAAATATGGTGAAGACGTCACTTTGCCATGTGAAAACTCAAGAAAACCCCCAAATTTCTGTGGCTATACAACATGGGAGTTTGCAGCTCCAGGAAAAGGAGCAGTCAAGCTGATCGCAGAGGGGTACATCAGAAATGTTGGACCCAAAAAAAACAGACTGCGTCTTACTGAGGACTGTTCTCTGCTCATCAACAATGTCCAAGAGGAGGATGCTGGACGCTATGACTGTATACAGTACACAACTATCGCATCATCTGGTCCTGAATCTTATTATCAGCTCAGTGTTTATAAAGGTGAGTCTGTTTCTTCTTTTGGGTGGTGGTCTATCAGGACTGGCAGGGTCTTCTCTGCTGGTCTTGACGCAGTCACATTCATAAACCTGATGATGATTTTGTCTTCATTAAAGACCCCGTAAAGCAAAAATAAATTGTGTTTTAAGTTTTTCATACCACAGAAACATGCGTCATTGACCACTGAGCCAAATTTGAAAGATTAAAAATATTGCTAAGTACATAAAATAATAATCTCAAAATCATGCAAAAACAAGCACTTCTCTCTGCTGTAGAACGCTGGGGGCGTGTCAGTTAGAGGCGCTGGAACCACGCCCACATGAGGGAGGGGAGGGGAGGGGGGGCCTCCATTCACTGTACAGGGACATAACCTGCAGTAACAATGGAAGCTCTTGAGCATGGTGCATTATTATTGATTTAAATATACAAAAGCATGAGCAGATTCATGAAGTGCTGACAGTAATAAAAAAAAACATAGGACACACACACATTGGAAAGGCTGACATTTCACAGCAATGGTTACTCTTACTTATACTTTCTTCACCCAGTTACTTTTCTTTACTCTATTACCAGCTGTGGAGGAGCTTTAGTTTTTAAATAACTGCATGAAACATGTGCTGCATGCTCACAGAAAATGATAACAGCCTCTTTCTGTATATAAGCAACTGATGTCTGTGGGGTTAAAACCATAGACTGTAAAAAACATGGACACCATGACACTGGGCTCAAATTGAAGCCACTGTAGGTACCAGATCTGCTCGGGCTGCCAGATCGGCTCGGGGCCTGCGCCTACCGATGACGTCAAGCTATATGATTGGCTAGAAATAGGCAAAATGACGTAGAACATTGTGATTGGTTCAGAGTAGGTTTAGAATAGTATTATTTCAGTGAGAAATTGTTCGTGTGACGCGTACGACGGCGTATTAGGGCCGCTTTAAAGACATGACCAGATGAAGAATAAACATCACACGCACAATACAGTATTAAGAATGAGGAGAGGCTGAAAATTAAAGGTACTACAGAGGAAAAATACAAAACATAACGGTAAAATGCAAGACTTGTCTGTAATTTACGCTGATAATGCCATAGATTGACATAACACCACCGTCCGGCCGTTACGAACCCTTAACAGAAAAACAACCATAACTGACCTTTTTACAATTTTACAACTTATTACGTGTTGAAAAGGTAAAGATAACAACTAGTGGCTCATATATTTATTTTCGTGTACTCCCGTTGTTGAAGCTTCGCTTCCGCCGCATTGCATTGTGGGTAACAGTAGGCGAAGCAGGCTGGTCTGATGCATATTGAGAATTATTTCCCTAATCAGTACGCACTTCTAGTATAGTATGTGAATTCGAAAATGGCCAGAGGTTGGAGGTGAATTGAACGAACAAAGACATAAAGTAAACCGTGACGGTCTTTTAACCTATCACAGCGTGACAGCGTGACGTCATTGATAGGCGCAGGGCCCCAAGCCGATCTGGCAGCCCGAGCAGATCTGGTACCTACACCGCCACGAAAACTGCTCCCCCTGGTGACTGGCTGCAGTATAGGCCAAATCTCCGTCTCCCCCATTCATCTGAACGGGCCGAAGTGAAACTTCAAAAAATTACTGCACTTCGTAGAAATATATCTCCCATCCTTATGCTGTGGTGATATGAAAGTATTATTGGGCTGCGTGTTTTCCAAGTCCTCTTTTTTCTGAAAAGTTTCTTTTTCATCAGTTATTAGAGTTTAAAAATAACCGCGGTTTATGGCAGCTTCACAATGATTGTGTACGGCGTATGCTGCGGAGTGTTGTGACTGTTTACGACAGCTGCGTCCGGATTATGGCCCAAATTCTCTACTGGCTGCACAATGGCGGCGCCCTGACAGGGGATATTCTGGCTTCAAATCTGTTACATGGTAGAAGGCGGAGCCACGCTATCCAGTTCTTATAATACATCCATGATTAAAACACATAAGCTAATTTTACACACAAATGTAAAACCCCAGTCATGTATTTCCTTGTCACAGTTGGTGATATAAAAAATACCTGTGGTTATTCATTGTGTTCTCATATGGACTCCGCTCAGTGAATGAAGCCAAATATTGTCATAATTACATGCATAACATTTATTAACATTACACGAGCAAGGCTGGATGCACGATGTGAAATACAAGCGCACACTTCTGCTCTATGGCGGGCACATAATGCCAGTGGCGGAGATGACAGAACCTGCTGTCGGCAGGATGGAGGGGGTCCGCGGTGTATATATGACACCGGGGCCGTGATGGCGCACACTGTCGGCTGGACGGGGAGGTTCGATTCAGCCCAGTTAATGGACTCTTCAGAAATCCAGACTTTACCATGTGATAGTTTTTCTAACTGTCTCGGGTAAAGTGGGCACTGCAAGGATGCAGGAGCGAATTGGAGGAGAAATGACTGGTTAGCTGACCGGTTGACTTTTAGCTAGCTAGCTACAAATTTCTTAAGAGAGAGAGAGCGAGTGGTAAGCTGAATGTATTTATACTGCTGAAGCAGCAGGGGCGGGATTATGGTAGTGGTTTCTGACACGCCCATTCAATCCTGAAGACAGAAAGGTAAAAAACAGTTTGTGAAGCCTAGCTCCAAAATTAAGTTCTGAATAGTTGAATGGCTTTCACGTGTTTTAAAGAAATACATTTACAACCTATTTAATGTGTTTTGAAGAAAATGGCTGAATTTGCTTTACTGGGTCTTTAATATCAGATCTATCATAGAACACTGTCAGCATGAATCTCTCTCCTGAATCTTGTCTCTCTGCAGTAAGAAGGTGGCTCTGCCTCCAGTGCAGAGGTCTCATCTCTAAACGTCTCATCTATTAACTGCTGCTCACCAATTTACAGGCAAAGTGTGAGATCCATCCAGACAAACCTGGAAGTCAAATGTGCACACCTGTAGGCAAACTCTGAGCCAGGATACGTACCTGCTAGCAGCAGGGATGAACCATGTTATTGATCCCATATCTGTATTGGCAGATATTGAAACTTTTGCCCATATTTACAGCCAATGTATCAGCTGGAATATCAACATGATGGACTAATGTCCCATGATGCTTCACCTGATCATCTCTGCATGGGTTCATTTAAAAACAACAGTGTCCTCTTGTCACCTCCACCAAGGAGGTCATGTCCATGCTGATGTTTGTCTGTTTGTCTTTCTGTTGGTAAGACAACATTCTGCACAGACAGAGAGCTGACCTTTGTTACTGTAGCTCACGTTCAGGTGAAGCCATGTACCTCATATATCCTCCTTAAAAATCCTGAAAAAAGTGAAATGAAGATCTGTGGTTACTCACACAGACAAACAAAGATGCTGACCTGCAGAGTGAAGAGAGAGTCTGTTTACTATTTCTGTTCATACTGAGGACTGTTGAGTTGTGTTCATCTGTTTTAGGTGAGGACACTAAGAGAACAACACCAGTAACAACATCCTCAAAATCCATGACTAAACCAACAACGATTAAAACAACAGCATCAATCCCAATAACATCAACTTTATCAACAAGAAACAGCACAACTTCACAATCTGATACAACTATGGCTACAAAGAGAGAGGACTCAAATGTAAAAGGTAAAAACACTAAAAACAGTTTACACTGGCATTTGTCTGTCTGTCAGCAAGATAACTCAAAAAGATCAAAACAGATTTTGATGAAACATACAGGAAATGTTACTGTGTTGTTTTGTTAAGCCAACATAGTGTTTGAGTAGTTTAAACCTCTAAGTGGGTTAATCATGAGGCTTTTAGTGACACCATAATACTTTGTATTGTTACAAAGTGCTCGACTTATTCACAACTTCATCAGTGTTCCTGTGCTCCTCTGTTCACCAAAAACTGACCAAAGAAAAACAGTCATGAACAATCAGTTCAGCTGGTTCAGACCCACCATCTGTCCATCACTACACGTTTCCTTTCTTTTCCTCTTTGCTGTGAGAGCACTGATGGAGTATTTAGTGATGTTGTGTTTTTATTCTTTATTTTTAACTCTGTGTCAGTGTTGATGTTGTAACTAACTAACTTCTCCTCCAGCGGCCTCTTTGTTTCCCCAAAGACTTTAAATTTAAAGTCTAGACATGGAATATATGTATTTCTTCATTAAAGATTTCATCTCTCATGTTCATCCGTGTTAGGTGAGAAAACAGGACCAACAACAACCGAGCCAACGACAGCTGAAAGAGTGACAACAGCAGAAATCAACACAACAGCTCCAACCCATGAAGCTCCAACCAACCTGACCAACAGTGAGTCAACGTTTATCAAACATCTGCATGAGCTGAATTAGCACAAAGGCTAGCTTCAAATGTGATGATGATTTTAAGACAGATTTCTGACCTGATCTGCCTTTTTTACTCCAGAACACTGAAGCTACATCAGTCCAGTTTCTTTTCCTCTTTGCTGTGAGAGCACTGATGGAGTATTTAGTGATGTTGATGTGTTTTTATTCTTTATTTTTAACTCTGTGTCAGTGTTGATATTGTAACTTACTAACTTCTCTTCCAGCGGCCTCTTTGTTTCCTCAGAGGGCTCAGAGTGGTCATGTTCATCAGCTCTGTTTCTCTGTTTGATAGATGGTTCAGCTCGTTCTCTGGACGTGGTCATGTTGACTCTGCGTGTGTTTGAAATCCTCCTGCTGACTGTGATCACTGTTCTCCTCTTCAGAGCTCAAGGTGAGAAAATCAAACCAACATTTATCCAAATGTTTGACCATCATGTGTTCAGCAGAGCTCAAGTCTTTCTGTGTGTGATTTTCAGTGAAGCGGGGATCATCTGCTGGAAACACAGTGAGTTACAGATCCAGACTGAAGTGAACTGATGTGTTCAGATGAAGAACCACAGTCTTCCTCACATGCTGACTCAGATGTTTTCTATCTGACAGGAGTGTGACGGAGATGACTGCACAGAGGATTATGACGATATTGGAGAATCTTCTGCTTCTGTCAGATTTCACCGATTCAGCAGTTAAACACAGACATCAAGTCCAAGCATGAATTCATCACCTCAGTGTAACTTTATTGTCCACAGACATGAAGCCAGTTTAATGAGTTCATCTCAGAAAGAAATCTTACATTTTTGACTTTAGCTTTAGAAATATTTCTATGACATTTATTGTGTCAATTTTTTTCATTCTATAGCCTCTACATACACACTGCATATATCAACTACATACATCTGTGCATATATATATATATATATATATATATATATATATATATATATATACAGAGAGAGAGAGGGAGAGAGAGAGAGAGAGATGTACATATGTCTTTATATATAGAATAAAATGAGCATGGCTACAGCCTGCTCTTATGATCATCTGTGTTTCCAAAATGAGAAAATGTTTGGGTCAAAATTTCTTGATGTTTTAAGTCAGATTTTTATCAGTACATACCAACATCTACCAATGAAACCCCCACATGGCTGCATCAATTTGGTGATAGGGACTGATAACTAATATTATCCGTCCAAAATATTTCACTATTTTTGCTTTTTAATTTTTATGAATCTTTTTTTTTATCCAGCCCCCACAGCATGTGCCAAGAACAAAACTGGCTCCTGTTCAAATGTAATGATTACTGCTTTAGAGAAAAGGTTAACAGAAGTTAAAGACCTGTGAAATTACATTAAGCTGCTCTTTATTTCACTTACATTGACCAATATTTCAACACATATGAAGTAGACGCCATGCAGGACAAGCCGAGAGACCAACATACTTATATGTCACTACACAAACAAAGATCAAGCATTACTTTGATTGATAAAAAAGACTCTTCCTGAACAGTTTCTTCCCCTGCCCTCAATATCCTACAGTCAAAGAAAAACATTTGCTGCTTTTATTTCATTCAAATTTCATTTCATGAAGTTGACTGCAAATTGAAATTAGCAAAATAACTACCAGAAAAATGCATACACTCCTTGATTCACAAAAATATTTAAGAGCTTTACTGTTTGCCGATTAAGCTGTGGGAAACCTCACTTTTGACTCAATATTAAAAAGGATTATGTGAAATGAAATTACAATTCAAAGGATTTCCCCCTTAATCTGTGGGAAAAGGTCAGATTTCTCAGATTAAAGTTAAAATTCTGATCTTTATTTTCTTCCTCTTTCCTCTCCCTGGATTTTGCTTTTTTCTCTTCTTGGATTTTTGGATTTAATCTCTTAAAATTTTGAATTTAACCTTTGAATTGTTGCTTTCATCTACAAAATTCTTATTTTAATCTCTAGAGAGTCCAACTGTGGACTTTTTTTCATTATCATCTCACAATTTTGCTATAATTTTAGAGTATCTAACTTTAATCTTTAAAAATTCTGGCTCTAATGTTAGAATTAAGACCTGATTTTGGAATTGGGACTTCAGTGACATATGTCTGTTTTTAGTCCCTAAAATTTCCACAAATTCTAACTTGACTCTTAGAATCCTAACTTTTATCTGTAAATCTTTTGACTTTGACCTCAGAATATTATCTTTTACCTCACAATTCTCACTTAAACTTAAAATTCTAACACTAAAAACTTTAATTCAAAAAGCAGGACATCAATCTCCAAATGTTGATGTTAATCCTGACTTAACTCTCAAAGTCCTGACATTTATTATTACAGAGTTGAATCGACTTGAATCCCTAAAATTCTGACTTTTATGTAAGAATTAAGACTTTGATCTTGGAATTATGAATTTGATCTTTGAATTCTGGAAAATCTAACTTTAATCCCGATATTCTGACTTTATTTCTCAGATTTCTAACTGTAAACTCTAAAATTATGACTTTAATCTTAGTATAATGGCAATGATCTGGACATTTTGACATTCATCTTAGCATTCTGACTTTAATCTTGTAATTTTTATTTTATCCTAAAGAGCCCCTTAAGGGACATCAACAGAAAAATAAATTAATAATAAGTGTCTGGAGCGCACAAGGTAGTTTCTTGTGTGCACCAGATAATCATAATTGATTTTAAATTTTTCTTCCACTGTCCCTTTAGGGGCAAGATAGTTTCAGGTTAGCACCAGAAACTATCTAGTGCGCACTAAATAGTTCCTACTGCACTCCAAATACTATCTAGTGCGCACTAGATTGTTAATATTTTCTTTTTCTGCCTATGTCCCTCAGGGGCTCCATATTTGTCTCACAAGTTTGAGTTTATTCACATAGTTGAAAAAATATTTACCCTTGTTTTTGTGGTCAGCTACAGTGCCCCTAAAGGGACAGCAGCAGAAAAATAATAAATTAAAAATATAGGGCCAGATCCACAAAGAATGGATTGCTCCTGCTAATAGCGCCATTTGCGCAGAAATAGCTCACGGAATCCGCGCACTTTGTGCCTCTGACTAGAATAATTCCTCTGGCATATAGGTGGCTTTCTCCCTGCAAACTTTGAGATTGACGTCTCCTTTACACTGAGCAGCAAAAAACAAACAACGGCACAAGAACAATATGCAGTAACAGCAAAGCACAAGACACGAACATGCAGCTCTAGCGAGTAGTTCACATCAGCTGAAGTGCTCCAGCAGGTCAAAAAAAAAAAAAAAAAAATGAGAGAGCACAAATGCAGGCGAGTCATGCAGAGATGATGGTGTCATGAGTAGGATTGCTGCTGCTCTTGAGGCCAGAAATGCTTCTGTTGTAAGGGGGAAATCAGCCTGAGCCACCTGCCACATGATGGCAAAAAAGAGGCAGGAAAGAAAAATAAATGTTATTTCTAATGACCTTATTTGACATTTAATTTTTTTTTGTCATTTCTCACCTGTTTCTAGAAATGTTTAAGGTTTTACATGTTGATTTATTATTTATTATATTGTCCTGATGACCTTAAATAATAATAAAAATATATGATAAATAAGTAATGTATATAAACAAGTCGACGCGGAGCTGTCCATGGTCGTGAATCTTTACTTCTCTGCTTACCTTAAGGCAGAGCTGTCCATGGTCCTGTCTTGAGGTCAACATCAAGCCCACTCTGACTACCACTGAGGCCGCTGATTTACTATTGTCAGGATGAGAAGCTGAGTTGCGTTTATTTCTCGGGTTTGTTTTGGATATCACTGATTTATCCCCTTATATAGTGAAGCACTCAGCATTTAGCGGACGACCCTTATCTCCTGAGACATAGCCATCAAGTGGATAAATGTCAAAGTATTAATTGTGCCCCTTAAGAAAATAACTTCAGATTATTTATTATGACCACAAAGTGATTCAAAGTGGTCAAAGGACCATGTGTCCATGAGTGTCATTTTTGTCATCTTTTTTTCTGTTGTTCATCCCTTTTTTTTTAAATTTCTTTTAGCCTTTGTTATTGAAACAGCCAAAACAAATGCAGAAAATACAAGTCAAATGACCAAAGAGTGGTGAAAGGGGCCATAGTGTTTTTTTAACAGACTTTATGTAGACAAATGATTCATGTTTACTTAAAAAAGGTGGAATATTTGCAGAGACAAACACCTAAGTGTCATCCAGTAGCCCAAGCATCATGCAGTCTGGCAATCGTTATCTGCAAATGACTTAATTGTGACTTCAATCAAAAAGTGAAACTCTCCTCTGATAAATCCTTTCTTGTGCGGACCTGCTATCTCGCCTGCCTCTGTGCCCTCGCCTGGCTAAAATCACTGCTGCCATGATTACCGGAGAGTCCTGGCATGACAGCCCTTATAAAGGCTGTGCTCCACAGTTACCACCAACTTAGTGCAATATGCAGTCATTGCGAGGATGTAATACACGGGTTTCACAGGCAGTAATTTGCACCGCCTAACTGCGTGTGGCAGTTGGTCAGTGCTGGTCTTTGAGGATTAGGTGGTATTTGCAATGACACTCATTTGCATAGGAAGGGGGCAATTCAGTGCTGAATTTATGAATATTCCCTAATTTACATGCATGCAAATTGGACCAGCGCAGCCAGTAGTGGCAGTGCAGTTTGGGTTCAGTTTGCGCGCATTTCACCCTTTGCGTATGCTTTGAGGATTGTGCACTACTTATTTATGTAATTTGCACAGGTTTAGTGGTTGCAAAAGCAGTGCAATCCTTTTGAGGATCTGGCTAATAGTGTGCACCGGATATTTTTTGGCGCGCACAAAGCTGTTTGGTGTACACCAGATAGTAATTGGTGCAGCACCAGAAACTATTTTGCGCCTCAAGGGGCATTGGAAGAAAGAAAATAATTATGAGTATCTATGTGGTGTGCAAGAGAAACTATCCAGAAAGTATTTGGTGAGCTCCATGTTGTGAATTCCCTGCTGTGGGAGCCCATACAGCAAGCTGCTCCGTGTAGAGACTGGACTGTTCTGTGCATGCGCAGTGTATGTTCGATAACTTCCCGTGTTGTTAACTTGATGAGTTATTCCTTGCCCCTCAGCAGCCCTTTCTCCATCCCTTCCTACAGTACAACAGTGTGTGTCGGTGATGATGTAAGTTATATGATGAGCGGATGTTGTTTATTGTGTGTGACTAGAGTTGTTAATATATCCAGGGTAATAAGCTCCATGTATAGCTTACCATGTAGCATGTTTACAGAGCCTCACGACACCTGAACGGCCCGGCATATAACGTGGTTAATTGCCGTGTGTTTGTTTGCTTCTGTCACTGTTTATTAGCCATGTAGTTGTTGCTTATTGAGGCTTCTATTACGCCGTGTGTCGGCGTGGTGGACTGGCCGAATCGGTGACTGCCGGGGCCGTCTCTGTTTAGCTTGGTCACATGACCTGCCTGCTGAGTCAGGCTCTTGTGTTATTCATGATCCTACACCACCATCTGCTGGTGGTTTTCAGCATTACTCGTCACAAATGTCAACTGTAATTCAGGTTGTTCTAACATTACTGCCGCTGTAGGTTTATTTTTATTATTAATAATGTTATTATTGTTGTCTTTGCAGACATCACAAACCACACATTAATGTCCATATGCAAGATCACAAATTCTACAGTGTCCTGTTTATTTGGAAGTAAATCAATAAAGCCATTAAAGGGAGAGACGTTGCTGCGTCTTCTCTGACCGGAGGATTAGGCCAGCTTATGCACAACCAGCCTATCATCACCGTAGCTATTCCCTCACACTCCAGATGTGCACCAGATACTTAAATTTATTTTTTTTTCTGCCAATGTCCCTTTAAGAGCTCAGTACTTTATTATCGTCTTACCATTTTAAGAAGGAAAAGTTTACTCCTATAGAAACTGCTTCAATCCTGCTGGGAGTGGTTTCTTCAATTTTGATTTCACTTCCAGCTCTGACCACCAGAGAGCAGAGTCACACAATAAATAAAAAAAGGTCTTTATCCTCTACAGGAAAGTATCAATATTAACCAGAGCTCTGAAATAAAGCTCAGATGTGTAAATGTCCTCAGCTGTTCATATGTGGTGTTTTTCTCCTCACTGAAGGGTTTGTCCTCCTCCTGATGAGCCACAGCCCATGTGCTGCTCCAACTCAGAACAAAAGTGAAAGTAAAGAACACACTGCTGCAGCTCAGTCAGAGAGAGATGCTGCAGGGTTGCCAACTGTCCCGTATTCGCCGGGACATCACGTATTTGAGCCAAAAGAGGCGCATCCCGGACGGGACGTTGTTTGTCCCGGCCGCATGGGTTAAAGGAACACTACACCCAAACAACGATTTGGCTTCATTTTCTACTCACCCTCATGCTGAACAACACTGTGGAGTAGTTTTGGAACATCTAGGATGCAGCCGAAGATCTGGGGGGATCCTCGCTGTCCACTGACATTGATATGATGACTTAGATAAGAGCTCAATACTGCTCGTGCGCTGTAATCCAAGTGTCCTGAGCGGGTAACGTCCACCATTTACTCGAAACGGCATCATTTAGCACATGTTTATAGCCTAAACAGTACTACTTGGCATTTCTATGATACACTTACGGGTGCCTACGGGAGCCGCGGCTGACCAAACCAAACGAATGCGCACTCTGCAATAACTAGGAGCATAGAACAAGAAAAAACAACACAAGAAATCCCACATTCTGCTGACCCCTCTTGTGTCTGTCCACGGCCCCGTCGCTCACAGCAGAATGTGGGATTTCTTGTCAGTATGGAGGAATATTGCCGACTTTTTGTGGACTTTTTGTGGACTTTTAAGGACACTGTTTGTTCGGGCTCTTATCTAAGTCATGATATCAATGTCAGTGGACAACGAGGATCCCCCCAGATCTCCGGCTGCATCCTAGATGTTCCAAAAGTACTCCACAGTGTTGTTCAGCATGAAGGTGAGTAGAAAATGAGGCCAAATCGTTGTTTGGGTGTAGTGTTCCTTTAAGGGAAGATGCATATATTTCTCTCTCTGTGCGTCATGCATTGTGTGTCTGGCTGCCTGCCTGCATGGCCAGCTGTAAACTACGGGCACTAGGACCGCTCAGTTGACAGGGTAGGCAGCGCTTACGTGCTTATGTGCGTGTGACTCAGTCCCAGTCTGTGTGTGCGTGCGTGCGTGCGCGCTGTAACGTGTAGCGAGCGACTGTCGGCGAGGCAAGTAGCAATTTGTGAGGAAGTGTGCCAACGTTAACTACTCGTGTGTGTGTGTGTGTGTGTGGGTGTATGTGTGTGTGTGTGTGTGTGTGTGTGTTTTCAGTTTAGATGTTGTTTTTTTGTTCAGAAGATTTTACAGTTGTGATTTCGTACTTTAAGTTGAAAATAAAAAAAAGAAGTGGAGTTAATTTTCCAAATAAGTAGGCAACAACCAAAAAATGTTTGCACAACTTAGTTACACTATTAGGCTTACTCATTGTTTACTGCTGTTACATTGTGTTTACATTGTTTTAAAACTGTTAAAATCCAGAAGAAGAGACAGCAATTGTTATTTTGCAAAAAATAAATATATACTTTGAATGATAACTGTCTCACATGTATGCCTCAAATAAAAACTGATCAAACTGATCATGAGTTGTTATTACAATCTTGTTACTGTAAGTGTAATGCAGTAGCCTAAAGTGTTTGTATAGTCTGTAATAGGTATAACTGTGCCAAAACGCTGTTATATATGCGTTTTTGACCCCTCCAAACCCCCATTTTTTTTCAGCCGCCCGCGAGCGGTGTCCCTTATTTCAACCTCTAGGTGTTGGCAACCCTACAGAGGGGACTATAGACAGAAACTATCAGTCCATTCCGTAAGTAGTCCTCCTTTAAAATCTCTCCCTTTTCTGTGAGGCTGTTTAACTGCTGAACCTCCACAATGCTGCGGACTAACAGAGATTATGTTGTAGTCAGGTATTTTTTAAAACTGCGTGTGTTTGTTTGTTTGTTCGGAGCAGCTGTGACGGAGCAGCTTTTGGTTTTATAATCGATTAACTTCTTCATTTTTCTGACTAAAGATTCGTTTATATTTCTATCTTTCTTTCAGAGACATGGACCGTGCACCTGGTAAGACAAACACTTTACTGTTATCGTGATTTAATAAGAAATGTGTTTGTTTGTATAATGGGTGGGAGAGGGGAGTTCGTGTTTGCAATGTAATATGAGAAAATAAAAATTGAAAGTCATATAAAAGAAATGTGTTTGTCAATATAAACCAACTGCACATAAAAAGATAGATGTGATAAATATGTGTAATGATCAAAGATATCATGCTGTGAACCGCACCCATATCAAGTATATTACAGCGTTTATTACCCAGACTGAACTGCGCCAGAGCTGAAATGAAAAGCGAAAGTAACACAAAACATCTGATAAGCTTCTCATTGTGAAACCGTTTTTTCAAAAAACAGTTCAGAAGTCCTTGATGCAAACTGTTAAAAACTGTCTTTTTCACACAGTGTTAACAAATCCTTCAAAAATCCATGGACCTGATCACTAAAATCTAATCACTACTCCCCCGTAGTATGACCAAGATCATCAAAAAATATATGATCACTAGAAAAGCACTCAGAGAGCGCAGACCTCCGCCAGCGCCACAGTCCTCAGCCATATTGTGATTTTGACCATAAATATTAGTCCTACCTTTATTTCATCGAAATATTTAGATTTGTTGACTATGAAAACATACCATTAGCAACTGGATTCATTATTATATCTATTTTAGTTCAGTAGTTATTCACAGAAATCACATTTTTCGCCATGGCGGCCATACTCTGATCCGGATCAACACCAAAATCGAATTAGTTCTTCCCTTTTCCCATGCTGAACATTTCCTGAAAATTTCATCCATTCATTACTTTTTGAGTTATTTTGTTCACAGACAGACAGACTCTCCAGAGAACATAACCTCCTTGGTGGAGGTAAATATCCGGTGACACAAACAAATAAAATGAGGAAAAACACAAATGATAAATAGCTAAAACAATTTAAAAATAGCATTACCAAAATTACACTTCAGTCAAATGATTTTAATAAAGATTTAATTGCACCTGTCAAAAAATTTAATTTGTGTCTACTGGATAAAATTAAGTAAGAACATGTATTTGACAATCTATGCTAAGTTTAAAGATTATACTAGGGTTGGACAAAAATATTGCTTCATCAATGTATTGCAGTATTTTCCCTACCAACTCTGATTCTGCAAATCCTTTGATCTGTTCACCTCCTGGCCAGTGGAGGCGCTGTGCATTTACACAAAAGCATTAGTATCATTCTGGGGTGTTTTTTTCCCCATTGTTTTGCCGTATTTCCACAGTATTTTCTGTGTTTTACCATCTTTGTGTCATTGATTGTCTTTTTCATCATAGCTCATTTATTATGGATTACATAATTATTAATATTAGAAATGTTGGAGGAAGAATTATCGAGATGCATGTCTTCAGCTTGACAGGAACCACTTCAGGGATTACCATCATTTGAAAAGAGATGCCTGGATATTGTCTAATGTAACATTCTGTAACATTAACACTAAATGCTGTAGGCCAGTGTTTCTCAACAGGGGGTCCGCGAGCCCCTACTGGTCTGTAGTGCAGCTGCAAGGGGACCTTCAAAATTATATAAGATCTTACAACATCTATAAAAAAGGATTATTTTACTCAAATGTCAGTGAGACCTAACCTGACATGTCAGATGGACAGTTCCATATTGGAAATATTTCACTAATCCATCTGGGAAGGAGCAATTCGAAAAGGTTTTCAGGGGCAGAACCTTCAAAAACAACAGCAGCTTTTGATTGGACGATCATTCGGCCCATCACACCCATCACAGACCAGTCCATATTAAAGGAATATTTCACCCAAAGAATGATATGCCTTAATTTTCTACTCACCCTCATGCTGAGCAACACTCTGGAGCACTTTTTTGATGTCTCAAATGCAGCTGGAGGTCCGGGGGGATTTTCGCTGTCAACAAACGTCCATCTAACAGGGGACGACGGAGCCCGAAGAAAAAGGTCCATAAAAGTCCACAAAAACGTGCTTATTTTCCTTCATACTGCTCGTCCGCTGTAATCTAAGTGTCCTGAGCGGGTAACGTCCATAATTAATTCGAAACAAGGTCATTTAGTACATTTTTCGAGCCTAAACAGTGCTATATCGTACTTCCGCAGTGCACGTCTACGCGCGCTCCCTGCACTAGTAAGCCGTCTGGATTGGTTCGCCGCGGCTTACGTAGTGCAGGGAGCGCGCGGGATCAAGCATGCCGTTTCTCCTCCAGCCCTGCTCGAATGCTGATTTGGCTGCACTCACACGGGGCCATATTTTACTTGACCAAAAACACAAATAAACGGACTCCCACCGAAAAAATCTGATATCGGTCTGCATTCACGCTTTATTTAGAGAATTTTCAGCGCGTTATTTTCACACAAAAACACCGCTAAATAAGGCTCTATTTCTCATAGCGTCGTAAAACGGCCTCCGCAGAAGAGCCACAGCCTCCGCGGCAGAGCCGCTGAAATCCAGAGGTTTTCTGGAGTTTCCACAGAGGTAAAACCAGAACTGAGCTGCTGTAGATAAACCCAATACACTAATGTACTCATGTTTCGAAATGCAAGGCTGATAGATTTTTCTCAGCTTCTGTAACTGTTTCTAAAACTTTTCTTTCTCTTGTTGATTCAGGTCACTTGCTGTAGCAAGATCATAAACTGTAAGTATAAAAATGACCATAAACTCCTGAACTCTGTCTTTTTTTCCCCAACTTCATTAAAGAAATCATTTCATTCATCAAAATCATCCATGCTGGTTTAGTCTTTCATTAGTACACTTTTTAGTGTTGGTTGGACAATTTTTGTCTTAAAATTTGTGTCCTGAGAGGAGTGGCACCTGACCCTTGACCCTCCTTGGCTGTAATGACTGGTTATTTGAGTTGCTTTCTATGGTCTCAAACCATTCTGGCCATTCTCCTCTGACTCCACCTTCCTCTTTAAACCCCAGAGAAAGTTGTGTGTGAACATCTGAGTAGATCAGCAGTTCCTTAAAAACTCAGACCAGCCCGCCTTCTACCAACAACCATGTCCCCACATTCAAAGTGGCTTCAGTCCCCTTTCTTCCTCACTCTGATGCTGGGCTTGAACTTAACCAGGTCATCTTGATCATGTCTACTTGCTTGAATGAATAAAGTTGCTGCCATGTGAATGGCTGATTAGCTATTTGTGATAACAAGCAGTTGACCTGATGTACCAAATAGAATGTATATACTTTGTATTAGCAGCTATTGATAATTTCATATTTATTAAAGTATGTTTGTAGGTCCTCATTGCTTGTCCCTTAAGCTGAGTTCACACTGAATGCAACTTCATATGTTGCCCACTGAAGTTGCGTCGCGTGTCCATAAATACCTCATTTTAGTCACTGCTGCACATTGCTGTGGCTCAGTGACGTCATGTCCACTCGAGTTTTACCGCAATCATATCATATAATAGGATGTATAAGCTGACATTATTCCAACTGTATCCTTTTCACTCACCTACCAACCACAAAACACTGCAGCTGATGCCCTGCAGCAGCATCCTCTGTGAGTTTGCTGCAGTCCGTTAAGGCGGAACTAATGTCTTCACTGACTAATGTTTCCCACACAGAAATAGATTGTTACTCTGTAGTCCGGAACAAAAACTGTCTCTCACGGGTGCCGTCACACACGCACACACAGCTGATTGTCTGTTGCCGCACAGTCACACACGACTTTACATGAAAAGATCAACTTTTTTTATAAATGTAATTTTTGGGCATTTTGTACCTTTATTGATCGGAGAGAATGACAGTGGATAGACCGGTGAAAGAGAGTGAGAGAGTAGGGAAGACACTCTGCAAACTGGCCACAGGCTGGCTTCAAACCCGGACCTGCAGAAGTTTGTATAAAGGTGCGTTCACACCGCAAGCTACTTGTACTACCTCGGCGATCATTCTCCATGCAAAGTCAAGGTCAATGCACAGCCGCGATGGGGCGGGGCCAACCCTCCAGCGATGTGACAGCCACTTTTCACACTTCCACATAGCTTGTTGCGCGATGTCAAATTTAAAAAAAGTTGATCAATCAGCGGTGTGTGCACGTGTGACGGTACCCGTGAGAGACAGTTTTTATTCCGGACTACAGAGTAACAATCCATGTCCGTGTGGGAAACATTAGTCAGTGAGGACATTAGTTCCGCCTAGACGCACCGCAGAGAACTCACAGATAATGTTGCTGCAGGGCATCAGCTGCAGTGTTTTGTGTTTGATAAGTGAGTGAATATGATACAGTTTGAATAATGTCCGCTTATACATCCTATTATATGATATATGATATGATTGCGGTGAAACTCGAGTGGACGTGACGTCACCGAGCGACGGCCGACGGCATGGTGACCAAAATGAGGTATTCATGGAAGCGCGACGATACGTCAGTGGGCAACGCGATTTTGGTAGCTGGGTGGCTTGCAGTGTGAACGCAGCATAAGGGACGTGCCTGGTTGGTAACCACCCCACCAAACCAGCACCCCTGAAAAGATCAACTTTTTCTACTTTGGCACCGCGGGAAGAGTGATGTAATCACCTTGAACATGGCCCCCATGTCGCCGGAGGGTTAACCCCGCCCCATCGTGGCTGTACATAGACTTTGAATGGAGAGTGACCGCAGAGGACGCTCCAGTCGCGTTTGGTGTGCAGGCACCTTTCCTCGTGTGCTCTTTAGGGCCTCACAATGTCAGAACTAAAACCCAAAAACTGTCCTCTTATTAAAAAAAAATTAGGGGCCACTAGAGCAAAACAAGTGTCTCTGTTCAACAAATGTGATTCATTGTAGTGACTACAATGTTGTGTATACATCAGCGGCTGTTGTAGAGCTGGGGCCACAGGGGCATTGGACCCATCTGAAATCTTATTGCCCCCCTGAAGTGTTATGAGAATGACAATCAGATTGTCCAACCAACCATTGGTGGCAGTAGTGCACCAAAAAGGCAGGTCCACCTCTAATAATGCTGACAGAAGATGACAAAAATGGCAGATAAAAAGTGCATGTTTTTGAAAATAAAATTGTAAAACATGGTTTTTAAAATGATTTTATTTCCTTTGAAGTTTCTCACATTCCCAAATGTGTGAACATGAGTTTTACTGTCTGCACTTTTTTAATTACAGTGTTTGACAAAAGTGTGCTTTATCATAAATTTCACATACATGTTGGACAAATACTTGGCCCCTATGTGAGGAATAGGGCCCCTGATGACACTTTACTTAGAAAAATCCTGGATCTGCCCTCAGTCTCTGGTTTTAAGCAGCAATTTAAGGATTACTGAGCTGACAAGGATAACATACTAAACTATTTTTTTCTCTATTTCAGGGTTCAAGAGAAATCCATGGCTTTTTGGCTGCATTGTTATTGGTATAGTAGTGATACTGGTGAGGAGTGTCACGGGCGTAGAATGTTCTTTCTATTAAGTATCAAAATCAAGTATACTCATGGTGTTAGAATTACACATGGATGTTAAGCAAGGATATATTACAAAGTAACAACAGGACATTACTCTATCGATGATTTGTTGACACAGGATAACATATTAAACTATTTTTTTTCTCTGTTCCAGGGATCTTTAAATTTGTGATGATTGTGTGGTCATGCTTGAAACTAAAACTCGATGCTGTCATTCCCCCTCTATTGAAGAAGAAAACGAACAAATCGTGAGGACTGTCACTGGCATTGAGTGTTCTTTCTTTTAAGTATCAAAGTCAAGTAAACATACGGTGTTAGAATTACATATGCATGTTTAACATGGATGAAATAATCAATTTACCCTTTGTTGGCCCTCAAATTGGTCCATAGGCCAACCAATCCAGAGGTCAATATTAGGTGATGATGTATAAGCGCTGAAGCTTTTGCTTAAACGTTCAGATATTTAGGAGCTTTATATGCCTGAATTAGATACATGATATATGATTGGGCTTATATTTGATTTAAGATTGGCAGAATTATGAAAACTGATGCAGAAAGGGATCTGAAGACAACATCCTCTGCAAATGCTGCACATGAACAAACCGCTGGTCCACTGGTGCCCCTTGATTTAGTATCTGAAACATCGAGAGTAGCACCAGGGAATTAAAGATTAGCATAGTTTTAGATGTGAGCTGGAGAGACACAACACGTAATGTCATTTACTTGGTGGGTTGTAAAGCAGAAATGAAATGGCCGATTATACATTTGAAGAGCTTTAATTGATCATTTTTCAGTATTTACTCCAACAGAGTTTATAGTTTAATTCTTTTTCTGTTTTACATGTCAGTGATATTTTTGAGTAGATGAAAGTATTGAATGTGAAGGTGCTCAGTCATAAACATGTGACTTCATCAGAAGGTCTATTTGTACATGCATGTTTAATTGAATTTGTTGTGGGTGTATGTTTAATCCACATTGTCAGGTCATATTGAAGTAATAAAAAGAGTCCTGTACACTAATGACTTGTTCATTTTCTTTATCTTGTTTATTTCACTACTTCATAAACAATTAAAGACATCAAGCACTGTTTCATTATTTTAAAACATGAAAACTATAGACCTCCTTTAAAAACAGGATAGAGCGGAAAACAGGTGAAGACTTGGGGTGTATATTAAGAAGAATCTGATTATATTTCACACATACTGCTATACTGTAAACAGGTACATACTTTACAATTTGTTTTAGTAAGAAGTATTTCTACATTTTTTTTTTTTCAATCAACAGTCTTCATTAAATTTAATTAGAGTTATAAAAATACAGCCTCTAACCAGTGTCAGTGAGGGTCTTCAAGTCTAAAATCTGCTCTGGATAAAAAAGTAATTTTAGGTCACCCTTGATGTTAGATTGATCTCATCTCACTGGCAGATTATTTTACTTATTACAAGCAACTATGGTTTTACTTTTAGTTTTTCTGTCTTCAAATAAGATCTTACTTCAGGCATATCACGAAAATTGTGTCTGACATTAAAGTCTAATGAGGTATTCTTAACTTGAAATTGGACAAATATCTTCACCTGGGTCTACGTTTTTGCAGTGTGTGGCCCTTAATGCTCATATCCAGCTTCAACCCCTAATGGGCAGAGCTTACTGGTCACTTTATTGACAACCATACACTGGCCAAAAAGAGTTGCCACAGAAAAAAGATCACACACTCTAATATGTTGCTGGACCACCTTTAGCTTTGATCACAGCACACATTCACTGTGGAATTGTTTCATAAGTCTTAGTCCCATATCACAACACTGCCCCCACAGGCTTGGACAGTAGGCACTAGGCATGGTCCAGATAATTTCTTGTACGCACAAGGTACTTAAAATGTATTTATTTTTTACTGCCAATGTCCCTTTAGGAGCTCAATACTTTATTAACGTCTTACCATTTTAAAAATGAAAAGTTTACTCTTATAGAAACTGCTTCAAGCCTACTGGGAGTGGTTTCTTCAATTTTGCTTTCACTTCCAGCTCTGACCACCAGGGGGCAGAGTCACACAATAAATAAAAAAAGGTCTTTATTCTCTACAGGAAAACATCAATATTCACCAGAACTCCGAAATAAAGCTCTAGAGTCGTGTAAATGTCCTCAGCTGTTCATATGTGGTGTTTTTCTCCTCACTGACGGGTTTGTCCTCCTCCTGATGAGCCACAGCCCATGTGCTGCTCCAACTCAGAACAAAAGTGAAAGTAAAGAACACACTGCTGCAGCTCAGTCTGAGAGAGATGCCAGAGGGGACTGTAGACAGAAACTATCAGTCCATTCCGTAAGTAGGCCTCCTTTAAAATCTCTCCCTTTTCTGTGAGGCTGTTTAACTGCTGAACCTCCACAATGCTGCGGACTAACAGAGATTATGTTGTACTCAGGTATTTTTTTAAAAACTGCGTGTGTTTGTTTGTTCGGAGCAGCTGTGACGGAGCAGCTTTTGGTTTTATACTCGATTAACTTCTTAATTTTATGACTAAAGATTCATTTATATTTCTATCTTTCTTTCAGAGACATGGACCGTGCACCTGGTAAGACAAACACTTTACTGTTATCATGATTTAATAAGAAATGTGTTTGTTTGTATAATGGGTGAGAGGGGAGTTTGTGTTTGCAATGTAATATGAGAAAATAAACACTGAAAGTCATATAAAAGTCATTTGTTTGTCAATATAAACCAACTGCACATGAAAAGATAGATGTAATAAATATGTGTAATGATCAAAGATATCATGCTGTGAACCGCACCCAGATCAAGTATATTACAGCGTTTATTACCCAGACTTAACTGCGCCAGAGCTGAAATGAAAAGTGAAAGTAACACAAAAAATCAGATAAGCCTCTTATTGTGTAACCATTTTTTTCAAAAACAGTTCAGAAGTCGTTGATGCAAACTGTTGAAAACTGTCTTTTTCACACAGTGTTAACAAATCCTTCAAAAATCCATGGACCTGATCACTAAAATCTAATCACTACTCCCCCGTAGCATGACCAAGATCATCAGAAAATATATGATCAATATCCGGTGACGCAAACAAATGAAATCAGAAAACACTCCATATAATAATTACCTTAAACAATTAAAAAATAGCATTACCATAATTATACATCAATCAAATGATTTAAATAAAGATTTGATCGCTCTTGTTAAACAATTTCATTTGTGTTGCTGGATAAAATTCAGTTAGAACATATAAATGACAGTCTATGCTTAGTTTAAAGACTATGCCAGGGTTGGGCCAAAATATCGCTTCATCAGTGTATTTCAGTATTTCCCCTCCCAACTCAATATTGATTTTACAAATCCTCTGAATCTTCCACATCACTTCCACAAAAGCATTAGTATCATTCTGGACTGTTTTTTTCCCATTGTTTTGCAGTATTTTCTGTGTTTTACCGTCTTTGTGTCATTGATTGTCTTTTTCATCATAGCTTGTTTATTATGGATTCCATAATTATAATATTAGAAATGTTGCAGGAAGAATTATTGAGATGCATGTCTTCAGCTTGACAGGAACCACTTCAGGGACTATCATCATTTGAAGAAGAGATGCCTCGATATTGTCTAATGTAACATTGTGTAACAATAAAACTAAATGCTGTAGGCCAGTGTTTCTCAAAAGTTAGCCCCTACTGGTGTATACAAGATATATATATATATATATATATATATATATATATATATATATATATATATATATATATATATACATATATATATATATATATATATATATATATATATATATATATACACATATATATATATATATATATATATATATATATATATATATATATATACATACATATATATATTCATATATATATAGGCCATTCTACCGAATTTGTCCAAAGTGCAGGGTTGGAATTTTTTTTTTTTTAAGTGTTTTTTTTCCCCAAAATTTTGTCCATACATATGTTGTACCATATCTAAAGTACATATATCTTTTATAGTGCAGTCAATATTCATATTTTAATTTCTGCCTGTTCTTGAAATGTTTTTTCTACTCCCAAAATGTGTCACAACGGAAACAGAGCAACACACTGCAATAAAAGGTATTATGTTAATCTGTTCATATTGTACTTCCATGCTCCCTCTAAAGAATATTTTTACAAATTTTTCTTGAAGGGTTTTACAACAAAATCAATAATGATGATATTTTAAACATTTTCCAAAGTTCAATTTCTAAGACTCATCAAAATCAAAATCCAATCTTTTCTTGTAAAATGAATTCCACTGATTATATAGATCTCAGAGTTAATGAGTTATGAAATTGAACATACATTTAATGAATAGTCATCATAAAATGTTAGTTGATGACTCAATATCCTTTATTTTTTACAAAACACCCAGTGTTTCGGTTGTGACTGCACCGTTTCGGTTGTGACTGCACTATTTTGGTAGTGACCACTATTTTTTTGTTTGCAAGGTTGTATCATATTCCCTCCACCTTATTGCTTAATATTAACTTCAAACATGTCTTACATTGGGAATATTATGAACACAAATGTTTATAATCAATCAAATGACATTTACTTTGAAGGCCAGCATTAGCCTACTCAAACATCACAACGCATCTAATGTAACATTACTTAAAGATGCTATGAGGAGAATCTATTACCGGCAACTTAAAGACTCTGCTACCCATGAGCACGCACGGCGACTGTCGTAATGCTGCGTTCCAGTAACCTCGAAACTAGGAGTGACATCATCTCTGACTTATAGGCGTTCCAGTTGAAGTTAGAAAAAAACATGCCGATGTACCAGGCTATTGTTAGCTGTTGTTAGCACGCTCTGTGTTGTTGTTCACAAATATCACATGAAGAATGTGATTATCACTATGGCAACATTTTTGTAAATATAAGTCTAAAAATACTAGGTATACAGCTGATCTAGAGCGACACACCCCAGTCAGAAGTGCAAATAAATTGATTATTACAGGAGCTAAATAACTGTTCACACTGAGGGCATCCATCTTTGATTGTAAACTCGAGGGTGGCGAGGTTTCAAAAAAAAATTAAATTTAAATTTTTTCCACAGGCACTGTATTTATTTGTTTATTTCTGCTACTTACTGAATTGATCAAAATAACCAAAATAAACTGAATCAAAAGAAAAATTCAAAAATTGTCCACAGGTATTGTAATTATTTGGTTATTTCTGCTTCTAACTGTATCGATACTGAATTCAATCACAACCTAAATAACTGAATTTTAATCGAATCGAGTCATAAAGTTCCTAACAATAACCAGCCCTAGATGAACCTCATATCTCTGTAATGCAACAAAAAGGAAAAAAAACACTCCCTGGCCACTTTATTAGGTACACCTGTTTAATTGCTTGTTAACACAAATAGCCATTCAGTTCAGCACAAAGCAGGGGGTCATGTAGACGTGGTAATGACAGCCTGCTGAAGCTAAAACTCAGCATCAGAATGGAGAAGAAATTTCATTTAAGTTCATGTTTCCCAACCTGTGGCCTCTGCCTCGTCAAGGGGAGGTGCCAGAGAGGTCTTTATGGGTGTTTGCTCAAGAATATCTGTGTGTGTACACACATACATACACACACACATATACTGTATGTATTTTGCAGAACAACACATTACTTTCATAGACTTTTTAACATTTTGTTTTGTGCCTTCAGGGAACAAGTTCTTTGTTTACGTAGCGGGACAGACCCTCGGGGCTCATCAAGACTGGGTCTTAAAACTTAAGAGCATCGGTCAGACTGAGGTGCAGTCTCCTGAAGAGAGTGACTACATCCTGCTGTTCTGTCCCATCGTGTCACGAGTCGGAACAGACATCAGTGAGGCTCTGGAAAATGCTCCAGGTAGGAAATGGATCCAGGAGAAATATCAGTCTTTGAGGATAATTTAAAGAAAAGGGGGCCACTGAAAAAAAATAAGGGGTTGATTTTTTTTAATCTGAGAGTAGGGACAAAACTCTGGTATGTAAGACAGAATTCTGAGTTTAACCTGTTTAGTCCGTTTTTTAAGCCTTCTGCTTGAAAATGACATACCCATAGGGAAAATCTATCTCTGCAACCACGAGGTCTATTTGAATTATTTTGGTGTCATACAGTCCTACTTATCATTATTGGCACCCATGAAGTTTAAGTACACAATGCTGAATATCTTCTGGAGAAAAAATAAATCAAGTCAAACAGTTGTTTCTATGGAGAACTTGTGTTTGACACAAAAGAGCAATTGATAAACAGTAATGTTAAACAATAAAACATGGGAGGAAAAAAATAGAAAAGCAAAGTTTGCTGTGTCACTGGTATTGGCACCCTTTGCTGCAAATCAGTATGGAACAACATTGTGACTCATCTGTGGCAAATCAAAATGAGAATCACCTGTGATAAATTGTCTGTGCTCATGTGACATCTATTAGCCAATGAATGATGGCTTCTTTTTTTTTTAAAAAAAAGCCCCCGATTGCCCCTGTTTCTTTGTCACAATGGTAAAAACAAAGGAGCTGTCTGAGGACATCAGAGGAGCGATTATCAGCAAACACAAGACCTTCAAAAGATACAAGGCCATCTCCAAAGACCTTGGTATTCCTGTATCAACAGCGCGTAATGTTATTAAGAAGTTTGCATTAATTGGATTAATTCATTACACTGAAAATTAATGGATAAAAAAAATTAATTGCAAGATTAATCATAGCACACAAACATTTTGATATTGGCCAGCTGGAGGACCAAAGCCCAGGTGACAACAGGAATGGCATATTTAAGACTTAGTCTTATTTTATTTTTGAATTTATTTATCTAGATTTGTACTACATTCTTTAATAATCCATCAGGCCTAATTGGTTTGCTGGATGTCCTCGACCTTTTTCTTATTTTGAATTTGATTTATGAAACACACTTAAAGGAACACTACACCCAAACAACAATTTGGCCTCATTTTCTACTCACCCTCATGCTGAGCAACACTCTGGAGCACTTTTTTGATGTCTCAAATGCAGCCGGGGTCGAGTTTTCGCGCTGTCAACAAAGCGTCCATCTAGCCAGGGGCAGCAGACCCGTAGAAAAGTCCATAAAAGTCCCTACAAGCGTGCCCATTTCCTTCATACTGCTCCTCCGCTGTAATCCAAGTGTCCTGAAGCGGGTCGCGTCCATAAGGTAATTTCAAAGCGAGGTCATTTAGTATTTTTTAGAACCTCGTAAGCAGCGGCTTGAACCAATCGAGCGGCTTACTAGTGCAGAAGGCCAGCGTAGGCGTGCACTGCGGAAATCGCTATAGCACTGTTTAGGCTCGAAAATGTACTAAATGACCTCGTTTAGTATGAGCCGTTAATTGCTTGAGCAACAATATGGTGCGTTGTGAACTCGAATTGTTTGGGTGTAGTAAAAAGTAATTTGAGTTGCCTGATTGAGCTTAGAATTTTCTGGACAAGTTGCCCTGACTTTGGTTTTATTTAGTCACCAATAAAAATGTGGATTTACAAATCTTCACTTCTTAGTGTATTCATTTGATTAGTCATACAATTTTATAATATCCTAGAATTCAAATTCTTTATTTGGGGACTTTAAGCAGATATGAGATTAAAATGTGATTAATTAGATTAATTAATTATAAATTCTGTGATTAATTAGATTCATTTTTTTAATCGTCTGACAGCACTAATAACTATACTTCTACATGAATATTTCACTTCTTACTTTTTTGTTGGAGTACTTGAAATCGGGCATGTTGGGGCTGAACTGGTTAAATTAAAAAAATATTAGATTGTAGCAAAAATAATGAAAAAATAGTCAAACTTTTCAAGAGTAAAGTCTGAATTGTGAGAAAAAATGTAAAAATTCTGGGAAAAAAATATAATTTTAAGTCTAAATGCTGAGATTAAAGTCTAAATTCTAAGAAAATAAAATATTATGAGGAAAAAAACCCTCAGAATTCTGACCTTTATCTAAGAACTGTGACATTATTTCTATCCAGCCATTATCTACACCTATGTATATCCTTTTTGCGGTTGCAGGGGCTGACTTCTGACTTTTCTTTATAGACTTTACATTTTTGAACCTCCTTGTTTTTTCAGTGGCCAAAGTCTTTTTGTTTTATATCTGATTCTCAAACTGAACTGCAATATTAGTGGTTGTATGAGTTACAGAATGAAAACACAGAAATGATGTCTTTCGTCTTTCTTGTTTTCTGACTCATTTACACTTTAATCTATGTGTGTTTACAGGTGGGAACAAAAAGATCGTCCTAATCGTGATGCATCACAACTACAGTCCCAACTACACCATAGCTGATAGCAAAGGACAGGTGGCGGACAGGAACGTCATCCTGGTTGTGGACAGTCTGTTCCATGAGGGACGTCTGCTGAATAGTCGTGCCAATGATCAAGCATGGTCTGAAATCCAGAGGTTTTCTGGAGTTTCCACAGAGGTAAAACCAGAACTGAGCTGCTGTAGATAAACCCAATACACTAATGCACTCATGTTTAGAAATGCAAGGCTGATAGATTTTTCTCAGCTTCTGTAACTGTTTCTAAAACTTTTCTTTCTCTTGTTGATTCAGGTCACTTGCTGTAGCAAGATCATAAACTGTAAGTATAAAAATGACCATAAACTCCTGAACTCTGTCTTTTTTTCCCCAACTTCATTAAAGAAATCATTTCATTCATCAAAATCATCCATGCTGGTTTAGTCTTTCATTAGTACACTTTTTAGAGTTGGTTGGACAATTTTTGTCTTAAAATTTGTGTCCTGAGAGGAGTGGCACCTGACCCTTGACCCTCCTTGGCTGTAATGACTGGTTATTTAAGTTGCTTTCTATGGTCTCAAACCATTCTGGCCATTCTCCTCTGACTCCACCTTCCTCTTTAAACCCCAGAGAAAGTTGTGTGTGAAAATCTGAGTAGATCAGCAGTTCCTTAAAAACTCAGACCAGCCCGCCTTCTACCAACAACCATGTCCCCACATTCAAAGTGTCTTCAGTCACCTTTCTTCCTCATTCTGATGCCGGGCTTGAACTTCAGCAGGTCGTCTGATCATGTCTACTTGCTTGAATGAATAAAGTTGCTGCCATGTGAATGGCTGATTAGCTATTTGTGATAACAAGCAGTTGACCTGATGTACCAAATAGAATGTATATACTTTGTATTAGCAGCTATTGATAATTTTATATTTATTAAAGTATGTTTGTAGGTCCTCATTGCTTGTCCCTTAAGCTGAGTTCACACCGAACGCAACTTCATACGTTGCCCACTGAAGTTGCGTCGCGTGTCCATAAATACCTCATTTTAGTCACTGCTGCACATTGCTGTGGCTCAGTGACGTCATGTCCACTCGAGTTTTACCGCAATCATATCATATAATAGGATGTATAAGCTGACATTATTCCAACTGTATCCTTTTCACTCACCTACCAACCACAAAACACTGCAGCAGCATCCTCTGTGAGTTTTCTGCGGTCCGTCAAAGCGGAACTAATGTCCTCACTGACCAATGTTTCACACACGGACATGGATTGTTACTCTGTAGTCCGGAATAAAAACAGTCTCTCACGCGTACTGTCACACACACACACACACACTGCTAATTGTTTGTTGCTGCACAGCCACACACGACATTGCCTGAAAAGATCAACTTTTATTTTAATGTATTTTTTGGGCATTTTGTACCTTTATTAATCAGAGAGAATGACAGTGGATAGACCAGTGAAAGAAGGTGAGAGAGTAGGGGAAGACACTCTGCAAACTGGCCACAGGCTGGCTTCAAACCCGGGCCGGCAGAAGTTTGTATATGGGACGTGCCTGGTTGCTAACCACTCCACCAAACCAGCACCCCTGAAAAGGGTGCGACAAGTGAAGTGATCATCTTGAACATGGCCCCCATGTCGCCGGAGAGTTAACCCCGCCCCATCGTGGCTGTACATAGACTTTGCATGGAGAGTGACCGCAGAGGACACTCCAGTCGCGTTTGGTGTGAAGGCACCTTTCCTTGTGTGCTCTTTTGGGCCTCACGATGTCAGAACTAAAACCCCAAACTGTCCTCTTATAAAAAAAAAATTAGATGCCACCAGAGCAAAACAAGTGTCTCTGTTCAACAAATGTGATTCATTGTAGTGACTATAATGTTGTGTATACATCAGCGGCAGTTCTAGAGGTGGGGCCGCAGGGGGATTGGACCCATCTGAAATCTAATTTCCCCCCTGAAGTGTTATGAGAATGACAATCAGATTGTCCAACCAACCACTGGTGGCAGTAGTACACCAAATTGGCAGGTCCACCGTTAATTTTCCTGACAGAAGATGACACAAAATGTAAGATTTAAAGTGCATGTTTTTGAAAACGAAATTGTGAAACATGGTTTTCATATGATTTTATTTCTTTTGAAGTTTCTCACATCCTCGAATGTGTGAACATGAGTTTACTGTCTGCACTTTTTTAATTACAGTGTTTGATAAAGGTGTAACTAGGTGTGCTTTATCATAAATTTCACATACATGTTGGACAAATACTTGGCCCCTATGTGAGGAATGGGGCCCTCTGATGACCCCTTAAGCCGGGCATCCACTGTATGACTTTTTCGATCACGGCGCTCAGCTGCTGCTTATACTGTGCGAGTGAATCGCAGGGGTTAACAGTTCACAGCTCACGATTCTTCTTTTCACACTATACGACCCGATGCTCAGATGCGATCTGACTGCTCACACTGTTCGTACATGTACAAGACGCATGGATGTGTTATAAGAACTTATAATAGTCTTATAATACATCCATGACGACATGTCGGACTCTTGTATCCAGAAATGCAACGTTAAAGCAGTAGAAGAAGAAGAAGTAGGAAGTGGTCGGATGCTCACAGATGCAAATAAATAACAAACAAAAAACGCATTGCCCAAATAGGCTCCACTGTGCCTGCCACAGCTCAACAAGTCGACCCTTCATTGCTTGGGTCCAGGCCGCTGTGATGCCATGCTGCTCCGTCTTGTGCATTTGTTTTCTCTTCTGTATCTACGATTGCGCATGTGTAGTGTGACATAGCCTCATGAGGGGTGACCAGGATTTCAAACAGGTTTGATTTTCTTCCGATCGATCGGGAGGTGGTCATGAGGTGTTAATCGCTTCTCGTTACCTCGTGTATACTACACGATGTGAGACGCACGATTGAGCCTAAACTCGGCCCGATCCCCAAAATAGTCGCAGGGGTGAAAAATCGTGTCAAAAAGGGCCAAAAATCGCACAGTGGATGCCCGGCTTTACTTAGAAAAATCCTAGATCAGCCCTCAATCTTTGGTTTTAAGCTACAAATTTAAGGATTGCTGATCTGACAAGGATAACATACTAAACTATTTTTTCTCTATTTCAGGGATCAAGAGAAATCGATGGCTTGTTGGGGGCATCTGCGTTGTTATTGGTGTAGTCGTGATACTGGCCATTGTCCTTCCTTCTAAATCGCACAAACAAGAGTAGTGAGGACTGTCACTGGCGTAGAGTGTTCTCTCTATTCAGTATCAAAATCAAGTATACTAATGGTGTTGGAATTACACATGGATGTTAAACAAGGATATATTACAAAGTAACAATAGGACATTACTCTATCGACCCTTTGTTGACACAGGATAACATATTAAACTAATTTTTTTCTCTGTTCCAGGGATCTTTAAATTTGTGATGATTGTGTGGTCATGCTTGAAAGCAAAACTCTATGCTGTCATTCCTCCTCTATTCAAGAAGAAAACGAACAAGTAGTGTGGACTGTCACTGAATGTTCTTTCTTTTAAGTATCAAAATCAAGTATACATATGGTGTTAGAATTACATATGCATGTTTAACATGGATGAAATAACCAATTTACCCTTTGTTGGCCCTCAAATTTGTCCATAGGCCAACCAATCAGAAACAGAAAGCTCTTCTTAAAAGTATCTTATGCCAGGTGACTTTGGTAATAATAATAATGATGTTTTTTTATATGAAGTGTCTTCCAAGAGATTCAGGAACAGTACAAAATATAAAAATATATACAAATAAGTAACAACAGTCAAATTAACAACTGAACAATAAAATCAGAAAAACATAACAGAAAATAACAGACGTAGGATGTAAACCCATTGAGGAGGAGTTCTGTTTTGTCACTGTTTAACATCAGGGAATTTTGAGGTGAGCCAGTAAAACACACACTGTGTTGGTAGAGTTTTATCATAATTTGGTCACCTTAAAGGAGACGTATCATGCTGATGAATGATTTAATACTTACATATAATATAAGAAATTTGAAAACAAGACCTTACACCCCCTTAATTTTCAAAAAATGAGATATTGTATTTTTTCTGATATCCTAGAACGAGATTTGATGCCTCTGAAAATAGGTCATTGTGAGATGTCCGCGAGATTTCAAATGTCGTGACATCAGGAGGGACCTTTCTTTTTATTGGAGTAATCTGATAAAACACTTCCTCCTCTGTGATGTCCGTTAGCCCCAAACCCTCACCGAGGAACACATCCAGCAGCAGGGGTATAAAAGTCCTTCACTCACATTCACTCATTACCAGCTCTGGCCTGTAGGGGGACTCAATACGCGGTTGCTGCTTTGAGCCCGCCGGAAAATACAGTAGAAGAAGAAGGACAGGCTGGCTCTACCCCCGATAGAACTGATCAATTCGAGCACAAAGGGCTGTGATGTTGCGAGGTAACTGTAGGTCATCCTTGAGACCAAGCGTTTCAACAAGAGCTTCATAATGGCCCAAAATGAGTATTTTGAGAACGCTATTGTGGGACAATGAAGGAACTAAATGACTTGTACTGAGGGCAGAAATGCTTTACAGGCATCCTAGTCTGGCATAGTGAAAAGGAGAAACAAGCATGATATGTCCTCTTTAACATTAAAAATCACAAAGAAAACCTACCTACACTCAAAAGTGAGAGAAAACAGTTTCATTTTGACAATATTTGGTGTTTCTACCTCGCAGAAATAAAAGTATTTTGTTTAAATAAGCAGCCTATGTTAGGTGGCATCACGTCATGTACTGGCAATATTTCGCATCGTTTTAATAGATTAAAAAAAACAACCTTTTTTTTTAGACTAAGTTTTGTTTACGAGCCTTTCTGTCATTATGTTTTTATTCTTTCCTCCAGGCCAAACATTGATTGTCGTTATATGTCGGTAATTCCAATCCAATCCAACTTTACTTTTTAAGCGCTTTAAAAACAACCATAGTTGAAACAAAGTGCTGTACAGGAGAATAAATAAAATATGGGATAAAAAGAATAGACATAAAACATAAGTAATTCCATCACAATGCACTAAAATAGACACTGCTGTGTCAAATCTGACTACTAATGAACAGCATGTAGTTTACACTGTAGACTGTATTTAGTAGTAGCATGTAGTATGTTTAGTATGCTACACCCAGCTGAGCTGATCCTTCTTTTGTTTCCTGACAGTTTGTAATTATCTTATAAGGTTTATTACTGCCACCTACTTAGCTAACTGGGATCAGTATAACTATTACTTCAATACAAAAACTACCTAAGAATAACACAAGTAATCACGTTTCTTTTAACTGCACAAACAAAGCTTTTCTCACCCAAATCCAATAATTAAACAGATTTCTTTTTCTGGTTGTGAAAAACAAAGTTAACAGTAAATCAGCTAATGGCTAGTGCTGCTAAATTCACCTCCATTAATGGACTACAAAAAGTCTAGCAAGACTAACAACACTTTTTAAAAAATTATTTCAACCTACAACGTCACACTTAAAAACGTGTTATATCCATATAACCACTTGAAAATTGTACATTTACTGAGTTTGCTTTGCTTTTTTTGTTGTAGTGGCACATGGATGATGTATTTTTGTTGGCCAACATGTGAGTTAGCATGGCGCTGGTTCCTTTGCAAGCCTGTTAAAAGCCTGAGTGATTTTTCACCGTGTTTAGGATAATGTCTGACAATAAGTTCTGCAGTGAATGAGCAAATAACAGACTTGATAGTCTTACCACACAATCCTACTTTTAACGATGCTTTAAGCTCAAACATAATTGGCAAAAGTAAAAAAGGCTAATAGTCAGCCACTACAAAAGTACAACATGGTAGTTCAATCAAAAAGCAGTTACAATAATTCCAGTGTATAATATCTTGACATCTTGAAAGTTTCCTGATAATCAAGTGACCTGATCAATTAGGTCCTCATGGCAGTGGTAATACTGATTAATAATGAATAAACAATGAGAAATGTTTGCTGTCCAGTCCCCAGCCATATTGTAGTACTTATTAGCACTTAGTTAGCAACTTGTTTTAAACAGTTTTAAGATTAAAAAGCAGGCAACATCAGATGCATTATATTCTCTCCCATCAAACATTAATAATCTCATGTGAGTGTGTTCACCACACACCTTATATCAGGCACTTATACAAACTAATATTCTACATTTACTTTAAATATCTGTAACCGAGTTGTAAATAAATATTCGAATCTAAAATATTGAGTGTGGCGGCACATCAGGGCGCCTGGAGCAGTGGACCGTTCCGTCCAACAGAGGGCGCTGTGAGCGCAGCTTTAGCATCAGACACATCCGCTGCTCTCTTGACTCCAGTAAACAAGGAGTTTCCGCTCCGAGCGGGTGTTAACCAGAGCCCCGAATCTTCCGAGGAGGGCTGAGTGGGCGTAGTTTTGCTTCTACACCATATAAAATAAAAAAATTGAAATACAGTTTAGTCACTCGTCCTCCACATCTCAGCTGTCGGCTTTTCATCCAAGTTATACGGTCAAGTGTAGTGGCCTGCCTGTTAAACTCTTCGTCAAGAGTTAAACAGGCAGGGTCTTTACCGAAAGGGCGGATAAGAGAGTCTCTGCCCCTTACACGGGGGGGGATCGAATATCTCTTATTATTCGGGTGCATGTCCGAAAACCGTTCGACTTTCATTTTTTGGAAAAGTGACAGCCTTAATAAATATAAAACAGTTGTAAAAAAGGAACATTGTTATACCCAGTGCACACCAAAGAATCACCATCTTCCAAGGTTTAAAATGAGTAAACACTGGAGGTTAGGTTCAAGTTAAAATTAAATATATCCTAAATTAAAATAAAAAAAATGAAATTAAGTAAAAAAAATAAAACAATAATTAAAGGGTGATGTCTTAAGAAAAAAAAAAACACTAACAGGTTATTCAGGTAAAGCCAAGCTAAAGAAACTGTTCTTGAGTTTGCTTTGAACAACAGCAACATTAGCTTCATTACATCCATGTGTTTTTGGCATACTGTAGATTTTGCAGATGTCTGTGCATTCTGAATACTACATTTGGCATAATAGATATGTGCTGCGAGGAGGCGGTTTCAAAAACCTCCACTGTCAGACTAACAGTGGCTGCTATGTAATGAGCTCTATGATTCTGATTGGCTAGTTGGTGAACCAATCAGAGAGCCAACAAACGATCAGTGATTCAGAGGTGAATATTAGGTGATGATGTATAAGCGCTGAAGCTTTTGCTTAAACGTTCAGATATTTAGGAGCTTTATATGCCTGAATTACATACATGATATATGATATATGATTTAAGATTGTCAGAATTATGAAAACTGATGCAGAAAGGAGACAAGGATCAGGATCTGAAGACAACAGCCTCTGCAAATGCTGCACATGAACAAACCGCTGGTCCACTGGTGCACTTTGATTTAGTATCTGAAATATCAAGAGTAGCACCAGGGAATTAAAGATAACCATATTTTTAGATGTAAGCCGAAGGGAAACAACACGTAATGTCCTTTACTTTTTTGGGGGTTTGTGAAGCAGAAATGAAATGGCTGATTATACACTTGAAGAGCTTTAATTGATCATTTTTCAGTATTTACTCCAACAGAGTTTATAGTTTAATTCATGTCAGTGATTTTTTGAGTAGATGAAAGTATTAAATGTGAAGGTGCTCAGTCATGAACATGTGACTCCATCAGAAGGTCTATTTGTACATGCATGTTTAATTGAATTTGTTGTGGGTGTATGTTTAATCTACATTGTCAGGTCATATTGAAGTAATAAAAAGAGTCCTGTACACTAATGACTTGTTGATTTTCTTTATCTTGTTTATTTCACTACATCAAGACATCAAGCACTGTTTCATTATTTTAAAACATGAATACTATAGACCTCCTTGAAAAACAGGACAGAGCGGAATACAGTTGAAGACTTG
This sequence comes from Scarus forsteni, assembly GCA_036419115.1. Lineage (NCBI taxonomy): Eukaryota > Metazoa > Chordata > Actinopteri > Labriformes > Labridae > Scarus > Scarus forsteni. Next base: position 9,482,610 of record JAZDUH010000425.1, read on the forward strand.
GGGTGTATATTAAGAAGAATCTGATTATATTTCACACATACTGCTATGCTATAAACAGGTGCATACTGTACAGTTTGTTTCACCAAAAAGTATTTCTACATTTTTTAAATGAACAGTCTTCATTAAAGGGATTGTGTGGAGTTTCTAAGTAATAACAAAAAAGTCTCACTTTTAGATATATGCCTGATGGAAATACACACTTTAAGATGAGTTTTATAGCATCACAATAGTTTATCTATAAATGCTATTCCTTAGCCTTCGCGGTCGGGTCGGACAGGGCTGGACTGGTCTCGATACTCAACCTCGGGATCAAGACAATTAAAACTAGAGCAAATTTATATTATTAGGACACGTCTTAGAGCACCGGGCTGTAAGTAGAGATATATAGCCGGCTACAGAACTACGATACTAAGTTTTCCAAAAACTGCTTGTTGTCACACATCAAAAACTACCGCTACGTAACTAGAAAGAGATACATTACCTCGTTGCTTTGCATCCTGTAAGTTGTTGAAAAAAGAAGTTGTAAAGCAATGCAGAGTTCTGAGGAAGGTCAGAGCTGCATTCATTAGCAACAAAACAACAAACACACGCTTTGGTTTGGGTCTTTTGGTGCGTTCCAGTTGTAGTCAGAAGTAGGAAATTCCGATTTCCGAGAAGGAAACTGCAACTGGAACGTCCCCCGAAGTCGGAATTTCCTACTGGGAACTCGGTCAAACCTCGCCACCCCGGAGTTGACAATCGAAGATGGATGCCCCCAGTGTGAACAGTTATTTAGCTCCTGTAATAATCAATTTATTTGCACTTCTGACTGGGGTGTGTCGCTCTAGATCAGCTGTATACATAGTATTGTTAGACTTATATTTACAAAAATGCTGCCATAGTGATAATCACATTCTTCATGTGATATTTGTGAACAACAACACAGGGCGTGCTAACAACAGCTAACAATAGCCTGGTAGATCGGCATGTTTTTTTCAGACTTCAACTGGAACGCCGATAAGTCGGAGATGATGTCACTCCCAGTTCTGAGGTTACTGGAACGCAGCATTACGACAGTCGCCGCGCATGCTCATGGGTAGCAGAGTCTTAATGTCGCCGCAAATAGATTCTCCTCATAGCACCTTTAATGTATTACAGTTATTAAAATACAGCATCTAACAAATGTCAGTGAGGGTCTTAAATTCAGGTTTAAAATCTGCTCTGGATAAAAAAGTAATTTTAAGTCACCCTTGATGTTAGATTGATCTCATCTGACTGGCAGATTATTTTACTTATTACAAGCAACTATGGTTTTACTTTTAGTTTTTCTATTTTCAAATAAGATCTTACTCCAAACATATTGGGAAGATTGTGGCTGACATTAAAGTCTAATGAGGTATTCTTAACTTGAAATTGGACAAATACCTTCACCTAGGTCTAAGTTTTTGCAGTGTGTGGCCCTTAATGCTCATATCCAGCTTCAACCCCTAATGGGCAGAGCTTACTGGTCACTTTATTGACAACCACACACTGGCCAAAAAAAGTTGCCACCAAAAAAGATCACACACTCTAATATGTTGCTGGACCACCTTTAGCTTTGATCACAGCACACAGTCACTGTGGAATTGTTTCGATAAGCTTCTGCAATGTCACAAGATTTGTCCCAGATCACAGCACTACCCCCACAGGCTTGGACAGTAGGCACTAGGCATGATGGGTGCATCACTTCAACAACAGGGTCAGTCTGGACTCATCAGACCACATGACCTTCTTCCAGTCCTCCACAGTCCAATCTTTATGCTCCCTAGCAAACTGAAGCTTTTTTTATGCTTAGCCTTACTAGTGGTTTTCTTAAGGCTACACAGCTGTTCAGTCCCAATCCCTTGAGTTCCCTTCACATTGTGTGTGTGGAAATGCTCTTACTTTCACTATTAAACACACCCCTGAGTTCTACTGTTGTTTTTCTTTGATTTGATTTGGCCAAACATTCAAGTGATTCCAGATCAAGATCATCCAGGATTTTTTTCCAACCACATTTCTTCCTTGAAGGTGATGGATTTCCACTATCCGTCCAGTTTTAAACAACACAATGGACAGTTCTTAACCCAATTTTAGTAGTTTCTTCAATCACCTTCGATGTTTTCCCTGCTTGATGCCAATGATTTGACCCTTCTTAAACAGGCTAACATCTTTTCCACGAACAAAGGATGTGTCTTTGACATGGTTGTTTAAGAAATGAGAAGCTACTCATTGCATCAGCTGGGGTTAAATAACTTGTTTCCAGCTGAAAGATAATCACCCATGCAGTAATTATCCAACAGGAGGCTCGTACCTACAGTATTTGCTTAGTTAAATCCAGGTGGTGACTTGTTTTACTGGTCAGACGATGTATTTACTAATGCCATGGGCCTCGAGCAGCCCCACCTCAAAAATCCCAAACTATCCCTTTAAACACAACAGAGGCAGGAGCTGTGCTGCAGCCTGCCAGTGGGTTGAGCTCTAACTCTGTGGCTTCTCTTTTAGGAACTGTTGCTCTGTCCATCTCAATAAACTTTAAACAGACATGAAGTCCCTGCAGTGTATGATGAAAGTTGGAGTGGGACTCCCACCTCGTTCTGATCCCCCCTGTCTCTCTCTTTCTCTCTCTTGATGACAGCCCTGCACCGAGCAGTGGAGGTCTGGAGGAGGGGGATTAGTTGACATGAGGGGGGGATTGGGGGAGTTGTGGTGTTAAGGTCACGCCTCTGGCCTAAAAAGGCGAAGCAGAACGCCAGCAGCAGCAGCGGGCTGCTCTAAGAATAACTCGGGGCCTGGGGCACAGAAACATGGCATGAATGTAACATTTCCTAATTAGTTCCACAGTTTGCTTCAGCTCATTGGGCTTAAATGTGAGGTTAATGGGTGATCAGTAGATTCTGATCATGTGTAATTGATTTGTAGTGTTAATCTGATGTCCACACTGTAACCACGTGACTCCAGCAGCAACATTGTCCAGTGGGATAAAGTTACCTTAAAGCTCCCTCTCCCAATCTCTCTTTCCTCTCTCAGTCCGTCCGTCCCCCTGGTCGATCTAATTCTGTCAGAGCCGGCAGAGGGGGGGTCCGGCTGCTCTATCTACAACCCCAGCCTCGACCAGGCAAAGGGCAAAGACTCGTTAAATTGGTCTCTGCCTGTCTCCCCAGCCTCATCCATCACAGCGGAAGTCAGCTCTTTAGACCATTCTGCAGACATTTGGATCTTTTTAAAGTTTTTAACTTCTGGAATAAGACAGAGAAAATCAGAAGTCATGAGGGTGGACGAAGAAGTGTAGGGTTACCGCTGGTGGACACTGATCACCAGCACAGCCATTCATTTGTGGTGGTTACATTGGACTTGAACGCTGGGATTTAAATTTCACAGATTTGTGGATCTAATATAATTTTTTTTACTTTTTATGGCAACTTTATCCACAACACGGATTTAACTTGTATTTTTGAACTATGACCGAAGCTGTAGAAGGTAAAGTATCCATCTCATTAGAAATATTTTCACTGAGAACATGAAGCTCTTTTGGGGCTTGTTTTGGTTCTCTCTGCTGCTGCCTGGTGTGTTGGGGAATCTCATGATTGGAAGTATCTAAAAATATGCTGCTATCATGTAGCAGCTATTAGTAAAGCAGCTTTAAGACCCGTGTGACATCTACTGTGCTGTGTGCAGGATCGATCAGCATCAACACCTTGCCACAAAAAACGCACTATTTTATCAGACTGGTATTCTTTGCATGATATCTGAATAAGCAGATTAAACAAAGGTAATTGAATCCACAGATAAGAGCTTAAATCAAAGTTATTGTATCTACGTATGAAATATCTGCAGATAAAAACTTAAAACAAACTAATCGTATCTGCAGAAAACTTAAGAGTTTTTAGAACTGCAGATACTAGCTTTGAACAAAGTTATTGTAAGTGCAGATAAAAGCTTACAAGAAGATCATTGTATCTGCAGATAACAGCTCAAAAGACGGTTGTTGGAACTGCAAATAAAATCTTAAAACAAGGTTATTGTATTTTCAGAAAATGGCTTGAAAGAAGGTTTATGATTTTGTATCTGCAGATAAAAACTAAGTTAAATGTTATTGTATGTGCAAGTAAAGCATAAAAAGGTTTTTGCATCTGTAGATAATGGCTTAAAAGTATGTTATTGTATCTGCAGATAAGAGATAAAAAGAAGGTTTTGTATCTGCAGAAAACAGCTTAAAAGTACGCTATTGTATCTGCAGAAAACAGCTTAAAACTGTTTTTGCATCTGCAGAAAACAGCTTTAAAAAAGGTTATTGTATCTGCAGAAAACAGCTTTAAAAAAGGCTATTGTATCTGCAGAAAACAGCTTTAAAGAAGGTTATTGTATCTGCAGAAAACAGCTTTAAAAAAGGCTATTGTATCTGCAGAAAACAGCTTTAAAGAAGGTTATTGTATCTGCAGAAAACAGCTGAAAAGTACGCTATTGTATCTGCAGAAAACAGCTTAAAACTGTTTTTGCATCTGCAGAAAACAGCTTTAAAAAAGGTTATTGTATCTGCAGAAAACAGCTTTCAAGAAAGTTATTGTATCTGCAGAAAACAGCTGAAAAGTATGCTATTGTATCTGCAAAAAAAGTTAAAAGAAGGTTATTATATCTGCAGAAAACCAGCTGAAAAGCAGGTTTTGTATCTATGCATAACGTCTTAAAGAAGATTATAGTACCTGCAGATAGCAACTTAAATACGTTGTTGTAAGTGAAGATATAAGCTAACAACAAGGCTATTGTATCTGCAGATAAAAGCTTAGAAGGTTTTTGTATCTGCAGATAACTTAAAACAGGTTAATGTAAGCACAGATAAAAGCGTAAAAGAAGGTTTATGTATCTGCAGATAACAGCTTAAAAGGTTATTGTATCTACAGAATACAGCTTAAAAGAAGGTTATAGTATTTGCAGAAAACAGCTTGAAAGAAGGTTTTTGTACCCGCAGACAGCAGCTTAAAAGTACGCTATCGTATCTGCAAAAAAAAGCTTGAAAGAAGGCTATTGTATCTGCAGAAAACAGCTGAAAAGAAGGTTATAGTATTTGCAGAAAACAGCTTAAAAGAAGGTTTTTGTACCTGCAGAAAACAGCTTAAAAGTACGCTATCGTATCTGCAAAAAAAAGCTTGAAAGAAGGCTATTGTATCTGCAGAAAACAGCTGAAAAGAAGGTTATAGTATTTGCAGAAAACAGCTAAAAAGAAGGTTTTTGTATCACCTGAAAACAGCTTACAAAAGGTTTTGGTAACAGCAAAAATAGCTTAAAAGAAGGTTATTATATCTGCAGAAAACAGCTTTAAACAAGATTGTGGTATCTGCAGAGAATGCCTTAGAAGAAGATTATGGTATCTGCAGACAGCAACTTAAAACATGGTTATTGTAAGTGAAGATAGAAGCTTAAAATATGGCTTTTGTAAAAGCTTAAACAAGGTTATTGTAAGTGCAGATAAAGCTTGAAAGAAGGTTTTTGTATCTGCTGATAACGGCTTAAAAGAAGATTATTTTATCTGCTGATAGCAACTTAAAACAAAGTTATTGTACCTGCAGATAGAAGCATAGAGGGTCTTTGTATCTGCATTACAATATAAAAGAAGGCCTTTGTATCAGCAGATAATGGCTTCAAAGTTGTATCTGCATAACAGCTTAAAAGAAAGCTTTTGTATCTGCAGAAAACTTAAAACAAGGTTTTTGTATGGGCAGAAAAAAACTTAAAAGGTCATTGTATCTGCAGACATCTGATTAAAATAAGGTTATTTTATCTGAAGTTAATGACTTAAAAGGTTTTTGTATCTGCAGTCAATATTACTTGAGCTTTTTCTTAACAATTCCCTCATGCACTTTTTTTACTAAGTCCTGCCTGCCTTGCATAAGAGGCAATCAGCACAAACAACGGCAAACTTGTAAAGAGGTAGTCATGGCAGGCTGAAAGGGAATCGGAACAAAAATAAGCAGAACTGAAAACGGCATTGGTAAGCAAAATCACAATTCCCATCCAAAGTTCTGCTGCACACTTTGACATGATATTATTGGTTTTCTATCATTATCAAAAGCATCATAACAGCCCTAGAGCACCGTCACTGACTTGATCTCTCAGCAGGGATGATCAATTTGTAATCATCCGAGTGAAAGTGACGACTTTACACACACAAAAATAAGAATAAATGAATAAAACTAACATTAACATGCATGCAAACAAACATCTCCTCAGCTCAGAATATAAAATGTCCAAATAACTGGATATTAATGATTGAAAAAATGTAAAAGAAATCTGGAGAAAAGGTTTTAAAAAGTCAGTTCAGGGATGTACGAGGGCCACATTGACATCATCCTCACTACCATCGGGTCCTGTTTCGGTATGTAAGAGCCGATTGAAAAAAGTAAATACTGATGAGATGTCATGAGAAGTTCCCTTACCAGCATTTGTATACATATATTTTATTTTATTTAACCTTCATTTAACCAGGAGGGTCCCATTGAGATTAAAAACCTCTTTTTAAAGGGAGTCCTGGCCAAGAGGCAGCAAAGTTACACAGTAAAATTATGGCAATTTACAATCAACAATTAATATTACAAAAAGCAGTTACAATTTGAGGAGGCTGTCTCAAGTGCTCTCAGTCTGGATTTAAATGCATTTAAAATATATATAAATATTTATATGAACAGGCTTAAATTCAATTAACAAAACACTATCTATTAAGTTAAAAGCTGAATTCAAGACAGTTCAAGTCTGTTTTTGCAGCAAGTAACAGCATTTAAAAGCACTCAGAGAGTTAGACGACAAACATTTCAGGAAAATTTAGAGCTGTTTCCTTCAAGACTGTACCTGTTTTCATTCCCTACAGGAATAATTGAACTTTGCTGACATTACATTAAACAACAGAAACACTACAGCAGATGTAAAGTACTCATGAAGGGTGAAAACAATAAGCAGCTCCCAACTCGTCCTCTAGTCTCTATTCTGTGGGCAGATTAAAAGTTTGAGTTATGATTCCTCTGCTCTGTTTTCTTACCAAATAGGAAACAACTGGCCCTAAATGACTCCGCAGAGCTGAGCTGCCATGGAGACTGAGTGAGGGCAACAACAGAAAGTCTTCCTCAGTGTGCAGACAGGTCAGCCTTAAAAGGAGGAATCATGCAGGGATGGATGGTCAAAACCATTTAGAGCGAGGTTTGAGACATGACGGTCAACAGAGACACGAGACGGTGACGAAGGGCGGAAAGATTTACAAAGCTAAGCTGAGTTACAGCGTCCAGAGTTGGCAAGGCATTTGTACTCCTGACATCTTATCTGGACAAGAACACAGAGCACAAAACTCCACCGAGACATTTCTGACAGTGTTAGCAGAGTTATTATTGAAAATGTGGAAAACTCCCCGACTTGTAAAAATAACAAATCATTCGAAAAATTCCTGGATCTACACAAAAATATAATAAATTCACCTTTGTGTCATGACCATCATTCCCTGGAAATAACATCAAAACCTGTCGAGAACTTTGCAACTTCTTTGCAAAAATGTGTTGAACTGCCCTATCTCACAATGTTCACCAAATTGTTTGGAAAAAAAAAAGAAATCCTTAATCCGCATCTAAGATCAGATCACCATCAAAATGCGTTTGGTCCCTCCTACTGCCATCATCAACAATCCTGAAAATGTCTTCAAAATTGGTTGAAATTAGGGAAGAGAGGATTTTTATTCATTAACAATGACATTTGAACCAAGACTCACCAAGGAATGTATGTCATTGATCCACCTAATCGAAAATACCACCAAAATATCGTCAATCTCTCCAGTGTCATGACCAACATTTTCTGGAAACTTTTAAAATAGGTAGAAAACATTATGACTTATCTGGCTCACAGACAAACTGACAAACACCAACAAAAGTATAGCCTCTTTGGCAGTGTTGTGTGTAACGCGTTACAAAGTTACAAAGTAACAATGTAACGCGTTACAGTAACATAACTACTTTTTCGGGTTAAAAGTAAAGTAACGCACTATTACTGAAAATTTGGTAATGAAACGTAGCTCTTTTTTAATGTGGCACAACATTACTTTTCCCACGGACAGCTCTGACACCTGTGCTGCCTTCTCAGCTGCCCACATCAGACACAAACAGCGTTGCCAACTCCTCTCATAATAAGAGTCTAAGGGCCGCAAATCTTGTGAGTCACAGCCGCGAGGCAAGGTTTTTGGGCTTGTTTCTAACCGTGAAGTTTCTTCTTGGTGCCTTTCTGTCTGTGTGAATCCCCCTGATTATCTTCCAGCTCCCAACAAAACAAAACACGACTGCAGGAGGCTGTTTGTCCACTTCCTCGTTTCCTGGTTAATTCGCACGCCCCCCAAATGCACTCACACACATAGTGCATGCTCCAGAGCTAAAGTTGCCAGGTCTGCTTATTATAAGCGACGTTCTTTTTTTGAATAGATGCTTGGCACTGTGATATTGAAATGTAATGTTGATGAAAATTAATGCACTTTTTGTAGATTTCTCTTTTTTAAAAAGTAGTATATCATATTAGGAAAGGAAATAGCTGGAGGTTGCTTGTTTTTATCAACCACGTTGCTTATTTCAGAAGCAAAATGTGGAAACACTGGGCAGGAGCTCTCATTCCACACTGTATATAAAATAAAGACCACAAAAGAAATAACTTATGTTCTCTGTAGTAGAACTTGTTGTAAGCCTCACATTTAGGAACAGATATCGGGTTCTGTCCAAAGTCGAGCAATGTAAAAGTAACAAGTAATGTGAAAAGTTACTTTTCATAGAGGGTAGCTAAGTAAAGCAATGAGTTACTTTTTCAGAAGTAACGAGTTACGAGCAAACACTACTTTTTTAAAGTAACTTCCCCAACACTGCCCTTTGGCAGATATGAAAAATTGATAGAGTGACGAGGGAGGAAAAGAAGTATATTTTGCAGAATTTGCATCAAATTTCAACTGTGCACAAGTTTTTGCTTGATGTTGAGCACAATAATGTTCAGTTCCACGTGTCTGTACCCATGCAACCATGTCATTAAAATGGACCAAGAAACCAACAATCTCCAAACACCAGCCATTGGGACGGCACAGTAGATTTAACCTATAACTGTTTAATAAATATCATGGATTTCTGAATGGTTATGAAGTATTTTAGGAGACAAATATGATTAAAAAATATTTGTGTCTTTTAAACCAACAGCTTCAGCACAGACCGTTTTTGTTTAAAAAGAGTTTGTAATATTGCAAAGACTATGCTCTGTGCTGATGATGTTCTTCTCTGTTTAAATTAAGACTGTAAAATCTCAAAGATTGCTATGGCATCGAAGCTGTTCTAGTCAGTTTAAATAAAGACTGATACCACTGTGTGATCTTTGCAATTCACAGTCTCCATTCGACAAAGTAGAACATCTTCAACACAGAGCATAATCTTTTCAAGTTGATAGTCTTTATTTAAAGAGAGTAGAATATCTTATGGCAAAGATTATTTTCTGTGCAAAAGTACAGTCTTTTTTTAGACAAAGTAGAATCTCTCAAATTGACTGTTATTATTTAAACAAAGCAGAAGATCTTTAGCAAAGAGGGTAATCGTTGGTGTAAGAAGAGTCTTTATTTAGACAAAGAAGAACATCATTGATGCTATAAATGAGTGTAATCTTTGCTTTGTTAAGTCATTAATTGAAGAGAGTAAAAAATCTTCCGCACAGGGATATCTTTGTGGTAACTACAGTTCATGTCAAAACAATGTAAAACATCTTCTGCATTGTGTGTAAATCTTTGTGATAGCATTGTCTTTGTTTAAAGAGAGTAAAATAACTTCAGCACTGAGTGTTAGCTTTGTCATAGTACAGTCATTTTTTAAAGAAAGTAGAAAATCTTTGCAATAAGTGCAGTCTGTAGCCAAATTCATACTAAAGGAATAGTATTTAAGTGAAGATTTGCATTCACTCTGAATGTCATGGAGACTTAATGGGGGAATGAGTTGACCCCTAATTGTTCCGTCTCCAGAGGAAGTAACAGAAGTGTGATATCAGAGAGAAGCAGGCATGCGGGAGACAGGAGAGCTGCGAGCGAGCATCTTTGCCTTTGTTTGTATGTTGGGGCACAACCTGTCTCATGCACATCCAAACAGTTTTGCAGCATAAATTCACACAGAATTGCAGAATTAATCTGAATGTCTCTAGATGTAAATATTAATCAATTTATTTATCTTTATTTAGACTCGAGAATCATTGAGGGTGAACCCTAATTTACAATGACGTCGAGCAATTCAAAAGATAACAAGTACATAAGTAAGTTAAAGATACAACAATCGCAAATGCACATCAAATTCAAGAAAAATAAGTGCATTCAGAAAACAATAAATTCAGCAATAATACTGTAGCTTAAAATGTCCGACAGTAACCAGATCTTTGATTTTTAAGATGTTGTGCAGTGTATTCCAAGCAGATAAAATATCAGCCTCTTCGCAGCACTTTTATGTAAAGTTACTGTGCATTTGGCTGTTTTTGTTTTTTTTTTAAACAGAGGAATATCTTCATTTCGGATAGTAGTCGTTGCACTATAATAGTTTTTATTAAAACAAAGTAGAACATCTTCAGCACAGAGAGAAATCTTTATGACAGTACAGTCTGATTATAAAAAAACATCATATTGACAACCAGAGTCTGAAGATAACATCTACAAAGCGACAAATTCTCCATTTGGAAGTAAGATCTTAAAGTGGTACAGGCAACATGTGAACATTTGTATTTAAACAGTCATATATAAAAATATAAAAACACGCTGACCAAATTAATCTGATCTTTGGAAATTATTTTTTGGTAGGAAACAACTGCTTGGCTAGTGAATCTTCTTGAATCTGTCACCTTGGCTGCTGGGTCTAAAAGTTCATCATGGACCTTTAATAACAAAACCTACCAACTTTGCATCAGCCTCCTAACAATCAAACAGGTGGATTAAAGGGGGGTCTTAATCCACCTGAAAACCATGCAGGTTGAAGTGGTACAGAGTAGACATGCTTCTTATTATACATAAATAGGATCAGAATTATATTAAAAAAGGCTGATATACAATATAATATATAATCAGCTTTAACCTCTGGTGCTCCTACAGACAGCCCTCATAGGCAGTTGAGGAACTGCAGCTTTTGGCACTTATGCTTCAGCTTTATCTTTCAACCCCGGTGATTTCTACTAACCTGGCACCCCAAATGAACAGCTTCATTATCCGCCATGGAAATATTTCACTAATCTAAAAATACTAAAAATGTTTTCAGGGGCAGAAGCTTCAGAAACAGCATGCAGCTTGTGATTGGATGATCATTCGGCTCATCACAATCATCACAGACCAATCCGATACCAAGCAACGACGCTACGTATGGCGCAGCTCACACTGTTGTTAGCCGTTAGCTTAAACTACCTAAGACTATCAAGTGACGCTCTTTGCTCCTCTTTCAAAGAATAAATTGAGCCAATTTCTGATAAAAACACAGATATTGAGACCGCTTCAGAAGTCACCATTGCTTTCAAACATGCAGTGTGTCGCCACGTCCTCAGCTTCCCCCTCTCTTCCCCAATTGGGCTGTTAAGCAGTTAAGTGTGAAGTCACTGGACAATAGAAGTTGGCAAGACAGACATACAGATTTCAGACAATGAATCAGGCAGGTCCATCTGCTATGCAAGGCTAGGTTTCTACTTGATGTTCAATGGCAGTGTTTTGTCAACAACTATCATGCAAATAGATCCAAAACATACTGTGGTACATAAAACATGCCAGATGAAGAGTTGGAGGTGTGACGTTTTAATGAAACAACAGGCTCGTGTGCACAAACTCTTCCATCTGTAGAGCAGTGAGGTGTAAATATGCTGTAGTGGCAATTTGTCTGAGAACAAATAAAACAGTTAAAAATCTGACTAAACTATCAATGGGCAAACATAATCAACATGGGCACATAGTCTACACAGGCAAGAGAAGTTTACTGTCCATTCGAAGCTTCACATTTTCATGATTTATCAACAAAACAAAGCTGTATCATGGCTGCCATCTCTCTTATGCTGGAAAGAAACACGAGCACACCCGGGTGCATGCTGGTCTTCTACCTACCTCATCACAGGAGCCTACAGTTCGAACAAATCACCAAATACACAAATATTAAGAATAACAACATTAAACTAAGCTAAGCAAAAAATAAGCTTTTGTGTAGATACTTCTAAAAGCAATGGTAACTGTTTCTGTCCAATTCAATGTTCTGTAGTGATGCGCAATAGCATTGGTTTAACATCAGCACTGTCCAATATCATCCCTGATCTGTTTTTGACCTGATCATGATCAAATATAAAAGAAAAATATTGCCATTGCATAAGAACACAGCTAAAATAAGTTATTAGAAAGACATTTGTATCTGCATCAATGCTGATTCTCACTTTGATTTGCTCGATGCCAGCATTGAACTGATACAACACTCAAGATAAACTGTCTAAAACTGATGTTGATGTCTATTGCGTGTGTTAAAACTCTCTGGACAGTCTGTTTTATTATCTGTGAGCATAAATACTGTTGAGATTTAATAGTGGAAATACAAATTTTATAAATGTAGCTCTGTGTTGTGTGATTATCTTTGATAATGTATGTTTTTTTTCTTGTTTCTGGAAATATTACACATGCTGGAGTGCACATGAAGAGCGTACTGAAGCACTTTCAAAAGGCACACTATCTCAGCTCTCTGTGCAGTTGTTTGATAAGCCTGATAAATAATAAAGAACTTAATAAGCTTTAGCTTAACTATTTTTATCATGTATTTCAAGTACATTTTAGCTTTGTTTTATCAATTAATTTGCAACAATAACATTGGATCAAACTGGAAGTCAGCCAATTTTTTGTGTTGCTCATTTCCTTCCTTTTAGTCTGGACTTTTATTTCGTCTTTTGTTATATGTTTGAAATGAACTTATCAAATCAGCTTGACTTCCATCATGAAAATAGTACAAGATGTAAGCTGTGCTTATACTGAGTAAGAATTTAGATCTTTGAGTAAAGTTTATTGCAAAACACCTACTGATAAATTAGCAGTTTGTCCTGTAGCCCTAACATGGACCTCTTTCTTGTTAAGGCAAAGATGTGAAGTTGGATTAATTTCTAAAATGACTTGTTTTCATCACACCTTCAAAAACAAACCGACACAGTATAATGTGCATTAATCAAGATTTGGATGTTGCCCCTATCCCCCAGCCTGGCCTCTTGATTGCTCTCTTAAATAAAACATGCTTGCAGAAGATTTGCTTGGACACTGAACAGTACTCACTCTTACTCCACACCATGACAATGGTCCCATGCAGCCTCTGGGGGGCCCCGTCTGCAGCCGCCGGTATTTTTGAACTGACCTGGAATCGAAGCAATGACGTTAGACAGAGGCGTTTGTAGCGTGTGTGCTCTGTGGTGTGTGTGTTTGTGTGTTTAAAGGGCCGCTAAGCTGTTTGAGTCAGCAGTAACAGAGTAACCTACAGTAGCTGCCAACAGCTCGCTGAAGAGAGTCAACAGGTGGTCGGAGCGTTCCCGTCACGCCCTCAGTGACAGAAAGTACACCGCAGCTGGCTTTACAAAAATGATCGGCTATAGGTGTTCCTCAGGAAAAATAATCAAATATATAAGAGATAGAAAGGTGTTTGAATGAAACACTTACAGAACATACAGTGAGGGATTTTGAAAAGTTAACTGAGAGAAAATCGAAGGCAAAGTCATGCTGGGAAGAATGCCTGAAATGCAGTTTAACATTTTGATCATCAATTCTGCTGCTACTGAGACCATATTCCTGCTGAAAAAGTACATTTTGCAACATTAAAAAGCAACATCACATCTGAGAGCATGTTGTTCTGAATATTAACACTGGTGTAATTCAGTTGTAGGAACAACGCTGCATTTATAACTTGTTTGTACGTTGGTTGAATGTAAAGAATAATTCTCCCTCTTTTTTAAAAAGCACAGCAGCCATTTCAAAACCACCAACTACAAACTCATAACCAGACATACCAGATGGAGCTTTATCTGCTAGTCCATAAAAAGTGTTTGGGGTGGCCAGAATCTTTCATAGCAGATCCAGCAGGTGATCAAATGATCGTTCAGTCAATCACATTCATTACAGACAAATCAAATAATGAAGTGGGTGGGGCCTAATGATGAGGTTTAAGTACTAAAAATAAATCAATTCCTAAACAAACTCTAGAACAAAACATGTCAGAAGTGGAATTAAAATCACCTTTCCAAAAAGGAGTGCTTTCGTTGTTGTTTGTGTTTCATTTGATAAAGAAATCTGGTCCAGATCTGATAAAAACAGCCACAGACACTGTTAGCATCTATGCTAATATCTGTATGTGAAGTCACTTCCTGCTGTTATCTCTCTTATAGCTCAACCTCTTCCTGGTCTAAAGGACTCTGATTGGTCCGTCCTGCTATGGGCTTCTCACAGTTGTTGTAGACTGGAGCTTTGCTAGATGGACTAAAGAAAGTGAGTCAGGCTGATCCAGCTGCACAGCAAAGCTAACACACACATGACTATCAAACAGACTGCAGCTCTGTGTTTGTAAAAGAATGTTGTATCATTATAGGATGTCTTTTATAAAGTGGTGCAGGGTTGGCATATTTTTGTGGGCCAACCTGAAGTTAGCATTGCGTTCCCTCGACTAAAAGCCAGAGAGATAGGAGTTCTTTGATAGTTAACTCCACCAAGGAGGTTGTGCTTTTGCTGGTGTTTGTTAGTTTGTTTGCTAACAGGATAACTTCAAAGTTATAAACAGATTTTGGCGACTCTTTCAGGAAATGTTGCTTACAGCACAAAGAAGATGTGAAGAGATGTTTGTGGTGGACTAATTCAAGGATTTTTCAAGAATTCCGTAAAGTTGCAAGAAGAGGAAGTTTGTCACTTCTAGTTAGTTTGTTAAAAGGATAATTTATACTGTATCATAAAACATTGATCAGGAGTTGACAGATAAGATAATACAGCCATAAGAGCTTAGTCACCAATTTCCACAGTCACAAGTGGAGCCAATACACCTTCCTGACTTCTGAAAGAGAATTTAGGCCTTTAGCCCAGAGAAGCAGCGTTAAGCTAACTTCCAGGTTGGCCTGGAAGTTTGTAAAAATACTTCATCCCTGCACCACTCTGTTTTAATCAGATTAAAGCTAAACGAATGGAGTTAAACTGTCACTTTAACGTCATGTTTTGATTAATTTTCTTATCTATTGTTTATTTGTTGTGGACTTCATAGTAAGATTGGACAGACCAGATGGATTTGTTTGAGTGTTTTAGCACGTAATAGTAAAATTCTTAATAATAATAATAACTAGAAAAACACTTGGAGAGCGCAGACCTCCGCCAGCACCACAGTCTTCTCCCATATTGTGATTTTTATCGTGAATATTGGTCCTACCTTTATTCTGTCTAAATATTTAGATTCCTTGACCATGATGACCAATGACCAAAGGTATATGAAAATATACCATTAGCAATTGGTTTCATAATGATACCTATTATAGTTCAGTAGTTATTCACAAAAATCGCATTTTTCGTCATGGCGGATCCAGACGGTGATCCGGATCAACACCAAAATTGAATCAGTTCTTCCTTTTCCCATGCTGAACATTTCCTGAAAATTTCATCAAAATCCATCCGTAACTTTCTGAGTTATTTTATTCACAGACAGACAAACTCTCCCGAAAACATAACCTCCTGGCGGTGCTAATAAAAAAACTATTTGAATAGCACTTTTAAAAACAGAAGCTTACAAAGTGCTTTGACAGCAGGCAGGAACGTAAAGACAGCAAAGCCCAAGAGCTTAATCACAGAGGAAAAAACAACCGAAAAGGTCGATTAAAGTCAGAGAACATTTGAGACAAACACAAAGGCAAAAATCAAAAACCCAGACAATACACGAACCATGCTACATAAATGCAATCAAAAAATTATAGAATATAGATAATAAATAAGAGATAGAACAATAAAACTATAAGCTTAAAAGTTTTTGATAAAAGATTATGAGTATAACGTAAAAAGAAGCAAAAATAAAACAATCTGAATTATAAGCACATAAAAACAACAATCTGTTAGCATAGCATAGAAGTAGTCGATAAAAACAAAGGAGCTAAAATGATAAGAGCAATATTAACAAATAAAAGGCTAAAAAAGACAAACAGAGAAAGAGAGAAAATGAAAGATTATAAAATATATCACATAAAAGCAGTGAGTTTTTAAAAGTGACATAAAATAAGCAACATATGCTAATTTGTGGCACACAGAAGGCTTTTGAAAATTTTTGTATATTGTTTCTGCTCATTGTGTCCCAGTTATGAACCTAAGATGTTCTTCTCTCCTCAGCTCGGTCGACCACCACCACGATGGTCATTGACGGTAAAAATGGGGATGCAGGTTCTCTGCCTGCGCGAGCGAAGAAAACTTTTTCAGAAGACCTCCACTCGACCTTCAGCTCCCCTCTGGCCTGGATCTTAGTCCTGGCCCTCATCATTACGTGGTCGTGTGTTTTTGTCATCTTGTTTGATCTGACGGATTATAAAACCATCTCAGGTAAGTGAAGAGAGGCTGGTCATCTGTCTCTCTATTTTAATGTGTGTATAACATACTACAAAAGTTATGAATGAGAAGCTTTGTGTTGTGTTTAATTTGACCATTATTTTAGTTTTGAACACAGTGAGATGTGTTTTAGCGAAGAGGCAGGTCGACCCACGTTGAAAGGATTTCAGCCTTGATGAATGTTTACAAAATCACTCAATTTTAAAACCATTTAAACTTAATTTAGTCAGTGTTTCATCTGAAATAATATCTGTCCAAAGTAGCTTTAATAAATCTTTGATTCAGGTTAGCATTTAAGAGGAATGATGTTGGTTTAAAGTTTGAGTGGATATCTTTTCTGCCAAACTTACAGTCACAGAAGTAATACAGAGCCCAGCATTAATGAGTACACCCCGATTAAAATAATGTATTAATCTATGTCTAAATGAACAAAAGAACAATTAAAAAGTTTTGACAAAGCTGACTTTAGCATAAGACTTTTTTTCTTACCAGAAGATGGCAATAAGGGTAATATAACTAAAATTTAGCTTTGCCTTCACCACTTTGGTTGGGTTGTACTAATTTTTGCATCCTGATTAAATTGAGAAAAAAATTATGTGCAACTTAAAATATCTTGTTTGCAACTAATGGGCTTCATTTGGGGTGTATTTTGTGGTATAGTCTGCCATAGAAAATGTTGTTTTGAAAGGAAACCAATGGTTTTCTGATACATCTGAATGGGTGTACTCATTTATGCTGAGGACTGTATCTTGTTCATGTTTGAGTACACCTCAGCCTCTAGAAGTATGGACGATACAAGCAGAAATGTTTGGGCCAAGGAGATAAATGTGGAAGTAGAAGAACTTTGACTAAATATGTGGTTCCCAGGTCGAGTTGATCCTATAAGTGCATCGCTAGAAAAGTGTTGCTGAAAAAACAACTGTTTTTGTATGTGTTAAAAAGTTGGTTTGCTGTGATTTCTTTACACATAAAAGTTGAATAAAGTTTAGTTTTATGCTCTGGACGAGGAGTTTCAGTACTCGTTTAAGCCACTTTTGATCACAGCATCCACAAATAAAGCAAGAAACAGAAAAGTATGGGGCGCTGATTGTTAAGTTGCACGTGATAAAATAAACAGTTTTTGCAACATTTAGCAATAAAACATGTTTAAAAACCTATGTGATTTTTTTATGTAACTTTTTTAACCTGATTCACAGCAATATTTGTATTTAATGTTAAATATAAATGTTAAATATTAAACCTTAATGTTAAATGTTAAATATAAATGTTGTAGATCGGGTGTAACTAAATACTAAGCTAATATGCAAATTTACTTTGCCCACACCGGAAGTACCAAAATCAAAGCTCATTGACTTAACTGAGTGCTATCCGCCAGCATGCACCAACTATGGCACAGAGAGATCCATCCTACATGCATATCTGACAACATCTGGAATTAAAGACACGTCATTGAAGTCACTTCTCAGCTGGGAGCGGCATGAGTCGACAGAAGCCCTCTTAAAATTTCGTCACTTGACAGGATCGTATGATAGAATCTGATGAGCTCAAAGACCTGTGGAGGGCAGCAATACGCCTTTGCCGCGTCTAAAGACAAAGAAGAAGAAGATTACTTAGATTGATTTAGTTCCAAATATTAGTGCATTTTAAGTCATCAAGTAGTCAGCTTTTAACTTTTTAAACCTTTGAGTCCAACACAGTGAAAATATCTGGTTTTTGGTTTGTTTTAATTTTCTCTGTTCCCTGAGATGTTAAGGGAATCATCAATAAATACCCCTGAGTTTATTTTGACCTCTGCCAAACAGTTGAGCTGATAGTTAAAGGGTTAAAGAACAACTAGGCAGAGTTTTTGGTCCTCTTGTCTGAAACTCACAGGAAGAGGTTGAGTGCTGAAGCTACTCCAGCAACACTTGTAAAATGTTTATTCTTTAGGACAGAATTTGTCAGAGTTGAGTTGCAGAGTAAATTTTAAAGATGAAGTCGAGAGTGCACACAGGCAGGTAAGGCTGGGGGCTCAAACTTATAATATTAGTTGGAATACGAAAATGAAATAATCAGATTTATATGTACTGTGCTACATTTATAATATCAATTACAAGTCCTGGCTAGAAGTATCATTTAGTGATGGCTTTTTAAAAAGTGAGTGAAGTCAAAGTCACTCTGAGTTTGTTGTTCTCAGCTCTGTGATCACAGTAACAGAGCTGCACCTTTTTTAAACAGTATATTCAGAGGTGAAAGTAAGCCTGAACGCACCAGAACACCGTGCCGGTAAGAAATATACAGACCTCTTCTACCGGAACGCACTGGAACGCCTTTGAAAAGCAACTTTCACTCATGCATACAACGCGAGCTCTTTCTTTTTTCAAGCGAATTTAACCAAAATAAATGTAAAATTGATTAATACATTAAACTCACTACACCTTCTATGACGTGTTGAACAAGGTTTTAATGCGCCTGATGAACGCTAGGCAATCATTTGTAGGCTACGGTACTCGCTTACAGTGATAGGTTGCAACTTGTAGGCTGGTACTCGCTGTTGTGTAACGGTAATCCAATGTCCACTGGTCTGTGTTTTTTTTTTTGTTTTTTTTTTTTGCAGACAATAGAGTAGTCCCTTTCGCAAAATAAACAAGACAAAAATCCACAAGTAATAAATTGAGGTTTTATGCGTCGTAAAATCCTCTCTGTCTCTGTCATGCGAGCAGCACCACTCCTTCCGCAAACAAGCACACTAAAACTGAATGCGTTCTTTTCATTGGATGGCTGGTTGCCTAGGTGATGTAAGGACCTCTCCCTTTCATACCTTTAAGGCTTACAACAGCCACAAACAAAAACTGCTGTAAAAATTTGACATATAACTATTTTTTTCTGTTTTTTTGGTATAAACGTGTTAAGTAGGCTAGAAGTCTAATTTTAGCAGGCTTATAATTCAGTGATTTATTCTTCTTCACCGGTATTGTTATTATTGTTCTGATTTTATCTCCCCCGAAAGAAAATACATTTTTTGCCACATATTACATTATGTGTCTCACATCTTACATTATGCACCCACACAGTTCTTGCAAGAATCTTATCTTACTTTCACCCCTGAGTATATTGTATATGTGGTTTCCTATTTGACCTCCAAACTCCAACCAGAAGCACAGCAATCCTGTCAGGCAGCCCTCAGGGATGCATTTGTAAAGGCAGAGGATCCTTTAAAGAGTCAAGGGCAGGGGGACCAGCTGACACAGCTGTTTTCAGGATTTATGACTGTTCTTATGTCTACTGTCTCCCTGATTACAGATTTATGGAAGAGTATAAAGACCATGTTAGATGGAGAAAACAATTTTGGCGAAGTCGAGATTAAGTTGAAATTTCATGATTAAAGTTGAACTGATGAGAAATAGAATAGAATAGAATAGAAGACTTTATTGTCCATTGGTTTAAAACACAGTGGAAAATTGCCTTTGGCATCATGATCGCCAGCCACCACAACAGCAAAAACACAACAGTAAGGCTCACAACAATAAAAACACACAACAAGTCCATAAATACATAAATAAATAAATAATCCAAAGGTTGACATAGAATTTTGTGATAAAAGTCGACTTTGTTCTGGACTTTCGACTATTTTTTTCGACATTTTAACTTTAATCTCATCATTTTGACCTTATCACGAAATTGTATTTCAGCTTTATTGTTGACATTTCATCTTTTATCTTGTCATTTTGACCTTTATCTCATATTCATTCATTCATTTTCTATACCCCTTTATCCCTGAACCGGTCGCCAGTTGATCGTAGGGCCACATAGGGATACAGACAAACATTCACACTCACTCTCATACCTAAGAGCAATTTAGAGTCACCAGTTAACCAAATGAGCATGTTTTTGGTCTGTGGGAGGAAGCTGGAGTGCCCAGAGAGAACCCACACATGCACGGGAAGAACATGCACACTTCACACAGAAAGGCCCCTGTCCAACCCGGGAATCAAACCAGGAACCTTCTTGCTGTGAGGCCCGTGCACTACCCGCTGCGCCACAGTGCCGCCCCTTTTATCTCATAATTTTAACTTTTATTCTCGACATTTCGACTTTAATCTCGACCTCCCAAAATTATTCTAATTCCATCTATATTCCATCTAAAATGTCCCTAATGCTCTTCCCCACAGATTTTATGAGGTAATGCTGATGTTTTATAGAAAATTTTTTGCATCACTTCTTTCTCTGAAATCACAATTTATTTTTTCTACAGCATACTGAATGCACTAATCCATATGTTTCTCTCTTTATCAGTGACACAACTAAGTTGCAAGCATTGGTTCTGTCTCTCCTCACAACATTAAAACAAACAATGCTTCCAACACATCATTTGTTTTTGTTGATTCCTACCCTGCAGATTTTCTAACCCCAACATAAACTCACTTCCTTTGTTACGTCCTCATAATCCTGTTTATTGTTCTGCAACATGATTCACTCTTGGACAATCACGGAAGCAGCATGATAGCAGGATAATCTGGCAAACAGAAATTAGATATGACATAACATATATTTCCATACATTTCATCAATAGAGCAGCATTCAAATCTTTTATTATCACCACTGACTCTTTGTCAAGCACCACTCTTAGAAGTTGTTGGATCGGACATACTTTTGCCTCATGCTTGATTAACTTACAGGAATGCTCCAACTTTTTTTTGTTTTCATGTACTACCTCACTCCAGAGTCCATGACAAGCAGGTAAACACCATTCTTTTGACTCTGTCGAGTAACAGAGTAGAGATGGACAAAGATTGCCAACCGCTGGTTAGCTTAGCTCAAACTCAGGCAGCATATGGGTAATGCTTTAGCCTGCCTCTGCCTACAGTCATCAGATAACTCTAGATGCTCCTGTGTGCTTGTTGTATTTTTTGTATTGACCCTGTGGTGTTACATGATCTATTTTTAGACTAAGATTAGCATTTTTGAAAGGAATACTTATGAAACTAAGCTGCAGGGTGCATGCACAAACCATCACGGAAGTGATTCTCAGTAGGTCAACAAATCAAAGCCTCTGTTTACGAGAAAAAGATTGGTGTTAAGGATTATGACCGACTTAATGACAGAGAAAATTCTGGTTCTAACAGGCAAGTTTTGTGGATCTTTGTCAGTCCTCAGTACCTGTCCTCTTCGACTCGTAAACAGAGACTTTGTTTTCAAAAGACAACTGAAAAGGAGTGCTACCTGGACTCGACAGAGTTTGTTTGAGGTGCTCTTTGGAATTGGATTCAAAGAGTCCTAGAAACAAAAAAAAAAGCCTCCAAGGCACTCTCATAATACTATCAAAATGCCTTTATTTTAACGGCATGGTCATGCAGACCTTGCATGCGCTCTGCGGCTTAGTTTTCCTGAGTACGTCTTTCAAATATCTGACTGCTCATATTCTTTGATTGAGTAAAGCAGCCTAATGTTGAAAATCAAGACCCCACTGTGTTTCATTGTGAGAAGATTTCGTGGGCTATTTTTGATACAATTTTGTATCCAAAAAGCGTAGTATATTTGTGTATATACTGTGAACTTTCTAAACGAAGTCAAAATGGACTTTGTAAAAGACATGAGTAACTTTTACTATTTAATTCAGGAGGTGAAGTTAAACCACAGCTGCTTCAGGTCCAACATTCCACAACACCATGGTCATACTGTAGCTCCAACACCATCTCCATCCATACATCACCTTTAAATCCACTGCCCTTGACATTTTTGTGAATTAAGTTAATAAAACTGGGAGCTATGAAACAAGCACACTCAAGCAGATGACCATATTAATGGATCTGCTTTAGCTTTGTGTGCCAATGATGGGTCCCCTTATTGGTCAGATGAGCAAAACTTCTAAAAAAGCTCCCACCCTTCGGAAAATAAAAGCTGCTTTTTCACTCAGTGACATGGTATCGCTAGTGTGCAATCTTGCATTGACTGGGTATGAATTGAAAAAATATGTGCAAATTATTTGTGTGAAAAAAGTTGGATCTAGTGTGCAAGGGCCTTAATGAAGGTGCACAGCCCACCTGAGTATTGTTGCTACACTGTCAGTGTGAGTCAAAAACAAAGAAAATAGTTTTCATGATAAACCCTATGTCTGGGAAACAGGTGGAAAAATACCTCTGTATTATAGTTAATATACAGAATCACTCTTACAGACACCTAAAGCACACCTTTTATCAATAATCAAAAACGTAAAAGGGAAAGACTGCCCAGGCAAAAGTTTATCTAATCCAAAGAAGCTGAGCAATGGTACCTATGAGAGGAGATTTATGATTGGTCGGTGAGCCAATCATAGATCCAACAAAGAGTCCACTAAACTGGGACAGAAATATAACAAAAACAGTTTAATATTCCATCCTTCCTGACCCAGAGCTCTAAAAAATCTCTTTGTCTACCACAGTCCGTGAGCTACATCTTTATCATCGCTACCCCATCACAGCATGAACACAAACACCTCCATCCTACTTCATCCTACTTCACCAATTTCCTGCTGAACCTCTTTCCTCACTGTGTTTCTTATCCAACCAGGTCGTCCTTCTCCTGTCAGGAAGGTTTTAAAGGACTCAGGCCGTAGAGGCAAGACACTTTATCTGCTACTAACCCATGAAAACAGAGGCTGTTGCTATGCTAATTATAATATCTACTAATCAGCAAACACTGAACGCTAAAATCAGCGGTCAGTGTTGAAGAGGCTTTAGTTTGTAGAAGCTGCTTTACATGTGACACTGTCTTCATGCTGAGTACGACAGTTTTTCTTTTTTTAGATGTTATTTAATTAATAGTTTGTAGTTTCAGTAGAAGAGGTGAGTTTGCAGTGTTTATAGAATGTTTAGCCCTAAAGTTTGGCATGTCCAAAGAGAAGGGAAAGGTAAGTATTTTCATTCTTGATGTTCTGCATTGCCAGAAAATTAGTAGATGAAGAGTCAAGTAATGGGGTTATGTATGATTTCTAGAGAACCTTTTGTTTATAGGAGTTCTATTTTTTATGACTTCAGTGCAAATGTTTTTGTTTGTGTTTATTTTGCCAGTTTGTGCTTTGTCTCCATCTGATGTCATTCAGGGCGGGTGCTGTACACGATTATCCATAGAAACCTTATCTAATATTCCATTATAGATTCTTAAGGTGCGTTCACACCAGACGCTACTTGTACTACCTCGGCGATCACTCTCCATTCAAAGTCAATGTACAGCTGCGATGGGGCGGGGCTAACCGTCCCGCGATGCGGCAGCCGCGTACAAGACGATCACTTCACTGGTCGCGCGATGTCAAAGTTAAAAAAAAAGTTGATCTATTCAGGCGATGGCGTGTGTGGCTGTGCGGCAACAGCCAATCAGCGGTGTGTGTACGTGTGATGGTGCAGTTATTCATCCGGACTACAGGGCGGATGAGTTCCGTCTAGGCGGAACTAATCTCAGTGAGGACATTAGTTCCGCCTAGGCGGCCAGCAGTAAACTCCCAGATAATGCTGCTGCATCATCAGCTGCAGTGTTTAGTGTTTGATAAGTGAGTGAAAAGGATACAGCTGGAATAATGTACGCTTATACATCCTATTATGTGATATATTAAATGATCGTGGTGAAACTCGAGCGGACGTGACGTCACCGAGCGACGGCCGACGGCAGAGGTTACATTATGGACGCGCGACGCTACATCAGTGGGCGACGCGACTTTGGTAGCTGGGTCGCTTGCGGTGTGAACGCACCTTTAGAGTATGGATGTTTTGTCCACTTTAAAAACAACTTCAAGCATTCCAAGAGCATTTCTGACTTTATTAGCTGAGGTATTAGTGAAAATGTGGAAAACAGGGTGTGTAGCAATGTTATCAAATCCTAAAAAAAATAAAACTCCTTCCGCATCTAGATTTGGATCAACGCCAAAATTTGATCACTTGATTAACATTCATTGAAAATTTCCTCAAAATCCATCCAAAATTTTTTTAATGATCTTGCTCACAAATGGAAAGGGAGACAAAACATTCTCTTTGCACTGTGTGTTTCTTGGTCTACAGTATGTCCACTTCTACTGCAGACCAAGAAACACACAGTGCAAAGGAAGACTTTCTATGTCATAAACTGAATTTTAAAGTATGAACTCAGATGCTTTTTGTACAGCTGTGCATCATGTAAAAGGCCTTTTGCTCTGGTTAAACTGGATGGTGGTTGATTGATGATTCTAATGGAGAGATTGGGCTCATTCTGACAAAGAGATATTTAATTGAAGCTCCACCCCAGTTTAACTCTGCTAAATCCATGTTCTGTTTCAGGACATTCCCTCAGTGACTACAGTCCTGTCTGCACTGAGAAAATGTTTAAGTAAGGGTTCAGGGACTCTTACTGAGAGTTATTAGTGCTAGAAAAGTTGACATAATGACTATGCTGTTCTTCCTTCCCTGCTCCTCCAGGAGGCCTCACAAAGATCGGCTCAGACCCCATGAAGGCGGTGAACGACGCAGTGGAGGAATCGTCAAACTTGATCAGTGTTGTGTTCAGATTTGCTGCAAACCTGATCGCTCCTGAAGAAGATGAAGGTACAGTCATCGTACGCAAAGTAGGCAAACAGAATGCCCTACTTGTGGTGTCTTTGAAGGGGTTTTGGTTCTTTTAGAGTGTTTTTTTGTGTTGCTGTCCTATCAGTGTTGTTAACATAGAAGATTCTTTATTGCATACCATACTACCCAAGATGAAACATTTCCTATGTCTTTACAAATGCTCCATGATTTATCTACAGCCTTGATATATATTATTTCTGCAGATGGTTTTTGATTTTTTTGAAAATAATGCCACGACCAACCTGGGAGCCAGTTAGCTGCTCAAAAACAAGAGTGGTGTGATTGATAAAGGAGGTCCTGGCGATGATTCCTCTGCAGCAGGAAGCTGGTGTTTCCATATGTAGAATGGAAGTCTTATTATGTGTCAGCACTGATGCCACTTTTAAACTGAGGAATGACTTCTGTGAGACTGGTGAAGTCAAGGAGCAACCCTGACGTGGGTGTCCCAGGAAAATGCTGCAAAAACACTGGTTCCTCCCCCTTACTTTATGAGGAACTGTAAGGTTTCTTCCAGAAAAGTAGAGAAATTCACAGTCCTTACAATGTATCCCTTGTTGTAATAGTGACTAATCAAGCTTTCCATGAAGTACAATACCATTATTACAGGGGGAAAGTAACAGACTAAAATTATGTTTCTAGACTTTTTTGAGGAGTTTATATTAACTTTTGACAATTTCCCTACTTTTAAAGCATCTTGTGGAAGAAAAAAATTTCATATTTTAATCTCATTATGTGCCTACAAGATAGCCATTGCTTCTCATTGGTGTCCATACAGGAGACAGATATTTGGAATAAGTTTACACCCTTTAGGTTGCAGCACCATGTCCAACATCCAGGTGGTAACTTCCCAAACCTTTGTCTTAAGTTTCATATAAACACTATCTTTGCACATTTTTATCATATCGACATATTGCATCTCAAAACAGCCAATGGAGGGGTGAATTGGATATTATGCCAGTGGCCAGATTTCATATAATTTTGTATTTCTTATTTGAAATTTTGGTGTTATTCACAACTGATTTAACAGCAACAACACGATTACTTCAGATTTTGTTTTTCTTTAATCTACTCTTACCTAATGTTCATCAAATAGAATAGAATAAACCTTTATTCGTCCCACACGGGGAAATTTACAGTGTTACAGTAGCAAAGTGGACAGCATCAACAGAATAAAAACTAGATTTAGGTATAAAAAATAGCAGCGTGTACATTACTCTACCTATACAAGTAGGGAAGCACCGAAATGACAATTTGTGGCCGAAGACGAAGCCAAATAAAATATAAACGCTTGGCCGAATACCCAATACCCAATACCCAATGCGGAGGCAAAGTAGTTCACTATATTTTTTAATAGTGCATTAATAGCTTAGAGTACATTTTTAGACATGTTTTTTAAAAGAAAGTAATTGTTTATTGAATATTATGACATTTTTTTATATTCCAGTAGCCTTTGCTTTTCAAAAAAGCCCAACAAAGTTTTTCATTTATGTTAAGCCTTCAAACAAAACAAAACATGCATTAAAAAAATACTAAAGTGCATTGAAGTGGATATAAACCAATATACCAATAATACCAACAAATAAATAATTGTCCTTTTGACACAAGTCTGCTTTAAGGCTGTCACTTTATATTTGATAATTGAATAACCGATCGAATATAGGAATAGATATCCGTAGCCGAATAGTAAATAAATATTTGAATGTAAAATATTGAGTGTAGCGACACATCAGGCCTGGAGCAGTGGACCGCATCCATCCAACAGAGGGCGCTGTGAGCGCAGCTTGTCCCTCAGTCACATCCAGTGCTCTCTTGACCTCAGTAAACAAGGAGTTTCCCCCCGAGCGGGCATTAACAGCTCTGAACGTTCTGAGGAGAGCTGTGTGGAAGTAGTTTTGGTTCTACACCGTTGATGGCGAACTTAAAAAAAGACCAGGCTGTGTTTTCCATGAAATACAGTTTAGTCACTCGTCCTCCACTTATTTGCGGACTCAGCTGTCGGCTTTTCATCCAAGCTATATGGCCGAGTGCAGCGGCGCTTCGTCAAGAGTTTAACCCCGTGTGACTGTGTTTTTCGGCGGGGGGTTGTAATTGAATATCTTTGATTATTTGGGTGCATGTTTGATTTTTAGGAAAAATGACAGCCTTAGTCTGCTTAGCCACAGTCACACGCAATGATTTCGTCATTGCGTCACACAGTACTATTCGGCCTTGCTATTATCTCACTCCACTGAGGGCTGAATATGGCTTTTTTTGCATTATTCGGCTGAATATATTTGGCCACCGAATATTCAGTGCATCCTTATATACAAGACATACAATATAAAATATACAAAGGGCTTGGAAACAAAATTAAAAGCAAATCCTATAAAGATTATACACACATTTACTGAGTAATTGCACGTGGGATAAGTGATTGTAAATGAGTGCACTTTCACACTGTAATTGCAGAGTTAAAGACATGTATTTGTGGATCTTTATTAAGTTCCACAAAATTAGCTTACTCTTTGTGTCGCTGATGCATGGTGTTCATTGTAGTGGACTGATGTATAACTCCCCCAAAAGTGACAATAAAAAAATGAACATGATTTTGAAAGTGAAAAAATGAACATTTTAAAAAACTACTCATGTGGATTTAATAATTCATGCATGAAAGGGTTAAATGTGTCTACATTTGATGAAGAAATACTCATGCTTAGATGATGAGTGTCTCACTCTGTAAAAACAGGAAGCACAACCGTCCAGCTAAGAGGAGCGTACGCCTCTCCGCTCTGAAAAAGGAACATGTCCCCAACTTGACCTTGTAAACAAATTTTCTGACTGAATGAATGAATAATATTGGCTGAGCTCACTGTCAGGCAGAAAACGCCTACATTGATAATGGGGTGTGGTTTAACGGCTTAAAAGTGTGAAGTTTAGATACAATCCTTTAGTGAAAGAAAGCTGCCTTAACCGCGAACTGCTCACTCCTTCCAAGTAAAAGAGATAAAGAATTATTTTTCTTCTGTCGTTATTATCACTTCACTGCCAGTCATGGGCAGCGGGGAAATTTTGATAATAAGGCTGTAACTTAAAAAGTCATCCCACAGACCTCATAAGTATCACTCAGATGTGAGCAGATTATGACTTTGCACTCATTAATTTCCCTTTCTCCCTCTCTAGGAAATCTTTATGCTGTAAGGAAAAAAGGTTTGTGTTGCTATATTTTGTCTGTTTTTCTTTTGCATTGAGCATCCTGCAGGAAATAAAGTGATAAAAAGTGCTGCTGCTTGCTGCTCTGGATGTGTTGTACTGCACTATGAATGTTGCTCGTGAATTTTGTTAGGGATATTATTGATAGGGCCAGAACAAGTTTGTTACATATATTAATAAAATTCAAAGGCAGACATGTTTACTTCTGCCAAAGAGGTGATGTTTTCGCCAGCTTCTGTCTACAGGTAGGATTTACATGAAAATTTTACCAGAGGTGTTGGTTGGTCCAAGGAGGAAGTCATTACATTTTTGTGGTGATTTACATATTTGTCTGAATGCAAAAATTCCACAAATTTATGAAAATCCTATAAGTTGCCATTGGGCTGTATTCCAATCGCCTCAAAATTTATAAGATAATGTGATAACATAGCTGTATCATCATGGTCTATTTCATCTGAATTGGATCCAGATTGATGCAAAAAATAAAATATTTAAATTCATAATGGTATATCCTGTTCATTTCCCCTAAGCAGTTGCATTATGGGAATTAGATAGTTTTGCCAACTCAGGACAATGTTTTTCAAGCCTATGTTACTACATTACCCAGTTTCCCAAACAGTATCAGTGGAGGACTTCTCCAAATGGACAGACATGAGAAGAGACTCGACTGTCATAGCCAGGTGCATGCTGTTTTAGAATTGTATGTTGGCGGAGGTCTACACTCTTTGGGCCCTAATTTCGTGACGCAGTGCAGGGTGCACAGAGCCAGCGCAGCTGCCAATTTGACAATTTGGTAGACCGTCTGCGCAGAGATGGGTGTGACGGCGCACCAGGGGGAGGTGCCGACAGATTCATGTTGGCGCAGTGACAATTTCGTGCCTAAAAACAGTGCAGAAGGTGCGCTGAAAGCTCGCCAGCTCCAACCTTGTCTATTCTTGGTGCAGGCGAAGCGCACCCTCCGCAGCTGTAATTTGGTGACAGGCGCACATGTGCACACACATCAACAAAACCTCAGAGGCAGGTTTCCAGAGTGTCAGGCACCTTTTAATGCAATAAACAATCACAGCAATCACTATTTAATGTAACAGTCTGAACCAGCATATACATTTGTATCTATATTAACTGTCCCGTCACATCTGATGTCGGATTAAAGCCGTTTGTCATAATGGAAACTTAACCTGACAGCAGCTGAAGTTTGACGCACATCTTACAAGTCAACAATAAACAGCCTTAACATCTGATACTGAGGATATATCTGGCTTCTCTCATTACATGAAATTTAAAGAAAAGAGGGAGAAAAAGACAAAGAAAAAAAGAGAGAAAATAAATGTATGTCACGAAGGATTTACCTGTGATTTCCCATATTTCTCTGTTTTAGTCTTTATTTTTAACGTGATCTAAAAAGATGGACTGGGCTACATTATTGCAAGGAGGATGAGGCGGTGACAACAGTATAAACAGTATATCACCAAAAGCTCTGCTATTTGGCGATGACAAACCAGGAGTGCAGGTGAACACAGCATTATGAATGGATAAGCCAGCTGCTGTGTAACTGTCTCTAAATTTTGTACTCCTATTAATCACAAAGGAACAGACCAATCAAAGCCTGAAGGGGGCGGGCAGAATTGCTTCAGATTTACCACACTGACCAAAAATAAGTCTGGGAATGTATAACACTGAATATCAAACACAAGCTCAAAAATATTCAATCACAGTCAACCACATATAATTTACAAGTAACAGTGCTTTAAAAACAGTTTTTCAAGCAGGAATCGATCAAATGTTTAAGAGACGACAGGGGAAAATATCCTTGAACATGATTCTGTTTACAGTGACAGTTGAAACTGACTCAGTTTATGAACCATCTTAAAGATTCAAGATGGGTGGAGGAGGAGGAGGAGGAGAAGGAGGAAGTGAAGGTGAAGAATAAAAAAACAAAAGGTATAATTTGTGATTATTAAAATTAATGAATTAATAAAATAACTCTCGATGGGTTTAAACAATCCTGCCCCTCACTACGTTAACAGAAGATGAACTGTTGTGCCAGGAATAACAACAAATATGTTTTCCATGACTATAACAATTTAATAACTCCTTTATCTAAAAAAAGTGTTTGTTTTTTATGTTTATGCTCTAACTGCTTACAGTGAGTGTTTGGATTTTCACTAAAACTGAGTGAATTAAGGCTTCTCTAACTTTTAGCTTGGATTATTTTTTTATTCATGTGTGTTTTTCTTTCTGTGTTCTAGGAGAATTTTTACCATCCCGGAGTAAAGGTACGTATCATTGGTCAGAAAAAGAATGCAAAAGAGGTGTATTGTCATCAGTAAGCAAATTGACATCATGAAAATTTACAGCACAGGTCAAAAGTTATAGGTGGCTGTGAAAAATGCTGTTAAATATGAATGCAAGGTGTGTTATTTTCATAATTTTATAAAATATTGATTGAACAAACAAAAGAAAAATCAGATCAATATTTAGTGTGATCCTTTTTGCCTTCAAAACAGCATCAGTTCCTGGAGGTGAACTATAGCTCAGCTGTATGATTAACCAATCAATCAATCAATCACTCAATATTTGTTTAGCACCAATTAATAACAAGTGTTATCTCAAGACACTTTACAACACAGCATAAAGCTCTTCATTTTGTGGATACACATATGTGCATGGATACTTATGTACATATATAAAAAAAACACATAAGTACAAATATATTCATCCAGTATTGATGATTACAAAGATTTGGGAATAATCATCATTTTCATATGTAAACTCAGTCGTTAACTGAACAGAAAAGCTTAAACAGGAGGCTTAAAACTGGGATAGGAGCGCCTTTATGGAGGAATAACCACCTTCAATGTGGAAATGAGGCCAAGTAACTCAGTTTGATTTTTTCTCTGTGTGCTCACAATGCATTTCGTTAATTAGTAAAAAAATATTTTATATACAAAACCCAAAACCAGTAAAGTTGGCACTTTGTGTAAATCGTAAATAAAAACAGAATACAATGATTTGCAAATCCCTTTCAACCTATATTCAATTGAATACACAGCAAAGAGTGGCAAGAAAGAAAGTTGAGGAATGCTCATCAAACACTTATTTGGAACATCCCACGGGTGAACAGGCTAATTGGGAACAGGTGGGTGCCATGATTGGGTATAAAAGCAGCTTCCCTGAAATGCTCAGTCATTCACAAACAAGGATGGGGTGAGGGTCACCACTTTGTGAACAAATGCGTGAGCAAATTGTCCAACAGTTTAAGAACAACATTTCTCAACGAGCTATTGCAAGGAATTTAGGGATTTCATCATCTACGGTCCGTAATATCATCAAAAGGTTCAGAGAATCTGGAGAAATTACTGCACGTAAGCGGCAAGGCCCAAAACCAACATTGAATGCCCGTGACCTTCGATCCCTCAGGCGGTACTGCATCAAAAACCGGCATCACTGTGTAAAGGATATCACCACATGGACTCAGGAACATTTCAGAAAACCACTGTCAGTAACTACAGTTCGTCTACATCCGTAAGTGCAAGTTAAAACTCTACTATGCAAAGCCAAAGCCATTTATCAACAACACCCAGAAACGCCGCTGGCTTCGCTGGGCCCGAGCTCATCTAAGATGGACTGATGCAAAGTGGAAAAGTGTTCTGTGGTCTGACCAGTCCACATTTCAAATTGTTTTTGGAAACTGTGGTCGTCGTGTCCTCTGGACCAAAGAGGAAAAGAACCAGCCGGACTTTTATAGGCGCAAAGTTCAAAAGCCAGCATCTGTGATGGTATGGGGGTGTATTAGTGCCCAAGGCATGGGTAACTTACACATCTGTGAAGGCACCATTAATGGTGAAAGACGCCCCTGCTTATTTCAGCAAGACAATGCCAAGCCACATTCTGCACGTGTTACAACAGCGTGGCTTCGTAGTAAAAGAGTGCGGGTACTAGACTGGCCTGCCTGTAGTCCAGACCTGTCCCCCATTGAAAATGTGTGGCGCATTATGAAGGGTAAAATACAACAACGGAGACCCCGGACTGTTGAACAACTTAAGCTGTACATCAAGCAAGAATGGGAAAGAATTCCACCTGAAAAGCTTCAAAAATTGGTCTCCTCAGTTCCCAAACGTTTACTGAGTGTTGTTAAAAGGAAAGGCGATGTAACACAGTGGTAAAAATGCCCGTGTCAACTTTTTTGCAACGTGATGCTGCCATTAAATTCTAAGTTGATGATTATTTGCAAAGGAAAATAAAGTTTACCAGTTTGAACATTAAATATCTTGTTTTTGCAGTGTATTCAATTGAATATTAGTTGAAAGGGATTTGCAAATCATTGTATTCTGTTTTTATTTACGATTTACGCAACGTACCAACTTCACTGGTTTTGGGTTTTGTACTTATTAAAGCATTCTTACTTTACATCATTTCTTTTAAGCCTGCCTTCAACTTTTGCATGTACTTTATGTCTCTATAAAGAGTATCATTAACTTCACAGTGCATGCACCAGACCATCAGTGTCACAGCTGAGTGGCACAGAGAAACTTCTGGCAACTGAAATCAGTGGGAAGAAACAGGAAAATGCTTTAATTCACCTAAAAAAATACCTATTTTTAGTTGTTTTTTTTAACGGCAGGCCAAATCATTTTTGATGATGTCCATCACAGTGAATGTAGATTATATTAAATTACCAAATAAAAACTTTTGGAGCCATGAAGTTATATTTATGATGCATTTAATTAGCTTTAGCCACAGGATGAAATAAGTCATGAAGTGACTAAAAATCCATATCTGTGTGATCTTGAGTCATTTTAAAATGAGATTAATGTCCCTGGGCTTCTGCAGTAGCCTCCTGTTTATTACCTCCTCCAAGAACGTTGTGTTCTTGCTGCTGTTTGTTCATTTATTTGTCTGTCTGGCAGCAAAATAACTCAAAAAGTTCTTAATAGAGAATGTTGATCATGACACAAAGAGGAGGAAGCGATCAGATTTTGGTGGTGAGCTGAATCCAGATCCAGGATCTCTTTGAAAGAATCATGATCACTGCGAGTTAGGGCAGTTTTCCATATTTGACTGAGACAAAAATTAAAGCACAGGATCAATATGTGGGTCCAAGAACATTAAGTCCAGTAAAGTCTGGATCTGAGTGAACATCCAGAGGGAATGCCCTGGTAGAGGTTTGTGTTCTTCAAGTTTTTAATGTGACACATTCATTTATGAAAAGAAAGCAAAAATAACCAGAGTATTTGGCCAAAGAGAAGTGATGCTAAATTATTGATTCCATCTATTTATAATGAAATCCATGGACTTAAATATTTAGAGAAACTGTTTACTGTAAAAGCAGCTGTTATATTAAGACTTCACTGGATCAGATACCTTCACCAAAAAGTTTGTTTTGCCAGTTTGAGGATATTTTTTTTAGAAAACAGCCCTTGGAGGAAGTCATCAGAATGTGGTGGTGATCAGAAAAGAGAAACTGACTTTTAAAAAAAGACTTATTAAAGTTGCAAAACAGGGCAGCTTTCCAAATTTTTGATATTAACTTGACTATTAATGTCAGAAAGGCCTCGAGGATTTGTGCCCTTGCAGCACCTCGAGTTTTTAATGTGATGCAAGAACTGGCCAAATGCAAATATAGCTAAAAGTCAAATTCATTTAATGATTCCATTAAAGATGCTATGAGGAGTTTCTAAGTAATTACAAAAAAGTCTCCCTTTTACATATATGCCTGATCGAAATACACACTTTAAGATGAGTTTTATAGCATCAAAATAGGTTATCTATAAATGCTATTCCTTAGCTTCGTGGTCGGGTCAGACAGGACTGGCCTGGATACTCAACTTCAGGAGCAAGACAATTAAAACTAGAGCAAATTTATACTAACGATACTAAGTTTTCCAAAAATTGTCACGTCTTTTGGTGCGTTCCAGTTGTCGTCAGAAGTAGAAATTCCCGAGTTCCAAGTAGAAAAATGCAACTGTCTGAATTTCCTACTGGGAACTCGGTGAAACCTCACCACCCCCGAGTTGACAATGGAAGATGGATGAACAGTGTGAACAGTTATTTAGCTCCTGTAATAATCAATTTATTTGCACTTCTGACTGGGGTGTGTCACTCTAGATCAGCTGTATACATAGTATTGTTAGACTTATATTTACAAAAATGCTGCCATAGTGATAATCACATTCTTCATACAACAATGCAGGGCGTGCTAACAACAGCTAACAATAGCCTGGTAGATCTGACCGTTTTTTTCTGCCTTCAACTGGAACGCTGATAAGTCGGAGATGATGTCACTCCCAGTTTGGGAATGCAGCATTACGACAGTTGCCATGTGTGCTCATGGGTAGCAGAGTCTTAATGTTGCTGGAACTAGATTCTCCTCATAGCACTTTTAATATTATTATTTTTTAATCACTGGTTATCACTCCAACTGTCGTAGTTGGAGTTCACTTGGTTTTATGTCAGCTACAAGCTTATTAAGCCTTTACTGCTTTATTGTTTTGCTGAAACTGAAGTTCTTGATTTTACTTAACAAACAGAGAGAATTGGAATTTATTTTCATCATCACCTTTATTCATACACATCAGTGTTATCGTTAACAGTTTCGAGAACAACGTGATATTGTTTTTGTTATAAACCTCACATTATGGCTCCAAATATTTCAATTTCCTCAGCTTAAATCATAATAAAAACCCTCAGTCTGTGCTTTTTTACTCAACAGCTGGATTTCCTCTCACAGCAACTCTGACGGAGAAGCTCTAAGGGGATCTACATGGCAGATTTAGATGAAAACTGTACAGTTTTATTAAGCGGCTGATTTGCAGCTCTAGTTATTCATCATTCAGATGCTATAACTGTCAAAGATTTATTTATTCATTTATCTCAAACTTAAAAAAAAAAAGAAAACAAAAGGAAATAAAGAAATAAACAACAACAACCAAATCCAACAAATAATATGTAAACCAATCTGTACTGTTACAGTACATTAACAAATTAAGCATGTGGGTACAAACACATGCACAGCAAACAGTTTGAGAAGGAACAGAAAGAATCAAAAAGCTTATCTCGTCCTGCCCTTTCCTTACAGATCAGATACAATACTAAATTAAAACTCAATACATACTGCCATTATTCATGGACACAATTTAAATTCATGGGTATAATAACCCCCTTCTTCATATTAATCACCATGGCAACAAACAAAAACATCCTCAATATAAGTAAGCACTTCGGAGAAATCAATATGTACATTTATGTCTATATAATACAAATCTACGTATTGTTTATACAGTGTTTATGTAAACCATTTTTAATGTCTACAGTATTCATAATCATCCATCTCATAATACTATAAAATTCCCCATAGTATATCTGTTCTAAATTACATTTTAAGTTACTTACTATAATTACTTACATATGTCAGTGTTTTGGTCCAAGGCCACGTTATAACTAAATTACCTGTATGAGTTTAGTAGTACTTTATAAATGTTTGCATGTTACTGCACATTTTTAAAGTGACATCCAGTCTGTTCCAGAGTTTGACTCCACAAACTAACTTTTAACTTTTCTCTAACTTTTGAGTGAAAAGATTTTAGTTTAAAGTGAAGCGATTCCCTAATTCTCCCTTTTATTGATGATTTTCAGTCTCACGTTAGCTGGTTTTGGAAAGAAAAACTAATCCATGAGCTCAGCCTGTTTGGTTATTGATGAACAAGCTTTGTGTTAAATGTTTGTGTTGATTTTTGCTTTTTAAGGTTCCTAAAACTTTGGTAAAATATCATTTAAAAATCAAATCATGACTGAAATGATCAACTTTGTGTCCCTTAAAGTAATCGGGATGCAAGCCAAGACAAAACTACCTGCTGTTGAAGTCGTGGAGGAGGAAGAGGAAGATGTAGCAGCAGAGGAGGAAGGAGACGAAGAAGAGGAAGGAGCGGAGGGAGAGGAGGAGGAGGAGGAAGCTGAAGAGGAGAAAGAGGAGGAGGAGGAGGAAGAGGGAGAGGAGGGAGAAGAATATGATGAGGAGGACGAGGACGAGGAAGGACTAGAGGACTTTGAGGAGGAGGAATATGCTGTGGAGTATGAGGAGTACTATGAGGAGGAGAAGGAGGAAGAGGAGGGGGAGGAAGAAGAAGAAGGGGAGGAGGAAGCTGAAGCTGAGGAGGAGGAAGAGGAGGGAGAAGAAGAAGAAGGAGAAGAGGAGGAAGCTGAAGCTGAGGAGGAGGAAGAAGAGGGAGAAGAAGAAGAAGGAGAAGAGGAGGAAGCTGAAGCTGAGGAGGAGGAAGAGGAGGGAGCTGAAGAGGAGGCTGAAGGAGGGGAAGAGGAAGAAGAGGGAGCTGAAGCTGTGGGTGAGGAGGAGGAGGGAGCTGAAGAGGAGGAGGAGGAGGAAGAAGAGGGAGCTGAAGCTGTGGGTGAGGAGGAGGAGGAGGAAGAGGTTGCTGCTGAAGCTGCAGAGGAGGAAGAGGAGGATGAAGAGGCTGAAAAAGAGGAGGAAGAGGAAGCAGCAGAGGCTGTTGGGGAGGCAGAGGAGGAGGAGGAGGAGGGTGAGGAAGAGGAGGAAGAAGCTGATGCTGAAGCTGCAGAGGGGGAAGAGGATGAAGAGGCTGAAGAGGAGGAGGAAGAAGAAGCAGCAGAAGCCTTGGAGGAGGAGGAAGAAGAGGATGAAAAAGAGGAGGAAATTGCCGAGGCCTCAGAGGAGGCAGAGGAAAAGGAGGAGGAAGAGGAGGAGGAAGAAGAAGCTGCTGAAGCTGACGAGGAGGAGACAGAAGAGGAGGATGAGGAGAAGAAGGAGGAAGAGGAGGAGGAGGAAGCCCCCTCTGAGGAGGCTGAAGCAGCTGCTGATGAAGAAGAGGAAGAGGTGAAGGCAGAGGAGGAGGAGGAGGAGGAGGAGGAGGAGGGCGAGGAAGCAGCAGATGTGAAGGCAGAAGATGATGAGGAGGAGGAGGAAGAGGATGGGCCAGGAGAGGAAGAAGGAGTTGGAGCGGCTGTTGATGAAGAGGAGGTGATGTGTCATGTCTGTTTGTTTTTTCAGGCTCTGTCGTATAATCCAGACTTCTGCCCTGAAGTCCTCCTGAGAAAGCCCTTGCAGAAAAGTGACATTTTTATTAAAGATGCTATGAGGAGTTTCTAAGTAATTACATAAAAGTCTCACTTTTAGATATTTGCCTGATGGAAATACACATTTGAAGATGAGTTTTATAGCATCAATATAGGTTATCTATAAATGCTATTCCTTAGCTAAGTGGTCGGGTCAGACAGCCGGCTAGAAAACTACGATACTAAGTTTTCCAAAAACTGCTTGTTGTCACACATCAAAAACTACCGCTACGTAACCAGAAAGAGATACATTACCTCGTCGCTTTGCATCCTGTAAGTTGTTGAAAAAAGAAGTTGTAAAGCAATGCAGAGTTCTGAGGAAGGTCCAAGCTGCATTCATTAGCATCACAACAAACACACGCTTTGGCTTGGGTCATGTCTTTTGGTGCGTTCCAGTTGTAGTCAGAAGTAGGAATTTCTGGGTTCCGAGTAGGAAGCTGCAACTGGAACGTCCCCCGAAGTCGGAATTTCTTACTGGGAAATCGGTGAAACCTCGCCGCTTACCATGCTCGGTTTGTTATCAGGACAAAACTATCCAGACAGATTTGTTGTTCAAAAAGAAACTCCCGCGTCGCTGTACATCCACTCGCCATTATTGTTTGTGAAAAGTTTTTATTCTTAGTACGTGTGTTGTAGCAATGCTGCCTCCTACATCACCATCTTCTGATCTACTACAGCGGTTTCATCCATTTCTAGCATCTCCGTCTGAGCGTGGATCGACTTTGAATACGCAAAGGAAAAACCTTTCCGTTTTAGGTCACAGCGTCTCTGTGTAAACGTAACCTTAAACTTAAACAGGTTTTGGTTGTTGCAGTGTGATTGGCTGTTATTTGTAACAAGTAGTTGAACATATGTATGTACCCAGTGAAGTTATCAAGTAGGGGTGTAACGAAATGGTCAACTCACGAAATGATACGAAATAAGAAACAGAGCTCACGATACGTAGTAATCACAATACAAAATAAAGATTATAGAAAATCTCCAACTGTAGGAAGTTGTGCAAAAATCTAATTTTCTTTATTTTCTTTCTAATGCAGACAAACAAAAAATATTGCTGCATCAGTACAAAATAAATGCTCTGGAAAAAAAAAACAAGATTGTATTTTTTTCCCCTTATTTAGACTACAGTGCAAATACAAACATAAAATCTCAATAAAAAGTGCTTTGTTGTTGTAACAATCAGGATAAGTACATTCTTGAATGAAAAGGAGAACAAATAGCAGTCCTCAGAGCTGCAGTTTAGACCTATAAATGTCTGAACTGTGAACTATAATATTTAGCCTATAACAGTGCATATACTTCTGATCTTCAAGTATTAACAAATTCTGTCAACTCAACAGTAGATGCAAAAATCAAAAATTGTTTTTTATGCAGACTTATACAAACATACAGTTGCTGCCTCTCTCCAGTTCAAAGTAGTTGGTAGTTGTACTCGCCACAGTATACGGCGAACTGTAGCGGCATATTTTGCACACGGTTGTTGTTTTGTCCACAATCTTCTCACCGTTCTCTCGTCTTTCACATGGGAAGCCAAAATAGGTCCAAGCAACTGATTTATTTGACGAAGGAGCATCAGCTAATTCCTCTACTTTGTCTTCCTCCATTTTGAAGCGGGTGTTTTGCTACGGTAGGCGAGGAGGGTAAAAGATCACCAGTCGTGCGCGCACCCCTTTGCGTTTATTTCGTGCATCTTTTAATTTTATTTCATTTTTTTTTTTTTTTGTAAAAAAGTAATTTTACTCGTACTTGGTTATGCTTTGCTATAGCGTATTTTTAGTCTAATTTATCAGTTGAGATTTATTTTGACTCTTAAAGAAGGATTAACATTTTAATTTGTCTTATTAATGTTATTCTCCGTCCTTTTTTATGCATCAACACATGGGAAAATAAAGGCAGAAGAAGAGAAGGAGGAGGAAGCTGCTGAGGTCAAACTAGAAGACGAAGAAGACGAGGAGGAACCTGCCGCAGCTGATGTTGATGAGGAAGAAGTGAAAGAGGAGGCAGCTGCAGAAGAAGAAGGAGAAGCTGATGATGATGATGAGGAGGATGAGGATGAAGGAGAAGCTGATGATGATGAGGAGGAGGATGAAGTTTCTCCTGAGCCCATCTCCACCTCTGAGGAGGAAGACTCGGCCTTGTCGCCTGATTCCGATGCCGATGTGCCCGTCGACGTCAAAGACAGCGACGAAGACGTGACAGTGCCTGATAAAGACGAAGGTGAGGAAGATGAAGAAGACGACACCAGTGATGAAGCCATCACTGACTCCTCAGAAGTCAGTGAATCTGAACTTCTCTCCAGCGAGGAGGATGAAGGCGATGACGATGAAGATGACCAATTAGCCGAAGAAGACACAGTGACTGACAGTGATGACATCATGGCAGAAGACAGCGATGAAGACTTGGAGCTCGAGCTTCCTCCTCTCCCTGCTGCCAGTGAGGATGAGGAGGAGGAAGATTTAAAACTCCCAGAAGAGGAAGATGAGGAACACCCTGAAGAAGAGGCCAAAGCTGCTGATGATGACGAAGATGATGGTGACTTGGACCAATCAGACGAGGACGTGTCTGTCGCCTCCTCGGAGCACTTTGCTGATGATGAAGAGGATGATGATGATGATGATCTCAAAGATGAAGACCTTGACATAGACATCCTTTTGGATCTCGGTGATGATGATCTTGAAAAAC
The DNA here is from genome assembly GCA_036419115.1 of Scarus forsteni. Taxonomy (NCBI): domain Eukaryota; kingdom Metazoa; phylum Chordata; class Actinopteri; order Labriformes; family Labridae; genus Scarus; species Scarus forsteni. The sequence continues at coordinate 9,522,693 of JAZDUH010000425.1, forward strand.
TTGATGATGTCATTCATGATGAGGATGATGAAGAGAAAAAGGAGGAAGAGGAAGATGAAGTCCCTCCCTTTGAGAGCACAGACAGCGGGGTCTTAGGGGATGAGGATGATGATGATGATGATATTGATCTGAAAACAGATGATGAATCCCTGGACGAAACCGTCTTCAGTGATGAGACAACAGATGATGATGATGATGATGAAGCCACTGATACGAGCTCGTTTGAGTTCACCTTTGATCTCGAGGCCGAGAAAGACGTCACAGAAATAATCATTGAGGTTGAAAAAGACGAAGATGAGCTCACAGCAGAGCCATTAGCCACTGAGGATGTAGAGGGCGATGAAGATGATGAAGATGATGATGAAGATGAAGATGATGATGAAGACAAAGAAGATGATGACATTGATGATCTCCTGCTGGCAGGTACAAACCAGGATTATTCATGATTTAATCTTTGAGTCAAATGCTGCAGCTTGTTGTTGATGTATTGCAGGCTGATCTCTGATTGGCTGACGTCCTCGATCTGATTAAGAGGTGTAAATAGCACATTTGTTTCATTCACCTTGTTTTTTTAAACATATATTAATGAGTTTTCCTTTGCAAGAGGGTCTGAAGATGCTTGAAATAAGGTCTTTCCAGTAACCACTTTTCCCTTTTTGGATCTAGTCTGGCTCAAATCCTTCTGTTTAAACCCCTTCATGATAAAACACTTCCTGATGTTGAGCTCAGTTGTTCTTTACACAGAAGATATATATATTTTTTTCATTTCTTGCCTCACTCCTGACTCCATGACAAGCAGATACACACCATTCTTTTGACTGTATTGCAGTAACAAGGAAGAGACAGGCAGATCTCACCCACTGCTTATTAGCTTAGCTCAAACACTGGGAGTCAATGGGTAGTGTTAGCCTGTCTATGCCCGCAGTCATCAGATCAACTCGTGTGGTTGTTGTGACCTAAACAGAGTCTTTGTTTTTTGACCTAGTTGGCGATTGTTTGCACTAGAGTTGTAATGTTGGTGAATGGGTTGAGTCTTTTGAACAACTCTTTAAGGGTGCCATTGTTAAATACAAATTGCCTGCAATTTTAACAATGGCTCAACTTATTCACCAATGTTGCATCTCTAGCACAAACCAATGCAAAAGTAGGTCAATCAAATATAGTATCTTTTCATGAGAAGAAGAGGATAACATGATGATATTCGTAAATAATGTAACAAATCATTGTAAAAAAAAAAAAAAAGAGTCACAACAAGCACACAGGTCCAGCAACTCCAGGACTCCCTTTTCTTCTTAATACTGAAGTTAGTTCTTAAAGGGATATGCCATCTTTTTCATGTCTCGCCTCAGTCCTGACGCCATGACAAGCAGATACACACCATTCTTTTGACTCTGCTTGCAGTAACAAGGAAGAGACGGCCAGAACTCACCCACTGCTAATAAGCTTAGCTCAAACACTGGGAGTCAATGGGTAGTGTTAGCCTGTTTCTGCCTACAATAATCAGATCAACTCTTCAGCAACTCTAAACAGTCCTGTATGTTTGTTGTGACCTAAACAGAGACTTTGTTTTGTTGACCTAGTTGGTGATTGTTTGCACTAGAGATGTGATGTTAGTGAGCGAGTCGAGTCTTTTGAACAGCACTTTTAAGGGAGCCATTGTTAAATACAAATTGCCAGCAAATTCAATAATGGCTCGACTCATTTGCAATAGTCTTTAGCACAAACCAATGCCAAAGTAGGTCAGTAAAACAAAGTATCTATTTATGAGTAGAAGACAATAATATAATGATAGTAGAATATAACGCGACAAAACGCAGTGAAAAATAGTCACAAGCACACAGGACCACAAACTCCAGGACTCCTTGTTCTTCTGTACACTGAAGTTAGTTCTTGAAGGGATATGCCAACATTTTTTTTCTTTTTCGTGTCTCGCCTCACTCCTGAATCCATGACAAGCAGATGGACTCTATTCTTTTGACTCTGCGTGCAGTAACAAGGAAGAGACGGCCAGAACTCACCCACTGCTAATTAGCTTAGCTCAAACACTGGGAGTCAATGGGTAGTGTTAGCCTGTTTCTGCCTACAATAATCAGATCAACTCTTCAGCAACTCTAAACAGTCCTGTATGCTTGTTGTGACCTAAACAGAAACTTTGTTTTGTTGACCCAGTTGGTGATTGTTTGCACTTGAGATGTGATGTTAGTGAATCAGTCGAGTCTTTTGAACAGCACTTTTAAGGGAGCAATGAAACCTGATTTATTAATGTGGTTGAGCAGTTCATTTGTGAGCCATTCTTAAATGCAAATTGCCTGCAAACTTAATAATGGCTCAACTTACCCAGCAATATCACATCGCTAGCACCAACCACTGCAGAAGTAGGTCTGTAGTGACCATTTGTTTAAAAAACTCAAAGAAAAATGGAAATATCAAACTGTAACTTTAGCCAAACTTAATAGATCACTGATGCACCATGGGGAGGTGATTTATGCAGGCCAAAGAACTCCAATGTCCAAAAGTTATTAAAAGCTATTTCCAATGGTTTATTTTTTGGTAAACAAGCAAACAAAAGAACAAAGGAGATCACGGTCCTGCTGCCTCACTTACGCTGGTAGAAAACCACAGGCCCACCCGGTGCATGCTACCTGTCTGTCACCTACCTAAATAACATCCGGTGCCCACAGTTTGTCATTACCAGACAAACAAAACTAATAACATACAAAACATCTAATTATAGTAAACAAATGACTAGCCAATACTGTATATTTATATATTCAACCCCAAAAATCTAACTTGAATTTATTATAAGACAGGAAAATGTAGCTAAATCTAACAACTAATACTTCAAATTACATCCAAATTAAAATAAACCACTTAAAAAAAAAACAAATAGCTCCAACAAGGTCAATAAAACAAAGTCTCTGTTTATCAGTAGAAGATTATGTGGTGATAGGAGAAGATAACATAACACAGAACCGTGAAAAGTCTTGCTGAAAAGTTTGTCTGATGACTGTAGGCAGAGGCAGGCTAACACTATCCGCTGACGACTAGTGTTTGAGCTAAGCTAAGTAGCAGCGGGTGAGTTCTGCTTGTCATGGACTCAGGAGTAAGACAAAACATAAAAAAAAACAGTTGGCCTATCCCTTTAATGACATTGGCTGTATGTTTTTTATGAACCTTCATGGTGCACTATGGCTTTAAAAGAGTGCTATAGGGCATGGCGTGGTCATACTGTACAAACACAAAAAGGACTCTGTCTGCCCTCTTCTCACATTATCAGACCTATGAAGCTAATTTAGACGGACCAAATGTGGTCAACTCGTCCCCCATTTTGTCACCCTGACCCACACAGTGAAGGTTAAATTTTCAGAGGGATGAAAAAATATGATGATTAGAAAGAGCAGCATGACTGTGATTCTGTTCAGTATGAAGCTATTTTAGTCTGTATGTGCAACATGTTCAAATGAACATTAAAAAAATTAGTAAAGTATGTTATTTGCTTTACATATTAGCACCAAAACAGACCGTTTTCCTCCTCAAAAAATGGTACTAAAGATTTAAAACAAAGTTTACAGCTGCTTCTGTCATGTACACAAACTTTTACAGAAGAAGAAAATACTTTCTTATAAAACAGACTTAATACAAGAAGCAGGACATTCAATTCTATTATAGATAAATCAGCATTTTCTAAAACGGTAATATTCAGTAGTTAAGTTACTGTAGATAATATATTTGGATTACATGTACAATATGTACAAAATGTACCCTGAAAAGTAATGGTAACATCAAGTTCATCTGCCTTTTCAGTTTAAAAAACAGCACTTTAACAAACTGCTGGATCACTTATAAAAATATGACCCTCTATAATGGAGCTTATAACCTCAAATTTAGATTAAATCTCCCAATTAAACAACTAGTTTGCAGGGAGCTGGCCCTGACTTAGAGGGTATAATATCTATCTTCATCAGTGCTTTGTAGGCTTTCTCGTTGGTTCAAGTCATTATTGTTTCTACGTTCCTCTAATTATTACATTTGACTGAAAAAGATTGGTCCTAACCTCTCTGTTCACTGTCAGCCTCAGCTGCAGCAGCCCTCACTGCCCAGGAGGAGGCAGTAAAGACTGAGGCAGACACAGAGGAGGATGACGACGACGTCACAGGAGCTGCTGATAAAGAGGAGTCCGAGGAGGACGACACAGAGGCCATCAGTATGACATCCTCTATGCCTGCTCTGTATTTAATCTGTCACTTTAGACTTGTACGTAGATCAACATTTAAGAAGAGTGCACTATTTTATCTTAGTCTTTGACAGAATATGTGCATGGATCACTTTAAAAGTTTGTCAAAAACAAGAAAAACATTAAGTCAGATTCACAGAAGTATCCTGCAGTGCCTTCCCATATTTTTTATTCATAATAATCCATACTGACCGTTTCACATAATAAGACTGAAACAAAAAGTGTTGAATCTGTAAGTTTATAGATAGATAAAGTCCTCAGATTAGAGGAAACAACATGTAATCTCATAAAAGATCGTATTATATGAAGGTTTTGAAATATTTTGTATTAGATTAGATCAGATTGAACGTCACACTGACTTTTTTTAAGTGTTGAATCTGCAAGTTTGTTTATTTAAATGGATAAATTCCTCATATTAGAAGTAACAACACGTGATCTCATAAAAAAAATCACATTATGTGAAGGGCCTGAAATATTTATATTAGATTAAAGTAAATTAGATCAGATGAGAGAAAACCTTATTGAGCTCTTTGTGAAGCTCCTTCAGAGAAATTAGGATTCCAGTGGCAGATTTAAAAGTAGATTAAAGATATAGAAAACGATGTAAACAAAAATAAAAAAAAAATGTAAAATGATTTTAACAAAAAAAGATTCAAAAAAAAGATTAAGTTACAAAAGATGTTTACAGGATCATTTAATTACTCTTTCATGTAGGTTATTTGTACATTTTTGTTTTTTTTATTATAGTAATTTTACCCCTGGAGTCATTGCAATGACTATCACAGTTAGTGGAGTCAATCAATGGAACAGCTTACAAGGAGAAAGCAGGTGCAGCGGTACCATGAATATACTTAAGAAAAAAAATTGTCAAAATGACCTTTGACGGATATGAAGATGATAATATCTGACTGTGTATCATCTAAAAACTGTCAAGACCTGACGGATGCTGAAACGTAAACATGTGGGTATGTTTGGTCTGTGAAACAGTAGGAAAGACCAAATGTACCAAAACAATGATAGTGAATGAAGTGATGATGCAAGACACGTGAGGTAGCAGTATACATCCCACTAACTGCAGAGGGACAGACAGTCTCAAAATGGATCCACTCCTCAGGTCAAAACGGAACTACACAAAATCTGGAACTTTGGACAATCAAAATACTATAAAGGAACTTTAAAAAGACACTCATGAATTATGCCGTACTTCGAACAAAGGATTGGACATCAAATGTCACATATGGACACTAAAAGACAGTCAAGAATTATGTTATACTTTTGTAAATGGAATGTAAATTTACAATAATCTGATGATACGTGAAAAAAGAGGAGACTAAATATCGAGAAAATGGGGACGGGACAAGATAAGCTCTGCTTCTTCCGTCTCTCCTTTCGGACATGTACAATGTGATCATCTATTGACAATGTGTGATGTTGTATAAGTGTGCTGACATGACCGAAATAAATCAATTCAATTCAATTCAAATTGGCAATATAATCCCTCATAGAACTCGCACACAGCCATACACACCACTCTCAATTTCTATTATCGTTTCACTTTTTCGTCTTTTGTAGTTGTGGTATGTAATTTGTTACTAGTTTGCCATAACTTCTAAGTAACTTGTTTTTATTAGATTGCTTTTTTCTCTTTACTTGCATGTTAAATGTACATATACAGTCCAGGCCAAAAGTTTGAACACACCTTCTCACTCAATGTGTTTTCTTTATTTTCATCACTAATTACATTGTAGATTCTCACCCAAGTAATGGTGGCCACTCGTTTCTCTTAACTTAGCTGACTGGTTCTTGTCATAATATCAATTTTAAAAGTGTCTAACAGGGCTGTGCATCAGCCTGATTTCTGGACAACACAAATGATGGTCCAACCCCATTAAAAAGGCACGAAATTCCATTAATTAACCCTGGAAAGGCACACCTGAGAAGAGAAAACCATTTCAGGTGACTACCTCTTTAAGCTCATAAAGAGAATGCCAAGAGTGTGCAAAGCAGTAATCAGAGCAAAGGGTGGATACTTTGAAGAAACTAGAATATAAAACATGTTTTCATTCCACTTGTTCATTCATAGTTTTGATACCTTCAGTGAGAATCTACAATGTAAATAGTAGTGAAAAATAAAGAAAACACATTAAATGGGAAGGTGTGTCCAAACTTTTCGGCTCTTCCTGCGCCTCATACAGTTTGTTATCTTTGACTTTTGTGTATTTCACAATTTTACAAAATAAATAAAAAATAAAATAAAATAAAAATGGCCAGAGGGACAAAAGAGATAAATGCCTAAAATGCACTATTTGGTCAGTGTTATTTATACAAAGCATAGTCGCAGCAGCATGGGCTGTGTTTGCACGGATTTTCTCATATGCAGGATATGATGTGCACATGCACACAGAGAAAAACTGGTCACTAGTTCCCAAATATTCATGCTAAACATCAGTGTCCGTGCTGCAGATCACAGCCTCTTATTTGTGCAGGTGGATGAGGGGCTTGCAGAATGCTGCAGAAAGCTGTCAAAATCAGGGATCAAGTGTTTCCATGACAGTATCCAGGTGTCTGCCACCGCAAAAAAACTGCAGAATCCTGGTTTCTAAATTCTAGATACTGCATGTACAAACACAAATATCAGGACACTGGAGTTTATGCCATGGGCAAACTTAACTTGCTGTTTCATTTACAAAATACTGACAATAAATGAAACAGAGATGGAGAGCAAAATAGCTGAATGTCCACTCTTAATATAGCACTATTGGTAGCATTAATTTTAAATCATGTATCAATTCAAATCATCTATCATTTCAACTCATGTGTCAATTGCGTTATGGACTTATTTGATCCATATTTAAGTTTGGTGTTCATACATGCAGAAGAAATACACACAGACGAGAAGTTTGGTAACCAGAAAAAGCTTGACCATGTAAGACACAACCATGTAGAGAATGTCAAACACTATAGGTATCCCTTAAATGCCAAGTGATCTCCAATGAGTGAGACCCTTCTACTCTCATTCATTCACTAACATAGCATCCAATTGTATCTACGTCTACTTGTAACGACCATGCAATAAACAATGACGATCACAGTCTGGTATCAAGAATCCTCCACTGAAACATCTCAGGATTTGAGGCGTGGGAGAGCGGCATTGTGATATCAAATGACGCTGCAAGAACATTCCTATCAGATGGCTTCCCGAGCAGGGTCCCTAACAAATGGACCCGATAACAACTACACTTTATCAATACACCATCATACAGGAAAATTCCACATAATATCAGAAAATCAATGTTTCCTTTTTGTCTGCTCTCTACATTTCTGCGTTGAACATATATGTTTGCCTGATTGGGAATTTTTAATGTGTCTTCCATTAGGTTTGAGCTTTTTCCAAGAAAAAGGGGAATAATTATTAGCTTTGAAAAACAAATACCCCAACAGCCATAAAACGCAGCTATTTGATAAACTTTTGTCTAGTCGAAGCAGAAAACATGTTGATTTCTGTCTGTTTAAAAGTCTCCAGTTATGACTTATTATAGAGCTTCTTTACTTTTCATCTACAGTCAGCTCATCTGCTGTTTCTGAGGATGAGGATGATGATGAAGGAGAGGATGCAGAGCCAGCAGCTGATGTAAAGAAAACAGTAGACGAACCCGAAGATAAAAAAGAGGACTTTGATGAAGATGAGGATGAAGAGGAGAAGGCTTCTGTGGATGTGAGCAAACCAGTGGCTGCACCAGAGGAAGAGACTCCACAGGCTGAGCCCACAGGTCCGTAAGAGTTTAACCACTAACTGTTAATCATTTAAAATTTTAGCTATTTATTTCATTTTTAATGTCTTGGTGTTTACAGTCTGTCCCTGTATGCACTCTGGGAAGACCAAAGAGGTCGTGACCGCCACAGAAGAGGAGACAGAAGGTTTGTGAATATTGGTTTCTTATCATAATATCCGGGAGAACATCTTTATTTTAGGCTTAAAGAATGTTTTGTTGTTTTGCTTTTTTGAGTTACAAAAAAGCCTTAAATCAGCTAAAATGTTGAATTCACACAAGACGCCATGCAAGCAAAGATTAAGTGAGGAGTTTTGCCAAAGAAACTGCAGCTTCAGCATCGATACCAGCTGTGGAATAAACACTTAAATCCTCTTATTTCAAGTTAAACTATTAGTATGAATATAAACTAATATATCAAGGACTTTGATGAAGATGAGGATGAAGAGGAGAAGGCTTCTGTGGATGTGAGCAAACCAGTGGCTGCACCAGAGGAAGAGACTCCACAGGCTGAGCCCACAGGTCCGTAAGAGTTTAACCACTAACTGTTAATTATTTTAAATTTTAGCTATTTATTTCATTTTTAATGTCTTGGTGTTTCCAGTCTGTCCCTGTATGCACTCTGGGAAGACCAAAGAGGTCGTGACCGCCACAGAAGAGGAGACAGAAGGTTTGTGAATATTGGTTTCTTATCATAATATCCGGGAGAACATCTTTATTTTAGGCTTAAAGAACGTTTTGTAAAGTTTGGTTCATCAAAGTGAAAACGGAAAGAGTTACAAAAAAGCCTTAAATCAGCTAAAATGTTGAATTCACACAATACGCCATGCGAGCAAAGATTAAGTGAGGAGTTTTGCCAAAGAAACTGCAGCTTCAGCATCGATACCAGCTGTGGAATAAACACTTAAATCCTCTTATTTCAAGTTAAACTATTAGTATGAATATATACTAAAAATATATCATGATATATAGCTTAAAACTTAAACTCCAGTATTGGCAGATATGAACATGTTTTTATGACATATTTGCCATCTATTAACTCTACTGACATATAAAGCACATCAGATAATAAGACAATAATGTCAAGGAAAAATTTATGACTGATTAACAAAAGAGGAACAAGTTTGTGAGTGGACAGCACAAACACTTTAAAAACAGACTTCCACAGTCGTTATTCTTTGGAGTCATGGTTGAGAAACACATTTACCAAAGACAGCAGCTGCAAAATAAGATTCTCTTAAACAGAGACACACACACACATCAGCTACACATATCTCATATTGACTGTAATATCAGTAGAATGTATAAATTTCCTTGCTTTGCTTCACCTTATCATCATTCAATGTAATTTATTGGAAAATCAAATGTTGTTTTCTAGTTTCATATCCGTTTCTTTCACAAAAGACTGTGACAGTGAGGGGAACGGGTCAGTTTCAGTGTAGGACAGACTTGTTCATGTAGGTGGTATTGACAACAATAAGCTAAAAATAAAAGCGCACTGGAATATGGCAAAATCTAAGATGGCTACATTACTATTTGTAAGTCAATAAATCAGTTTTATTGACCAAATAAGTTTTGCATGCAAAATATTGACTTGTCAGTTTTGCTCAAGCATTGGAAAATAAATGATAAATAGACCAAATAAAGTGCCTAAATAATAAGTTATGCAGTGGTAATATGTGAAGAAAATGTTAAAATGAATGGTGTCATATTAGTAACAATAATGCTAAAAATTAGAAAGAAATGTAACAATGCAACGATGTGAGCTGAAATTTGTAGATAAATATGGTCACTTATGTTACAACACAACAAAGGATACAAAAAGACAATGACAATAAAGAAAACAAAACAAAAAATCATAGTCATGATAAAGATGAAAGTACAGAAATAAAGAAAAGAATCAGAACAAAAACAAGATGAACAAAAACAAAACACAAAAACAAATACAAAAATGCCCAAAACCCTAAAAATAAAATTCAACACAAACACAAACAAGATCTTATTTCCATCTGCCATGTTTTATAGATTTGTTTTAATTTCTGTTGTCATTTTTTTTAAATTTTGCGTAGCTTTCTGTTTTAATGTAGTTTTTTGTTTTAATTGTTGTGAGTTTTCGTATTTGTTGTTTCATTTTTCATCTGGTTGTGTTTTTATTTGTTGTCATGTTTTGTTATTTGCTGTTGTGGTTGCTCTTCAGTGGCAGCATATACTGTGACACCTAGCATTGTATTTAATAATATATTTCTCAAACATGTTTTATGGTAATATTAAAAAATATGGACCATGGCGCTCCTGGTGGGCTGCACTGGTTCTTTATGTGGCTGTGAGGGGTTTCTAACTACCCTTCTACTCACTACTTGCACTTATTTTATTGATTATTAATAGAATAATTTGCTGCAATGCAGTAAAAATTCCCACCTTCACAGTGTTTGGACCTATTAATTTAAAGTTAGGGGGAAGTCAATCAATCAATCAATCTTTTTTATGTATAGCTCTAGTTCACAACAAGTGTTATATTGAGCCTCTTTACAACAGAGAAGGCTGAAGCCATAATCTTAATTTTATAGATACACATGTATGCATATATATATACAAATACATACCATAAATACAGTATATTTGTATATACACATACATACATGCAGAGATGTTCCCATCCAGGCAAAGACAAAAGGACTTAAAATATAAATTTATGATAGAGACAAACCCATGGACACCCAGATCATAAATCCGTCCTTATCACATTTGTCTCTACTGAATATAACTTTAATGAATCAATCTTTATTTGTATATTACCATATTTGTTGAATATAAATGTATCAAAAGTAAGCCATTTGAGGTGTGGCATCTCACATTCAAGTCTATGTGTTTGTAAAGATCTTTACTATGGATGTATAATCAGTACAATCATGGATAGAGAGATCATTCTAATATTAAAATTAATATCTATAATGAAAATAATCCAGAGAGGAATGATGTTGATTAATATAGCTTCAGCCCAGCTAACCCTCAGAGGCAGCTGTCTGTCTGTCCTTAAAAGGATACAGAAGAGTCTGAAGCAATAGTTCAGTCTCGAAGCTCTGAAAGCTGAATCTTCCTGAATCTGGAGGATCCAGCTGCTTTGCAAGGTCTTCATGACACTTTTGATCAACAATGGGAGCCCTTTTATATTTTCTATTGTAATATCAGACACAAACTCACCATAACACAACTTAACATCATGACTGTTTAAACCCCAAACCTAAAAACATTTACTGGCAAAATAAGAATAGCCCCGTTTCCACCAAGTAGTCCAGTATGAATCACACGGTTTGGCTCAGGCCGGATCCATAAAGCCTGATCCTGTTTGCGTTTCCACAGCCAACCGAACCCTACTTAATTAGCGGCGTAAAAGCCAGATGCAGATAGCATGATGTCATAGCAGCATGACACAGTGTGCCCAGCTTTGAAATACAACGAAGAAGACAACGCGACACAGTAAACAAAAATCAACGATGGAAGACATCCAGCAATTCTTTTTTGTGATCAGCATGTGGCTTTTTGTTTTGAAGTTCAACCAAGCTTTGTTTCAGAGAAGGCTGTGTGCCGAGAGAGTTATCTTCACGAAGACGAGTGGAGGGCTGTTTTCGAATTCGCCTACTATACTAGCAGTGCATACTGATTCAACCAAAAAGTTGTATGCAGTACACAGTATACAATCAAAAGCAAAGTTGCAGTATGCAAGAAATACCCGGATGACATACTTATTGGGGAAAAAATTCACAGTATGCATCGGACCAGTCTGCTTTGCCTACTGTTACCCACAATGCAAAGCGCCTGAAGCGAGGCTTCAACAACCAGAGCAGCACACGAAAATAAATATGAGCCACTACTTGTTATCTTTACCTTTTCAACACGTAATAGTGTGTAATAAGTTGTAAAAATGCCGATTGTCGTTTTTCCGTTAACAGTTCGTAACAGCCAGATGGTGGTGTTACGTCCGTCCTATACCTGTGGCATTATTAGCGTAAACCACTGACAAGTACGACATTTTACCATTATGCTCTGGATTTCTCCTCTGTATTTCCACCACTTTTATTTTCCTGCTTCTCCTTATTCTTAATACTGTATTGTGCTTGTGATGTTTATTCTTGAACTTTTTTTTCTTTTAAGTGGCCCTAATACACAGTCGCATGCCATCACACAAAAATATATAAAACTAGAAAAGCACTCTGAGAGCACAGACCTCCACCAGCACCACAGTCCTCTCCCATATTGTGATTTTTACCATAAATATTAGTCCTACCTTTATTTCATGTAAATATTTAGATTCCTTGACCATGAAAACATACCATTGGCAACTGGTTTCATAATGATATCTATTTTAGTTCAGTAGTTACTCACGAAAATCACATTTTTTGTCATGGCGGATCCAGACAGTGATCTGGATCAACACCAAAATTGAATCAGTTCTTCCTTTCCCCATGCTGAACATTTCCTGAAAATTTCATCAAAATCCATCCATAACTTTTTGAGTTATTTTGTTCACAGACAGACGGACAGACTCTCCCAAAAACATAACCTCCTTGGAGGAGGTAATAATTCCTCTCCGAAATAATACGTATCTTCCACCTCTGACCATGGTTTGTAGTCATGGTTTGTTTGTTTTGTACAATTAAAATTAAGTTTGGGAAATAAATCAGCTGTAGCCTACTTCCGCTTTGCTCAAACTAGAAACAAGCGTAGCATACTACACAATAAACCTAACAGAACAGTCATACTACATACTACATTCGAGTGTAGTAGGCAGTAAGCAGTGCCGACTACATACTACTTTCATACGCAGTATGTAGTAGGCAAATTCGAAAATGGACAAGATTTAAACATGGCGGGGTTACGTGCTGATCTGCTGTCGCACAGGAAGTGACATCACCTTCGACCAATCCACGGACTGCAGTGTTTATAGCTCCACCTTCTGGGGTCAGATCGATATGCTTGTCACCCCAACAGAAGGGTCCCAAAAAGTAGGACGGTGCGGTTTGCTTTTAAGGGGTCCTGTCCTGGTTTTAGGCCATGGAAACGCCACAGTAAGCGAGCCGTACTGAGATGAACCAAACTGAACCCTCTGGTGGAAACGGGGCTAATGTGGACCCTTCAGAGTTCTGGGCTGAAAACGTACTTTTATAAATGCTGACGTTTGTTCTTCTTCCCTCTGGTAGAGTACAAAAGTGTAAAGCCCAGAGTTTGTGCTCCTGTTTGATTGTGTTTGTGTTTTCAGAGGCTCCGAGGAGAGTTTCTGCTGTAAGAAGGAAAAAAGGTACTGATAACATTGTGATGCTTAATTACACTGAACACCATCAGAGCTCACACACAAAAACAGTCTTATCTTTGTCTTTAAATACAAACAAAGCTAATCTTTATTAGTGAAGTTGATGAATTAGTATTCGGAGCAATCAGTATCCCTTTACGTAAACACTGATGAATGGGATTGGTAAAAGGCTGGACTCAGGACTTAAAGGTAAAATTCACTTTTTGAAAGAGGTGCTCTGTCTTTGTGAGGTGGTGGGGGTAAAGTGGCAATGCCTTAATCACCTTTAATATGGAGGCAGAAAGTCTCAATGAGAATAAACACACAGAAGAAATAACAAATACAAATTATATTTTTGGATTTCTTTATAAACAGTTGTCTTTTTATGCATATTCAAGAGTAATCTACTTCTTTTCTTGCTTTAAAAAGATTATTTTGTTGAGTAAGATAATTTAAAAATGCAGTCATATTTATCACAAGGGTCTCTCACAGTTTTCTGATTTACACTGATAAACTAACGCTAATTCCTGCAGATAAAGGTGGCACAACCTACACCCACCTCTCCTCTTTTTCCCCTATTAAATTATTTAGTTTAGACCATTATTCATATTTTAAAGCCATACTTCTTTCATCCTATTGACTGACTCTTATAAATGGTCTTTTTTTATTTAAACAGGTAATTTCCCACGAGATTATGATCTCAAATAAAGTAAAAAAAAAAACTTTAGGGCAATATTCCAGTCATTTTTTACTTTTTGACTTAGTGATTAACTTAATTATTTATCTATCTGGTATGACATATTGTTTCATTCCTTGTTATCACCTAAAACACTAGAAAAGCACTTGGAGAGCTCAGACCTCCGCCAGTGCCACAGTCTTCACATATTGTGATTTTCACTATAAATATTAGTCCTAACTTTATTTCAACTAAACATTTAGATTCCTTGACCATGAAAACATACCATTAGCAATTGGAATCATAGTGATATGTATTTTAGTTCAGTATTTATTCAAGAAAATCACATTTTTGGTCATGGTGGATCCAGACGGTGATCCAGATCACTTCCAAAATCTAATCGTTTGTTCCTTGTTCCAATCCGGACATTTCCTGAAAATTTTATCTAAATTCATCCATAACTTTTTGAGTTATGTTGCTAACAGCGAAACAAATATACAAACACAAAAACTAACAAACCACCAAACGGCAACAACAACAATAACCTTACCTCCTGGTGGAGGTAAATATTTGTTTGTTAAATGTTTGGGTGTTTCATTTCGTATGTTCGTGTGTTGCTATTTTTGGCCACGTGGTAGAAGAAGAGTTCTGGTTTGTTATTTGGCTGCCTGTTTTGTTTCCTTCTGGAATACTTGTTTATGTTATAGTGTTATAGTGTCCTGTAATGTCTGCTCAGAAAATCTATAAAAATATTTTCAAAAATAATCACGCAAACTCAAGTTTGGATTTTTTTTCAGACCCTGAAGTTGTGAAGACTGAGCCAAAAAAGTCAGGTAATGTTACACTCTGTGTTATACTTTATTTACACAAATCTGGTCAAGAATAATGACCAAAGTGGACGATACTTTTGTCTTTGAGGTATGAAGTTAATTTGTGTATTTGTGTCGCAGCTTTGCCACGAATTCCTGGTCTGGGGGTGAAAGCGAAGAAGATCAGGAGAAGCCCGCTTCTTCTTAGAGGTATTGGACTAAAACCTTTATGAGTGCAAGTCCTTTTTTAAGTGAACAACTGCACTTTAGGTTCAATTAAAAACAAGAGATAACAGAGGTGATCAAGTTCTGATAGTTGAATCTTAAAGCGATATTCCGGGATGGAACAAGTTGGGTCCTATCACAAGGTTTAGGGCAGAAATTACCCCTACAGCGGTGTTTCTGTGCAGCAGAAGCCCAGGGCATCTGCACCAAACTCCCCCTCCCTGCTCCGGTCCTGCTCGTCTGCCGATCCCTCTGCACTCAGACGGGGCCATATTTTACTTGACCAAAAACACACATTAACGGACTCCCACCGAAAAAATCTGATATCGGTCTGCATTCACGCTTTATTTAGAGAATTATCAGTGTGTTACTTTCACACAAAATCACCGCTAAAAAAGGCTCTAGTTCTCATAGCGCCGTGAAACGGCCTCCGCTGTAGAGCCAGAGCTGCAGCGGAGGCTCTGCAGCCACAGCTGTGGCTCTTCCGTGCGAGCTCATAGGTAGCAGAGTCTTAATGTCGCCGGAAATAGATTCTCCTCATGGCACCTTTAAATTGATTGGTGGACCATATTAAGATAGTAGGAGGGCTGCATGAGGAACCCGGGCCACCAGTTGCCCACCTCTGGTCCAGACTATACCTCTTTAATGTAGGCAAGACCACCATGGTGTGGCTGTGGGAAACTACTCTGCTATCCTCACAACAACAAAGGAAGAAACAGAGGAGATAGAGCTGCCCCTCTGTGGCTTTTAAAACAGAATGTTCCTTATTGGCTTTATTTTTGGTGTACGAGATTGGG
This sequence comes from Scarus forsteni, assembly GCA_036419115.1. Taxonomy (NCBI): domain Eukaryota; kingdom Metazoa; phylum Chordata; class Actinopteri; order Labriformes; family Labridae; genus Scarus; species Scarus forsteni. The sequence goes on from JAZDUH010000425.1 coordinate 9,538,491, forward strand.
GAGCTTCTCCTTCAGTTGAACAGAAAATTATGCAAACATTTGCAAGATTAAAACCAACTCAATGTACAGCATAAAATAGAAAAAAGGGATAAATTTTAGGAACATAAGAAATGAAATCGAGGGAAAAACATCTGTAGTGCTGTATTGCACCAAATATAAAAATACAGAGTAATGTAATAAATTGCAAAGGAGGACTGAAAATTCACAGAATAAATATACTGTTACTTATGAGATCATTACTCTTTAAAACTTTACTCAAACTGAGATTTGAGAAAGGTAAATTTTTGAAGAATTATATAATTTGTTTGTTCTTTGTTTCATTTTTATTCTGATATCACCACTTCATCACTCTGTTTCAGCTTTAAATGACCCAGTATTTTCTCTTTTAAATCCCGATAAAAGCCAAGAAAGCAGAAAAGACCAAAGCTGCAGCAGCAGGTGAGTGGACAAATCACTTAAATCAACAACTTTTCAATCATCGTGAATTCATTGGTGCACATTTGTCTTCATATCCGTCTTTATGTCCTACCCTTCTTCTTTTCATCCATAATTTTCCTGCCCTTTGTTGAACGAAATTTGAACTGCAGTTTAATCCATTAGAAATGTGCAGTATTATAAAGTTTTGATGGGTTAAATGTAACACTTTTGACAAATTTATCGTAAAAAATCTTTGGATTTAGACCAGCTGAAGAAAATGTGCCTCAAAGTTATTCTGCAGGGTAGCATTAGTCAATTGTAACAGGCACAGTTTGGTTTAATCCCACTATGAATCCAGTCATTTGTTGAGAGTCTTGTTGTGAATTTCAGTGGCTACAGCTGCACTTAAATGTTAAATCGGCCATCTTAAAATGCTCCCCCTACCTTAACATAAATATAATTGACAAAAAAATAAGAGCAATACATATTTTCTACGCTAAGGCAACAGTACAATCCCCTTTAGCCAAGTAACTACTGGACTCTCCTCTGGACGACTGTGCCATCAAGTTTACAAGCAGCAAATCTGTTGCATGCCAGAAAATGAAAATAAAAACAGCTTTACAGCTCTCTATATCTCATTCATACTCCCTGCTGTACTTTTGCCAAATGCACAACATACCTATAATTTATGGTGATAATCCAAGAAATATAACAATGCAACAGTTAGCATTGATATTTAGAGATGGGAATCGAAAACCAATTCCAGTTATGAATCGCTAACAGCTCCATCAAAGAATCAATATCATGAGTCTTTTTGCTAATCCATTCCCTGATCAGTTTCTTCCACTGACAGGGTTCAGAAGCATCAGAATTGTGGCTTAATATTTAACAAAAGGTGCCTACTGCACAACCTTAAGTGAGTGGAAACACCAGTAACTTGCAGAAGCAGTTATCTATGCTGTGACATGTGTTTGACATTGTTGACACTGAAAATCTACAGGCCAACATTTGGCCACACGGAAAATCTGTAGGAATCAATAATGAGTCGTTAAAGAATTTGATCAATTAGCAGGATTGTTAACAGCATTGGTATTGATAAAATTGTATCAATTCCCATCCCTATTGATACTGTTCTAATTACAGGTAAAAACAAAAGTCAGTGCAGACTAAGGGGCACGTGCCAACTGAAAGTCTGCTGCAAACCTAACTGGGAACATTTTCTGCAGGACACAGAGTTTGTGATTTATAAAAATGTTTGACTTAATAACTACATTGTCAGTCAGCTGTTGAGTTAACCACATGTGTCAGGCACTTAACAGTTATAATAATAGTCAGGGATGCACCAATATTTCTGGTCAAGAGCATAAGCTCTGTTCTTAAAAAATGGGCTTGTTTCTTTCAGTGTTACTGTATTTTTTACAAGGAACAGATGTAAAGCAAGAAAAACAGCATTTAACTCTTGCAAAAATTAAACCCTTGATTTTAAATGTGTGAGGCGGTGCATCAAAATTGTACATTTGTGTTATTTGCCAGTATTCCAGCCAATACATGGACGATATGTGTGGCCGATATATCAGCTATCTGCAAAAATGTAAATTTCAATGTACAATATTATTGGTATGAAAACAGGGTCAGCACATATTAAATATTTTGCAGCTATATCAGCCATGTGACAGGAGTAATATCAGCAAAACTCACAAATGTATCATGATGCTGCACCTTATCATCTCTGCATGGGTGCATTCAAAAATGAAAAGTAGAACTTTAAGAGTTTAATGTTGTTTTCTTTATCTTACAGCTGCCCGTCACACTCACACACTTTCACACTGACAGCAAGAAATGTTTGTGGGCTACAAAAAAAACAAACTAATGTCAATGAAGAGGACGTCTGTAATTCTGATTTATCTTCACAGAGACAGAAACAGAGACCAAAAAACAGGAGAAGACTGAGGCAGAATCTGATCAAGAAGGTATTTGACTGATTACATTTCCTGCTGAAGCTTTACGAACTTTGTGACTCGTGAATCTTAAATGAACAAAATCAGAGCTGCAGGAGTTCAGCTGTGTGTCTGTTAACAGCTGCAGACTTAAACGTTACTGCTGCCATAAGCAAAGTTACATTCTCTGGAATTTTTATGCATTTTTGCCAATTTCAGCTCAAATCTCATCACATCAGAGTGGTTTAATCTTAAAATTAACAATGCTTCAAAATTCAGTTAAAAATCTATACTGTTGAAATCTGGCAAACAGACAGAGCCAAGTGAAAGTGTATATTTACTTCAGAATCACATAAATCCTCATCAAGACTTGTGAAGACCTGCACTAGTCTGTAGTGTCAGCAGTTTTGTGCAGAGGTGTACGCATATGGAGATTATATCAATTATTTAGTCTACCTATTTCAACATAGACTTGCCTTGGAATTTGTCAGTCTTTGCAGCAAGGAGAAGAAAAAGTCTAAATAGGTGACTCATGGCTTGAAAACTTCCAGAAAAGTTGACTCTCTGCACAGGTTTCACATATCTCAACACCCAGAATGCACTGGGCTTTTTGCCCTCAGGCCCAGGCTGTTTTCTGTTGGGCAGATCTTCAGGTAGGTGGTAAAACGTAAACACAAGCAGATGCTCTTTTGTTGACTGGGATAGGAAATTCATCCTTTTTGTCCTGATCAGACGATTTGGCTCGGCTCAGATAAACAGAAATTTCTCTTTTTGCTTCCACATAGTTCGAGGTTTGATAAACTTTTATTTAATCCTCCTGACATCCTACTATCATTACAATTACAGTGGAATCCTTTTAGTTCAGTTTAGACAACTTTATTAATCCCACAAGGGGCGATTCATTTGTAGCATTCCAGTGTACGTTCATGCACAGTCAGTCAACAACATGAATAAATAATCTATCAAGGAAACATATTTAAGCAAGCGTGGAACAGACATAGATGACATTAAAAGTAACCTACGTATACAAATCATAAAAACAAGATATGATAAAAATAAAAGCATATACATATACATATATATACATATATATATATACATATATATACATATACATATACATACATACATATATATACATATACATATATATATACATATACATATACATATATATATATATATTTATTAGGGGTGCAATGGTTCAGTTAGCCCACGGTTCGGTTTGTATCTCGGTTTTGGGATCACGGTTTCGGTTCGCGTTTTGCATTAAAAAAAAAAAAGAAGTTTGACTTTCCAAAAGACTCCCTTTATTTTGCTTTTAAGAAAACTATATTATGACAATGCCTCTTAGTCTTAACTATTACTTGGCTTAAATAAAGTATTATGACTTTTATATAACACTTCAAATGTAAACATTTTAAACGGTTAGAGTGCCTCTTAGCTCCCTGAGCATGTAGTAACTGACTACTGAAATACAATTTACTATGTATTGTACATGATATACACTATACATGAACAAAACATAATCAGAGGTTAATATAGACATGATTATTAAAAAGTTTATGCATTTTTTGTCCTACAATATAGAGTTTTAGTTGTTTTTCCAGCTACAAGCATGATTAAACAATGCATATTTATGGGTGTTGACAAAATACATACAATAAAGAATATTTAATGATGTAGTCCATGCAAAGCTATTTTCAACCTTACAAAACAATAAACTTTTTCTTTGGTTTGTTTCAGTTGGTCCTTGCAGGCCTGCACCAGTTTACTGCCCGTCTCCACCTGGCTGGTATGGTAAGTCACAAAAATGGGAAATACATCTAAGATTTTCTGCTAATTATTTATTTAATGTTTAACTATTGTTATCCTAAAAGTGTCTTTGTAACACACTTTTTAATGTTTCACTATCTGCATTAAATATATAGAATTATTTCTTGCAATGACTAACTTTTATCTCATTTCATTAATCATTTAGGTCATATGAAATATTTTTACACTGTTTTATATTTGAATTACTGTTTGTTTATAGTGGGTATAAATTTATAATTATACTGCAACTGCTGTTTGACTTTTTTTCCATCTTGCCTCTCAACATGTTTTAATCATCCATCTTTGTTCTTAATCAAGTTTAAATTTATGTAATTCAGTTTTAAAAGCTTTTATGCATTCTGACTTTTTGTCATTTCTTATTTGGTCTATCATTTTGGACTGCAGTTAAAATTGTCTATGTATATACTGTTGACATTGTTTAATTGTCTGATTGACTTTTTTTTCTAGTTCATCACGTGGTCACAGACAACCCGTACCCTCCTCCCACTCTGCAAGGTATTCACTCTGCTGTCCCATCAAACATCAGCGTGATAATATCTGCAAATATCCAAATATTCACATGTTGATTGTTTATTTCTCTCCTCAAACAGCTCCCTCTGCTCCTGTCCTTACCGCTCACCCTGTCCAGCCTGGAGCACCCCCCCTGCAGCCTCTCTATCAGCCTTTTTACCCTCAATACCAACCATATCCACCACAAATGATGCAGCCTCAGCCAGAGCCAGTCCAGCCTGCAGCACCAGTGGAAGCAGCTCAGCCAGAGTCTGCAGAAACAGCAGCTCCAGCTCAGCCTGAAGGTGCTGCAGCTCCAGTCCAAGGTGAGAGGACTTGGCCCATTTCAATCAGCTTAATGAAGTATTTTTTTTTTTAGCATTTTTATTCTGTATCTTGAAAGTGAAAGTTCATATGCTGCACAATTCTAAATTCTGTCACATGTTCCATTCCATGATCAAAAGGGGCAGGAAGAAGAAAGCCTACGATTACCAGCCCCTATCTCAAAATTACGAAACAAGAAATAATTTGATGGTCTGTCCGCCAAACATTTAAGAACTACTGCATCAAAAAAGCAGAGAAACAGAAAAAAACCAAGGCAAAAAAAACGAGAAAAGCACTCGGAGAGCACAGACATCCACCAACGCCACAGTCCTCACCTATATTGGGATTTTCAGCATAAATATTAGTCCTACCTTTATTTCATCTAAATATTTAGATTCCTTGACCATGAAAACATACCATTAGCAATTGGATTCATAATGATATCTATTTTAGTTCAGTAGTTATTCACAAAAATCACATTTTTCATCATAGCGGCCAGACGCTGATCCAGATCAACACCAAAATTGAATCAGTTCTTCCTTTTCCCATGCTGAACATTTCCTGAAAATTTCATCAAAATACATCCATAACTTTTTGAGTTATTTTGTTCACAGACAGACAGACAGACAGACAGACAGACAAACTCTCCCGAAAACATGACCTGTAATTATTCATAAAAATCACATTTTTTCGTCATGGCGGTTTTCTACTCGATTGAGCTACAAAGTTTTTGAAGATATGACAAATCCAACTGAACACTCCAGATTCCACAGCATCTTGGCTTTATTTTGGCATTAGTTGCAAGTCTATGCCTTTATTTGTTCCCTTGCTATGACAAAAATTCCAAGGATATCTAAATTTTTCTTGTTCTGGATCAGAGAATCCAGAATTTTACCGGGATCCAGATCAGTCTTTGAAATCTTGTAGAACCAGTTGGAAACTTGTCCTGTATTTATTTTCCAAATTCCCTGACTATTTTGGTGGAGTAATAAGCACAAATGCCAAAAATGGTCCTGTCTCGCAATGTTAAAGAATCCTTCAAAAAAATTCCAGGATCCAGACGGTGATCTTTAACTCTACCAAAATCTAATCATTTGTTCCTTGTCCCAATCTGGACATTTCCTGAAAATTTCATTGAAATCCGTCCTTAGCTTTTTGAGTTATGTTGCTAACAGAGAAACAAACCAACAAAAAAAAACAATAAAACAAACAGGCAGATGCCGGCAGTAACATAACCTCCTTGGCAGAGGTAACAAAGTAACAAACAAACTTGCACAACAACTCACCATCAACAACAATACATAGAGAGCAACAAAAGATCTTTTACCCATGAATTTCATGTTTTATTATTTTGACTTTCTATATTCTCTTGAACCGATGAATACTGGTTCAGGCTTTTAAGTCAGTTGTTAAAAAAAAATCCATAATTTGACACCACACACTGAAAAACCCAGAGTCATACGTTCAAATGGATGTATAAAAAAAATCAAATTTCCTTCTATGATCCTTATTTTCTGAAGTAAAAGCAAAAAGATGTTGTAAATTTTCTTATTTTCTGGCAGAGTTCTGCCTTTTATCTCATACATAACTAATAAAGTCTACAACTTGACACTGTCTTTAGTTTAATTATTCCTGACTTGATAAAGAGTTTGTTGGCTTGTTCCCTTGCCTCCACTTTATTTCACTCTTACTCTTTTCTGTAAAATAAAACAATTGGCTTCATACGACTTGTGTATGTATTCCCCCAAATTTCAACACAATAACAACAAAACAGTTTTGGCATTAATGGTAAACTCTGACACTTAATATTCATGTATTAAAGGAAAAGCATGTTTCCAGGTGATCCCCTGATCATCAAATTTAAAGTTTAGTTAAATTTATTTGTATTTACGACCGTAGCATTTCCAAAACCCACATGAACAGAATGATCAGACAGAAATGATTACCTTTTGGATGACTCCATGGTGAACAAGTTTTCCTGTAAGATGATGATAATCACTTCAACTTCGTCCTCAAAACTTCTTCTTTGTCGTCCTTTTTGAGTTTTAACAACAGGAAACATCCAAAGCCGTGCACTTTAGTCCACTTCTGTGCTGTCCTGATGCAGTTGTCTCCTTTAAGCTCTAACATTAAAAGAAGGAAAAGCACTTTTACCCTCACTCCCATTTTATCAAGAGGGGCCTGAACTTCCTGTCTCACTTCCTGTTTACCTTTGACCTCTTAACACCTAATCCCCTCCCAAAACAGGCTCCATCTAGTGGCAAATGAAGGGGCACTTCAAAGTCAGTTTCTAGAAAACAGTAGAACTTTGTTTGCAGTAAGGTCAGTAAACAGCATTTTACATTCTTGTTCGAGTAGAAACATCCATATTTAAAAATCAATAAAGAAGAAATGTTCATGCTTCTTTAGAGGCTGAAATGACTTCACTGTGCAGGAGTGCATTAAAGTGCAAGTGGACAAATATTTATAGGCTAAGAGACATTCTCCACCTGTGGCAGCAGAGGCAAGTAAACACATAATAAACAGTTACTGCTCAATGATAAATTAGTAAATCAATGCAGCTGTTTACTTAAACTAGAAAACAGTTACACACATACCAAAGTGTCATTCACAACATAAATGAGATTACTTTTAGAGATGTGGGAACAGTCAGCAGAGTCAGTAAAAGAAATTTAAAAAATTACCTGCAGCAATAAAAGAAACAAAAAGGAAACAATCGATTTCATTCATATATCATCCAGGCCTACCGTCCCATTGGTCTGGAAAAACATCTAACTGCAGAAAAGACTGACATTTTGGAATTAGAATCAAAATAAACTTTATTTTCCATGAATGCTGACAAAAGTGAGGAGTTTGACTTTAATACGATCATGCACAATCATTAATTAATAAACAAGTAACACAACTTTTGGATACTATGACACCTTTCCTAGAGTTACTAGCTGAGTTTCCATTACAGTTTTTCGCAAAATAAAAGCGATATTCCTAAAATTTCGACATAGTATATTTGCGATTTGAACGTGTTTCCATTGAAGGTTGTTCTCGGCAGTAGCGTCGGAACTCTCGTCAAATATCATCCCGCGAGACTTCACTGCAGGAAGGTGGATGTGAACCCTTTCTCCTTTATTTCCATTTCTATCTCCTTAAACCACTCTGCGCACCTCTGTTGTTTGCTGATTATTATGGCACGTGTGTTTTTCTCGAGAATAATGGCAAGAAAAGTCTCATTCTCCCACTCTGTCCAAACTTCCCACGCCATGTTTACTCCGAGAGAAGTGATCATGTGACCAGGTACGTCACATCCTGTGACATATAATTGCGGACAAAGTGTTTCCATAGCGCTTTTGCGATATATTTGAATGTCGACACGTCTGAAAAACCTCCTCTTGAGAGCGTAAAAACCTTTTTGCGATATTTGAGGGTTTTTTCTAAATGTAGGTGTTTCCATTACCAGTTTTTTGTTCCGATATTCAGGTTTTTGCGCAATTCGAGGGGTAATGGAAACGCAGCTATTGAGAACACTGATGAGTAGAGTGACATAAAATCAAAATCAAAATCTCACTACACTTATTCTAATGCAAAATTTCCTGACATTTCTGGATTAAGATCTTATTTGAAGATATAAAACTAAAAATAAGGCCTGAGATGCTTGTTTTAAATAAAATAATCTCCCAGTAAGACAAGACAAATTTAACTTGAGTAGATGTTAAACCTTCGTTTAAGACCCTCACTGTTAAACTCTCCTTGTTTCATTGGCAGATATTTTGTCTTCATTAAAGCGTTTCATTCCTTAAATTATGATATTTATCTCAACTGGTAAGTGAATGTGGATTGGAATCAGTGTTTTTCAATATTTTTCACTTGAAAATAGACAAACACACTTGTCTAGATCTGAGTTTTTGCAGTGCACCTTGTCTGGGTTTACAAGGATTCAGACTGTCTATAAAGAGAATTTAATGCTTTATATTCCAGTACCATTAATTTGACTGTAAGCTACTTTAATCCACTGTCAAATAAAACTTTTTTTTCCATCTCAGAGCCAGAGCCTGTCAAAGAAGAAGTGAAGGTTGCTCCTGCTAAGAAAGGTACAAAATGTTCAGTTATTTTCTTCAGTACACTGTTATTTTTCTTTAATACTACAGTAGATATTAAATAATTTCTAATTATTTCCAGCTGAAAAGAAGAAGCCCAAGGCTGCTGATTCAGAGAAAGGTACATTACTCCCCTCCAGATCTGTTTTATCTGTCAGTAAACTTGCTTATTGCCTGTAACGAACACCAACCGCATCATTTAACGGTGTTGTAGAACAATAACACAACGTGCTGCGTGAATGCATTCATTATGGAAAATTAACTCTGCTTGGCCGTCTCTCTTTAATTATCTCCATAGAGCTGGCAGCAGTGAAGGAGAAAACAAAGAAAGGTAATTTATGTTTACAGCTCAGTGACTTAGTGTTTTCTATGTCCAACACTTGAACGCTGTCCATGAGTATACAGTCTGAGCCGAGCTCGGAGTTCTGCAGGCAGAGTTACACAATAAAAAGACACAATACTGTTAATGTTGTTCCATCTCCAGGTGCTGCTGATCTCAAGGATAAAGTCAAAGCTGTGACAGCAAAGAAAGGTGATCATTCTCTGTAATTTTCCATGCTTTATGACACTTAAAGCTGTGGTCTACGATTTGTTCTCAGTGTTCCAAGATCCCGCCCCAAGTTCGTGTCGCCTCGCCCCTTAACAAGCCCCCTCGGACAGAGCTACGAGCGACTAGCATAATATATCAGCAGCAAACTCAATCAAAAACAGCTCAGCTCAACTGAAAGTATCAAACACGACAGACATCCCTCTTGTAACACACAGCAGTAGCCATTTCAATTGGACCGGCGGCAATGCGGAGCCGATTGTGGGGAAGGATTTATCTTTCTCGCCCTATCCTCCCCAGCTCAGCTTGCAGTGCTAACGATTAGCGGCTAACAGGCTAACCCGCTCCGCTACAAGTCATTAGCCAGGACAGACACAGACTAACCAGAGTTATTCAGCAGACATCTCCCACTGTAGTAAACAAAGCCATTACCTGATCAACCAGGGGCGAAACAGCCGATGCTGAAGGTCTGACGGCCGACTGAGGCCATTCGTTAGCCGTTAGCCCGCTAACGGGCCTCAGCCCGCGGGCAGAGCTCCGGTGGGCCCCGCGGGAGAGGGAAGCGGCTTCCCGGTTTCGGCGCTAGGCTTTTCCGGCTAGTTCAGTAGCTAATGCTGCTAGCTGCTCACCGGAGGTAGAGGGGAGGAGGCGGGACCATGGGCATGACGCTGCGTAGTGAGGGAGACAGGGGATTGGATGGACTCATGGACTAACTCACGGACCAATTGAACCTTACAGGCTTCTAGGCTTGATTGGTCAGCTAGTATGCAGCTTTTATGATATACTGAATGTATTTTTTTCGTTCTTTTTGGTCTTTATACTGTGTAGATAGGACCATAGGACCATAACAGCCTTATAAACGGTGTTATTAAGATGTACAAAGCTTCCAAATCGTAGACCATAGCTTTAATTCAATGTTTATTTTGCTGAGTATATGATTTTTTATCTTGCAGAACCAGCAGCTAAAAAAGAGAAATCCAAAACTGCTGCAGCAAAGAAAGGTAATTAAGTTTTTAATTTTTACACATAAAATCAATTTCTTGGTCTTACAGCAAAATAAGTCAGTCCACCTCGACACTCCAGTTGGACTGTGTCATATATCCATGATATATATTTAAAGTCCATCTGGACAGTTCTCCATAGAAGTGACAGGGATTAATACAATTCTCCAAATAAACTGGAAGGCGACTGGACAAATGCTTTATCTGTAACATTCATTGTGGACCAGGCTTAAGCTATGGACACACTTCAAGATTTTTTGTAAGATTTTACCCACAATTCTTAGTTGGGAAGTTTGGATTAGATGAGATCTGCAATCTCAGCAGACGTATTCTTAGCCTCTTCTGAACTGCCCTGACCACCCTCTGTTTGCTGAATTTGATCTCCTCCCTTCTGGACGACGTTACAGAATGCCGAAAACCAAAACTAAGCGAGCCAGAACTTCTTTTATTTCAGTTGCTATTGAAAACCTTAATTCATTGGCCTGACTAGTTTATCTTGTCTTGTGCTTTATGCATCTTGTGGATAGAATTGATTGTTGACTTTTAGACTGTAATCCTAAACTTTTTATTGAACCTCTTTTTATCTGCTTTATCTTATATGTTCTTCATTACTGTTTATCTCCTGCACAGCACTTTGATGACTGAATACTCTTAATGGGTTTTGCCTGATTCTTAGTCTTTGGCATTTTGTGGTATAAGTGCCGTCCTTTTTCACTTGAGTTCAGGATTTTTCCTGATTTTTTTAATACCTGTATGATTTATGTGTTATCACGTACTTGTGTGCTGATGCCTGCTGCTGAAAAAACAATTTTCCCACAGGACTATAATAAAGTTGAAGTTGAAGTTGAAGTTGAAGTCTGCTGGCCTTGTTGGCAAATATTTCTGTCAGGGCACTTTTACATTAGGCCCACTTGTTTCTCCCCCTCCCCCGCTGGCTTGCATTCACACTTCCAACATCAAACCATGCCCGGGCCCACTTGTGTATTTACTCAGTTTGAAACAGCAGGGGGCGATATGCACGTAACTGGTTACCAAACCTGCTACGAAGGAGAACGAAGAAGAGACTACCATGGTAACCATTTCATACGCCAGACAACCAATGTTTACGTTTCGCTCTCTTTTACATTTTCCTTCAAATGTGTTTTTTGTATCGTGTTTGAGACGGCATCAGCGACCTTCTGGACCCTCGTAAATCATCATAATCCTCCACCAGAATAAACAAATCGACAAATTGAGTAAGCAAAAGATTCAACCGCGGGATTAAAAGGAAGTAATGCATCAAAAGTAGATCGGTTCGGACCACTTTGTTTCACACCAGTGAAACCGCACCAAATGTAGGGAGGTGGAGCGGATCGAGACCACCCCTTCATGGAGGTCTTCATGGAAGTTTGGGAGCACTTGTTGAGTCAGCACTTCACAGCTCATCACTCCTGACCACCTACTTCCTATGTAGGTGTTCACATGCAATAAAGATTAAGAATGGTAAATGGTAAATGGACTCATGGACTAACTCACGGACCAATTGAACCTTACAGGCTTCTAGGCTTGATTGGTCAGCTAGTATGCAGTTTTGCAGTGGATATACTGAATGGATTTTTTTCGTTCTTTTTGGTCTTTATACTGTGTAGATAGGACCATAGGACCATAACAGCCTTATAAACGGTGTTATTAAGATGTACAAAGCTTCCAAATCGTAGACCATAGCTTTAATTCAATGTTTATTTTGCTGAGTATATGATTTTTTATCTTGCAGAACCAGCAGCTAAAAAAGAGAAATCCAAAACTGCTGCAGCAAAGAAAGGTAATTAAGTTTTTAATTTTTACACATAAAATCAATTTCTTGGTCTTACAGCAAAATAAGTCAGTCCACCTCGACACTCCAGTTGGACTGTGCCATATGTCCATGATATATATTTCAAGTCCATCTGGACAGTTCTCCATAGAAGTGACAGGGATTAATACAATTCTCCAAATAAACTGGAAGGCGACTGGACAAATGCTTTATCTGTAACATTCATCGTGGACCAGGCTTAAGCTATGGACACACTTCAAGATTTTTTGTAAGATTTTACCCACAATTCTTAGTTGGGAAGTTTGGATTAGATGAGATCTGCAATCTCAGCAGACGTATTCTTAGCCTCTTCTGAACTGCCCTGACCACCCTCTGTTTGCTGAATTTGATCTCCTCCCTTCTGGACGACGTTACAGAATGCCGAAAACCAAAACTAGGCGAGCCAGAACTTCTTTTATTTCAGTTGCGATTGAAACCTTAATTCATTGGGCTGACTAGTTTATCTTGTCTTGTGCCTTATGCATCTTGTGGATAGAATTGATTGTTCACTTTTAGACTGTAATCCTAAACTTTTTATTGAACCTCTTTTTATCTGCTTTATCTTGTATGTTCTTCATTACTGTTTATCTCCTGCACAGCACTTTGATGACTGAATACACTTAATGGGTTTTGCCTGATTCTTAGTCTTTGGCATTTTGTGGTTTAAGTGCCGTCCTTTTTCACTTGAGTTCAGGATTTTTCCTGATTTTTTTAATACCTGTATGATTTATGTGTTATCATGTACTTGTGTGCTGATGCCTGCTGCTGAAAAAACAATTTTCCCACAGGACTAGTTGAAGTTGAAGTTGAAGTTGAAGTCTGCTGGCCTTGTTGGCAAATATTTCTGTCAGGGCACATTTACATTAGGCCCACTTGTTTCTCCCCCTCCCCCGCTGGCTTGCATTCACACTTCCAACATCAAACCATTCATTCATTCATTCATTCAACCTTTATTTAATCTCGAAAAATCATTGAGGGTGTCCCCTCATTTTCAATGATGTCGAGAGTACAGAGAACAACAATAAAACAACACAGTTAAAAACAGTTACATTCAAAAGCAGCGTAATATAAAGTGCAATGGTGGGTGGAGTAACCTTCCCCAGTGATGAATCTGAGGGCTGAGTGATAAATGGAGTCCAGGGGTTTAAGAGTAGAAGCAGAGGCATTTCTATAAACAACATCACCATAATCCAAAACAGATAAAAAGACAGCTTCAATAACACGTTTTCTACTTTGCCGTGGGAAGTTAGTTTTGTTCCTGTAGAAAAACCCAATTTTTTGTCTTAGTTTGCTGGCCAGGGAATCGATATGAAATTTAAAGGTGAGTTTTTGATCTAACCAAATGCCAAGGTATTTATACTCAGACCATGCCCGGGCTCACTTGTGTATTTACTCAGTTTGAAAGAGCAGGGGGCGATATGCACGTAACTGGTTACCAAATCCGCTACGAAGGAGAACGAAGAAGAGACTACCATGGTAACCATTTCATACGCCAGACAACCAATGTTTACGTTTCGCTCTCTTTTACATTTTCCTTCAAATGTGTTTTTTGTATCGTGTTTAAGACGGCATCAGCGACCTTCTGGACCCTCATAAATCATCGTAATCCTCCACCAGAATAAACAAATCAACAAATTGAGTAAGCAAAAGATTCAACCGCGGGATTAAAAGGAAGTAATGCATCAAAAGTAGATGTTTCACACCAGTGAAACCGCACCAAATGTCGGGAGATGGAGCGGATCGAGACCACCCCTTCATGGAGGTCTCGGACCGGCTGATTTGGTGCGCACCAAAGTGCAGTGGTTGCATTCACATTGACACTAATATACCAAATCCTGGCCCAAAACTTCTTTGGTGCGCACTAAATATGGTTGGTGTGAAAACACCCTTAGTGTGTGAGGGGAGCAGACTCAACTCAACCTCAGTCTCACTCCATCATGATCCAAACATGTTTGGAATTTTTTTGCCAAAACTGGATGCAGTCGCTTCTTGTGAAATGATTACCAACCAAACTGCACACACATGTTGCCAACAGCCAATTAAAAAAAGAGGGTGGGACACATGAAATGATCTCAGAGGCAACAACCGCTTTAGTCAAAGCAGCCTTCAGCTCAACTAAACTCTGCCTGTTTTCTGTATTTTTGTATATATTTTGTTTTGTAGTGTTCTGTCTGTAATCGTTGGGTTTATTTGGTTCTGTTTGTTTTTCTCCTTTCATGGTATTTTTCGCAAATTACCTCAGTCTATAAATGCTGTAATGTGTGGCAACATTTCCTGCCACTGTGCACAAGTTTAACCTTGCAAAGCGGCTGGGTGCCATTATCTGTGTCTGTACAGTCGGCATCTGGGGCAGGAGAAGGAAACGGTGACTACAGACAGGGTTTAGTTGTCAGGTTCGGTTTGGGAGCACTTGCTGAGTCAGCACTTCATAGCTCATCACTCCTGACCACCTACTTCCTATGTAGGTGTTCACATGTAATAAAGATTAAGAATGGTAAATGGTAAATGGACTTGAGCTTATATAGCGCTTATTAAGAGCACATGGGTGCAAACCCGAAGCCTGAGGTTTTGCATGAAGGAAATGAACACCAACTCCTTTCAACTGTTATTAGCTTTCATCTCCACAACCCTTTAAACCAATGTCATCAGGCCAGTACACATGACGCTCCATGAAGATATCTGATTTGTGTGGATACTCTGATATTAGCAGTTTAACCATAACAGAACAGCACATTTACTCTTTAGGAGGAGAAGGAAACAACACTGAAAGCTCTTTTAAAAGGGAAGAAAGTTATTTGCTGTTCTTCAGACCAGTTTCAACAGGATTTGGTGTTCCAAATCGCAGCAGCCATCAATGTACTGATATCTGATTGGCCAGCAATGAGCACAGTGGACAGTGTCTCTGCCAGCCTTCCCACCGTCCGTATGTCAACAAATCCACAGAGTCTGTGAGGGAATGGGTTACATAGAAACCTTTGTCACATCAAATCAAATTCCTACATAATGGTGCTTTGAATGGGCTTTAGTATTGTGCTGAGTCACATTTCATACATTAGATTTATTTGTATTTGTCTTTTCACAGAGCCAGTGGTAAAAGAGAAATCCAAACCTGCTGCAGCTGCAAAGAAAGGTAAAACTACGTTTACCCAGAGGGCACTGAAGAGACCATTAGAAAAAAGCTATAACACAGAAATAACCTTCCTCCTCCTCATGAAGGAGCTGCTAATATTTCACCAGGAAAACAAAAGTTTCAGGCCAGTAATCACGTCTCTGTGCTCATTATTTTAGAGCCTGCAGCTGCTCCAAAGAAGAGGAAATCAGCCTCTGAAAAGACAGGTACCTGCACCGCCACTCTGACTTCATTTACTAGAGTCAGTCATCATTTACATCACTGACAGGAAAGATGATCACAAACTAATTACTTTTGCTTTTCTCAGTAGCAGCACCTGTCAAAAGTAAAGCCAAAGCATCTGCAGCCAAGAAAGGTAAACCTGAACATGCATGAAATCACTGATATGAAGTTTTGTCCTCACATCAGTCATTCTGTAGTCTTGTACAGAATTTCATGAACATTATATGCTGTTGGTTGGTCTTTAACAGAAGCAGATGAAGAGCCACAGCCAGTCCGACTGAGATCGAGGCTTGAATCTTTAAGGAGGGCGAATGTAACCTCTCAAGCGAAGGAGAAACCTGTTAAATCTGCTTCTGAAGCAGGTAAAATGTCAGAGCACATTAAAGGGACTGTGAGGAGTTTTTAAGTAATTACAAAAAAGTCTTACTTTTAGATATATGCCTGATGGAAATACACACTTTAAGATGAATTTTATAGCATCAAAATAGGTTATCTATAAATGCTATTCCTTAGCTTTGTGGTCAGGTAGGACAGGGCTGGACTGGCCTGGATACTCAACTTCGGGAACAAGACAATTAAAACTAGAGCAAATTTAAATTATTCGGACACGTCTTAGAGCACCGGGCTGTAAGTAGCGATATATAGCCCGCTACAAGTACGATAATAAGTTTTCCAAAAATTGCTTGTTGTCACACATCAAAGACTACCGCTACGTAACTAGAAAGAGATACATTACCTCGTCATAGGGATGTAACGGTTACCGGTACAATGGTAAACCGTGATAAAATTTCCCACGATAATCGTTACCGTGTCCAATTAAAATTACCGTAATATCGTGCTTGATCACCACACTGCCTCAGTAACGCACGGTGATGCTACTCTTTGCCTGGAAAAGCCGGAACTATGTATCTGCCCTCGATTAAGGAGCCTCACGCAAGGTGCACATGCGCAGTTTGCATTGTTTGGCCTCTGAGTCTGACACATTTATTGACAAAAAAGACAAAAGAACTGTTATGAATATAATAATAAAGGGGTTAAATGATTTCAATTCTGTGTAAAAGTACTTTTAGAACATTTTGAGCACACTGCAACAATACCGCGATAATAATGATAACCGTGATAATTTTGGTTACAATAACCGTGATACAAAATTTCCATATCGTTACATCCCTACCTCGTCACTTTGCATCCTGTAAGTTGTTGAAAAAAGAAGTTGTAAAGCAATGCAGAGTTCTGATGAGGTCCAAGCTGCATGCTTTATTAGCATCACAACAAACACACGCTTTGGCTTCAGTCACGTCTTTGGTGCGTTCCAGTTGTAGTCAGAAGTCGGAATTTCTGGGTTCGGAGTAGGAAACTGCAACTGGCACGTCCCCTAAAGTCTGAATTTCATAATGTGAACTCTGTGAAACCTCGCCGCTCCTGAGTTGACAATGGAAGATGGATGCCCCCAGTGTGAACAGTTATTTAGCTCCTGTAATAATCCATTTATTTGCACTTCTGACTGGGGTGTCTCACTCTAGATCAGCTGTATACATAGTATTGTTAGACTTATATTCACAAAAATGCTGCCATAGTGATGATCACATTCTTCATAAAACAACGCAGGGCGTGCTAACAACAGCTAACAATAGCCTGGTAGATCGGCATGTGTATATCCGACTTCAACTGGAACGCCGATAAGTCGGAGATGATGTCACTCCCATTTCCGAGGTTACTGGAACGCAGCATTACGACAGTCGGCGCACATGCTCATGGGTAGCAGAGTCTTTATTTTGCCGGGAATAGATTCTCCTCATAGCACCTTTAACATGGGACACAGATTTTCATTAGCTTTAAGGATTTCTCAAATTCATCTGTAAGATATAAAAACACTGGCATGTTTTTCCTATTTCTCTGTCCTTTTAGACAAAACAAAGACAAAGTTATCAGCAGATAAGAAAAGTAAGTGTGCATTTGAATATGTGCATGTTCATAATCTAAAATCCTGAACTTTGCTGTTACATTTAGGGACCTGTGTGATCCTACTTTTTGTCCACAGTTGCTTTCTCACTATGATAAACTTTCAAAACAGCTGGATCTGTCTGATTGATATTTCCATATGGGGTAAAACCATAGTTGCTCAAACAGAGGGTTTTTTTAAGTTTATTTCAAACATCTTAAAAAAATGAGAAAAAAAACATGAATATACATATACATACACACATATATATGTATATATAAACATATACACATACATATGCAAATACATGTGCATATAAACATACATTAGAAGACAAAACAGAAAAATATAGCATCAAGATCAGTACAACATTTTCTCCATGAGTCCTCCTCTTCTTCTTTTGGTTCGAAAAGAGTGTAGGATGAAGCAAATAGTTTATCTAGTCCTACCCCTTATTCCAAAAATCAATTAAAACATTTTAAGTCTCAGGCATTCAAAGAGACACCAAATAATACAACTTGATGCAGCTAACTGAGAAACTGTAACAGAATCTAAACATAAAACACAGAAAACAACAATATATTTAATGTATAAACTTTTTCAAGGCACACCTTTTTCTTTTTCTTTGTACCATCCTAGTCCGGAATTTTTGAATATACTTTTGAGTCTTCCTATTGTTGTACATGTTTTCATTTCTTTATTGCAACTGTTCCACAGATTAACTCCTTTTGTGGATATGCAGTGTAGTCTCATATTAGTCTGGACTGCTTGTTTTTTGAACATGTGCAAACCTCTGAGATTATGTGTATTCTCTCTTAAATGGAAAAACTTTTGAACACTGTTTGGCAACTGATTATTTTTAATCAGCATTAGCATTAGCATAGCTGCTGTCTGTTTCAATGGCAATTTAGCCACAACTGGACAACATATCATCATTACAAGGAGGAAAATTAGCTACACTGAAAGCATTTCTCAATGGGAAATATGTTTCTGCTCCACTTCTGTCATATTTTATATGGGTTTGAAAAATGTGGGAAACTGCTCTATGGTGAAATGTTAACAAATCTTTTCCAAAATGACTGAATCACAGTCCAAACCACCACTAAAGTCTAATCACTTTTTCTCTGTGCCATGACCAACATTCCCTAAAAATTTCATCTAAATTCATGGAGAACTTTTTGAGTTATGTTGCTCTCAAACATACAAACCAACAACTGAAGTCAAACTGTTCAATTTATGTTTGGAAAAAATAAAAAATACACTGAAACAAGTGTTTTGCTAAGAAATTGCGAACAAAATTGGTAAATTTTAAGACCATTCCTTCAAGCCATAAGCAGCATTTAATCGTATATTTATGGTTATATATAGTTTCACGTGGACAGGATTGTTTTTGGGAACAGAGGAGGAGATCTTGAGTTTTCACAGACTTGCTATCACCTCTTTCTGCCATTACACTCAGAGCTTGGTTGTTGATTTCAAACCTTGTTGTTGATACAAACAACATACAGATATAATCAGTATTTATTAGGGGTGTAACGAAATGGTCAACTCATGGAACGATAGGGAATACGAAAGAGAAATACTCACGATACAAACTGAAGATTGTAGAAAATCCCCAACAGTAGGAAGTTGTGCAAAAATCTCCTTTTCTTTATTTTCTTCCTAATGCAGACATACAAAAATATTGCTGCATCAAGACAAAATAAATGCTCTTTGAAAAACAAAATTGTAGTTTTTCTCCTTATTTAGACTACAGTGCAAACACAAACATAAAATCTCAATAAAATGTGCTTTGTTGTAACAATCAGGATAAGTACATTCTTGAATGAAAAGGAGAACAAATGTCAGTCCTCAGAGCTGCAGTTTAGACCTATAAATGTCTGAACTGTGAACTATAATATTTAGCCTATAACAGTGCATATACTTCTGATCTTCAAGTATGATCAAATTCTGTCAACTCAACAGTAGATGCAAAAATCAAATATTGTTTTTTTATGCAGACTTACACAAACATACAGTTGCTGCCTGTCTCCAGTTTAAAGTAGTTGGTAGTTGGTAGTTGTACTCGCCGCAGTATACGGCGAACTGTAGCGGCATATTTTGCACACGGTTGTTGTTTTGTCCGCAATCTTCTCACCGTTCTCTCGTCTTTCACATGGGAGGCCAAAATAGGTCCACACAACTGATTTATTTGACGAAAGAGCGTCAGCTAATTCCTCAACTTCGTCTTCCTCCATATTGAAGCGAGTGTTTTGCTACGGTAGGCGAGGAGGATAAAAAATCATCAGTCTCAGTGGTGCGCACGACCCTTCGTGTTTTTTATTTCATGTTTTTATTTTGTGCGTCTTAGAATTTTATTTCGTCATTTTTTATTTCGCAGAATTTGGGGCACGAAATTTCGTTACACCCCTAGTATGTATCACATCATTTAGAAGCCCGCATCACTTGAATTACATTTATTGCACTTTCTAATAGCAACAAAAATAGAGCTTTTAAAGAAAAGACAGTGAATAAAAGACTCAGTTTCTAACAAAGTCTAATCATTATGATGTTAATTTTTCTGCTGATGACTTTAAGGAGAAATCACACATGTTGGAAACATGGTAGTTGATTAGTAGATTTAATGAGCTGTTTAATGTATGATAAACGCTGTGATTAAGGGCATGTCAAGCTTTATTACACTGAGAAGGGAATAATTGGGAAAGAATATTAAGTACACAGCACAATTATGCAGAGTTATTTGGCAGGCCATAATAAGGCTGTCTGTCTCTCACAGGCAAAGCTGAGAAAGCTGAAAAGAAATCTGTCAAAGAGGCTCGAGGTCTGTACTGAATCACAATCAAAAAGTCATTTTATTATGTGCACACGTAAATCAGACTCTAATCATGCTTCCCCTCTTTTCATATTACAGATAAGGAGAAACAACCAGCTAAAGCTAGTAAGTACTGGACTGTCTAAGTCAATAAAACCATGAAGATGATACTGAGGCAACAGGAGATGAGATCTCCGCCAGTGAATGGTGTGATTTTCTGGATGTCCTATTCCTCTTTTTCTTTGTTTCCATGAAATAGAATTTTCAACAGAGGATAGTGTCATCGACAAACAGATTAACTTCCAATGCGATTCTAAAACATCTTCTCCAGTTTAAAGACACCGATACACATTATTGAGTAGTGATGGACAGAATGTTTAAACACAGAACGAGAAAACAAACAAAACCGAACATCAGCTTATTCAACATTTGATAAGTGTGAGCATGAAAATTATTCCACACTTTCATGTTCTGGAGAAGTCCTTCAGTTCTCAGTCTTTGGCCAAAGGTGACTAAGTGTCTTGAAGTTACTTGTCCCAATCCCTAAAGATGTGTCTTCAATGTTAAAGAGCCTAAAGTTTGCTTGTACAGCTTATCTGCCCTGAACCATTTAAAGCCTGAAAACACAAA
Source organism: Scarus forsteni (assembly GCA_036419115.1). Lineage (NCBI taxonomy): Eukaryota > Metazoa > Chordata > Actinopteri > Labriformes > Labridae > Scarus > Scarus forsteni. Next base: position 9,559,700 of record JAZDUH010000425.1, read on the forward strand.
CTATAGACAGAAAATTAAATTTTTTGGGGCTGAAATATTCATTTCACTTTCTACTGAAAACCAAAAAATCTAAATTTACAAAAAAATGTAACATATTTATGTGTATCGCATTTGATACATTAGGTGTTTTTGGCAACTGATAATCCACCTGAGGACATGTTTATAATTTATCCGATTGTATTCTGATGTTCTTTTGGTAATTTGTTGATCACAATGATTAGATAGAGGTATTATGAAAGTATGTTTCTGTATATGATACAACAGGCTTTGCGAGGTTAAGTGTGTTTACTCTTAATAGACCTACCAGTATGATGTCATATCATTGCTTAATCATCAGTTTTAGCCCATTGGCACAAAGTAAAGACCGTTGTCTGAATGCAGAGCTGCTGAACAGACCAATCATTACAGAGTAAACCTGTCAACCAATCAGAGTGGACTTGGCCCACATAGGGAGCATCTCAGACAGAGAGTGAATACAGCTGGATCAGGGGTACTCTGTATTAGAAATTAAATGCTATAAGCCAGCATCAGTTCCTACAGGAGCACTTACTGATACAGTCAGGTGTATGATTAACCAGGTAAACCAGGCGGGCACTGATGATCATGATTTCATATGTAGGTTAAAACAAATTCATTCACAAAAATAGAAGCAGCTGAGCAACAGGCTAAAAACTGGGTAAAGAACAGCAAAACACTGTTACCAACATGAGGTTATGTACGACAGTTATGCTACGGCCACACCGAAAGCGAATTCGCAAAGAAGCACATTGAGATTACATACAAAGTCAATGCAAAGACACGTTTGGACGCAGATTCGCCCCGGGCGGCACGTTGGACACGTTTGGCGCATCACATATGGAGCGTCCGGCGAGTTTGGAGTGTCAAACGCCTCGACGCTTGAGTTGAAAATATTGAACTTTCGACGCAAATTCGCGTGACGCTGTGCCACAGCAGCCAATCAGCGATGACATTGCCCCCCAACATCATTGATTTGATGACGTGTGACGGTCCGGCCTCCTGCTCCTGCTCAATCCCCGCTGAAAGATGGAAGAGAGGTTGATCTACACTGTTTGCCATCATCCGGAGCTTTACGATTCGACGTGTGTTTTCTACAGAGACCGGAACAAAAAGGAGCAGGCTTGGGTGAAAGTCGCTGAGGAGACAGGTTTTGAAGGTAAGTTCTGTAAATATTCATTTCCAGCTGGATTTGCCTGCACGCGTAATCACTGAGTCTGACAAGCTCCGGCTCTCTACTCCACCTGTGCAGTGATGCGCGTCGCCTCTCAGCTTGTCAAAAAGGTCCAGCGTCCAACCTCGGGCGCGTCACAGGCACTACACGCTTTTAAATTTGCCAATATGTGTCCGGTGTGGCCGTAGCATTATACTGTATGTGTGACAGGTCAGATACCATCGCAAAACTAAATACGGTAACTGGGTACAAGGTAGTTATACTACATCTGGAAGGTCTCTCTTGGGCAAAGAGAAATTTGGTCAGAAGTCATCTTTATGGGAGAATTGCAGTCAAAATACTTCAAATGTGGGAAAAGGGCAAAGTGACTTAATGAGTGTCTGCAAGAAACAGTGACGCAGGAGGAAAGCGTCTTCCAAGTTTGGGGCTGGATTTCTCCTTATCAGGATTGACCATGCTCCTCGGGGAGCACAAACAGATACTTATCCATCATATAACATCATCAGAGAGGCATCTGATTGGCTTCTAATTTATTCTGCAGCTGGACAACAACCCAGAATGTACAGTTAATGTCATTAAGAACTATCTTGATGGAAGAACTAGGAGTTGTGAAAGTGATGATATGGCTGAGCCGTATTCTCATCATCATGGAGTGTGACTGGGATTACATAGAGACACAGTAGAATTAAAGCCAGGATACATCTGCAAATATTTTGGAACAACATTCCTGTAAATGCCCATCAAAAAGTGTCCAAGTGTAAAAGAGTTGATGATGTTTTGAAAGCAAAGCTGGTCACAGTATCCAATGACTTTGCATTTACTCATTGAAAAAGATAAAATTTTACCACTTATATTTGTGAGAAGATTTTACTTTAAAGTATTTTTTAAACTTTATGCCTGCCTGAAACATTTTGCACAGTGCTGAATGTATAAAAAAAGCAGAAATACAAACCAACTTGCAGGGTTTCCACCCACTTGGTGACTAAGATTCCTTCATATTTCATGAAAAGTGTGTTTAAAGTGATGTTTTTCACTATTTGTTTGTTCATAGAGAGAGAAGGAGCCTCCAGTAAAGCTTAAGGTATTCAGTTATTTCCCCTTTTTTCTGCTGGTTAACTCATTATGAACGGATGTCGTCTTTAATGACATTAAGAACATAAAAGAATGTAATGAGATGAGCTGATTTCTGTCCTTTTGAACCCCTCTGACTCATTTGAACTGATTAAATCCTGTGATGAATACAGCAGCGATTATACTGAGACAGACTGATTAAATCCATGAACCAAACCCATTAAAGGAGGGTATTAGAGCTCTGTTCTTAATGAGTCATCCAGCAGAGGATCAACAACCCCAACCCACTAAAACACTGAGTGACTTCACACTTTCCTTTAGAATTAGTGAGACACAGAAGCTCCTTTTTCTGATGGTGTGATTGAAATATTTGTCATTTTAAACACTTATTTTTACGGCTTTATGCAGGCTAAAGAAGACAAACCTTTGTTTGTCTGTATCAATTTGCTTCTGAAAAGAACCAGATAAAAATGTTGTCCCAATACTCCGATTTATGCCCCAAAGTCTTCCGGAAAATGCTCTTTGCTTTAAGTACACTAAAGTGTGTTAAATGCAAGGATGAAACTCCTCTGAGCAGAAATGAGATTGTTTTTTTTTCATTTCATTTGGTTATTTATGTTTGTGTTGAAGAGATGATCTATATTTTTTCTTAAAAACAAAATTCGTAGTGTTGCTTCATCTTCACCCTGAGCATGCCAGTGAGCCATTGCTTCATATTCCTGCCCTTAAGTTAATGTTAAGTTTGCCTTAACATTAACTCCATATTATCAAACTTTTCATTTACATTAAATATAAATATAACCTCTATCACATCACTTTCTCACCCTCATTCCACTCCAACTTGGGTAACAACCATTCTGCTTTCTATTTGTTAGCTGCTACAAGGGATTCTGGTAATCAACTTAAGGGACAACAACATCAGGGAATGGGACACCCTACGGTAGAGCTATTCAAATAGAATTCGGTCGGGCCAGATTTTCAGACTTAGGACATGAGCTGGGCCGGACATTTTTGGCAGTGAGCAAATTTAACCACGTAAAAGGTACACAAATAGATAACAAACACAGCGGATGTTAATTAATTTATTGCTATATCCAAAAGGGCAAAAACTCAATAAAGAGCAGTACTTAAACTAAACTTCTGTTGAAATACCGTTTCTTTAAGTGTAACTCTTCAAACAGATCAACATGTTTTGACAGGTAAATAGAAGCACATATTAAGGACATATTTTAGGCCACATGTGGCCCTCGGGCCGCTAATTTAATAGGGCTACCCTATGGTATTGCGCACCTTAGCCTGAGCTTGCATTTAGAGTGCACGAAGGCAAAGGGCATGTCAGTTGACCGTTTAGTAAACCATGTCCTCTACAGGAAATATGCTGTGTCCGTTAACCTCAGAACTGGGAAAAGGGAAGAGGGAGTGACATCATCTCAAAATTATCAGCATTCCAGTTACAAGTCGGAAAAACATGCCGATCTACAAGGCTGTTGTTAGCTGTTGTGTTAGCGGCTGTTAGCATGCCCTGCGTTGTAGTTCACAAATACCTCATGAAGAATGTAAATAACACTATGGCAGCATTTCTATAAATATAAGTCAAACACTACTGTTTATACAGCTGCTTTAGTGTGACACACTAGTCAGAAGTGCAAATAAACTGATTATTACAGGAGCTTAATCGCTGTTTACACTGGGGGCAGGAAATTCCCAAACTCAGAAATCCTGACTTCCCAGTACAACCGGAACACACCAATGGTCCTTGACCAAGCTCCACCCTGCTTGATTACTGTCGCTAGGCTAGACAAACTCTCCTGTCATCAAGCTTGTTCCCATTCAAAACAATAGAAAAGACCCAATGATCTGACATTATTCGTATGAAATTGGCTTTGATTGTTGACAAAATGGACCTCAGCTCCAGAATAAATGTTAAGATACAGTAAGGACTGAAGACTGCTCTCTGTTAAAAAGGTTTAAAATGTTATCGATGTCTGATCCTGGTATCCCCCAGCAGCACATCAATAAAGTGCTTATTTAGCAAAAGGAGCTAAATGACATATAGCCTGCATTTAGATTTGTTTCTCTAGACCTGTGCTAACCAAAAGCTGATGTTAACACTAATTAGTAGGCTGAATGTACACATACTGGTATAAACGGTAAAATTATGTCAGTAAGTTTTTCATAAAGCATCAGTTATTCTAATTGTTAATAAAATACTTCCTCTTACCCGAAAGCATATAGTAGTAGGAGTAATTGTTATGATTGTTGATGGATAAATTATCAGTGTGGTTTCCCAAAATATTCACAGAAGACAATTGTCAATAGATAAAATATACTCTTGTATTCATATGTAAAGATCTTTTTCTGGTTTTGGCCACGTGACATCAGCTGCTTGATTATCAAAAGAGGCTTTGGGACACTTTTGAAGATAATTTGTGGATGCAGCCATATTGTAAATGCCCCCTCAGTCTGACGTTGGATCAACCTACTTACAGATAGTGAGGCCATGTTAAGGTAGGACTTAAGAGAGCTCTTAAGACTTTCCAAATTTCACATATGAAGTACTCCTGATCCACCTCTACTCTCACTCTGTCTGAAATGCTCTGTTAGAGCTCCTGCCCCTTTAAGGCTCCCTTATCAATGTGGGCCGAGTCTGATTGGTCAGTTAAGCTGGGAGGGGGGATCCAGATGCCACTGTTATACAGTAGATACTCTTGCATGTGAATGGGACATGTCAGATAATATTAGCCCGGTTTGAAGGGGTCTTTTTGTGCCCTTTTGAGTGCTTTACATGTCTCCAAAACTTTATGACATAACATGGTCAGTACAAAGAATGCAGAGCTGTTGAAAATGGCGCTAAACTGCACCAAACTGACCATTTGCAAAAGAGCAATCAGAACCGGCTGCATCAAAATAAAGAGAGGATCATAAAATTAACAGGAGCTCCAACAGGGTGTCTCAGACAGACAGAGAATACAGCTACACCCGAAGTATTAAGTAGGGATGTATGATATCTGTTGGATATTAGTATCAGCCGATATTGACATTTTTGCAGATATTTACAGCTGATATATTGGCAAAACATATTGGCCATATACCCATTGGACAATTTTGATGCATCTTCTCATCACTGCATGAGAACATTTAAAAATCAAGGGTTTCATTTTTGCAAGATCAAAATGCAGTTTTTCTTATTTTAAAGTTTTTCCACAGAAAATACACTTTAAAACTGAAACAAGGTCATTTTTGCTAAGTACAGAGCTTGTGTTCCTGACTAGAAATATCTGTATTAGTGTCAGTATCTGTGATATGATTAAAGTATTGACATATCAGAAATCAGCAAAGATCAACTATCATGCATCCCTAGTATTAAGTATGTGAGAACACTGCGAACATACATTAGCAGTCATCAAAAATGAACATGTTCTAGAAGTACAAAAAAGAGGAGGGACATCACAGCGTAATGTTTTTATGAAACCTTTTTCAATTTTAAGAGTCCATCCCACTCAGCACACTGTCTGCATGTACACACTTTCCTTTCCTCCTCACATAAACACACATTTTATCCATGATTTGACTTTTTAATATGTCATATTTCTTGCAGAAGAGCCGTTGACTGAAGACAACACCACAGAAAAGAAGAAACCAGGTAAGACCCTGAAATGTTATTGCGATTGCTTATGAAAAGCTTACATAATAATATCATTTGATTTTCCAGCTTCCAGACATCCAATCACAGCTGCCTTAGCTTGGTGGTGGTGGGATAAAGTTGTGGAGCGATCCAATCAGAGCTGCTCTCTTTATGAATTGATATATTCATGTAGAGCAGGTTCACTGTTTGTTGTCAGTTCTGGTATTGTAACTGAGATGCTCTGCCAGGTAGCCTAAATAAAGGCGACTGCATTTCACACAAAAGTTCAAAATTGCTTCTGTTTATTTATACGTTCAGACTTTACTAGCTTTTAATAAAGGGTTATTGGATTTTTCATTTTATCCAAGAGTAAAACATGACTTCAGAAATTCAAGGAAACAGACAAACAGCTTACACTTTACACTTCATTTTTTAGTCGACTAAATTTAAAGCAGATTTCACTAAAACTCAACTAAAATTGAAACGGTTAAGATGACTGAATTGTGACTAAAACTAAAAGATATTTTAAGCAAAAGACTATAACTCAAACTAAATTAAAAAGTGCTGTCATAATTAACACTGTCTGACTTGCTCTACTTTAATTTAAATTTCCTTTCCTCATGTGATCCCTGTTCTCTCTGGTTGACTGATCTGTTCATTGTTGCCCAGTGCCATGTTTTCAATGGCTCTGCATTCATCCTACAGTCTTTACTTTAAACTGGACTTGTTTAAGCCCCATCCACTTGGCATAAACTGCTGATAAAACAATGGTAGGGTGTCACATAAGTTGGTATATTTGAAGGGGAATAAGCCATTTTAGGCAGCTACTGGCACTAAAAGCTAGGGCGAGAAAGAAATAATGATGCCGTGGACTAATGCATGGAAATACTTCACTCAGTTGAGGAGTCATAACAACACACCACATGGCAAACAGAACTTGAAAAGCATAATGTTAAGTATTTAAAACAAAAGAGGTGCTTTAATTGTGATCTGCCTGGATTCCTGACATTAATCACTCATTTGTTTTTACGTATTTTGAGCTAATTTTCACCCATTTCGAGTTTTAGCTTTAACAATATTAGTAATGTCTTCATTATCCTCCTGTCTTCCCAGGTCAGAGATACTTCCAGTGCATTTACGTCCCCGGTAAAAATGCACAGTACCCGTTACGACCCTTCACCCCGGCCATCTCCCCTGCCATGATGTCCACCCCGATGATGTCCCCGGCCATCAGAGCCATGTTGGAGCAGCAGAGAGCGGCGAGGGCGGCAGGACAATAAAACGACCTGGACTCTTTTCACCTCATACCTGAAAGTACTGTACTGTATCCTCCAGTCCAGCAGGGGGCGACGTTAAAATCTGTGGAACCCTTAAACTCTGAGGGGAGACACAAAAGCACAGATAAGAGTGGACTCAACTATTTTGTCTTTAATTTATTGATTGTATTTTTCTCTAAATGTGGTCGAGCTCCTGGGGTTTTTGCTGATTTGTGTTTCTAGCTGAAGCTTCAACATTTGTTCTGCATTTTTAGGCTTTAGGTACAATAAAATCCACACACACAAACAAGGAAGTATTATGACAGTATTCTTGATGTAAATAATGTTTGTAATTCAGGCTGGGATAAATGAACACAGGTTTGCATTTTGTTTTCAGTTCACTTCTGCAGTTCAGCTCATCAGGACCATTCTGTGATATTTGTTGATATATAAAGGCATATACATGTGTATAGTTACAAATACTGCAGCTTGAAATGTGAAAAATATACATATAAAGGCTGCAAGTGACAGAAAAAAGAATGAAAATAAAACTTGAAAACACAACTGAAGATGAAAATATCAGAGTATGGATATTTAATTATAAAAAGAGATAATGTGGGAATAATGTAGAAATATAGAAAAAAAAAGTTACAATTTGTAATGGAATGGAAGGTTTTAATAATCTTCCTGGGTATGCTGCATCTTTCACCTTCTCTTTATAGCTGTTTTAACAAACCATAGAACTTTTTCTTCATCCAAAATATCAACAAAATTGGACAAGGCTGCTCGTATTTGTTTTCACAGATATAAAATTTTCCTTGATCCTTGTGCATCATTTCAAGACCCTTTTGTTTATTTGCTGCTTAGCTCAGATTAGCTCGCCTATGTTGAAAGGTGAAATCCCAGGAGCTCCCACGGTTGATCCAAACAGCCTCCCTGTCTCTGATCATTAGTGTCAATGTTCATCAAACTCATTATCACCATAAATACTGTGCAGAGATGAATAATGATGAGATGATGACATACAGTGAGGCTGATGTAAGGAGTGGGTCAGCTCATTTAGGCTTGATCTACTCATCGCCTGTCATTCGTTTAATGATATTCAGAGAGGTGCTCTTTATTTTGAATGCATGTTCATGATTTTCATCTTTAAACATGGACAGCTTTGTCTTTAACACAGAAATGGGTGTGAGGTACTAATGACTTGTCTTCAAGATATTTATGTACCAAAAGTTAAACACATACTATCTGTGCAACAGTTTGTAAACGATAAATGGACTTGAGTTTATGTACTTCTTTTCTAGTTTTTCTACTCAAAGCACTTTCACAATAGTGGCCATATCTACCCATTCAGTCTCACATCCACTCACTGATGGTTTGTAGTTATCTATCATCTGTATTGGATAACACGTTCATACTATTTAATACCCATTCACGTGCCACTGACACAGTCGTTGGAGTGTCTTGGGACAGCAGAAGCTGGGCTAGAGCCCTCAACCTTCCAATTGATGGTAGACGTTGTTCCCAGACTAAGCCACCAGTGCCTCAAGACTGTCAATTATAAACTCTTTTCTTTAACTAATCTTAGTTTTAAAGCCAGAAAAATCTTCTTTGCCTTAACTTGGCAGAACCATTTTCCTAAAATCTAAGTATAAGTATGTTGCTACATGAGATGTGTCCTGGTGTTGAAAATGAAGCCAGTGCTGAAGTTCCAATACTTGCAGTTCCTCATGTGTCCACTTGAGGCTGCCTGCAGGAGCACCAGAAATAACATAAACACTCCATGTTAAAACTCATTTTTATCGTTGAAATAAAAGCGTGTACAGCCCTGGTTCAGAGTATAGTTTTGGTTACAGAAGATCACTTTTAGGGCACACGTTTTATGAGGGGAAATTTTTTATAACACGCCATTTTTGTTGTTTGAAGAAGGATTTCACCTCACATGTTTAGAGACAGGGAGTCTGTTATGGGCATCTTTGACGTGACCAACTACTGAGACGCTGTGATGTCTGCTGCAGTGGATAAATGTCATTTTATTTCATGTTCAGCATCAGCTTCATTTTAAGCCTGGTGCTTTGTCACATTTCCACATACCTCACGTGTTCACAGCTCTGGTTTTGTACTTAACAAAGAGGCCTAATGCCACAGAGTTGATACAAAACTGGAGCCAAGATTTATCAACAACTTACTTTTGTCTTACTGAATGAAAAACTTCGATGGAGAAGAAGTTAAAGAGGGTTTTCACAGCGGGCTTAATCCTGAGATAAAACCCACAGTTTCTTCTTACTTATGATGTCTAAGAAGTTTATGAACCTGATTTTTATTAAGGTGCATTGCCACCTTTTAGTGTCAGCATTTAACATTGCAGCACAATGCATGTTTTGTTGCAAATTTTGCCTTAAGAATGTCAAGGTATCAACCATTTTAAAGCAGTTGTTGCTTAAAGGGTTTATCTGTAATGTAGGGCTATAAAACCTTTTCCGATCATTGCTAAAACTCTGCAGAGTAATCCCCCAAAAAGTCTTAAGGTGTGTTGAGTATGGAGCCAAAGTCAGTCACATTACAACTGATCTCAAAGCTGAAGGAAATGAGTGACTGTAGATGAAATAAAGGCAGTAAAGACTGAGGGAGTGATGTGAAAACAGAATAACCTATTTTATACTGCAGCTGCAAAGGCAGGAGCAAAATGAGACAAAAGCAGATTTTTTTGTCAACCCTGAAAGACGGTAATGTTCAATATTTTTGTGGGTATTGTTGCTACATGCTAAGAGCTACTGCTAGCCTCCTGGGGCGTTTACAGTTAGCGCAATAATGCGAGGCCTGATGTCCTCTTATTGCCTTTTTGCACCTGAAAATCAGCACTAAGCTGTCCATTCAAATCTTGGTTAGTTGATGGTGTAATGAGGCACGCTGTCCACAGGCCCTGCTGTAATTGTGTGAACGTTAACCCCGAGGCTCGATAAGTCAGAGTGTGAAGGGTGAAATCTGCTGGGCTGCAGGGTTTAGGTTAACATGCCCGGGAATAAAAAAGTGTGAAGAGTCCTCAGATGAGATGTGACAACCTGCAGAGATCCTTGTTGTTTTGGTGGCATTTAAAAACACCTTATGTCTGTGTTCACTTTTGGTGGGAAGGCTTTTATTAGCGGATTATTTATTGTAAAGAGTAGATTTTATTCCAGTGAGGAGATGCTGCAGCAAGTGTCTGCTCTTTGAGATGAATGCAGACCTTCAGATTCATGATCTGACTGAAAGAAATGAGGCCAAGAAGCTGCAACTATCTGCAACATTTAACTCATCGAGTGTAAACAAAAATAGCTCTTTAAAAAATCATGCTAGTCCAACAATCACTGTTTGCATCTGAATCACTGTTTGCATGCTCTCTGTAGGCAGGAACGTTTTGGTGAAGCTGTTAGGAGCAGCTATCTTTTATTTTCTGCATGTTCTCAAACAGTGGATGATTTCAGAGACAACAGTTTTCACTTGAAGCTACAAATGTGTATGAGTTAGTCTCACTCCAGTGTTAAGCACTGATGTGATGTAGCATTTGTTTAGTCATTGTAGAGACATTTGGGAGCAGATTTGGATAAACAGAAACTTAGATTTGTTTCATTCATAAATTAAAATACTGACAGCTTCTGCGTTTATGGGTTGATAGTTGTGTGGTAATCAATCATCTATGAAAGGGCAGCAATAATTATGCCATGTTATTTGAGGATCAGCTACTAGTTTGGGGCTACAAGAGAGAACTGGAACAAAAATGGTGTTATGGGGCATTTAAGTGTGAGTTAAGGAAAGTCTGAGTGTGCTCTGGGAGTTTGTACAACCATAAGATAACAAAACAAGCAAGCAACAATGATAGAATGGATTTTAATCTTGTTCTGAAGATGGATAACTTTGTTGAGAAAAATTGCAGTAGTGATTCAATTGTTGTATTTTCTCAGGCACTAACATGTGGAATAAACTGTTAAGATAAAACCAGCATGAAAAGGCTGGTTTGAATGGATGAGATAAGCTGTGCCTCGAGATCCTGGCTTGGTATTAGAAGAGCTTTGGGCAAAGATTTCCTAAAAACCACTGAGATAGAAAAATGTAAGCTGGGGCTTAAACACATGCAAATTTTAAAACTTTTGCTTTTACACTGATATCTGTAAAGTCATGTTTTGGATGTGCTTTCATGTTTGGTGATCAGAATCAGGGGCCGATTACACAGACTCAAGGAGCAGCCGCACCACAAATCAAAAACAGGACGCGCTCTTGGAGCCTCTGTCCTTGACTTTTTTCCTCACATACAGGGCCTGGATAGAGTTGTCATTCAGAAATTAAAGGTGTAGTCAGCGATGTGGGAGATAACGAGTGGAGAGGTTGTTGATAAACAAATTTAGACCTACCTCTCCCTTCATACCTCACCCCTGGCTCCACCCCCGAAAGCTGATAGATGTGCATCGTCATGGAAACGGTCATAGAAACTGTGTAGCTGACCAACGTAGCTAAGGTAACCCTGACTCGTCAGACAACTCGACTGACAATATTGATAACATCACAACAACAGTGCATTCTGGCAGATTAGACAATAAGATGAATGCCTGACGGCTGTTACCGTTATGGATGTGGGGGGGGGGGTGTACCCTGTTTTGGTAACTCGGCCCGAGCCCCAGTATTTACCTGCTGAAATTCAGAGCCAAGGCTGTGTATTGAAACCAGACTTTTTTTCAACATGCTGTCAGTGGGGACATCTTGTGGATGGAGAGGAGAAATACGGTGAAATTGACAAATAGTGTATTAAATTAGATGATTGGAAGATCGCTGACTCCACTTTTAATGCAGGCCAATGGACTTCTTCTGCTCTCTCTTCTCAGTCAGAACAAATCATGATTTTCACAGATAAACTACAACCAACTCAATGACGGCATCAACACTCACCTGTTGTCACCTTGCCCCTTTCCTTTTGTATCCGTGTCTGTTGAGGCTAAAGGGACAGTAATGAGTGCTGCAACTCCTCAACTTTAGTGTAAAATATTTCAACTTTCACGTGCTTAAGAAAAAGAAAAAAAAAACTCCGGAAAACTATCTCAGCATCGGAGAAAATGCTTGCATAGATTTGATGGTTTTACTGGTGACGTTTCTGTGTGACCGGCCCTGACTTTGGTTCCCTGAAAGCTTTGAAAATTATGTCAACAAGCTTTTCAGAATATTACCCAATTCTTGTGGTTTGAAGAAAAGAAGAGCCTCATATTTGCAAATGAATTGTTTTTGTCATTGAGTTGATCAAAATGTAAGAATACAAACAGAAAAGTGTAAAAACTCTAAGAGCTGATGCATTAAATGTAGTTTTTTGACATTCTCTGCCACATTGATGATTGAAAACAACACCGTCTGCCTTTAAAAGTTGAACTGCTGCAGAGTAGTTATGTTAAAACCTCTGTAGAACTTTATCAGACTTTCAGAGCTTTTTCTCAAAGCCATTTGACTTTTTTGTCTTCTTTGTATTTGTGAAGTTTTGTCAACAAACACTGTTGGTTATGCTAGAGCTAAATTCTTTTGTAGAAATCTCAAAATGTCTTGAAGTGTGGGCTAGTTTCATCAGTGTTGGGTGGTGTTACTTTTGAAAGTAATCCATTAGGGTTACTGCTTGACAAGCTGAGAAAATGAAAATCACAGGGTACTTTAGTGTCACCAACTCTGCAGTCAGAATAACAGACTTTTTACAGCTGAATAAACAAGGCAGAAACTGTGTCTCACTAAACAGACAGCTGTCCCAATGATATGATTTAAGAAGGTTTTGATCTTACATTTCATCTTGATGTTCTTGTTCCTTTTTCTTCCAGTCCAACAGCCTAACAGTGATATTTCCACAGTCTTCTGCAGATCTGTCTATCATCTCTTTAGCTGATTCTGCTGACTTTGCTCTCAAACTCACATGGCTTTGTCTACCAGGACCATGCAGGGCTGAGATGTCTGCAGACAGGAGAGAAACAGAAACTGTGCAGGTTTATTCTGCCGTGACAGAAGGGAATGTGAAACAGGAGAGCTTTTCAGTTGAGTAAGGAGTTAGTTTAGAAAATGGCAGTTAAAATTGATAACAAAGCTGTCAGAACTAACTCTTAATGTTACTTATCACAACAAAAAAGTAATCTGGGTATTCTGGCAGGCATGTAATTTGTTACCCCCAATGCTAGATTTCACACAAGAGACCTGAGCATGGATCAGAGCACACTTGACGTCAAAGTTTTGTCATTTTAGACTAAAAACAGCTGAACTGTACTCACAGCACAGGCTCATTTCATCCTCTGAGCTGCTCAGTAGATGTGGACGTGGGAAGAAGGCCGTTGGTGTTTTTAAAGACGATAAAAACATCCATGAAGGCAGTTTAGCATGTCCACATTTGATCACAGGTTGACTGCCATGGTTGCTTCCTCTACTGTCTTCTTTTTGGCAGACTTGTGGATCAGCTGGGTGCGTGCTGCCACCTACGTGTCCCTTGCCCGGTCCAGAGCAATGAAGCCTTGTGTGAAAAGCCCTCAGTGTTAGTGGAGACGAGTGTGTTCAGATTCAAACCAGGGGCAGGCTACATGCTGATGGTGCAAAGTGTTTAAAAGTTATTTTATTCAATAAACAACATGTTTTTCTCTTGGGTTTGTTTGTTACTTGATGGTGTGATGGTGCATTTTGAAGGCAGAACAGGAAATTTTTTAGTTTTAAGTGCAGCTGTGACTCAGACTCCCTACATGAATCTCTTTTTAGTGTCTCTGAAATATCCCCAGTAGGTCAGATGCTGTATTGACTTCAGATGATGGATTATTTATTTGTCTCACTCTGGATTCTATATTCTGTACCACTAAACTTTTTTCTGGGCTTTAATATAAACCTCATTTCATTAAAAGCACAGCCATGTTTGACTTGTTGCATGCATTGTTAAGCAGAGCTTTTAATGGCACTAAGGGACTCTGGAAAGAATGTAAGGTGTGATAACGTGGAAGAAACAATCACCCAAATGCTTCATTTTGAGTTGTAATTTTAATAAATGTTTGCAGAAAAAACTGATCATTGTCTTCTTTATTTATGTCTAACAAAGGATGATACAGAAGAGCCAGCAGTCTGTTTTATTTTCAGCAGGATGTAACACTTTTGGTTCCAGATCACAAGTTATGTCCCAATTCAGGGTGCGGCATCCTCAGTAGGGTACATTTGAAGGCTACTCTCCTATCTATGGTTGACAAAGGCTCTATATGAGGGGTTACTCATGTCCCAATATATCCTCAAGATAATTATTTTTTAAAAAAGAACCTTTCCAGGAGCCAACAGTTACATTCTTGAGAATATTAGTTTCAGTGCTAATAATGAAAAGGTCCTCAATAGTTTAGTCAACATTGCATGTGTTAAGTGCTGCACATCCTCTGTGTTATGTCACGTAGTTTGGAGTTATAGTCCTCAAAGAAAAAGGTTGGAAATTGATAAGATATTATTGATAACAAGGCCATTATCGATTCTGCTAACCTATCCATCCTGTAACAATTCCTCGATCAATGTGCTACATAGCCTACACAAGTTTTCAGTGGCAACAGTGTCAAACACATCACTCCTGTTAATCAATGCTGTACTGAACAGATGAAATCCTCTGAAAGTTTCTAAACATTGTCTTCTCTATATATATGCTTCCCCTTGGTAATATCATGAGGAAATACTCTGTTAATTTTCACTGTTACGCTGATGACACACAGCTCTATGTATCTTTAAAGCCAGGTGAGACAAACCACTTAGATAAACTAGATGCCTGTTTAAAGGACATCAGAACCTGGATGGCCAGAAATTTTCTTCTTCTTAACTCAGACAAGACAGAGATTATTGTGCTGGGCCCTCGACACCTTAGAGAATCCTTTTCTAGTGATTTAACTGCCATAGATGGCATTACCCTGGCACCAAGCACAACTGTTAGAAATCTAGGAGTGCTATTTGATCAGGATTTATCCTTTAACTCTCACATAAAGCAAATTTCAAAAACAGCCTTTTTTCATCTCATAACATCGCTAAAATCAGGCCTATCCTGTCCCAGAGCGATGCTGAAAAGCTAGTCCATGCTTTTGTTACCTCCAGATTGGACTATTGTAATTCTCTGCTTTCAGGCTGTCCCAGCAAGTCGCTTAAGACGCTTCAGCTGGTCCAAAATGCTGCAGCACGTGTACTGACTAGAACTAGGAGAAGAGACCACATTACTCCTGTATTAGCTTCTCTGCATTGGCTCCCCATTAAATATAGAATAGAATTCAAGATTCTTCTCCTCACCTATAAAGCTCTCAGTGGACAGGCACCAGTCTATCTTGAAGAGCTTGTAGTGCCGTACAACCCCTCTAGAACATTACGCTCCCAAGATGCTGGCCTACTTGTGGTGCCATCAATCTCCAAAAGTAGTATGGGAGGTAGAGCCTTCAGTTATCAGGCTCCTCTTCTCTGGAACAATTTACCAACCACAGTTCGGGAGTCTGACACTCTCTCTACCTTTAAGGTTAGACTTAAAACATTCCTCTTTGATAAAGCTTTCAGTTAGGGACCAGCTTATAGGTTATAAATAAATAAATAAATAAATAAATAAATTAGTTCATAAACTAGACTCATAGTTTAGATGTAATAGGCCTAGACTGCCGGGGGGGAGGGGTCTGGCACAATGGGCTCTATCACTCTCTCTCTCTCTCCACATCTGCTTTTGCCCCTTTTTGTTTGCTCCTGTACTCGTCTCTGGCTCTTGTCTTGTAGGTGGCCTGGGATCCTTGGTGGAGACTGCCTGCTGCTGTGGAGTCATGAAACCTCAAAACTACAGCTATAAACATGACACACATAGTTGGCCATTCTATTAGGAACACTCCATTCTCATTATCATTATAGCTGTTCATGTAGTTATTAGCATGATCTCCATATCCATGATCGTTACACCTACAGTATCTATTTCTTATTACCACATAGTCATGAAGTCCCTCTTGAAAATGGGATGTCACATCTCAAGAGGCCTTTAACACATTTATACTTAACGGAGACAAATATGGTTGGGATGCACTTGTGGTCTGGGCACCCATGAGTTAAATCACTACCATAAGTTCTTATTTTCAGTTTGAATATCTAAGATTATACTTCTAGAAAATGATCACCACAACCATTCAGACATGAGGACCCTCCAGAAATGAGATGTAGCATCTCAAGAGGCTAACCTCTAAGGAATCAGACGACAGGCCAATGATACATGGACCTGTCCCTAACTTTAGTTCTTACTTCGTCCACTTGTCTCCTCTTACTTCCCTTCCTTTGCCCTCACACCCATCACAGCATCGTGTGGATTTGCTGTTCATCATGAGACTGGGATCCACATTCAAGATTTCCTGCTGCTTAACAGAAGGTTTTTTCTTGCCGCCATGATGGAGGGATCCATGATTGGCTATATGGATTCATGTTGGGTGTTGGATGTATATATTTGTATATATATGTATATGTGTATTTTATATGTATATATGTATCTATGCATATATGTGTATCCATAAAATGAAGAGCTTTATGCTCTATTGTAAAGTGTCTTGAGATAACACTTGTTATGAATTGGCGCTATACAAATAAAGATTGATTGATTGATTGATTGACATTGTGAGGCATGTCGAGGCATTTTGACAAATATATGCCCTGTCTGCTATGATCAACTTATTTATTTATTTTTAGTAACTTCTGCTGACCGCCCTGATGAAAGCACATTTGTTTTTCAAGACATGCAGAACAAAGAGGCAGGAATTGATAAGGAAGCTGATCAGTGTGTTCAGATCAGATGTTAGTGATTCTCGACGCATGTGTGAAGTGACGTGCCACTGCCATGTACGGGTCCTTCAACTGGACAGTATTAAAATGTTCATGTGCTATATTTAATCCTGCGATTAATTTTACGCATTAATTTGCATTGTAATTAATTAATCTAATGAATGCACTTAAGTGACAGCCCTAGTTTGGCTGTTTGTTTACACAACAACAGTGTTTTTGGTGTCCTAAAATGGAAAGAATGGGAAACAGAGTCCTATTTTCTATTAGAAACAGCATTATTACTGTCTCTTTTCACAAATATGTAAAATATCTTATAGTTTTTGTCATAATTTTAGTCTTCTAAATTGTTCTATTTTAGGCTAATTTAGATGACAAAATGTCACAACAGTTTCAACCAAATCAACTGTAAATGAAGTTGACCAAAATATAAAGTGTAAAGTGTAAGGCATTTTTTTGTGATCTTGAATTTTTGAATTTGTGTTTTACACTTGGATCCCACCACCATAAAGCAGCTGTGATTGGTCGTTCCTCTGAGCTCGTGCAATCTTTCCACACAACCAAGGTAGCAGTGAAGGGATTTATTCCAAACTACTTTCTACTTGACCAAATTGGGACTGATTGGATTTAGGGTGTTTTCACACCAACCACATTTAGTGCGCACCAAAGAAGTTTTGGGCCAGGTTTTGGTACGTTAATGTCAATGTGAATGCAACCACAGCACTTTGGTGTGCACCAAATCAGCCGGTCCGAGACCTCCATGAAGGGGTGGTCTCGATCCGCTCCATCTCCCAACATTTGGTGCGGTTTCACTGGTGTGAAACAAAGTGGTCCGAACCGATCTACTTTTGACGCATTACTTCCTGTTAATCCCGCGGTTGAATCTTTTGCTTACTCAATTTGTCAATTTGTTTATTCTGGTTGAGGATTACGATGGTTTACGAGGGTCCAGAAGGTCGCTGATGCCGTCTCAAACACAATACAAAAAACACATTTGAAGGAAAATGTAGAAGAGAGCGAAACGTAAACATTGGTTGTCTGGTGGTTGGTTGTCATGGTTACCATGGTAGCCTCTTCTTCGTTCTCCTCCGTAGCAGGTTTGGTAACCAGTTACGTGCATATCACCCCCTGCTGTTTCAAACTGAGTAAATACACAAGTGGGTCCGGGCATGGTTCGATGTTGCCAGTGTGAATGCAAACCAGCGGGGGAGGGGGAGAAGGGCGAACCCATGACGAACCTTGCCGCAGCACGGTTCGAAACAAGTGGACCTGATGTGAAAACGCCCTTAGTCTCTGTGGAACATTTAAGTCTAGTTTTAATCTGTTGACGAAATTGTCAGTTTATTTAGTTTTAGTTTTTGTTCATGACACACATGATTTTGTCATAGTTTTCTTTAGGAGAAAAAAGGTTGTTGAAGAATGTCATGACAAAAATAAAAAGTCAATAGAATAAACGCTGAAATATACTTCATCAATTTGTCTGCGACCCTAGGGCTGGGAACGAAGGCCATTGCAGAGGTGCCTTAACCTGCAGTACCCTGAGTGTCCACTTGAGGCTGGCTGCAGAAACTTGACACCATAATGTTTGTTCATAAAATGTCTTCAGTCTAAAACTATAACACATCTATGAGCTGTTGTTGTGATGGGGTAAATCTTTTATATTGCACCCATTTCTCCTTTATTGAAGATTTATTGAACATTTCCATTTTTTGGATATGCTTATTGGTCAGAAGGCCTTGAGTCCCACCAAATACAGCCTCTCTGTCTGTGAGTAATTGGAGCTGAAGTTTGGTTGAAATATGCAGTATGGCAGCGTCCATTAGAGGGCATCAACAACTTTGCAAATGCTTCTATGATATTTAAAAGAATCTTTTTCAAAACAAAAACTAAAAAGGCTCCTGTGGTGGATCGTTGTAACATAAAAAAAAGCTTTTTCTGCTCTTTCTATCTGACACCAAGCATCACCAATGAGCTCAAAGAGGGCAGCAGTAGTTACACTGTATATAAAAGAGTGTTTATTTATCTGATCTGAACGTAAATGCTGTAAAATTAACATATTTCTCTATGATTCAAATGATTTTTTATAAAGAAAAAAACATCACAAGGGACTATTTGAGTGCTGTCTGTTTACAGTGAAGCAGGGATTAGAGGCGTTTGATTCCAGTGGATATTTTTTATTCTAAAGGGTTTTTGCTATAAATAAAAAAGATTAGATTGGTTTCTGAAGTAAATCCTCCCTCAATCCCCTCAACATCAAAATAGAACTCTAAAAGTAGGTTTGACTCTTGATTTCATTTTTTAACAGATCTAATCTAATCCTGCTCTAATTACAAATAAAAAGAAAAATGGGAAGGAAATATGACTACAATGCAAACATTCAACTTTTTATGAACATCAACAGCTAAAAAGCCAATCAAATGGAGGCAACTCAGTGCATTGGAGCCTGTAGACATGGTCAGATGACTAGTCGGCTGAACTGTGGAAGAGAAAGGATGAACATGGTCAGCAACAAACCTCAGGGAGACTGACTCTGGGGTTTCGACCTAACATTTGAACATGGCAGCAGAAAAGAGGACTCATCAGACCAAGCAACAGTTTTTTAAATCTTCTGATATTGCTGATTGGATTGGCCCTCATTGTAGTCTTCTTCTGCTGTAGCCCATTTGCTTCATGTTTTGTTTTTTTGTAAATGTAAACCAAAAACTGACCCAACATCAACTGACCAGGACTTGGGGCTGATTTCAACTATACAGAAATTAAAAAGGCACATCTGGTTGTGTTATGAAGGGGAGAACTTTGTGTGTTTCAGCCTTTCATTCAGGAACTGAAGCTAAACCACAACTTGAGTAAACAGTTACTATCGTCATACTGCAGCACCAACACGATACCCTCTATTTTTGTCTTTAAATTAACTATCCCTCTCATTTTGAAGACTTTGGTCAGAGAAACAGCCCGCTGGGATACAAACACAACATCAAGCTGACAGCTATGTTGAATGTTCTGACCGACTGTGACATGCCAACAATGGCCACTGTTACGTTGATGTTTTTACCTCCGCCATGAGGTTGTTATTGCCAGTGTCTGTTTGTTTTTTGTTCGTTAGTTAGTTTGTGTGTTTGTTAGTTAGTTTGTTCTCTGGTAGCAACGTAACTCAAAAAGTTATAGACAGATTTCGATGAAAGGACCTCTTTCACAATACATGTAATTTTGCCCACAGCCCAATTTTTTGTTTATTGTGTGGTATTTGTAGTACACCCAGAGACTCCCAAGAATATACCTTTAGAAAATCCAAAAGTCATCCAGGGCCTGTACTATGACCTATTTTATGATCATTGCCATAAGTGTGAGTCTATGGCAATGATCTTCAGTGAAGGTGATTTGACCCAATTTGATGATTTATTATTTGTGTTTGAGTAAGTTTTGGGGTAAAGTGTGCACCCTGGCTCACACCTATGGCAATGATCATAAAATAGGTCATAGTACAGACCCTGGATGACTTTTGGATTTTCTAAAGGTATATTCTGGGGAGTCTCTGGGTGTACTACAAATACCACACAATAAACAAAAAATTGGGCTGTGGGCAAAATTACATGTATTGTGAAAGAGGTCCTATTCAGGAAATGTCCAGATTGGGACAAGGACCAAATAGTTTGATTTTGGGAGTGATCCAGATCACCATCTGGATCCACCATGACAAAAAATGCTATTTCAGTTTAGTGTCTGAAATCTCGTTTGGTCATATCCTATGTAGTCCACTATGTCATTTACACTACATAGGGAATAGTGAGTGAGTGAATGAGTGGATGATTTCGAACACAGCTTCTTTCTCCTCAGTTTGAACTGCAGGATGTCATCTTGACCATGTCCATTCCCTTATGCACTGAGTTGCAGCTATGTCAGTGGCAGATTAGCTTTTTGCGTTGATGCACAGTTGAACAGGGGTGCCTAATGAACCTTCTGGTGAAGGTTTAATTTTGAATCATCAGCATAACAATGAAACTTGCCGACGTATTCTATTTCTTAGTGGAAGGTTGTCAGATCAGGACTCCTACAGATTATTCCACAAGACAAATATTAACATCACTTCTCTGAAACTTTCACTCCCTCCTATCGAATACTAAAATGTACTTTAAGATAAGTACACAAGATATATTGAGACACAAAAACCAGAGGCCTTGAGCAGTGAGAAACCTACATGTGTCCATATTTATTGAGCTCATCGTTTTACATGAAGCGTTTCAGCAGACTGTCTCTGAGGACGTTTATACATAAAAACACTTTCTGCTCCGATAATAAACCAGCTCTGTTCATCCTACTTCACTGGAACTATACAATCAGAGAAAACAGTGATGTGAAAACCAAATAAATATACAAACAGAGAAATCTGCATTCATTATCAGGAAATTACCAATAATAAAAAATATCATTCAGTGTCCAGATCATCAAAAACACAGATACACAAAGAAACACATTGATTCTGTTTAATGGAGGAGACTTTGGCTGAGAGGAAAGTCAAAACAAGTGATACCTAATGTTCAAAATTCAATTTATACAATAAAAAAACGTCATTAACACGGCAGTGCACAGACTAAGCTGTACTGGAGACTTTGAATCCATAATGAGGAAGTACCAAGTGGAAAATTTGAAATAAATCCAATAAAGATAACCGATTACTTTAATTTTCCATGTCTGATATCACTGTAGATAGATCAGCTCACGTTGTGCAACATTAATTAACAACAAGGTGTACCTACTGGCATTTTTCATATAAAATGAAACACATTAATCATAGTTGTGGTGGTTTTCTGTCAAAATTAGACTCTCAAGACGGAAAAAGAGCACAAAAGTAATAATACTTAGATATTTATACATAATATTGTTCCCTTTTTAGAGTTATCAAGTGTTTAAGTAACACATTCATCCCAGAAGACAAAAAAATGTAAACTAAATATGGTCATTTTTTGATCAAATACTGTCATTAAATGGCTTAACGGAATGTGTGGAAACCAGTAAAAAGAGATGGGGGATTATTCCTTTGTTGTTTTTGATAGAAAATAATAAGAAGTTGGTTTTTTTTCCTTTTAAAGAGGTCATAATGTGCTTTTAAAGTGAAAACTCCTTGTTAGGGTGTTCAACATGTCTTGATTCATGCATGGTATGAGATTTTTGCCAGTCCTGAGTCTCCATTTAGATTAAATTAACCTGTTTCTTATGCTGTTGGAAACAGCCATTAAATAATAATAATGATTTTGAATGCAGACATTTATGGCCCTTTTCCACTAGCACTTCTTGGCCCTACTCTACTCAGCCCTGCTCAATTTGCAGCGTGTTTCCACTAGCCTGGTACCTCCTAAAACAAGCTAGTTTTAGTACCTACTCCGCTGGTTGGTTCAAAGTAGCTGAGCCGAGCACTAAAGATGACGTTACCGACTGCCGGCTAATGATTGGTCAGACATTAGCTACCATTAGCTTACACTCATATGTCTTTTCTTTTGCAGCTCAATTGCTCTCGTCCTCGGCTTCATTCTGTTGTATAGCTTCCAAAACTCTCCTGTGCTTCTCAAGGGGTATTTCTTCTTACCACCTGCAGCCTTCTTCTACTTTCCTTTTTTACTCGGTTTGTGACAAAAAGCCACAGATTGTTGTGTCGCGCTCAAAATGACGTCACCGCAGAGCCGCTCAGCTGTTTACAGCGACACTGCACCCCGTTGGGCAGGCGACTGGGGCTAATGGAAAAGCAGCACAAGGCGAGTAGAGTAGAGCCGGGTAGAGTCAAGTCGAGTAGAGTAGGGCTAATGGAAAAGGGCCTTTAGTGATAAGTGGAAGCATCGTACTTTCTGCAGCTTGGCAGACATGATCAATAAGTATGGCTGATATACTGACTCTGAATATCTGTAGAATTTTATTTGGAGATACTGACATTCAACTTTTTAGCTTTTATAATTCATTAGCCCAATATAGTAACAATACAGGACTACTTTGTGTGTGAAAACTAACCATTCATTCATTGAAATCAAAAATATGAACCGAATAAAGGCAAAATATGACCTCTTTAAAACATGTTTCTCAAATGTACAGATGTTTACTTTACAGATGAGTAAGAAAGATGCAACAAGAACACAGAGAGAACATTCAAAATGCTGATTTTCTTTTGAATAAAACACTCTTACACCAAAAATCCAAACAATTAATGTGCCTGGTGTTATAAACAAGGATAGCTATTTTCATAAAATACGGACTGAAAGAACATTGAGGATCATAAATGTGGTATCAATCCATAAAGTGTTTTTGTAATAAATTAAATCTGCTTTTTTTTCTACATAAAATACAGACCAGAGCAGCCTCTGATGATAAAAGCTTTAAATAAATCGAGAATCTGCAGGATGACCTGTGAGCTATTCAACACTGAAATATAAAATATGTTCAAGCAGTATACAGATGTTTGTGTCATGTAAACTTTGAATCCTAACAACTGGAAGCATCTACAGTGGCTTTGTGTGTGCGTGTGTGTGTGTGTGTGTGTGAAAGTGTGTTTGCAGTGATAATAAAAAGCTGGACTGAATCCTGATTCTGCAGCCTGTGGGTGTTTGTGTGATTTAAGGGCGAAAAACAAATCTCAGGCTTCTCTAGTGGATAAAAAAAATCTTTCTACAACACTTAGTGACATTTCTGACCCACAGTTTTTCCCTCCCTGGCAGCTCAAGTTTTCGACCGAAGAAACATCTTGAGCCCTTTTCACACATGTATCATTTCCTGGAAAATATCAGGGTAACCTACCCAAGAAGATTTCTTATAACTCTTATCTCTCACAGCAGGAGGTTATCCGGTAAATTTCAGGGTAAAGTCAGCATGAGTAACTCTAGGCTTGGTTGATGACGGGAAAGAAACTGGACAATCCAGCTGCTTTACGCTTAACATCCTTTCTAAGGGCGACTGAAACAGAGGGGCTTAATAGGCATGTCATCTTATTTCTGAGTGGATTTTTAGGCCAGAAACCAGAATCACATTTTGGAGAGGAATCTTGTTAAGTATGAATTTGTTGAAAGGAGAAAACTATGAAAAAAAATATGGATGCTTATATTTAGAATCCAGATATATAGCACATGTAACCTGACAGGCCAGATGGACAGCTCCATATATCCGCCACGGAAATATTTCACTAATCCATCTGAGAAAGAGCCGTTCAAAATGTTTTCAGAGGCAGAACCTTCAAAACCAACTGCAGCTTGTGATTTGACGATCATACGGCTTGTCACACTCATCCCAGACCAATCCATATCAAGCAACGCTGCTACGTATGACTAGCACACGTAACGACTATACGTAGTGGCTAACAGCTAATAATAACTTAGGCCAGGGGTGGGCAACTGTCGGCCCGGGGGCCACATACAGCCCTTCGTCTCACTAAATGTGGCCCGTCAGTCATTTTCAAAAATCAGCGGTTGTAAATATGAAGAAAATTCAAATATCTAATCATAAAAATTCTATGTAATATTGACTGATATTTTTTGGGGCTTTTTTAAGTTATTTACGACCTGTTTTTGCTTTTATACTGTCTCTAATTCTCTTTCATGAAGCACTGGAACAGTATATTAAGTATTACTCAATGCTATATTTAAAAAATGGCAGCAGTAAAATCTTTGAGCTTTAAAAATTTGGAAAAACTCATAATTTCACTGATTTTAAAATAGCTTCATCGGCTCTTATTCCATGTATATTAGCTACATTTGTTTGAATTCCATGTCAAGTTCATTTAATTATGTATAATAACTTGTATTTGTGTTGTAATATATGAATATTGGTCTGCTAATTTTAGGATTGATTAATATTCATAACATGATTTCTTCTTCATTTGTTATTTGAGACAATTTAAAACATTGAGACCGCTTCAGAAGTGGAAATTGTTTTCAAACATGCAGTCACTTCCTGGTGTCGTAGATCCCGCCTCTCTTTCCTGATTGGGCTGTTAAAGGGGAAATATCATGCTTGTTTCTCCTTTTCACTATGCCAGACTAGGATGCCTGTAAAGAATTTCTGCCCTCAGTACAAGTCATTTAGTTCCTTCATTGCCCCACAATAGCGTTCTCAAAATCCTCATTTTAAGCCATTATGAAGCTCTCGCTGAAACACGAGGATCTCAGGATGACCTACAGTTACCTTGCAACGTCACAGCCCTTTGTGCTCTAATTGGTCAGTTCTATCGGGGGTAGAGCCAGCTTGTCCTTCTTCTTCTACTGTATTTTCCGGCAGGCTCAAAGCAGCATGTTGAGTCCCCTACAGGCCAGAGCTGGTAATGAGTGAATGTGAGCTAGGGATCTATATACTGCTGCTGGTGGATGTGTTCCTCGGTGATGGTTTTGTGGCTAACGGACATCACAGAGGAGGAAGTGTTTTATCAGATTACTCCAATAAAAAGAAAGGTACCTCGTGTCGTCACGACGATTTGAATCTCGCGGACATCTCGCAATGACCTATTTTCAGAGGCATCAAATCTCGTTCTAGGATATCAGAAAAAATACAATATCTAATTTTTTGAAAATTAAGGGGGTGTAAGGTCTTGTTTTCAATTTATTATATGTAAGTATTAAATCATGCATCAACATGACATGTCTCCTTTAAGCATTTAGCCAAGTGAAGCCGTTGGACAATGGAGTATGGCAAGACGGATATGCAGGATTTCAGAATCAGGCAGGTCTGTATACTCTGCAAGGCTATAGCACATGTTAAACCAGACAAAAACATGACAAATTTTGCTCAGAAAGATGGAAAAAGATGAAATTCTTGCTCTACAGCCAAATCCTTCAACTGTCTACTGTTCTCTTGCCCTCATTACAGAGGATTTACAAGCACTGGGAGGCAAAAGTAGCTATCATAAAATGTTCCTAAGACTGATTTTTCCGTAGCTATAGCCCGCCCTTGGATAGTTATTAAATCAAATTTAAACATCCCATTCAAAGCAGCAGATTGTTGCATTTAACTCTGCTTCAAGCAGCTGTAACCGGGTCAACCTGCAGCAGTGGAGGGAGCTGCTGGAGCCTTGCTCTGATTCCTCGCTCTGACTCCTCCGTGCAGCCCCTGAGCTGTTGTAAACGAGGTTGACATGTCATGTACGCTGGTGTCACAGTTTAACATTCCAGCTGTCTGCTCTGGTTGCAGCCGGCCACCTCACACTTCCCGCCCGCCGGCCTTTCTGTGATCTGCTCGGCTGCATGCTCACCAGTCTGGCTGCCGTTTCTTTCTCCCTCCGCTGCCTCTGCCCGTCATTATCGCAGTTTTTCCTGTGGGGCGGCCTGTCGTGGTGTTCAACGTTAGTCTGTCATATCGCTCCACGCTGGCCTGTTGCACCCTCTGCACTTCACTACATGAACCTGGAGACAGTGTTGATTTGTAGAAGGATAAACCGGTATGTCAAAAACCTTCAACTGGTGCCAGGAGACATTTTTTGGATGTCAAAATAGGATGAAAGAAACTGTGTGGAGAAAAGATGTGGCTGTCTCTAGTCTTCAGCAAAAGCTCTTCTGACTACAGGGAATCATGAAAATCTGACATAACAAAATACTCATATTTTTACTGAATACCAGTACAAGATTTCTAATGCAAGCTTTGAAAGACAAGATAGGTAAAAAAATGCAGGACATTTGCAAACATTCTTAGTGCCTTGCTGACTTTTCTAAGTCATCCCTGGCAAGGTTTCAAGCAAGAATAGCCGAAACTAACATGTGACACGAAGACACTTCGGATCACTGACGACCACCAAAGATGAGACATCTGACACAGGGATGAAATGCCTCCTGCTCTCTGCTCCTAAATGCTGTATGACTTCCCAAACTCTCCTCTGCTCTTGGTAGTGTCAGGTTTAGTTACTTTGACTAAATGCCACAGATTGACAACCATCTACTCATCTGTTTTTCTAATTTTTTGCACAGTTGGAAGACACAGCAGTTCGATACAGCCGCACTATGAATGTGGAATAAATAAACTGAACAGTGTCCAGAAACAAACAAACAAACAAAAAGAAAAACAACTGCACCAGCCAGAAGCATCCTTTACTGTGAGAAATGTGTACAATGCGTTTTAGTTTAGCAGGCAGGGCGTTGCATCAAAGTTGCACAGACTCTGGCTCCACACACCCTATTCCTTTGTCCTTGCATAACTTCTTTCAGCTTTACTTCAGTACAAATTTAGACATGCCATACACTTATATGTCTGCACGGTAACTCGCAGGTCATTTTAATGAGGGATGGGTTTCAACCGTTGGGGTAGGATCCGGAGGCAGTTGCTGCCAACGTGAATGCACACAGATTTTGCCCTGCTGCTCCGAGTCCAAGTTGTTGAACTTACTGGCAGCAGCCAATCACATCTAATGAGGGAGAGAATCCAGAAAAAGCAGGCTTCATGGGGCAAAGCAAACAAGGGGGGAACTCATAATGTTGGTGTCGAAGCTCTACACCACGGCTTTACCTTGGTATAAAGACAACCAGAGGAAAAAGTAGGCAAGGGACTACATTTCAGTACCACTTTCACACTGCAGTACCAAAGCATGCACCACCCTAAACATGGGCTCATTTTTGAAGTGTGATGGGATTTGTACTTCTGCATCAAAGCTTACGCCATCAACTGAAGAATAGATGGATGAGGCCATGGCATCAGTTGTTTGATTAGCAAACAAGGCTCTGCAACATTGTTGAACAAAATCCCAAACTATGGTCAACGTCCTCACAGAGAGGCTGAGCTGAGGCAGGACTTGAAGCCATCTGACCGACAGACACACTGTGTTGGCTTGTACCAACACATATTTAGTATGGATATTTAGTAAGTCGGGCTCCTAAATATCCAAAATGGAACAGAAGTAAATCACATTTACTTACTTTAAAAAATCAAATCAAGCCTGGCACAATGCTATTTAGACTGCAGCCACGTGTTTATAATACCGCTTTCACACTAAAATTAGCATCACAAGTTTTTTCAATGCGGGTATCTCGTAAACAATCGACAAGTGACGCTTTTCCCACTGCCAGCAGAGCCGGGTCTAACCGGCAGCAGACGTGCTGCATGGCTGTGTTTATTTCTCTGGCACATCAAGCTGATGTCATCACATTGATGACATCATCAGCGTGACAAAGCCACCTCATGTAAACAATGGAAAGGAGCATGGAGGCCGTGGACATGGTTTTCTTACTTTTTACTTTTGTCCCTCTTAAAAAATGTTCAAGCTCGGCGCTGATGATTCAAAGGTGGCTGAGAGCAAAGAGTCACGTAAGTTACAGACTGAAGGAGGCAGGCGTGATATTATGCCGTGGGTATGTTACGCTGACGTCATCCATAAATTAGCAGGTCACCCTGGGTGTGATGTTCCCACTGAAGCTGATCAGAGGCAAGCCGATAAAAACCTGTGTTGCATGCAGGGTTAATCAACCCGGCTCGAGATGCCAATTAAACCCTTTCAAACTGCCGACAGGAGCCGATAGTTACCGGGTTTAAACAGGGATCTTTTGCCAGTCTGAAAGGGGTATAAGGCTGTATGCCAGCCTCAAGCAGATACTGAAGAACCTGTATTTTTTTGCATTTTCACATTAGCTTCTTTTTCAACCACTGCAGCTTGTTGCTTGGCTTAAGCACAGCACAGCATCTGGCCCTAGCATGAGAGCACCCTAATATCACAACACTTGGTCAAGTGGATGGCAGACTGTTGACAGTAGTCTTCAGAGCTCTCTATCTGGTCAGTGCAGCCCAACTGTAGTTTGGAGACATTAAATGGCATAAATAAATTATTCATCAGAAAACAAATGTCAGAAAATCTGACTAACAAGCTGGTTAACTATAGGGCTGTCAAGAAGGAGGCTTTCACACCCAACGCCTGGTTCAGATCAAACAAACTCTGGCACGCTTTTTAGGAAAGTTCAATTCATTTGGGTGATGGGAAATTCTTGTGCAGACCAGGGAACTAAACTCTGGTCCGTTTAAAAATGGGTCTCATTTCAAAGCAGGTGTGAAAGCTAACCGAACCAAGCAAGAACGAACCAAAAAGGAAGCAAGTGAAAGTAGTGCTCCATGACAATATCAAGCAGAGACTAGCTAATGTTAGCGCTGCTAGCACTGCCAGGCTCTGGTCCTCTAAACAATTAACATCTTAAAATCTGTGCAGAATATGTTTACAGATCACTCCAGTCACTCCATTTGCAATATGCAAATGCCACCTGATGCAGTAAAAATGCAGTCTTATCTTTTATGGTTTTATGGCACAGAAGAAGTGCAACAACAGGCCAGATGGCAGGAACAAAGCTGCAGCTACAGCTCCAACTAATGGCACCACTTCACATCATGTGACAGGCATTGGTCCACCTGACAAAGTGCAGTGTGAAAGAATTTCAAACCACATAAAAAATTAAGCTACGTTGCAACCTCACACTCGAACCTTAGGTGAGAAAGTGACCGAACGGAGAAATCATAACAGCTTGTTTGGTTAAGATGTAAAATTGTTGGTTGAATGCAAAGGAAATTTTGCTGTGACACTTAATGAAATGTTTATCAGGTACATAATTCTGACATTTTAAGCCTTTTTACAACACCGACAGAAGAAAACCATGATTGAATAGGTTGACTGATCACAGAGACAACACTATTTATTTGTAGCATCTCTCTTGCCATTCAGACATGTGATAAAGGGCTATAATAGTGGTGAATGGTAAAACAAACATTTCTGAAATATTAACTCAGATCTTCCAGAAACTGCTGGAAGACACAAATACTGTCTGATGTTTATGTACATTTTGAAACAATAATGCACTCAAATAATGCTAATAAAGGCAGTGATTTTAGGTAAAAAGCCAAAAACATGCAGAAATGTGTGCAGATTTTTTTAAATTTAGTGATTCTATTAAGTCTAAAAATAGATTTTCTTACTGTGGCAATGTTTCATAAGTTACACTGATAATGACAAATTTACCATAAAAAGAAAATGTACCATTTTATGTACGTCTAGGTGGAAATCCTGGCAATAACTAAAGTCAAACCATTATGTTGTGGGTCATAGTTCTCTAAGAAGATGCAGCCATTTCAAGAGGAAGAAGTGATGCAGATTTTTCTGAATATAATTGATTTGAAAAATAAAGTAATTCTGAAGGGAAATCATACAGTGTTAAACCAAACTCTGTAAAGGGGTTATGCTTTTCCAAGAAAGGAGAAGAGTGATAGTCAGACATTATTTTCACAGGAAAGACCGAAAGAAACAGAAACAGTACAGCCTGTTCATCTGCCAGTTTGAGTCCCAAGGGTCCAAAAAAGCTTGATGTCGTCTCTTTGATGATCCTGAGCCGAGCTTCCCATCCATATGACGTTTTCCTAAATAACTGTACAAAGAAGAAGGACAAAATAATGCAGCACAGGAACGAAGGCTAAAACCTCTTCAACATAATTTCTCCAGTTCTTCGATTACTGTACAGCTGTAGAAACACTGATTCCTCAAGTGGCACCTTCACCTTCGCTCTCCTTTACTGCAGGCCTGGATTGTTCAAATACTTGATTTACAGTTCTTTAAATTGGCACTTGACAAATAGCTAAATAAATAAATATATAGAACACCATCAGTAGCTCTTAGTTTGCTATCTATGTGGCCATGTCGCGAAACTCCTCCTTGTCTCCGGCTTGTCTGCTTTGTTTATACTCCCTGGAGTTCAAGAAGCTCGAGCAGCAGCGTTTTCTGCAGGAATGTGTCTGTAGGCCGTGCATGTTGAACAGTTTGTGCACTGGTAAGTCGTGTGTCTGTGTGTTTAAATACTGACTCCAATAAGCTTCGGGGCTGTCGCAGAGCTTGAGCTTTAGTCCAGCGAGAGAAGCGGCTGCATGTTGTCTTCTTCGCTCTTCACTTTGTCCGGTCGTTTCAGGACGCCAGGTTCCACCACGGACTGAGACCTGCACACAAAGGAAGGAGAAACATCAGCGAGTTAGGGGGTGTTACCTTTCTCTTGAATTTATAGATTTAAAGACCAAAGACTGAGGCCATCTTATTACAACACAAGCCTTGCTGTGCCCATGGTCCCGCCTCTACTGTGAGCAGCTAGCAGCATTAGCTACTGAACTATCATGGAGCCGAAAAGCCTAGCGCCAAACCGAAGCCGCCTCTCCGGTATTCAACGGAGCTCTGCCTGCGGTGTTGAGGTTTGTTAAGCGGGCTAACGGCCAATCTAATAGCCTCAGCTGGCCGTCAGACCTCAGCATCAGCCAAGTCAGCCTCTGGTTGATCAGGTAATGGCTTTGTTTACTAAGCAGGGAGATGTTCGCTGAATAACTCTGGTTAGTTATGGCTACGACTTCAGCGGAGCCGGTTAGCCTGTTAGCCGCTAATCGATAGCACTGTAAGCTGAGTTGGAGAGGACAGGCCGAGAAAGATTATTCCTCCCCACACTCGGGTTCGCTTGGCGCTGCATCTGCATTGCCGCCGTCCAAATTTGAAATGGCTACTGCATAAGGGGATGTCTGTCGTGGTTTGATAATTTCAGTTGAGCTGAGCTGTTTTTGATTGAGTTTGCTGCTGATGTATTATGCTAGTCGTCAGATACCTGTCCGAGGGGGCTTGTTGGTATATGAGGCGCACACGAAGCTTAGGGGCGGGATCTTGGAACACGGAGGGGAGAGGTGAGGGAAGGGGGGGCAGGCTGCGGTTTCAAATCGTAGACCCCAGCTTTAAAAGTAAGTGTTAATAATGTCAACACTTTTTAATTCAGTCTTATAGTCTCTTGCCTAAAATATCTTTTAGCTTTAGTCATAATTTAGACTTCTAAACTGTTTTAATTTTAGTCTAGTTTGTCGATGAAATTTCACATTTAGCCCATGAAATCTGAAGTGTAAAATGTAAGGCATTTTTTTTATGTTTCCTTGAATTTCTGAAGTCATGTTTTCACTTGGATAAATTTAACCATCTAATAACCCTTAACTGAATGCTTGTCAAGTTTGAACGTCTAAATGAACAGAAACAAATGTTCCTTTTGTGTGAAACACAGTCACCTTTATTTAGGCTACTGGTAGAGCATCTCAGTTACAATACCAGAACTGACAACAAACAGTGAACCTGCTCTACATGAATGTAACAATTCAAAAAGGAAAGCAGCTCTGATTGGATCACTCCACAACTTATCCCACCACCACCGCTCATCCAACCTTTCCACACGACCAGCAGCTGTAATTTTTCCTAACTTGTCCCTACTTTCTACATGACCAAATTAGGTCTGATTGGATTAAGTCTCTGTCAAATATTTTCGTCTAGTTTTATTTGTTGAGGAAAATGTGAGTCAAAATAGTTTTATTTTTTGTCCATGTGCTCTCATTTTAATTAGTTACTGTCTAGTTTTTGTCAGGGGGGGAAAGGTTATTGATGAAAACTATGACGTAATTAATAAGTCAACAAAATTCACACTGCTAAGAATGTGGTGATTAGGTCTGTGCTTGAAATATCGATACGGCAAAATATCGTCATGCACTCCTTTGGGATACGTGTATCGATACAGATTCTACAGAATGGATATGGCCTCAATGTTTGACACTTGTCAATATAATTTGAGTACTTATTAACAATGGCACAGTTTAAAGTAGAAGCCAAGATACATGATGAAACACATTTAAAATTTAAACATCTCTTAATTTCCATTTAAATGTACAAACTCATCCTTGTTCTTTGTCTTCTTGAAATAATAAACAGAATTTTTAGGGAATTCAGTTAAAAGAGTAGTCAGTGTTCACAATTTACATGTATCAGGATACATATCGTATCGTGGGCTCAGTATCAGGATTCGTATTGTATTGTGGGGTTGCTGGAAATACCCAGCCCTAGTGGTGCTGGGTGATGTGGTGCAGGTCTGGGTTCATTTTGCTTTCTGTTCGGCAGGGCAAAAGGTCAGGTTTAGAGCTAACAGGTTGGATTAAGTTGGTTGAACATGAATTTTTATTGAAGGCAACATTAATAAAATCGATCAGTATCAGGTCCTGTTACCGTCCTTTTCCACATGCTTACTCAGGTCCCAGAAACACAAAACATCAAGCCTAAAACATCCATTCAGATCTGGATTTTGGCTTGCCCTTAACCTCTCTGATTCAGCCCTGCCAAAAGCAGAGCGGTTTAATGTAAATCCTCAGGAGCTGTGTCTGACCATACCACCCTGCAGACATGAATACAGCTGCCACTTTCAAACTCAGTGCTTTAGAGCCTCTTGGAACACGACGACTCAATACTTTTCAACGTGTCACGAAGCATCCTTGAAAAGTGAAGCAAGAAAAACATCTTTAAATTTGAGAAAATCTTGTTCTAAAGAAGCTCATTACACAGTTCAGTTGATTTCTCAGGGCTGTGAGGCATGGCTGCTTTTGCTTTGACGTGAAGAGGCGGATTGAGTGCAAGTGAAGTAGTTTTGTTGTCTTTGAGTTGGCAGGACTTGCTGTTTCTTTTTTTATTGGTCAAGTTTTTATTACATTGTACATGATTGTCTAAAGCCGACCCACTTTATATCCAGCTTGTGAGCACCCTAAAAAACTTCTGCTGATATTTCAAAAGCCATACAAAGATCAGTCCTCAGACTTTTTAGACAGTTGATGTATTTATGTTCATAATATCAAGTTTTTGTTGATTTGTGTTCCCAGGGGCTTTAATGTTCATCATGGATGCACAAACTTGCCTTGGCATGTTCTTTTCATTAATCCTTTCTGTTGAAACTCACTGTATAGCCTGTAAGAACATCAGCAACCATGATTATCAGAGGCATTCACAATTATTTATGAGCTCCCTATTGCTTTGGGCGATATAAATATGTATGCTTCTGCACGTTCCTACTTCTATCAGATAAAGTGCACATAAGACAGAGCTTTGAGACAACTGAAACAAAAGATTTTATTTTTTTAGCCCTTCCATCAAAAGCCGTCTAAGGCTAAAACAGCTAATACACTGATCTTTAACTTTGGAGAAGGTTCACAACTTGTGTCTATAGAACAGAATGACACAAACTCTGAGCTGTTCCACCTATAGCAGGTAGCTTGTATGTGGTCTAAGATGCAGTTGATTTCTGGATCCTTGTGATGATGTCAGTTTTGCAACTGATTACTCCTCAGATTAAGGATACAACTTGGAGAAGTTAATCAAAACCACATTAGCTCTCTTAGAATTACCTGATGCATCACTTGGAAAATAAGAGAGAGATCTGCGCTGCACACTAACATGCTATGTGGTGGACTTTAATTTTATTTAATCAGCAGAAAATAATGCATTTGCAGGAGAGATAACAAATATTCCTGAGAAGGTGCTTTTTAAGAAGCCCAGACAAAGTAAATAATTATTTTTAACAAGTATAAAGTAGGGATTCACTATATTGGATTTTTGCTGATACCCGATATGCCGACATTTTTTGATTCATTATCATAAATACCGATACCGATACGGATGTTGTTGTTTCAGGTCAAGAGCACAAGCTCTGTGCTTGATAAAAATGGACTTTTAGAAGGTGCATCAATTTTGAACATTTGAATAATTTGCCAATATTCCAGTCGATATAGGGCCAATATGTGTGGCCGATAAATGGACTGTAAATATCTGCAAAAATTTCAATATTGGCCGATATGAAACTTAACTTATTAGGCTGATATCGACCAATACCAACATCAAAGCGATAATGTCAAGCATCCCTAGTATAAAGTGAAACTGAAGGCAAAGTCAAACGTTACCGAAAAAACAACAAATAAATAAAAATGAAGGATGTGTGGTCTGACCTCTTCATGGTCTTTGGGGACATGTTCTTCTCCAGGTCTCTCTCCAGGTCTTGTACTGACAGCGTGTACGACTCTGGACAGTAGTCCGTCTCCTCGTCGTAGGCGTGGTCCAGCAGCGTCCGCGCCCACGTGCCCATATCGTAGGGCGGCATCATCCCCCCAAGCTCTGAGGGTAAGATCTCAGGATGGATGAGCTGGTGGAGGCTGTTCAGGTTGTTGCCATGCATGAAGATCTGTAGACAGGATAGAGACAGATTTAGGGACTCAAATGATGGATGGATTCTGGTTGAAACAGACATTTTTTTAATCTTTGGATTACGTAAAGGCTAATGAAGTTATCAATAAATAAAAGGACAAGTTTAGAAATTTTACAATCCCCCAAATAAGAATATTTCCCTCCCGGCGGTGGTGCTGCCAGCTGTGATCCTGTACACATTGTGCAGACATTTTATAACTGGTTTGTTTCCTTTGAAAACTGAATTGTGGCTGCAGCAGATCTCTTACAGACATTTTCAATTTATCTCTCAGCTCTTCCTTTTTTATCTTTGACATTTAAAGCTTGAGGCCACTCTAGTATTAATTAAATTC
Organism: Scarus forsteni; assembly: GCA_036419115.1. Classification (NCBI taxonomy): domain Eukaryota; kingdom Metazoa; phylum Chordata; class Actinopteri; order Labriformes; family Labridae; genus Scarus; species Scarus forsteni. The sequence continues at coordinate 9,594,963 of JAZDUH010000425.1, forward strand.
AATAAATAACTAATTTGGTTGTTAGTTAAGCATGCTAGTGTCCTTCCCACAATGCAGTGTGACTTGTAGCCATAGCAACACTGGATGTGAAAGTGATGACAAAACAGTCATGCCATTTTGTGTTCTGTACTGCTTCATTATCCTGCAGTGTGAACATGGAACAATGCAAAGAAACTTTAAAAATCTGACGCATTTTTCCTCCAATGGGATCAGAACAAAGCGACAGAGCTGCAGGTGTGAAAACACCTTTGTTTTGTTTTTCATTTTTAAAACCTTGTGTGCGTTTTCTGACATAAGATAAAAAAAAAGCAAAGAATCGTAGTCAATATGTGCTAGCAGCTGGACTCTACCACAAGAATGACGGCTACATAACAATGCAGTAAACTGATCTTGTGGTTGTTTTCAAAGGCCAATTCCAATGAATTTGTAATGTTGTGCAAAAAGCAAATACAAACAGAATACAATAATATGCAAAGTTTATCAACTTTGACATTAAAGGTGCTATGAGAAGAATCTATTTCCGGCAACATAAAGACTCTGCTACCCATGAGCACGCGCAGCGACTGTCGTAAAGACGTGACCCAAGCCAAAGCGTGTGTTTGTTGTGACGCTAATAAACACAGCTCGGACCTTCCTCAGAACTCTGCATTGGTTTACAACTTCTCTTTTCAACAACTTACAGGATGCTAAGTGACGAGGTAATGTATCTCTTTCTAGTTACATAGCGGTAGTTTTTGATGTGTGACAACAAGCAATTTTTGGAAAACTTAGTATCGTAGTTTTGTAGCCGGATATATATCGCTACTTACAGCTCGGTGCTCTAAGACGTGTCCGAATAATATAAATTTGCTCTAGTTTTAATTGTCTTGTTCCAAAAGTTGAGTGTCCGGGCCAGTCCAGCCCTGTCTGACCCCACCGCGAAGCTAAGGAATAGCATTTATAGATCACCTATTTTGATGCTATAAAACTCATCTTAAAGTGTGTATTTAGATCAGGCATGTATCTAAAAGAGAGATCTTTTTGTAATTACATAGAAACTCCTCATAGCATCTTTAAATAATTTGTTTTTGGTATTTTTTCAGCAGAATATTGGTCAGTTGTATTCTGTTTTATTTACATTTCAAAGGTTAATGCTGTACATGATTTATATGCATGTGATGAAATTTAAACCTGGCATTACCACTAAACTAAACTAAACTGCACCCAGGGAGTGCAAACCTCCGTTAAGGAAGCTAACACAGCTGTTACACAAATAAGCAGCAGGTCCATGATAAAGTAACCGTCATAATCTTATTCTTGACCCTGAAAACAACCCCTAGCACTTGGAATCATGTTGGTGTCATTATTAGTTATTGAGCTGAAATGATTGTTGGTTAATTTGATCACCACGAAAGTCTAAACATTTTTTTAAATGTATTTTTTGGGCATTTTGTGCCTTTATTGATAGGAGAGAGACAGTGGATAGGCCTGTGAAAGGGGGCAAGAGAGTAGGGGAAGACACTCTGCAAACTGGTCACAGGCAGGACTCGAACCTGGACCAGAAGAAGCAAGTCCATGGGGTGCCTGGTTACTAACCACTCCGCCAAATCAGCACCCCTCAAAATTTTTAAGCTGAGCCATTCCTGACATCTCCTGAAAATGTCATCAAAATCTGTCTTGTAGTTTATGCATAATCTTGCTAACAAATAAACAAACAAAAAAAGGCAAAAAACCTAGAAAACAGGTAATTATTTATAAGGATCCCCATTAGCTGCCCATTTAATGGCCGCTAGTCTTCCTGGGGTCCTTTAAAATATTTCATTTACAAAATTTACAATATAAAATTGTGTAAAATGCACATAATATAACACACGAATAACACAACACAATTAGAAAAGTAGTTATAATCACAACCTGACGACTTTAATACATAATTATGTTAAAGCTATAACAAAAATTCTAATGTGATCAGATTTAGTTTTCACATGGTCATCTGCAGTAACTCAGTTGTACAAATATTTTTAAGTGTGTATTTATGTTGTATTCTGTGTGAGCTGACCCCAAGTTTATTCCAGTTTAATACTGCTCCATAAAGCACTGTAGACTTGAGAAAATTTTTTTCAGGCAAGGAAGTTTTAAATCGCTCCGAGTGCCCTTCTTGTGGCATATCAGTGGCCACTTTCAACAATAATCAGCTTCTCAGAAAAGTACCGTGGCTGATCTTTAAATATCCCATTCCTCATCAATAACATTAATCTTAGTTAAATTTTGTTGTTAATCGTAAGCCAAGAAAAGCGTGAATGCATCTGGTCCTATAGGAGCACTGAAGGACAGTCCTAGCTGCCCTGTTACATCATAAGCAACAGCTCCATGATAAAGTCACCATCATAAAATGAACCCTGAAAACCCAAACTTAGCACTGGGAATCATGTTGATATCATTACCAGTAAAGCAGTTATTGAGAAAAAAACAATTGTTTGCTATTGGCGGTTATCTGGATCACCACAAAAATCTGAAAATTTCTAAGTTGGACCTTTACCAACATCGCCTGAAAATTTCAGCAAAATCTGTCCAGTGGTTTTGCGTTATTTTGCCAACAAACAAACATAAGGTAAACACAAGGTAAAAAGTCCTGAATTGTAGGGATGGGATGAAATATCGTTTGGCAAAATATTGCGACACAGAACGTGACGAAACGCATCGAGTTTGTAAAAAATGGATCTCGATATAAAGATGTCACATCTGGTAACAGCACGTGTGACCAGAATTGACGGCAACAAACATTAGCACCAACTATCTTGCCTCCAAAAAGCCGCACAATGGAGTCAAATGAGGTCAAAATTGAGGACACTACGCCTGGATACATGTCATCTGTCTGGCAGTATCTTGGCTTTCTCATTAAAAAAGATGAAGACGACAGTAGAGTAACTGATAAGACTAAGACGGTGTGTAAACTTTGCTATGCTGTCATTCTGTACACTGCCTCCAACACAACAAACATGAACAACCACCTTCAGCATCACCATAAAAATTGAAGATGACCTCGGCAAAAACGAGCCAACCGCTCGTTAGCATACACTCTCTCTAACCTCTAGAGGATTAGAGAGTGTTATTGTTTGTGTTTGGCCTGTTAGGCCTTGTGTTTTCCTGTGTGCTTCTCAAACAAAAGCAAAAAGACCTGGGCATATCCAGGTGCGGCGTATTGTGAGTTTAAGTGTATCGGCCCTTCGCTACTGAATTGGCATCTTTTTTGGGATCACCACCAAAATCCATTCACTTTCCTTGTGCCATGAATAACAACCCACTGTCTAAGCTATCCTGCTCACAGATGGACAACAAAAGGGACAACTTTTGGCAAAATGACAGCCACCTTGTTGGAGATTACTTTCTGGACTCACCCTCTTCCTTGTCTTGTCCTTGAGGAAGGGTCTGATGACGGTGTACAGAGCGTGGATGTACCACGGCTGGTTCACAAAGTGGATCCCTCCAAATCTGGCAGGAAAACTGTCCTGTGAAGAAAACAATGACACAAACTGGGTTAATTAAGTAAACAGTGAATCATCGTTTTGATTAAAAGATGGTTTTCTGTCACAGATGAAAACCTGGACTGTATCACCGCATCTGAAACATTTTCCACTCTGATGATTCGGCTTTCTGCTAACAAAAAATTACCTCTGTGAGTTTCCGCTTCCCTCGCATTAGATTAGTTCTGTAAATGGGCTCTAATCTCATCCTCAGTAGGAAATGGTTGGGCCTATTTTGGGGTCAGCGCGGCACAAAGCCTGAGGGAGATGAGCTGCTGTTCCTGCAGGTTAGCGTGTGCCGTTTGGGCCTGACACTGTCTCCTACAACCCCGAACACCATTATCATAGCTACACCACCCTGTGTGTGCGTGACTCATGCTTTTGGCTGTGGTCCATCAGTATAATATCATGCTGTGTGAAAGAGAGAGGCTCTGGGAAGATGTTTACAAAAAGTCTCAGTGTTTGGAGAGGGGAGAGATGCTGAGAGTGTCTGCGGTCAGGCCAGGACTGTAAATTAGAGTCTGACCGATTTAAAACAGAAAGGTACCACGCTGGCTGTGCTCTGCTGGTACCTTTGTGGCTAAGAGTCTGTCCTGCTTTTTTGAAGTGGAGGTTATGCCCCTGTGGAGGTCACCAGCTGGTTGTAGAAGTGGAATGAAGAGAAAAGTAAAAATTCAAATAAACACCTAATTATAAACGCTCTAAGAACCAAAAGTGCAAGTGTTCCACTTTTTGTTCATGACGTTCTTACTAAAGGAACATTTCATTGCTCACTAACAGAACTAGTGTTGGGACTAGCAGCCAGACAATTGGACTTGAGTCATAGGGACTCGGACTCGAGTCAACTTGAGCCGCGAATGAGACAACTTGCAACTTAACTCAGACTTGGGAGGTAAGAACTCGAGACTCGACTTGGACTTGGGTAAAAATGTCTCCAGACTCGACCTGACTTGAGACAACATGATTCGGAATATTGCACGCACTCAGACTTTATATGAAGAGCCAAACAGGAGATGTACGCCGCTCTTTCCTTTAGGTTCATTTTATTGATGCTCCATTCCCTATTCTTGTCCCGCACACAGCACAGCCCAGTACTACACACATACTTTCCTACCACACACCTGCATCTGCTACAGTGATGATCAGCGGGCAGGGTGCACAGGACGCGGATTTTGATTTGGCAACTGCTATGTCTATATGGACTGTGACTTGACACGACTTGACTTTACAAAACCTTGACTCGACTTGACTCAACTTGCCCACAACAGAAAAAACTTGGGACTTGCTTGAGACTCAGATCAAATGACTCAAGACTTGCTTGGGACTCGGATCAGAGGGACTTGGGTAATTGTCTCCTAACAGCATTACAAATAGTGATGTTACTAACACCACTACGTTTTCCCAGTAACAGATAATCTAATTAATTATTATTCAAAATGTTACAAGTTACAGCTACCATCAGTGTTATGTGGCGCGTTACTTTGCACCGATGTCAAGCAGCTGTTACTTGACCTGCCTCGCTCAACCAGACACAGACAGGAGCTGCGCCGCTAACAGACACACAAGAGAACTCAACGCCAGAGTTGCCAGGTCTTCTTATTATAAGCAACTTTTGGCTTTGTTTTAGTCTAACTTGCATGTGTATATTGGGAGTTGTGGGTTGCAGTTTTTTGGGCTTGTTCCAATAGTGCAGTTGTTCATTTGGACTTGTAGTGCCCCAAAACCCAGGAGGAGTCTGGTGTGTGATCTACCATCAATATAAACCCAATTCAGAAGTTTTTAAAATGATTTTAACCGATACTAAAACATATTAAAAGTTAACTGTAACAATGATGTTTCCGCAAAAAATAAATCCTTAGATTTATTTAAATTCTTTAAAGCCAGAATTAAATTTATTTCTAATGTAGCTACTACTGTTTTCACCATAGGAAAGCTGTAGAGGATAAAGATAAAACTTACACAAAACCCTAACATGTCTTTTCGGTTACAAATATCAAGGTTAGACAGACTGTTTAGTAATAACTACGTTACAAATAACAGTAGCCACCTCCAAACAAAAGGATGTTGAATAAAGTAAATTAAAGCTATGGTGTACGATTTGGAAGCTTTGTACGTCTTAATAACACCGTTTATAGGGCTGTTATGGTCCTATGGTCCAATCTACACAATATAAAGACCAAAAAGAATGAAAAAAATCCATTCAGTATATCCGCTGCAAAGCTGCATACTAGTTGACGCATGGTTCTATTGGTCCGTGAGTCCATCCAATCCCATGTCTCCCTCGCTTCGCATCCATGGTCCCGCCTCCTCCCCACGAGCTCTCTGATGTACCAGTGATCAGCTAGCAGCATAGCTACTGAAGCATCATGGAGCCGGGAGGCTGCTTCTGTTATCCTCCACATCGAAGAGGAGGAAACGTAAAAAGTTTCGAGAAAAAGGCTGGAATAAGGAAGAAATATGAGCAATACAGGTCCCAACGTGGCTCAACATTGGAGAATCGTACAGTGGAAAAAGCTGCAGAATGATTTGGGACTGTTTAACATTGCGCCGGCAGCCGGCTACCGAACGACCGCAGCCCCGGCCCGCAGCATCGGCTGTTCCGCCCCTGGTTGAACAGGTAATAGCTTTGTTTACTGCAGTGGGAGATGTCTGCTGGATAACTCTGGTTAGTCTGTGCCTTTACTGGCTAATGACTGAACGATGTTGGTCGGAGCGGGTAGGCTCTGCCAATAGATTTTAGCATAAGTTAGCCACGCAGCGTTAGCATTGTAAACTGAGCCGGTGAGGAAACGCCGAGAGTAGGGATGGAAATCTCCATCCCCAAGACGATACGATATGCATCTCGATATGTAGGCTACGGTACGATACACTAACCATTCACATGAAGCATCTACCAACTCAGGATGATAAGATTTATCTTCCTACCACGATGCAATCAGGATGCAATCACGATGCAATAACGATGCAAATCTGTGCAAATTCAACTCAACTTTATTGTTCCTTCAAGACCACTTCAGACCACTTACAGTAGGCTACTTAAGCAGTCAGGAGGTGTGTTTGTCAACATAAAAAAGTAGGCCTATTTCACAAACAGGGACATAGGCCTAACAGTAGTGGAGCTCAGCCTTCAAAGCTGTCATTAACAATTTAGACTAAACATATAAACAGCACTTTAAAAAAAACAACACTTTCAGCACACTGAAAATAATAATTTTAAATTAAAAAAAATATATATATATAATAACATGAAATCGGATTTTACCGATGCAAAGCTTTTACGATGCGATGCATTCTGGTTTCAGCCCAGTTTCTAATCCGATGCACACCACTCCAACCGATGCAATTTACCACAGACCCTCGCATCGATGCACTGATTGCGAATCGGATAAAATGCCCATCCCTAGCCGAGAGAGGTAAATCCTCGCCCACAATCGGCTCTGCAGTGGCGACGCCAGACCTGCTTCGCCGCCGGTCCAATTGAAATGGCTACCGCTGTGTGTTACAAGGGGGATGACTGTCGTGTTTGTTACTTTCAGTTGAGCTGAGTTGTTTTTGGTTGTTGATATATTATGCCAGCCGGCTTCTTGCTCTATCGGAGGGGGTGTGTTGTGAGGAGGCGACACGAGCTGGGGGGCGGGATCTTGAGACACTGAGGGGAGGGGTGAGTGAAGGAGGGGCAGGCTGCGTTTTTCAAATCTGTCTCAACAGCCAAACTGGTTTTCAGATCGTAGACCCTAGCTTTAAGAGAAAAAAAAGAAAAATATGACTTTAAAATTGAAAAATAACGTGGATAAAAATCAAAACACGCTTCATGAAGGTTACTCTCTTTTTTTGTTTGTTTGTTTTGTTTCGTTGTTTTTCTCTTTTTAACTTGTAGCCCTTTGAGATCTTCTGATGTAAAGGGCAAAACAAATAAAATGTATTAGTATTATTATTATTATTAAAAAATGCTTATTTCAATCGCAAAATCTGGCAACACAGTTTCAGCAACAGTGAGTCCGAAGCGGTCTGTGGAGTTAAAACTGGAGTTTTCAGGATGGAAGTACAAGAAGTAAAAGGTAAGAACTCACATGTGAAGTGTAAATTATGTCCTAAAGCAAAGTGTTTGTCTGTTGTAAGTAAATCTAAAATCTAGTGACCAAAAACAACGAGAACTCCGCTGATGATGTCAGAGCTGCGGCAGCAGGTAACAACAAGGAAGGACACAGAGACGGAGATACTCAGTTAAAGCAGCAAAACCTTTTTCAAAAAAGTAATGCATCAATTACTTTCCCTGGTAACTAATTACTTTTATGAAGGAGTAATTCCATTAGTAATTCAGTTACTTTTTGGGAGAGTAAATCCCAAAAAGTAACTAAATTGAATTGAACTGAGATAATCTTGCAATACGAGTGAAACCAGAGAAATACGCAGGTGTTTCCAGGTCACCTGTTACTTAACTTGTTTGAAGATACAGCTGAGACATGAAAATAATTGAATACGTGATGATTCCTCTGTCTCCTGCTGCCCTGATCAATAAACCGCAATACAAAAACATTTGGGCATTAAATCCAAAAATCCTGCCCCAATAAAAATGAGAGTTACTTTGGTGTCAGACATCTGTGACTCTGGACCTCCGGCCTGCTCCCTGCTCCGAAACACATTTACACTTTGATGAAGGACCCGCTGAATTATACATGAAACACCCAAAATGGAAAATGAACTGTATGCGTGGTTTCGGCTGCACCGCAGAGACCGCAGGAGGAGGAGGGGAAACCAGAGCCAAAGGTTTGATGTGCTGTTACTCGTCTGATGTCGGGGGGAAATGAAAAAGGTGTAAGAAGAGTGTTCAAACAGAAAGAGGGAGAGCTGAACTGAGATTAACACCAGGGAGAGGAGATCTGAGGCAGAGTCCATGATGTTCTGGAGGATGGGGAGAGGAAGAAGTAAGATGAACTTTAAAGTGTTTATTCCGCAACACTGTTCTGATGTTGTATTGCAGTGGTGGTCAAAAAAAGAGCCAAGTTTCCTTCAGTGGCAGAGACGACTGAAGAAGAGAGCAACACTGGAAACCTGGATACTTCTGTTCATGCATTCACACGGTCATGAGTGTCGTGTAACCTGATGCACCAGCTGTGCTCAAGTTCTACCTGAAGTTATGATGTTGAGTCCACACTAGACCTCAACGCTAAAACTAGAGACACATCATAATCTGAGCAATACGTCAGCCTTACAAATTGACAGATGCAGCCACTTCGACTTCCCCTCCCAGCCAAATGCCAGTCAACTTCCAGACAAACTATTTTTTCAAATCTGTTGCTGATTAAAGAGTGATACACTGATGACAAATGGGGTAGGACAATTTCGAACATCGAACAGCATTAATACTTAAAGAATTTCTGTTAGGAATGTTTTCTCTTTTGTTTTAGTTCGTTTGTTTTTTGTAATGTAATACTTTACTATGCCTATGTTGGAAATGAAGTTTATCAAATCAAAATCGAAATAAAAATTTCCCCTCCCAGCCAAATGCCAGCAAGATTCCAGTTATCAGCCAACTTCCAGACAAACTATTTTTTCAAATCTGTTGCTAATTAATAAGTGATACACTGATGACAAATGGGGTAGGACAATTTCGAACATCAAACAGCATTAACACTTAAAGAATTTCTGTAAATAATGTTTCCTCTTTTGTTTTAGTTTCTTGATTTTGTTTGTTGTTTTTTTAGCTTTAATACTTTATAATTCCTATGTTGGAAATAAGATTAACAAATCAAAATTTCCCCTCCCAGCCAAATAACAGCCAAGTTCCACTTACCAAGCAACTTCCAGACAAACTATTTTTTCACATCTGATTAAACTGCTGATTAATTAGTGATGCACTGATGACAAATGGGGTAGGAAACAAATCAAATCAAACAGCATTAACACTTAAAGAATTTCTGTAAATAATGTTTTCACTTTTGTTGGTTTGTTTGTTGCTTTTTAACTTTAATACTTTATTATTCCTATGTTCAAATTTAAGATTATCAAAACAAAATTTCCCCTCCCAGCCAAATGCCAGCCAAGTTCCAGTTACCAGCCAACTTCCAGACAGGTGAGTCTAAATCAGGGTTATTTTGTATGGTTTGTTTTTCTGCTAAATTTCCATACATAGTGGAAAATTTCCTGATAAGCACAATTTTCATTCAGAAGTACGGGTTACATGTTTGATATGTAATCACATGGGATGTAATTACAATAGCTAGGGAAGGAGGATAGATAGATAGATAGATAGATAGATAGATAGATAGATAGATAGATAGATAGATAGATAGATAGATAGATAGATAGATAGATAGATAGATAGATAGATAGATAGATAGATAGATAGATAGAGCACATGAAACAAGTCAAATAAAATAATAACAAGCAGCTTCAAGCACTTTCCTGTCATGGATCAGCTAAGATTCTGCCAAGGAAACTGGCAGAAAAAATTAAAGGCTCCATCTGTATCCTATATAGTGACTGTAATGTAGGTTATCATTATCATTTAGTGAAGAATGTTCAACGCCTCAAATCTGTTTCCAACAGAAATACATTGTCACCATGTATGAACAGGACAATTTTAGTGATAAGAAGGCTTTTAGCTCTTGATTAAAGATTTTATTATCAGTGATAATGACTTCAGAAATATTGGCATATCAGATATTAACAAACATCCCTAGTTGAAACTAGTTGTATCTGTAGTTGTGTCTTAATTCAGTAGGCACCACAGACTTGTTGCTTCCATTTTAACAAGTGGAGATTATGATCATATTGAATGAAAGTATGACGTTACTTAATTTGTCCACTGTGTAAAAATGATTTTTTGATTTTCATGCAGTACTTTCTCTGAAATCTGAGGCAAGTGGGACGCACTGTATCTCGGATAGGTGTGGGAATGGAAAGCCTATTCCAGCTGAGAATTAATAACACAACCGATACGCAGTGACAAAACTTTATGTAAATTAAGTAAAAATTTTACAACTAGGTGATAACTAAAGCATATACCCTGCAGCAGGTTCACAAAGCACACACACTGGTCTGACCTGTCAAACCCAGACACCAAGCTCGCCTTCGCCATCATCTTTGATTTTTGGCTTTTGGAGGAAAATGTCGATCCTGAACACATAAATGACTCCTGGCAGATTTATATTTTTGTCCTCTCACAGCAGGTTGCCGCAGGTCGGGTTCAGTCACAGAAAAGGTTGAAGAGAATTTAAGGTGACAGAAAGATCTGTCTACATCTGCAGGACAGTGTGTGGGACAGAGGACTCGTCCTGAACAGAGACACATCATGTTTCTTTCAAGTCTCTGTCCATAAACCTCTGTGATGCTTCACCTCTTATCTCCTCCTCATGGGACCCTGCAGCATCACTGAAGAGGATAAACACATTAGGAGTGATTTTTCTTTTTATGACTTATTTAGCTGGAGTCAAGATGAAGAAGCTTCTGCTGTGTGGCACCAAGCACAAAATCACATCATCCTCCCAGACAGAATTACAGACTTTACTCTTTCTTCCATAAAGTGTTTATTATTATTATTATTATTATTATTATTTGGCCTTCATTGACAGGTGAGGACACAGTGGATAGGCTTGTGAAAGGGAGCAAGAGAGTAGAGAAGGACACCCTGCAAACTGGATTAAAACCTTTGCATGTATTCACACGTTTGCAGCTATGGTGTCCCCCAAGGCTCAAGTTTAGTTCCACTACATTTCTCCCTTTGTCATCTCCTTCTTGTTCAAAACATCTGAAACAGTTTAAAACTTGAAGTCTGTGCTGATGACACTTGTATTTACCTGCCAAGTTCATCCAACAAACCAAACGTAAAGAACAATTGAATGTTTGTGTGCCTTTTAGATCAACAATAAATATGAAGTTAGAGCCGTAGAGCGTTCAAAACATGGCATTAGTCCTTGTGGCGTCCAACTGAAGGGGCTTTGAAGCTCAACAATGGTGAGTGCTCGGGGCGGTAAAGGAGAATGAACTTTGAAGCTATAATTAAAGTCACAGAAATAATCTCAGTTTCATGATGATCAATTTTTATGCAAAATAGCAAAACAGTAAATGTGTATGATGGCATTCTTTGAGCTCCAGTTGTTTACTTTCCTGTGACATCACTGTGTTTACATTTGTTTTTAAAGGAAATATAGGGATGTAGTTATACTTTTTTAATAATAAAACTAAAGTTTTTCAACTTGATTACTTTAAAATTCTTAAGAGTGAGAAACAAGAGTGATAACATAATTCAGTGCAAAATATTAGATATTAGGTTAGAAAGCATGATGAGTGATATGGTAATATTCTATACAAAAACTTAAACTTCCATGAATACACCATAATAACAGAAACCTTGTTTATCTACCAAGGAAACATTTATTGTACTTGGTTAATTAATAAATATACTGCATCTACTTAGGTTAATATTTTGTAATTGACATAAAAAAATAAATTTGATGATTTGATAATCAACTTAAAGCTGGGTTGGCGATTTCGGAAAACTAGCATGAATTTGAAAGTAGCATCTCCTCAGGGCTCCGCCTAAAACTTGAAAGGTAAGCATTCTCCAGCGGACTCCTATACGTATGAGCTCGGCTACACGCACCGAGTCTGTGCAAGCCGGGAAAATGCATGCGCAGTAGGCGGGCAGAATGGCAACGGGATTTGATTTGTTTAAAAACAGGTGACCCTGCATTATTATTGGTTGGTGTTTTCCCTGTTTTACTCCTGCTGTAGATAGCGGATATTTTTCGCTCTGTTTTAAGAACACATTATGAGTTGATTACCATCGGGTCATAAAGACCACACTGAAAAAAGGGGAGAAGTGGGGTTGTTCAATTTACAAATTTTAAGTTGGTATAAATAACATGAACAATTTATGTTTCTCTTCGAAACATAAACCCATCTTGAGGATCACACTTAATTTTTAGCGCTGTTACATCAACATATCTAAATCATGTTGATGCCAAATGAAAATGTTACGTTTTGCCCTCGCCCCTGAATTTTTGTGGTGTGAAACCCCGTGCCAAGAAGCACTCCCCGAGGGTCGCCATTTTACCACTGATGCTGCAAGCACCTGCACCTTGGGAGTCACCTGCTTAAGGTAAGTTCAGTTTTCTCTTACAAATTAATGATAGGAAGTGGTAGACATAACTTCAACATTGTTGTTTTCACGGAGCAGAGCTTTTTAATCTGCTATTATTATCGAGCTCGTTAAAGCTCTGGCCACCCGCCGCCCTCAGCGGCAGGGTGGAGGGGCCCATAGTTGCTAATGCTAACGCTGCCCTCCTCTCTCCTCCTTTGGATGCGCGCTGCACGGCTCGCCTCGGCTGTTTATATTGAGTTTCTCTCTCTTCGGTCACCGAAGCTGCTGAGAAAGGAAAAGCCCGACGTCGTATATTTATTTATATCATAGTTCATAGAGAGGGATTATCAGTCTTCGTCATCATACAGCTGCGCACGCATCTTGACCACAGAAGCAGCGTTTAGCTCCATTCCTTCAGACGAGTTAGCATTTTTAAACACTAAATTCAACCTGTTAGCAGCATCAAAATGTACGGTTGTTCTGTGGACAGCTGTCAAAAACAATACTACACAATCGAGGCAACTTCTGTCAAGTTTCGACCGTTACAGAGCAACCGGTGTTACGGAGTAAATAGCGACCATGCTAGCTAGTGTCTTTCAGCCGATGGTAGCCGTGATTAACATGTGATTAACAGCCGAGAGTCACCAGTTAACAGGGTCACACTTTACACTGATACACCAGCGCATCTGCGTGTGTGTGTGATTAAATGTGTCTTATTTATCCGACCTCAGTTAACCAGGTTTGACTGCAAACAAGCAATATTAACTGCTGATACAGATTTGACTTTGCTTATTTAATTAAAAAGTTGGTTTGGGGCTGAGGTTATGACCAAACATGGACTCAATACAGACAGTAAATAATGAGTGATCCTATAAATTATGATTAACAGAAACAGATTTTATGAACAAAGTAAAATTACGTAATATTATAAAATGATGAACCAGTCTATTAACCCTGAAATACACAACCATTAATATTCTGATTTGGTGCAGTTCTCTGGTCGTAGTTTTCTGGTTCTTTTATTATGAACTGAGTCTCAGACTCAGCAGTCTGTGGGCTCTTTTTGGTCTGGGAGGGTTTCTGATTTATTGACACATGTTTACATCCTGGTCTGTCACAGTCTAGTAAGTGTCCATGGATAATGCAGTGTTTTTGGTGGTTAACTCCCCCACGTCGGTTGACAAACTATTGTAAAAAATAATATGCGTTCAAAAGAGTAATCCATTTTCTGCTGTGGGAAATTTCGACCTTGTAACCCCTCACAATGAGGATTACACTGAACTTTAATGTCCAAAATCAGAACTACCCCAATAAGTTCTTCAACTTTCAGCAATACCCAAGCAAAATTTGTATTTTTAAATGAAATATACCAGATCTTGAATAGGTTTGATCCTTGACCTTGTTGAGTCAGATAATTTTGAAAATTTGCCCAAGCCCCAAACCAGTTAATAAAGTAACTCTGTCTTTCCAGACAGAGGACACTGAGGTTCTAAGAAAACTCATCCTAAAGGGACTGCGCATATATCTCCAGGAAGACCCAGCACACCTGTTCAGAGAATATGAGGTGAGTCAAATGTATTATTTAGAGTAGAATGTAATTACTTTACGAGGACAGAGCTGTTGTTAGCTCCATGAAAACGTCCTTAACACTTTAAGGCCCAAGACCATAGATTATCCCCAGAAAATTCTAAATTTTTGGAGCTGAAATGTTTGTTTGACTTTCTGCTAGAATCCATAAAAATTAAAATGTCCGTAAAATTCAACATATAGATTTTTCGTATCTCATTTGATACATTGGGTGTTTTTGGCAACTGATAATCCATTTGAGGACATTTTTTTATCATTTATCTGATTGTATTTAGATATTTTTTTTTGTAATTTGTTGATCATGTTGAAAAGATTGAGGTATTTTAAAAGTATGTATCAAATATGATACAATTGGCTTTATAGGGTTAAGTCCTCTTGATGTTCTTCCTAAGGTTTTCTCCACAGTGGGCCCCAGTGACCTCATCATCATTAACTCTTCTCTGCATTCAGGAGTGTTTCTGTCTTATTTTAAGCAGGCAGCTACCCAGCCGCTCTTAAAAAAAAACAAGCCTAAACCACACATCAATGCTAAACTACAGGCCCATCTCCAAGACCTCATTTGAATCCAAGGTCCTGGAGAAATTAGTCACTTATTTTTTCTCAGGTTTTCTTTGAGTGCTGTGAAACTCCTGACTGTCACATTTCTTCTCTAGTTTTCAGGCATGAAAAAATAATATAAAAATTATTAATTTTTATATTTTTTGGGGTGGTGGTTGGGACACACATATAGCCACACAATCACATCATGCCCATACGATGGTATACTGTCATTTTGTCAGTCATCAGTGTGAGATTGTGTCATTTACTGCTCCAGCCAATGTTTCATATCTGCTCCTTTGTACGCAAATGCGCGCGTATTGGATAAGATCAATCTGCATGTCAATTAACTGCAGACTCCATTTCTCTCTCCCTCTTTTCCTGTCATTGCGCTAAAAACGTAAGATTTAAGTACTGAACACAACTGCAAAGCAGGCGGTTTCTCGTTCTGGTTTCCAAACAAAAGCCAGGCAAGGTCGTCCAAAACGTTCGCAAAAGAGATCCAGCTGAACAGTTAAAGAAAAAAAGCGGCTGAAAAAAAAATGCTCGCTGGGGTTTGCTGGGATATGATGCAGACAATAAATCACAACATAACTTGTCAACAACCTCTTCTAAGCTGTTAAACCTCAACAGCTTTAACTATTAACTTATAAACAGATTTGAGGGCTGTGGGTAAGAAAGCACGTGGCAACTCCTGCATCATGCATGGTGATACCTTCAATGACCATTCATCAACTTAGGAAAAAAAACACATCAGCCAGAGCAACCTTAAAAAGGCAATATAAGACGTGAAATATATGAACTTCATTAAAGAACTCTGATAAAATTTAAATGAACAATTTGGTGACACTTAAATCATTTAAAAAAGGTCTTATCTTAGAGTACAGTTCGTATTTAGGAATAAATTTGTACTCTTTTTTTGATATGTATTAAAGTTCATTAAAGTTCCTTTGAAATGAAGACCATCTTGAATAAGAAAATGCTTTTTAATGGATTCCTTTTGCATCACAACTGTTACTTTGCCTAATTTTAAAAGTAAATTGTTTTACCTTAATTTTTCAAACCAAAAGTCACATTCCTGGGCTAGTAGTTGAAGTAGTGGGGCCAGTACATTTGATTTGCCGCTGGCAAATTGACCGTAATGTCAATCCCTGACATTCATACTGTCTTTTAATTCTGCCTTTTAATTTTGCTTGATTTTTCTCTCAAAATGCATCAGGTTGATGGTTTTAAATGCAAAATATTGAAAATTTTCAATATTTCCCCAGAGGGGTTGTATACTTCTCACCTTTTTCCACCCTGACCCGTTTTCATGCCTGAGTTTTGTTTAGGGTCTCTAGGACTCCTGACAAACTATTTACTCCACAGGTTCATACTTTTCTTTTTGCATTTTTATTGTTATGACATGTTAATTTATACTTTAAAAGTGTTTTGAAGCACTCTGTGCTCTTGTGCTGTGAAGAGCATTATATAAATGATTGTAAAGTGTTTAAAGAAAGCTATGAAAGCTTTCTGCTTCTCCCTCAGGTGGTGATTGGTCATATTTTGCTTCTATAAAACTCTATAAAACTGTGTTCCGTAGAATGAAGACCATGCTGCAATCCAGGAGGCAATCGAGGACACCATGGTGCGAATTTTCCTCATAATGGAAAGTGGCAGTGATGGGGAAGAGGACATTCTCGTGGTCCTTGAAGGCCAGGCCGTGGTGGTTGACCTACCAAGTGTAGGGGTGGCGGTTGCCATGCTGTTTGGCCTTTTTTACAACTTAAACCTGGACTACCCTCCTCATCTCAGATACACCTTTGAGGTAATGCAAAAAGTTGTAATGGAGTTGGAAGGCAAAGTGATGTCAAAAAGAACCCAGGCCTTGAAGATCCGACTCTTTGAGTAGAGATGGTACCTTAAAAATGTTTTCATGTTCTTCTTAAACGTGGGTTTACCTGGCATTCTGCTGCTTGTTTTGCTGCTGTTTCTGTTTTTTTTCTGTTTCCCCAAAAATAGCAAGCCACTCTTTTTGTTTGTTTTGTCTTGTTAGAGAGCACTGCAATCAGGGCTTCATGGACAGCTCTTAAATATGCTGAGTGAGTTTTACAAAAAAAAATGGCTGATAGAAGACACCATAAGAAATGTCCAATTTCGTCATTGCTCAGGTAATTGTAAATGACCAAGTTAAACAGATTCAACTTTTTACACTGTTGTAAAAATATTTTCTAGTTAAATTAATAAAAGGGTTGAACCTTAAATTTGTGTTCAGTGTCCTGTTTTTGATTAATTGTAATAATGCATGTGATTCTTGCAGAACATATTGGCAGAATATGCTTATTTAGACACAGAAATTGTCTGCAATTCTATTTTTATTATGCAATTTCAATCTAGTAAAATTATATTTCAATGAAATAATTGTACTGCTAAAACGTGATTTTATTGTGTGTTGAATGTGAATAAATTGTGGAAAATTGCATGATAAAGTCACGTTTGTCTCATGTAGAATTCTTAGGTGAAGTGAAAAGGAGATATTCATTATGGTGTAACATGATTTTTTCATGTGCGATATTCATGTTGACATAACATGATTTTATTATGTGCAACCGATGTCCATACTTTTTTTATGTAAATCCAACAGATCTTTTTTTTCAGTGCATTTTGGTATTACAAAAAGTGTATCTAAATCAAATTGCCAACCCCAGCTTTAACAAGAAATAAGAAAGCAACAATAGAAAATAGTTTTTTATTCTGGTTTTAGAAATAATTAATTTGATTTACTAATTTCAAATGTAAAGAGGTGTAATGTTCTTTCTGAAATATTTTTGTCTAAGGCAAACAAAAAATCTGCCCATAATCTCGAGGCTCACCAAAGATCCAATAAAAATCTTGAGGCACACCTTATTCTTATCTTTGCAAAACAGCCTCTTAAACATGAGCCACTACAGCATCTGATTATTCACACGTTTTATTTCATCTACTTACCTTTGAAAGATCTTAAAGTAACTATACTACTCTTTAAAATTCTTACTCTGGGGACACTATGGTGCATCATCAGAAACTGTTTCTTCTGCTCTTGATGTTATAATTTAACACAATATGATAAGAATTAATTTAAATTCCCCCTAACAGTCTTTTTCCTGAGATGACCTTGAAGAAATTATATTCAAACAAGACTATGTTTATTTAATTTGATTTAAATAGCATTCATGTTTAAAAGTCCATTAAAAGAACTTCATGACTTTAAAAGTTATTTTATGTTATTCTTAAGTTTTAGGGTGTTTTATTATTGTTTAAAGTTTCCCTTGTCTTTTGTATAACCCCTTGGGTTGTTTGTTTAGTTTAATTTTTTGATCATTGCTGCCTTTAATGCCCATAATTTGGCATAATTTAGACAAATAAAGATCGCTGTTGCTGTGACCCTCAGCAGTACAGCTAATACAGCGTGGCCAGTCTGTGGCTAATGACTGCAGTGTCTCTTTATTTTACGGTCTGTGCAGGTTGTGCTGTGTCATAAACAAGGTTATTGTCTATTTTCTGCACAGGATTAATTAACCATGACTTCTTAAACTGCAGTAAACTGACACCATAAAATTGTCCCGACCCTCGTGACTACCATATTGTAAACAGCTGTTTACATGTTGGACTGAAAGACTGATTACTAATGACGTCTATCTTCTCTTTTTTATATCATGTATCTAATTATTCATATTCCCACATTAAGGTTACAGCCTCCACTCAGTAATTTTTTTAGTTTTTTTGTTATAATGGTTGATGTAAACACGACAGTTTCCGTCTTGGTCTGTCGTGTCACTCTCTTCTCTGATGACATGATTTCAGCCTGGTGCAGTTTCTCGTGCGGCGCTGCTGTTAGAAGAGCTCACAGATCCAGAGGGGACACAAACAGACAGACTGCCACCATCACTGAGGGTTAAACACTGAGGAGTGTGTTAATACAGACACTCAGACGTAACGACATGTGACATGTTAACTTCCCCTGGCCGACAGAATGGAGGAAGCCGGATGGGAGTTACAGCTGCTCCTTCAGTGAAGCATCTGACTCTTGAGATTCAAGATCTCTCTGTGAAAAGCCGCCCTCCTTCACTCTGCATGCACTCATCACAACATTTGTTAACACAAACTGTTCAATATTTTTACAGTTTAAAGGAAAAACAATTAAAAAGCTTATCAATGAACTTGAACTTAAAGGTGTAGTCAGCGATGTTGGAGAAAACGAGTGGAGGGTTTGTTGATATTCGAATTTAGACCCGCCTCCTGAAAGCTGATGGACGTGCATCGTCATGGAAACGACCGTAGAAACTGCTTAGCTGACCAACGTAGCTAAGGTAACCCCGACTCGTCAGACAACTCGACTGCCATTATTGATAACATCACAACAGCAGTACGTTTTGGCAGATTAGACAATAAGATGAATGTCCGACGGCTGTTACTGTTATTTGAAGCACCACAAAGCTAATGTTGCTTACCTATCCAGTAGAAAGACGGCGACATCCGCGCCCGTTTTCAGGTCTTTCAATTTGTGGAGTTCCCTCCACCGTCGGAAAGCAACACCAATATTGACCCGGGTCTTCGCTCTTTCGTGGTCATAGCCCTTCTTTTTCACTTTTCACTCCTCTGACCTTTTTCTTTTGGGCTGTTTTTCAGACATTGCTACTGCACCTATAGTATCTCTGTCTTATGCTAACTGCGCACGCTACGCAACCGACGACTCCCCATCCCCCCTCTGTCTGATCTGCGCATGAGTATGATCGCCCCCTGGATGTGGGGGGGTGTACCCTGTTTTGGTGACTCAGCCCAAGCCACAGTATTTACCTGCTGAAATTCAGAGCCAAGGCTGTGTATTGAAACCGGATTTTTTTTTCAACATGCTGTCAGTGGTGACATCTTGTGGATGGAGAGGAGAAATACAGGGATTTTGACAAATGCTGCATTAGATTAGAAGATGAGAAGATCGCTGACTACACCTTCTACCAAGAGAAAAAGCTTTAAGCTTTTATGATCTCAATCTATGGGACATGGAAGAAGCTGAGCAGAAATACAGACTATTTTAAACATCTTTATGAGATAAAACATTACGAATTTAAGGATGGACTTAAGGTTCAGTGATCATCCCCTTGGACCTGCAACCTCCAGAATCCCTTTCGTCTTCCTCTTTTATAAATCTATATTTGTACGGAGTTTGGAGGAAATTACTAAACATTTTCTGGAGTTATAAAATTCACAAGCAAGCAATGAATATGAGGCCAGTGACTTTGAATTTGTATCTAGAAAAGTGATCAATTTCACATAGTTTAAAGACAAATCAAGCAAAGAATTCAGATAACACTTACAAGCATGAGACTAGGGATGGGAATCAAAAAACAATTCTGGTTAGGAATTGGTAGCAGCTCCCTTAGAGAATGGATGCCATAATGGTTTTAGCTCAACACTTTCCTTTGTTAATTCAGTTTTGTTTTACATACCGCAAGTCAAAGACACCCTGCTCCCATTAGAGGGAGCGTCAGAAATGATAACAAAGAATTTTACATTCCAGACAAGGGCAGAACTGGTCCAAATTGTGACTTGATATTCAATCAAATACACTTCGTGCATGTCTAGTGGCTGAAAACACCAGAAACTAAAACTACAAACCTACATTGCCAACTCATGGCAACGCTTTCACGTTTTCAGTTGTTTTTGCCTCTCCATGTGTACGAAAAATGCTTTCGAAAATGTAAAAGAAAAACCTTTCAGTTTCTGGTGACAACATTGTCATGTTAATGGGTTGTAAGAACTGTAATTTCTTAAATATAAAGCACATTCATAAGCTTTTCAATAAGGTCTTATTTCCGGGTGTGTATAGAACACGAGCACAAGCAAATCCGATACAAAAAGCTGCAATATTCTCTTTCTCTGTGAAACACTGCCACCAAACTTTTGTAATTCTTAAAAAAATGAATGTTAAACTGTTCAAACCCAATATTTTTGGTCTTAATTAGTTTACCTTTGTGCAATGATGGTGTAATTCTCAGGTTATGGTATGGCTCACGTGTAAACACACTGGGTGCTGCCATCTTGTAAGCAAGGGTGACCAAAATAGCTGCGCTCTGATTGGTTTAAGACATTGTCATGTTGATAGCTGGGCTCTGATTGGTCTGCACACAACAACTGAGCATGCTGGGATGTGTGAAATATGATACGAAGTCAAGTTATTGCTTCAAGTACCATCAGATTGTCAGCAGGTGTCATCTGGGATAGAATAGTTGTGCAACAGTAAAATACCATCGAAAATGTCAAAAAGAGTAAATTTCCCAGCATCACTCAAAAGTAAGGTGACTGAAGTGGCTGAGGCAGTGGGCAACAGAGAAGCTGGTAGGAAATATGGTGTGAGTGAAGCAAATGTTTGTGGTTGGAGGAAAAAGAAAGCAGAGAAGATGAAAGACGGACCAACATCAAAAGCTTTAGGGCATTTGAGAGACTAAGGTTTGGGCAAAATATGGGTGAGCGTTACATTTGAGCACAGTGTTTATCCTGGGAAAAAGCATGAAAAATGGGGTGCGTGTTATAATTGAGTGCGTATTATATTGGATGAATTACAGCAGTTGGCTGGACCCTGTCCTCCTGGCTCACAGCCCCACCCTCAAGTATGGTGTACATTTTAGGACATCCTCAGTCTCAGGAAAACCTCTGTCATTTCTCAGACCAAACAGCCTCAGGGATACCTCAGTCAGATGATACGGCCCCAGAAAAACCTGCTTCAGATAATACGGCCTCAGGCTTAAAAATAAAAGTCATCAGACAAAATAGCGTCAAATTAAACTGCCTCAACCAAAACGACGTCGGATTAAACCGCGATAGCATAATGGCGTGCAGAATGGAATGTCTGACATGCCGAAATTAAATTGTATCTGTGCGTTTTATGACTCAAATGACCACATTTTGGTATTCTACGTGGTGACTTTCTCACCTAAAATGCTCTCTGAACTTTCAATTGTAATGAATCAACAGAGATGTTTGATAGCCTGGTGTGCTTCTGATTTTTGTCAGAGGTTTGAAATGCATCATGGGAAACTTAGTAGTACACTACAATGTGAAGGGTTGGCATTCTAATCATACTTATAGTATGTAGTATACAGTATATGCACACCTGTATGCAGCATGTAGTACGTTAGTATGACATTTCGGACACAGCCTACGTTTGTAATGTCTATGGTACTGACTTTTGATGACGTCACACGCACTTCCGGTCTCCTAAAAATAATATTTGGTTGTATTTTACGACCTGACGCTGTTTTATTTGAGTCCGTTTTTCCAGTGTTTTGTCTGATGGGCTTTTGTTTTATCTGTTTTATCTGACGTTTTGGTTGAGGCAGTTATGATTTGACGCCGTTTTGTCTGATGACTTTTATTTTGAAGCCTGAGGCCGTATTATCTGATGGAGGTTTTCCTGAGGCTGTTCGTTTTGAGAAATGACAGAGGTTTTCCTGAGACTGAGGACGTCCTAAAATGTACACTGTACTTGAGTTAAGCTACAGCTGGTCATGAAAACAAACACAAGATCAGAGTTTAACGCTCCAAATGGTACTCAAACTGAATTAAACCAAACCAGACAACTCAGAGGAAAGAAGGCATAACTCTGCTTTCTATGGATGTATTATAAAATACCAAATAAATCAATAAATACAAACAGTTTCAAAATAATTTGACATGTATGCCCAAGTAAGGATTGAGTCAACAACAAGGAAAACAAGCTAACCGAAGTTAAGTGACTGTTGAGCTGGCAGCTGGTGCTTGTGGACAGCCCTGTTGGTTTGGCTGCACTCCCTTATAAAAACTGAAAATCAACAAGAATACCACAATAACAATTTTGTAAACATGTCTGCCAAACACAGTGCTGCAGGTATTTATTTAAAAAGTTTGAAACTTCTGTCATAAAAATCCACAATAATCGGTTGATTAATGCTCATGCAGCGTGAGTGTGTGAATCAGCATCTGAGCCATTTGCCAAAACACACCACTGATTTACACACATTAGTCAAAGCTGCCAGGACTCATCAAATGATTTAATTGCCCACATGAACAATTAAGCGATAAAATCAATTAAGCTGTGAACACTTTTCACTGCATTGTAGAACAGAAATCCATTAACAGCTGAGAGCTTTTCAGGATAAATCACAGCAACGAGGCTACATCTGGGTAGACCATGACTTATAACCTTAGGTAGGACTCATTTTTGGTAAATCTGTCTTTACGAATGTCTCACTTCACAGAGAAGATAAAAAGGAATCAAAGTTTGGAGGGAAATAAGCTGTAACTTTTGACATTTTTGTCAGGATAAGTGAGTTTAACAGAGCTCTGCCAGTGAGCTGCTGATGTTACAGCATGTGACATCTTTCAACCTCCTCTCAATGTGAGTGTGTGCATCCTTGTACATCCTCTCTCCTTCTGTCTGTCTTGGTTTTTCAGTCTTTGTTCAGTACATCAGGTTGATGAGCTCTCCTCTATCTCTCTCTCTCTGCTCGGGTCCCGTCACTTCACATCCTCAGCACCGTGACTAAACGTGTCCTCCAGTGAAAAGGGGCAGAAAGTGAGTTCAGGAGGAAGAAAGATGACCTCCATTTCAGCTTTTTTCTTCTCTGACATAAAGTGTAGCCTAAAGCGATGGCATTGTCTCGCTGCCGGCCTGTTCTTTACAAAAAGCACCTTTTTGGGCAGACTGAAGAAAAATAAAGGTGAATCAAAAGAGAGACTTCGAGCGGAGCTGCTTCACCAAAATGTTCAGTCAAGCTTCACTTCTGTCCAGAAAATCAACCAGAGTCGGAAATGAAAATCTGAGTTCACCTGTGGACTCCAAAAAAAGAATGACAGAGTCGATACGACCTGCTGGATTTCAAACTGGGCATCAACACGAGGGAGAAAGTTGATTTAAGAGACTTTGAACATAGCACGCTGGTTGGTGCCAGACTGGCTGGTCTGAGTATTTTAGAAATGACAATCTACTGGGGTTTTCATCCCCTTCTGTCTCTCGATTTTATGGAAAAAAGGTGGCACACTAGTCTAGTTTTAGTTGATGAAATCTACTGTAAACATATGGCCTTTTTCCATTAGCCCTACTCTACTCGCCTTGTGCTGCTTTTCCATTAGCCCCAGTCACCTGCCCAACAGGGTGCAGTGTCGCTGTAAACAGCTGAGCGGCACTACGGTGACGTCATTTTGAGCTCAACACAACAATCTGTGGCTTTTTGTCACAAACCGAGTAAAAAAGGAAAGCAGAAGAAGGCTGCAGGTGGCAGGAAGAAATACCCCTTGAGAAGCACAGGAGAGTTTTGGAAGCTATACAACAGAATGAAGCCGAGGACGAGAGCAATCAAGCTGCAAAGAAAAGACATATGAGGGTAAGCTAATGGTAGCTACCGCTAGCATGCTAAGTCGTCGCGCTCATGACTCATCCATGACGACATTGTCTGACCAATCAGTAGCCGGCAGTCAGTGACATCATATTTTAGTTTGGACTCAGCTCGCTTGGAACCAGAGCGGAGTAGGTACTAAAACTAGCTTGTTTTAGGAGGTACCAGGCTAGTGGAAACACGCTGAAAATCAAGTAGGGCCGAGTAGAGCAGGACCAAGGCGTGCTAGTGGAAAATAGCCATTAGCTATTAGTTAAAACTTATCCCACCGCCACCAAGCTAAGACAACTGAATTAAGTAAATAAAAAATAAATTAAAACGGAGTGCTTGTACCAGAGTGCTTAAAAACGAGATTTCAGATGAAGGCCGATATAATCCGATATTTGTTTTTGCTGATATTGGACTGATATCCGATAAAAATATCAGATTGGGACATCCCTCATTCTTCAGGTGGTCCTCACATTTATTTTCAGTCCTGTCAACAGTATGTTGACAACATTTGCAGAACATTTGATCTGACCCATAATAATTGTCGGGAAACTGCTCTGCCCTGTTCTTTGGAGTTAGCCGGGAGTTTTTTTGCTTCTTTGCCTACTTTTCCGATGTCTCAAGCGACTGTTTCGACATGTTTGCTTATTAATGAGGGGAGGAGGAGGAAGGAGAGGGGAAGTGAAACTTGCATTGTCCCCAGCCTTAGGGGCCATTTACATAGGGCCGAATACGGTCAGATCCGATATGTTTTCATTGCGTTTTGGCCTCCTGTTTACATGGGAACTCTTTGCAGATTGTCTGAAAACAGAAACTTTTGGAAACAGGTTCCAGAGTGGAAAGTTTCCAAAACGCTCTCCATGCAGCTCCGTATAAACCCGAATCACAGCATTTCAGGGTGAAACGCTGACGTCACCGCATGCGCAGTACTCTTTCACATGAAGGCTGTGCACGCATACCAGGAACAACAACAGCTTTGGCCGTCTATCGAGTAACATTAGTGCTGCTTATCATGCTCGGCTTGTTATCAAGACAATCCAGACAGATTTGTTGTCCAGAAAAGAAACTTCTGCATCTCTGTGCGTCTATTCACCATTGTTGTTTGTGAAAAGTTTTTCTTCTCCGTACATGTGTTGTAGCAGCGCTGCCTCTTTGCAGACCTACGCCTCCATCTACTGAACCAGCATGCATACTGTAACAGATTCATTCGTCTCCAGCGTCTCCATCTGAACGCGGATCGGCTTGAAAAGGCAAACAAAAAATCTTTGTGTTTTTAAGTCAGAGAGCGTCTGTATAAATGTAGCCTTAGTGACCCCCTCAGAGCATTTTCCTGGGAAATCTGTTCCTTTATATTCAGAAAAAAAACTTTCATGTAAAATGTCGGCCATTTTCTTGTTTTTCTCTGTTTTTTATTGATATCCGAGTTAAATGTCAAATTCTGTGATTTGTCTGCAGATTTTATAGGGCCCCAAAACAGGTGGTTGCATAAAGACCTAGTTCTTTGTGTGCCCTCAAGTGGTGTCCTCCAGAAACACAGGTCATGTGCAGGCAAAGACATAAAAATAAGGGCTTATGACACCAAAGGCTGCAGATGAAAATGAAAGAACAAAAAGCAAGCATTGCTTTATCACAGCCAGCCTCATTATTGTTCCCGATCATGTCCATTCCTGTATGACCACAAAGTACTCATCATCTGATGGTACTTCAAGCAGAATAATGCTCCGTGTCATGGAACCCAAATCATTTCAAACTGGTTTCTGCAACATGACAACAATGAAACAGGACATTTTCTTTATGTATCTACAGCTGATGAACCTGCAGCACTTGTTTGATGGAGATATGGACCATGATCTCTGAGGAATGCTCCAGCACGTTGTTGAATTCATGTCTCAAAGACTTAAAGCAGTCATGAAGGCAGCAACAGCTCTAACCAAGAGGCAGAGAGTTTTATTTATAGAATTTGACAGATGAACTGCTCTTGATAAAACTGTCCTGCAGGGTTTAGAGATATTTGGAAAGTCTCACTGTCTGGTTCAGATCAGAAAATGACTAAGGTCTTCATAAAATAAACATTTTGTGTTGGTAGGAAACGCAATTGAAGCAGTAACCATCAACCAAAAGCCCATAGTTTCCCTCCTGAGAAATTCTGCAGTAACAACATCAAACATCACAAAATCAGAGCTGGTGGTTTTTACTGAGGACAGAAGCCACAGAAAAATCTAAATAAGCATATTCTGAATCTTGGCAGGGAGAATATCAGCAGCTGGGATATTTTTTTAAACCTTATATCAGTCAAACCTTCCCTGTGGTCTTTGTTATTGAAGGAAGGGAACAGACGGACAAACAGACAGTGTTTTTTCCAGCTGCTGTGAGGAGATAAAAGATGGATACAACACCGTTTATATCAA
Source organism: Scarus forsteni (assembly GCA_036419115.1). Classification (NCBI taxonomy): domain Eukaryota; kingdom Metazoa; phylum Chordata; class Actinopteri; order Labriformes; family Labridae; genus Scarus; species Scarus forsteni. The sequence goes on from JAZDUH010000425.1 coordinate 9,621,460, forward strand.
AACTGAATGATTTGTAACCATGTAAAAAAAGAGAGAACACAGCTATATTTCCTGTTTACAGTCTGAAAAATATATTTTATATGTTTATGTCAATGTGAATGTTTTGAGATGAATAACAAAGATTTAATCTAATGGACAAGCAGGCTAGTTTATTTTTTTTAATTCACCATACACAGGCTTACTTGTAAGACTTATATTAAAGAACAGTAATAAACAACAGGCTGTGTAAATACTTAATCCTTATTGGCTGCAAAGAGTCAGTTCTGTCCCTGAAAATGGCAGGTTAAGCCAGGCATACAATGTTTAATTCCTTTCAATTACACCATGATATATTTGGATTTTAGCAAACATAATAACCAGTGCAATATCCTTACTGCCAAACTTTGCCTTAAGGTCAAATGTCGTCTTCTGTCAAACAGTTAGGGGTGAGTATTGGCAAGAGCCTCACGATACGATACGTATCACGATACTTTGGTCACGATACGATAATATCACGATATCACAATATTGTGATATATTGCGATATTATACAGTAAACTAGGTAAAACCTAGAGACAATGAATATGTAACCTTTCCATTTTATTGTAATTGAAATATGTCAAATGCAGTGTTACATTAATACACTTAACCTGAAACACAGAGTGGATCAAGTCACTTAAATTTATGTTGCAAAGAAGTTATTCTTGTTTTCCCCTTAAAGTATTGAAAGCATCCTAACCTGCAGAGCAGCTCAAACTGTAACTGAACACATGAGGAACAAACTGCTTTGAGTTACTGACAGAACAACAGTAAGTAAAAGTAAAAAAATCATATATTTCTCTTGTCACTGTCTGAACTGACACCTGTGCACCTGTGCATACATATTTTTTTTTATTTATTTTTTTTATTAATGTATTTTTTTGGCATTTTGTGCCTTTATTGATAGGAGGGAGACAGTGGATAGGCTTGTGAAAGGGGGCGAGAGAGCAGGGGAGGACACTCTGCAAACTGGTCACAGGCTGGACTCGAACCCAGACCGGCAGAAGCAAGCACATGGGGCGCCTGGCTGACAACCACTCCGCCAAACCAGCACCCCACCTGTGCATACATATTTATAAGTTGTATTTTATTTCAAACTCTGATAAAATATGAGTTTTTACTTTTACAAAAATATCGATACTAAGATTTGAAATATCGATATTGTATCGGGAGTCAAAATATCACGATATATTGCGATACCGATATTTTTTCACACCTCTACAAACAGTGCTGTCATATTATGTTCAAACTCTAAATATTGTTAATGTTAATCATGCAAATTTATTGGCCTTGTTTACAGTCTCACTTTACTGATTTTATTTACTTTTTTCCCTCATAATGAAATGAATATAGCTTAAACATTCTGCATGATGCAACCGGCTTACCTAAAGAAATATTTTTCTTTATGCTCTAATCCATTTTAATGTCTTTGTTTGATATTCCTATTGCTGTACTGAGTTCAAGAACAACTGAAAAAAACAAATTTCCCTTTGGAGATCAATAACATATTTCTGATGCTGATTCAAACCATCAAAAAACAGGAGCTGTGTGAGTGAAAACTTTCAGATCAGAAAGCAAGTGGATCATAGTAGTTCTGCTGTTTGAAGTGTTTCTGCAAAGAATAAACAGCTGAAAACTGGCAGGAAACATTCTCATGGATAATCTTTGTAGCCTCTAAGAGACTGCAGCCTTCAAAAACTACCACAGTAAGACATTAGCTGCACAATACCAAAACTTTTCTGCCTTTTAAAAGCATGCACACCGGGAATGGGAATAAAAAACAACTGTAAACACCTCATTCGGAATAAAGAGGTCAAATCTGAATGGAATTTCATTCGGTTGCACAGGGGTAGTATATTCCTTTTCCCAAACTGATTAAAAGTAAAATCCTGTCATGTAAACGGTGAATCTGAAAGTTGTCAGGTTGGGTTCTGTCTGCGCATGCTCAGTCTTGACGTAAATGGCAGCTTCCAATAAGAGCACACAGCACTGGTCAGCGTCGGAGAGTTTGTTTTAATACAAACTCTCAAAGAACTAAACATTATCCCACGTTTAAACTATGGGAAAACAATAAATACTGAACTATTGAATTAAAAAAGTCGACGAAAACTCAGCGAAGTTGAGATAGATCAAAACGTCCAACAAATAAGGAACCTCTGGAAAACTCTGAAGGCTGGTTACTATAAGGTTAAACAGCACAGCCCTTAACCCTAACCACCATCTTTGATAAATTATGTGATGTTTAAATAGATCTGCGGGCATCACGTGTCTGTAAAACAGCTGTTCTGATTAAATGTTGTGGCACATGTTAACACCAGATTGGAATAGATCTCGTCACATGTAAGCAGTTCACCTGAAATCTTTAATCAGAATGACTTTTTTCAGAATGAGAAAAAGTCTGCATGTAAACCTGGCTAATGCCACTTGAGGCAGTTAGCATCAATGACAACAAAGAAGTCATAGATGTGATCAGGACAGAGGGAGTCAGAACAGTTTCACAGATTGATTTGGGAGAGTTTTTCAAAAACAAAAGTGCGGTCCCTGTTCGGCACAATTTATTTGAATGTATAAGAACACAGCAAACGATGATTCAGTGAAAACAATCATCTGATCTCGGCTCACTTCCAGTCTGCCCCAGGAGTGAGTTATTGCAGTCAGGACGCAGGAACCAACACAAACAAGGAGTTCACTCATCATAATGCTGTAGTGGTATTAGAAGCAGCAGGAACCAGGCTGATAACAAACTTAAAGGTGCTATGAGGAGTTTCTAAGTAATTACAAAAAAGTCTCACTTTTAGATATATGCCTGATCCAAATACACACTTTAAGATGAGTTTTATAGCATCAAAATAGGTTATCTATAAATGCTATTCCTTAGCTCCGCGGTTGGGTCCGACAAGGCTGGACTGGACTGGATGCTCAATTTCGGGAACAGACAATCAAAACGAGAGCAAATTTATATTATTCGGACACGTCTTAGAGCACCAGGCTGTAAGTAGCGACATATAGCCGGCTACAAAACTACGATACAAAAATTGCTTGTTGTCGCACATCAAAAACTACCACTACGTAACTATAAAGAGAAACATTACCTTGTCGCTTTGTGTCCTGTAGGTTGTTGAAAAAAGAAGTTGTAAAGCAATGTAGAGTTCTGAGGAAGGTCTGAGCTGCATTCATTAGGATCACAACAAAAACACGCTTTGGCTTGGATCACGTCTTAATGACAGTTGCCACGCGTGCTCATGGGTAGCAGAGTCTTTATGTCGCCGGAAATACATTCTCCTCATAGCACCTTTAATAATAATGTTTTGGATCCCACTAGGGATGTAGCGGTTACCGGTAAACCGCGGTAAAATTTCCCACGATAATCATTACCGTGTCCTTTTAAAATTACCGTTATACCGTGTTTGATCACCACACTGTGTCAATAACTCACGGTGATGCTGCTCTTTGCCTGGAAAGGCGAAACTATGTGCATCTGCCCCTCGATGAAGCAGCCGTGTGTCGCAAAGTTCAAAGTGCAAATTCGTTTTTTTCTATTCTTGTTATTACACACAGTTTAAGCATTTATAACATTATAATGGCAAATACTTGCAAGAACTGTTTCCTTTTATTTTCTAATGAAAAAAGTTTAAACAAATTTACTTATAGGACACTTCCTGACACAATTGTTGACTAAAAAGATAAAAGAAATGTTAAAATTATATTATTAAAGGGGTTACATGATTTCAAGACTGTGTTAAAGTACTTTTTGAACATTTTGAGCACACTACAACAATACTGCGATAATAATGATAACCGTGATAATTTTGGTCACAATAACCGTGATATGAAATTTTCATACCGTTACATCCCTAGATCCCACTGAGTCACTTTCTGAAGCATCTTACAGACAACAGAATGAGGGAAATCAGCGGTGTCCAGTTTACGGGCCGCATCTTCCTTTAGATGTATGTTTCAAGATATGAGTCAAAAACCCACCAATTTGATAGCTGAAGACCTAACACTGGTTAGTCTTTCTTGACTTCATTCATAATTTATCGTATAAGCAGTTTCATGTCCTTTAAGGTGTCCATTATTGAGGATTTATCGACTCTGCAGTGTGAGACAGCTCAGGCCTCCACTTTGTCCATAAACTCCTCACAATAGATCTCCTTTGTCCACTCAAAAGCCTTTCCACCCCACACCGTTCTCCACGTTTTACAGCCTGTAATGAATCTGAACTCTAACGTTGTTAATAAAATAAACCAAATGGTGCTCAAAAAGCTCTTATCATTTATTATACATGATAGTGAAGCATTCGCTAGGTCTAAAGCTGGGATCAGACGGCAGAGTTTCATTAGTCTGAATATTTTTTCCACATGATTAAAGAATAAAAATTGGATACAGTAGGTCAGATCCTCTCCTGTGTTTTATTGTTGGCACAGATTTCTCTGGAGTCCTAGTTATTCTGGAGCCGTCTGCGTGTTATGTAACAATGCTAATGCCGAGTGGATCCACAGGGAGAGTACTGACTGAAACTGTGCTGCTGGATGTGAGGCTGTGGGATAAATATCTGTGCATAATCAGGAGCTATAAAAAGAGAGGAGCGTACTACAGATGGGTGCACACAAAAAGAAATGAATGTAAAGACGGCCTCAGTTATAATTTGTCGACAAACATGAAGGAAAGGTCTTTTAAATCAAACCAAATGAATGATTTTACAAGCCATACAGCTAAGCATAGTTCCTTAGAAAAAACACAACTACATGTCAGAATGCTCAATTTATGCCTAAGTCACACATTCCCGTTTCTCATGGCGATTGTGCACAACTGTACACGACTGACGAGGCTGGTGTGATTGCTATGATACGGGATGGAATGACTGTCTCAGCCCGGACACAACCCGTAAATACAACTCCAGTAGCGCTTCTACAGCGCTTTGAGGGCGTTTGTCCCACTCCAGCTAGGTTAATACAGCAATATGACGAGGATTCCATGAATTTTGCTTGCGCCGTCTTGAATGGGACACAGTCAGGGCACAAACGAATACATCCTTGTCAGTCCTATCATAAAGCTTTCAGGATTGAGCCACGATCAGCCCGACTGAGCTCCGTACATGCCACGCTAATTCCGTTCACATTAGGGCTGCATTAGGATTCCACGCCACTACACTGAGAACGGCGATTCCCCACGACAGTTTTGAGCAGTTCAAAACTGTGGGGACCCTTCCACGTTTCCTGCTGTTCATTCACAGCTATGCAAGGCTGATCCAAGTAGCACATGCACCATGACCAAAAGCATGTATTATCAGGATTATGACAATTGTGCACAATCGCCATGAGAAACAGGAATGTGTGACTGGGGCTTAAGAGAAAATAACTTTAGGGAGACAAGTTCAGTAAAACAAACATTTAATCTTAGACACTTGTGAATAACTTTGGGTTGATTACATAATTAGCTGTTAAGAACAAACCTGATGCTGCAGGATGAACCATCAGCAAGAGTTTTGATTAGCTACCCATTTTAAGGCCAGGATTTTCAATATTTAACTGGCCTGGTTTTACAAAAACAGCCTTCAGAACAAACTAAGAGTACCTCGATTGATTTAAAACTGATCAATATCTTGCAGTGTTTGTTAAAAGTACACAAACTGCTGATTGAAATCAGTGTCTCAATTAACCAACATAACCTTTAGAATGTTAACAAATCACCAACACTTTTGTCGGCTCCTGCTGTTCCATTATCAGTTTTAATGGAACTGTGATAAAAATCCACAGAAATTTGTTTCAGTTGACTGTTTGTCCTTCACTGTTGGCCCTTTTCCACTAGCACGCCTTGGCCCTGCTCTACTTGGCCCTACTCAATTTGCAGCGTGTTTCCACTAGCCTTGTGTTTCCTAAAACAAGCTAGTTTTAGTACCTACTCCGCTCTGGTTCCAAGCGAGCTGAGTCGATACCAAAAGATGACGTCACCGACTGCCGGCTGCTGATTGGTCAGACAATGTCGTCATGGATGAGTCATGAGCGCGATGACCTTGCATGCTAGAGGTAGCTACCATTAGCTTAGCCTCCTACGTCTATTCTTTGCAGCTTGATTGCTCTCGTCCTCGGCTTCATTCTGTTGTGTAGCTTCCAAAACTCTCCTGTGCTTCTCAAGGGGTATTTCTTCTTACCACCTGCAGCCTTCTTCTGCTTTCCTTTTTTACTTGGTTTGTGACAAAAAGCCACAGATTGTTGTGTCGTGCTCAAAATGACGTCACCGCAGTGCCCCTCAGCTGTTCACAGTGACACTGCGCCCCGTTGGGCAGGCGACTGGGGCTAATGGAAAAGCAGCACAAGGCGAGTAGAGTAGAGCCGGGTAGAGTCGAGTAAAGTAGAGTAGGGCTAATGAAAAAAGGCCATATGTAGACCTAATCAGACCTAAAATCTCCCCCAGTGCAACATAACAAGAGCAAATCAGTTAAAGGTGCAATGAGGAGAATCTATTACCGGCGACATTAAGACTCTGCTACACATGAGCATGCGCGGCGACTGTCATAATGCTACGTTCCAGTAACTTTGGAAGTGGGAGTGACATCATCTTATCTGGGTTCCAGTTAAAGTCAGAAAAAAACATGCTGATCTACCAGGCTATTGTTAGCTGTTGTTAGCACGCCCTGCATTGTTGTTCACAAACATCACATGAAGAATGTGATTATCACTATGGCAGCATTTTTGTAACCTGACAAGGCAGATGGACAGCTCCATATATCTGCCACAGAAATATTTCACTAGCCCATCTGGGTAGGAGCACTTTAAATTTATTTTCAGGTGCAGAACGTTTAAAAAAAACACAAGCTTGTGATTGGACAATCATTTTGCTCGTCACATTCATCACAGACCAATCCACATCAAGCAGGGTTGCCTCCTATAATGTAGCAATGTTTTCATTGAATTTGTCTTTTTTTTTCTTTTATATATACATTTTATTTTATTATTTTGTTTGCTGATGCTGCTCAGTGATTTTTGAAGACTGTATGATGCAAAATGTGCCTGCTTGTCACTTGAAATGGCTGAATAAAGAATTGAAAAAAAATGTAGCATACACAGCGGCTAACTTAGCCGCTAACAGCTAACAACAGTTAATGACCGTTAGCCATTAGCCATTAGCCGCTAACTTAGCTGCTAACAGCTAACGGCCTTATACTATCATCTTACACTAAATTGTAGCACACAGATGATTCATTTAACACATATGTGACATGAACCTCGTCAAAGACAATCCCTACAAGTAAACTTCTGAGGAGGGCAGATTTCGCCAAGCTTTACTAAGTATCTGTGAGGACAATAAGCTAATTGGCCAGCCCGTTCTCAACTTCCGGTTTTCAACTTCCGATTGTCGTCACGTCCGCATTCTACAGCTCCCGCCTCTGTTCCCTGATTGGGCCGTCAAGAATTCAGACGAGTGAATTCATTGGACAACGGAGGCTTGCAAGACAGACCTGCAGGATTTCAGAATCAGGCAGGTCTGTCTGCTCTGCAAGGCTAGCATTTTGTAAATATAAGTCTAACAATACGATGTATACAGCTGATCTAGAGCGACACACCCCAGTCAGAAGTGCAAATAAATTGGTTATTACAGGAGCTAAATTACTGTTCACACTGGGGGCATCCATCTTTGATTGTCAACTCGGGGGTGGCGAGGTTTCATCGAGTTCCCAGTAGAAAATTTCCGACTTTGGGGGACGTTCCAGTTGCAGTTTCCTACATGGAACTCGGAAATTCCTACTTCTGACTACAACTGGAACGCACCAAAGATGTGACCGAAACTAAAGCGTGCGTTTGTTGTTTTGTTGCTAATGAATGCAGCTCGGACCTTCCTCAGAACTCTGCATTTCTTTACAACTTCTTTTTTCAACAACTTACAGGATGCAAAGCGACCAGGTAATGTATCTCTTTCTAGTTACGTAGCGGTAGTTTTTGATGTGTGACAACAAGCAATTTTTGGAAAACTTAGTATCGTAGTTTTGTAGGCGGCTATGTATCGCTACTTACAGCCCGGTGCTCTAAGACGTGTCCAAATAATATAAATTTGCTCTAGTTTTAATTGTCTTGTTCCCGAAGTTGAGTATCCAGGCCAGTCCAGCCCTGTCCTACCCGACCACAAAGCTAAGAATAGCATTTATAGATAACCTATTCAGATGCTATAAAACTCATCTTAAAGTGTGTATTACGATCAGGCATATATCTAAAAGTGAGACTTTTTTGTAATTACTTAGAAACTCCTCATAGTCCCTTTAAGGAAAAATGAAAAAAAAGCGCAAAAAAATGTAAACTAGGAATGAGTTATTGTTTAGAATTTAATCACATGACCTCCTTGGAAAAGGTTCGAAACATTTTTTTCATCTATTGAGCCATTACTTAAAAAAATCAAAGTAGTATCTCACACTTGGCCTAAAACTCGCTCTTTTTTTTTTTGTTGTACTTTCTTGACTGATTCTTCAATCAGCATCTTAGAGGAAGAAGTAAAAAGATGGAGGGAAGTGTGCCTCCGTCTGAGGAACGCACACAACAAAAGGAAGCCCATCTGGAGGAGAGGGAGGAGCAGAGAGAGCGGCAGGCTGACGTGTTGCTGTGGCAACGTGGCGAGGGTGGGATGAAGGAGGAGGAAGAGGAGGGGAGGGGTGGGAGGAGAAACATTATATCATTACATCACCTGCTGAGGATGGAGAACAGGAGGGTTTTTCAGGTTTAACAGGAGGAAAAGGTGAAGATAAAATCAGCGATGTGAATATTGTTCAGTCTGTAGAGAGAAGATGAAGACTGTTTGTTTAATCAGGGAATGATTATTCTTCCTCATTCTGGAGCATGAGGGAGAAAAGATGGAGTCACTGAACAGGCTGTCCAGTCAGTTTGGTCTTTGTTGGATGAAGATGGAGAAGCTGGGCTGAAAGAGTGAAGGGGGAGATGAAGAGGGGCAGAGTGGGAGAGTGGGGGGGTCGATGATGTAAAGGAGGGACAGAGGAGGGGGGAGGGTTAAGAAAACAAAAGTGAGAAGAAAGGGGGGAGGCCAACGGGGACAGAGGAGGAGGGGGAGGAGAGGATGCCTGGACTTTTGACTGAGGGCCTCATATTCTTGCTTTGTTACTTAAAACATGTGAGCCCATAGTCCCTGGTACGTGGTACATATTCATACCAAACTGTAACCCTGGTATACAATCAGCTGCATCAGCTAATTTTTTGACGTTTTGTTGGAGGCACCATTGAATTGTTTTCAGGGCTCCACAGTGTAACCATTTTCTCTCACAAAACTTATGAGGGTGCACCTAACACTTTTTCTTAGGCGCACTGGTGCACCAAGAAAATATGTTAGGCGGAAGAATCAGCTGAAAACAGACAAGACACAGCAACTGCCTTATTTTTAAATATTTTATTTAAAGGGACTGTCAGGAGTTTCTAAGAAATTACAAAAAAGTTTCACTTTTAGATATATGCTTGATCAAAATACACACTTTAAGATGAGTTTTATAGCATCCAAATAGGTTATCTATAAATGCTATTCCTTAGCTTCACGATCGGGTCGTACAGGGCTGGACTGGCCTGGATACTCAACTTTGGGAACAAGACAATTAAAACAAGAGCAAATTTATGTTATTCAGACACGTGATGTAAGTAGCGATATATAGCCGGCTAAAGAACTACGATACTAAGTTTTCCAAAAATTGCTTGTTGTCACACATCAAAAACTACCGCTACGTAACTAGAAAGAGATACATTACCTCGTCACTTTGCATCCCGTAAGCAGTTGAAAAAAGAAGTTGTAAAGCGGTGCAGAGTTCTGAGGAAGGTCAGAGCTGCATTCATTAACATCACAACAAACACACGCTTTGGCTTGGGTCACGTCTTTTGGTGCGTTCCAGTTGTAGTCAGAAGTAGGAATTTCCGAGTTTCGAGTAGGAAACTGCAACTGGAACATCCACCTGAAGTCGGTGAAACCTCACCACCCCTGAGTTGACAATGGCAGATGGATGCCCCCAGTGTGAACAGTTATTTAGCTCCTGTAATAATCAATTTATTTGCACTTCTGACTGGGGTGTGTTGCTCTAGATCAGCTGTATACATAGTTAGTCTCTAGCATTACGACAGTTGCCGCGCGTGCTCATGGTTAGCAGGGTCTTTATGTCGCCGGTAATAAATTCTCCTCATAGCACCTTAAATTTTTTTAAGTGCACCGTTGCAACCAATGCAAAAAAAATAGTCTGAAACCCTGTTTACCTTTTCATGCACGAACAGTTATTTTAAATGTTTGTTTTTACTTTCAACCAAGTTAAAAATAAAGATCAATTTGTTGAATATAATGTTATATTTTCCACTGCAGTGGACACCATGCATTAAAGGTATAAACAGTAGTTTAATAGAACTTAACATGGATCCACAAACATATATCTTTTACAAATATTTATTAAGAGTAAATAAAATCAAACGTTAAGCCTGAAGAAAATTTTATATTGCTGTTTAATTCAAGTATAAACTAGTAAGTTGCACCAAAATGTTTAATAAATATAATAAATATATATAGGCACAATATTTGCTCAACTATTTTGTCTTATTTTATTGTGTTGAAATTTGAGGGAATACGTGCACAACTACAAAAGCCACTGTTTATGTTACAGAAAAGTTATAAATAAAGTGGAGGCATGAGAACACACCAACAAACTTTTTATCAAGTCACGATTAAGTAAACTTCAGGACGTTATCAAGTTACAGCACCTAACCAGTTCATAATTTTAAAAGCAAACTCAAGACCTATCTTTTTAATCTGGCTTTTAGCTGGTTGTATTTATTATTATTTAATAGGGGTGTAACGAAATGGTCAACTCACGAAACGATACGAAATACGAAACAGGGCTCACGATACGAAATAAAGATGAAGGAAAATCCCCAACAGTAGGAAGTTGTGCAAAAAATCTCATTTTCTTTATTTTCTTCCTAATGCAAAAAAATAATAATACAATACAAAAAATATTGCTGAATCAGTACAAAATAAATACTCTTTGAAAAAAACTAAATTGTAGTTTTTTCCCCTTATTTAGACTACAGTGCAAATATAAACATAAAATCTCAATAAAAAGTGCCTTATTGTTGTAACAATCAGGATAAGTACATTCTTGAATGAAAAGGAAAACAAATAGCAGTCCTCAGAGCTGCAGTTTAGACCTATAAATGTCTGAACTGTGAACTATAATATTTAGCCTATAACAGTGCATATACTTCTGATCTTCAAGTATGATCAAATTCTGTCAACTCAACAGTAGATGCAAAAAACAAATATTGTTTTTATGCAGACTTACACAAACATAGTGGAGCAGTTCTACCGTTTATGTGTTCAATGTGGATTTTAATGTTTCCTATGAATTGACGGTCAGTGAATGGAGCAGGAGGGCGGGGCGAGAAGGTCAGAGTTCAGAAGGGGAGAGTTGTGTGTGTTTTGGTTTTAGCGAGGTGGTAGAGAGCCTTTAGCAGGAGGTCTAGAGATCACTACTCACTTTTTTGTTCGTGAATTAAAATTGTAGTTGTCGTGGTCACAGCCCACAGTGACTGCTAAATAAAAGCAGGTATTCACAAGCTGGAGTCACTTTTATTTTTACGTCCGAACGGACATCACAGTACAGCCGCTGCCACTAGTTCAGTTCTAGTTCTCGCCGCAGTATACGGCGAACTGTAGCGGCATATTTTGCACACGGTTGCTGTTTTGTCCGCAATCTTCTCACCGTTCTCTCGTCTTTTACATGGGAAGCCAAAATAGGTCCACACAACCGATTTATTTGACGAAGGAGCGTCAGCTAATACCCCCACTTCTTCCTCCTCAGTATTGCAGAGTGTTTTGCTACGGGAGGCGAGGAGGGTTTATTTCGTCCTTTTATTTCGAGCATCTTTGATTCTTATTTCGTCATGTTTTATTTCATGAAATTTTGTGGCATGAAATTTCGTTTCACCCCTATTATTTAATGTTATATTTTAACTTAATTTAACCCTTTTATTTGTTTTATTTCTGAATTTCAGTTCAGATTCTTTATTTGGAATTTAATTCTTTGTTAAATGCTTTTCCTATTATACTATTTTAGCTGATTTTATTATATATACATATATACACACATATATATATATATATATATATATATATATATATATATATATATAGATATAGATATAGATAGATAGATATAGATATAGATATATAGATATATACACATATACATATATACATATAAAATGTGTGTGTGTGTGTGTGTTAAGACTCATGACTCGACTCGGACTCTAGATCAAAGACTCGTGACTCATCAAGTCTTGCCCCTCAAAGACTCGTGACTCGACTCGGACTCTAAAACAGAGACACATGGGCATCTTTGGCTGGTAGTCATAAGACTTTATTCTTCCTGCCCCTTTTCGATCATGGAATGGAACATGTGGCAGAATTTGGTATAGTAGAGCATGTGAATTTTCATGAAACGAAATAAAAATGCTAAAAACAACAACAACAAAAAAACAATAAGTTGAAGATACCCTTTAGTGCAAACATCCACTGAAGTGGCCACAGAAAAATATATACAGAGAAGTATTTTATAAATCGTATTTTGCATTTAAGTGTCCCTAACATCTCATTGAATAAGTATATATTTTGTTACCTTTCTGGTTCTTTGAGATTAGAAGGATTTAATGTTTATTGAAGGAGGGCATGGTGCAATTCCCCCTTTGTCGACCATTTTGGATTTATGATGTAATATGAGAGTATGACAAAGCGACAGAAAGATTGTATTTTTAAAGTTTTACACAATGAATCATCACCTCATAGTTGGGGCATATGGGATATGAGGAGTAGCACTTGCATGTCTTATTTGTTACTTAACCACAGGAATCAATACGTAAAAAAAATAGGACAGGATCGCAACTTTTAGGGGTAAAGTTAGGAGTTCATCAGGGTTCAGTATTGGGACCGTTGTTGTTCACTTTGTATTATTAATAATATCTGTAAAGCCTTTGGTTCATCAAAGTTTACATTATTTGCTGATGACACTAATTTGTTTTTTTGAGGGGACAATTTGGAATTTTTTTTGGTTGAAGTAGGCAATGAGCTGAAAAAGTTGAAGATATGTTTTTTTTTTTCTTCCAAATTCGAAATTTAAAAAAATACAATCACATGGTACTGGAACCTCAAAGGTATGAAATATATTCCAAATATCTGTCCCATAAATGGGAAACGGTTAACCTGAACATGACGTAAATCATCATGCAGAAAGACAGTTCAAACCTTTCTCTTCTAAGAGAGCCCTAAAATCTGACTGCAGCTAAAATACCTGTCTATCTTTTATTCTGGATCTTTCAAGTATCAACAAAAAGACAATAAAACATATAAGATGCATTGTTCAGTCTCCTCAGTAGACCAATAAAAGAAAGTTCAGTAAGAAGTTCCTGAAGGAATTTCCAATGACGTGATGCAAAAATGTCCAACATTTCTGATCTAGATCTGTCAATTTAAGCCAAATTCTGCCCAAAGATGTAGCCTGTCTGTCTGTCTGGCTCACATCATCTAAACAAAAACAGACCAACTCCTGCTCCTCTGATTCAAACAAACATCCTCCATCTGTCAGTCTGTACAGTCGGCCAGCTGTCAGAGCATCACGGCGGCTCGTTCATTACCGACTGACAGCTCACTGATCGGAGGTCAGGGGTGTCGAGCCGTGACGGATCACCTTAACGAGGCGACTTACTTCACACACAGCACAGACAGGACGTCCATACAGCAGGGGACGCTTCATCAGTCCACGTTCATCATGATCAAACAGGCAGAAAGAGCGACAGGAAACACCCTGACCAGCTCAGAAAGTGGAAATGATAAACCTAAAAAATAAATTAGTCAGCCTGGCTTTTATGTAGGACTTTATTATTTTTTAGGATAATTATTTATTTATTTATGAGTATCAATCTTTACCACAGTTTACTGTAAATGTTAAAAGTTTTTAAATGTTATTGTTTGGTGTTTTGTGATGTTTTCTTTATTCGTTTGCATTTCTTATACGATCATATAGTTTTTATCTTTTAACACTTTAATTATTTTATATTTTTATAACCTTTCAACATTTTTAATGTCTGTTTAGCTTTTCCGTCTTATGAGTCTTGGATTCCTGTTTTTTTTTTTCTCTCTTTTTATTTCATGCTCAGTGTTGGGCACGTTACTTTAATTTAATTAGTAGTAGTTTCTAGTTACTTTCCCCCAAAAAATAATCGAATTACTAACGGAATTACTCCTTCATATGTGTAATTAGCTACCAGGTAAAGTTATTGATACGTTACTTTTTATCTGCTGCAGCAGCTCTGACATCATCAGCGGAGTTCTCTGTGTTTTTGGTCACTAGCTTTTAGATTTACTTAGAACAGACAAACACTTTAGGATATAATGTTTACTTCACATGTGTGTTCTTGCCTTTTACTTCTTTTACTTCCATCCTGAAAACACGATGTTTTCATTCCACAGACCGCTCCAGACTCACTGTTGCTGCAGCTAACCGTGTTGCCAAATTTTGAGATTGAAATAAGCATTTTCAAAGAGAGAAACCTACATGAAGCGTCATCCACGTTACATTTCAATTTCAAAGTCATATTTCTTCTTTTTTGTCTCTTAATTTACTTATGAAACATCCTTTTGTTTGGAGGTGGATCATTCTTTTCTTTATACAGAAGTGGACGAAAGGGGTTGCTATTTATAACTCTATTATTGCTATGCAGTTTGTCTAACCTTGATTTCTGTAACCAAAAAGACATGTCAGGTTTTTATCTAAGTTTTATTTTAATCTTCTACAGCTTTATTATGGTGAAAACAGTCGTTGCTACATTAGAAATCAATTTAATTCTGACTATATGGATTTATTTTAGGTGGAAACACCATTATTAAAGTAAAATTTAAATTTGTGTTGGGGTAAGATAAAATGATTCTTATAACTTCTGAATTGGGTTTGTATTGATAGATCATGCACCAGATTCCTCCTGGGTTTGGGGGCACAACAAGCCCAAATGAGCAACTGCACTACCAGAACAAGCCCAAAATACTGCAACCAACAGCTCCTAATATACACATGCAAGTTACAAAAAGAAGCCAAAAAAAGCACTCGGAGAGCACAGACCTCCGCCAGCGCCACAGTCCCCAGCCATTTTGTCATTTTGACCATAAATATTACTCCTACCTGTATTTCATCTAAATATTTAGATTCCTTGACCATGAAAACATACCATTAGCAACCGGATTCATAATGATATCTATTTTAGTTCAGTAGTTATTCACAGAAATCACATTTTTCGCCATGGCGGCCAGACGCTGATCCAGATCAACACCAAAATCGAATCAGTTTTCCCATGCTGAACATGTCCTGAAAATTTCATCAAAATCTATCCGTTACTTTTTGAGTTATTTTGTTCACGGACGGACAGACGGACGGACGGACGGACGGACGGACGGACGGACGGACGGCGGACAAACTCTCCCGAAAACATAACCTCCTTGGCGGAGATAATAATTATGTAATTAAAAAGGTCCTTTTGAAAGGCCCTCCCCAAACACTTTCTATGGGTTCTTTCCCAAATGGACTACCAAAATACAGGGCTCCAGACTAACTCTTTGCATTGGTTTCAACGGTGCACCTAAAAAATGTTTTAAGGTGCAACAGCACAAAAAATAGGTGCAACCAAATTTTTCATAGTGTCACTTTTAACGCCGTAAGGTCACCATTTTATCACTCTCCATCAGTTTTATACAATGTACAGGTACATCTCAAAAAACTACAATATCATGAAAAAATTCAATATTTTTTATCACTCATTTCAGAATTACCAAAATTTCAAGCAATAAATGTTTGAAATGTTTCACTCTATCCGTAATGAATCTATATAATATATGGGTTTCACATTCTGAAATGAGTGATGAAAAATATTGAACTTTTTCATGATATTCTAATTTTTTGAGATGTACCTGTAAATGATTTTCAAACAAGAATAAAATGTAAAGAAATACTTGTCTTTAGTTGAAGCACAATTATTCATTAAAAGGAATACAGAGCGTTTAAAGTGCTTCACTGAATGAAACTTACAATTTCAAACTATAACATTAAGCACAATAAATATTTCCGAAAAGAAGTGCTTAAAGTGTTTTACTGAACTGAAATTTAACATTTTAAACTCAAACATCTCAAGTTAAATAAAATATTGGAAAAGAGCTAATGTTTAAGGTGCTATACAGAACTGAAAAAGGAAATAAATATCCAGATTTTAAAAAACAACAACATAATATTTAACTGGATCGTCTAATTCTCCAATAAATTTGAACCTAGACTAAGACTTTGCACACTATAGTCAATATTAACAAAACTGAAACTGTGGTAAATAATAATAATAACAATTCTTACACTAAAAAAACGAGATATAGGACAGAACATTTCCTGACTTTTTTCTTAAATTTTTTAAGTGGATGTTTCCACTACCTCAGTTACTTTTGTGAACTAATATTTGTAAGATTGCGCTAGGGATGTAACGATATGAAAATTTTGTATCACGGTTATTGTAACCAAAATTATCACGGTTATCATTATTATCGCGGTATTGTTGCAGTGTGCTCAAAATGTTCTAAAAGTACTTTAACACAGAATTGAAATCATTTAACCCCTTTATTATTATATTCATAACAGTACTTTTGTCTTTTTTGTCAATAAATGTGTCGGACTCAGAGGCCAAACAATGCAAACTGCGCATGTGCACCTCGCGTGAGGCTTCTTAATCGAGGACAGATACATAGTTCCGGCTTTTCCAGGCAAAGAGCAGCATCACCGTGCGTTACTGAGGCAGGGTGGTGATCAAGCACGATATAACGATAATTTTAATTGGACACGGTAACGGTTATCGTGGGAAATTTTATCGCGGTTTACCATTTTACCGGTAACCGTGACATCCCTAGATTGCGCCTAACATTTTTTCTTGGTTGCACTCTGGAGCCCTGAAATATGTTGAAATTTCCACCTGATTTGTTAGGTTCTGATAATAACAAGAAGGTTAGTCAATTTGTATGCAACTTTCTCAACTTTGTGCAAAAAAAACTTAAAAACAAACTGGTCTTGCTTGAAACACTTTTATGTTCAGCAAAGTCTCCACATCTATTAAAAAAGTAGGTTATGATGATGAACAAACTAAGGTCCAATTGAGACTTAACTGCAAACATGTAAAAGGAATAATAAATGTATCTTTGCTTTGAAAGTTCTTTTCTGCTGTAATGAGCATGAGGTAAGATTCTGATTTGAACTCCTGAACTCAAACTGTTTCCTCAGGTGTGATGCTTACTTTACTTCAACAGTCATTTTACTCCAAGCCCTTAAAAAGACTTTAAAATGTTTATAAAAGAGGCTAAAAGAAGATTTCTCTGTAGAGTTGAATCTTTAATCCCTCTCTTACATTGTAATCCTGCAGGATTACCACACGCAGGCTCACCTCCTTAATATAATCTCTTTTATGAGTGCATAAAGAAGTGTAAGAATAAAAAGTGGTAAAGTGGAGCGTGTAGTGTGTGGCGCTGAATGTAACCCCAGACAATACAGAGTCTGCTGCACAAACAATCAGAGGATTTAAGAGCTGAACAGCAGAGACAGACCAAGAGAAAAAGAGAGAGAGGGGGTCAATCTGAGGACAATATGATGAAAAATTAGCTGCAAACAAATCAGGAGGAGTCTCTACTCTGCAGAAAATGATGTACATGCTTCTTCAGTCCTCATGGATCCAGTTAAAGACACTCTCTGACATCTGGTGGACTCTTCTACAAAAACCAGGGGTCGTGTTTACAAAATCTAAAAAGGCAAAAGTTGCACAGAGTTTGGCTGATTTTGCTCTTTTTTCTGTCTTCAGGATTTGGGCAAATCTCTGCAGGATCAGCTCTTATTTTGATGTGCAAGTAAAGAGGGGTCAAGATGGGGTGTTTTCTTACTGGCATGTCAGAGGATTGGTCAGCAGTCCTTTCCTTTTTCTGATTTCCCACTTGGATGCTGTCAAAGAGGCAAAGTCTCACATTTTGAGGCCAAAGTCTCCTCCCTCACTTCTGTTATCTAATAAAGAGATAAAAGTTTGCATATGACGGGAGTATAAAAGACCCCTACCTGGAATTCCCTCCATTATTCTATCCTCATGGACCCTCAAAAAAGGACCCAATACCACCTTCTCTACACTGCCTGGCCAAAAAAACTGCATGGGTGATTATCTTTCAGCTGGTTACAAGTTATTTAACCCCAGCTGATGCAATGAGCAGCTTCTCATTTCTTCAACAACCATTTTTGACAGACATATTCTGTAGTCGTGGTTAAGATGTTAGTCTGTCCAAGAAGTGTCAAATAATTGGCATCAAGCAGAGAAAACATCTAAGGAGATTGAAGAAACTACTAAAACTGGGTTAAGAACTGTCCAACGCGTTATTAAAAACTGGAAGGATAGTGGGGAACCATCGTCTTTAAGGAAGAGTTGTGGTTGGAAAAAAAAATCCTGAATGATTGTGATTGGATATTATTTAAATGTTTGGCCAAATGAAATTGAAGAAAAACAACAGTAGAACTCACTGATGTGTTTAATAGTGAAAGTAAGAGCATTTCCACACACACAATGTGAAAGGAACTTAAGGCCCTGTAGCCTTAAGAAAACCACTAATCAGAAAGGCTAAGCAGAAAAAAAGGCTTCAGTTTGCTTGGGGGCATAAAGATTGGACTGTGGAGGACTGGAAGGAGGTCATGTGGTCTGATGAGTCCAGATTGACCCTGCTTCAAAGTGATGGGAGCATCAGGGTAAGAAGAGAGGCAGGTGCAGTGATGCACCCATCATGCCCAGTGCCTACTGTCCAAGCCTGTGGGGGCAGTGCTGTGATCTGGGGTTGCTGCAGTTGGTCAGGTCGAGATTCAGAAACATTATTATCCTTAAGAATGAGCTCAGCTGACCACCTGAATATCGTGAATGACCAGATTATTCTATCAATGGATGTTTTCCTCCTTAATGACACGGACATATCCCAAGATGACAATTCCAGGATTCATCAGGCTAATATTGTGAAAGAGTGGTTCAGGGAGCATGAGACATCATTTTTACGCATAAGTTGGCCTCCACAGAGTCCAGGACTTAAAGGAATACTCCGACATTTTAAAAGACGTGTTTTCTTTTCAACCCGTTAAAATAACGTTTTGATACACACAGACCTGCTGTAATGATCGCCTCTCTGTGTATTGTGTCTTTAAATGCTTTTGGGTTACCATGGTGATGCACGCAGACGTGATGACGTAACCTGCACACTTTGAGAACTCTCCCCCGGGATCGACATGCTGATCGATATTACGTTTTGGGACTCTGACTCTCAGCCCTTATTTTACTTGTTTAACCCTCACAAAAGTGTGTTTATAAGATCACATGAAGGATGTCTGAGCTCTCCTGCAAACAGTAAACGTGCAGTGTGATGGCAACGACCTGTTTTGAGTCATGTTTTCGACCCTTCTGACCCGGGGAGACCACCCTCATCACTACACTGCGCATGCACAGTGCTCCGCGGAAGGATATACCGGCGCACAGTTTACAAAGCCCGGTGAGTTTTGTAAACCAGTGACTTTTTTGGTGTAAGGAAAAACATCATACCTGTGTCAGTAAACTCTCGTTCAACTTCCTCATCCATCGTGGCTCCTGCAGCTGTTGCGAGGCTACATAAACATGGTTACATCCGAGGGTCGCCTTCTTCCGGCTGCTACTGCTGTTCCGCGGAGCACTGCGCATGCGCAGGTCTGTGTGTATCAAAACGTTATTTTAACGGGTTGAAAAGAAAACATGTCTTTTAAAATGTTTTATAACCATTCGGATTTACTTCACGTGCTAATACGCCATCCCCTGGACCACTGTAAGGAGTATTTTGTCCACTTTCGTCAGTCCGGCTCTGACTCCTATTGACCTCCAGCCATTGAGCTAAGCTACCTACGAAGCTAACAGCTGGGAGCCAGCCACTGGACGCAGAGACACAAAAAAGGTATTTTTGAGCTTGTCTCACTTTGTCAATGATAGGGAAAGGGCGTGGGTCCAAAATCGTCGGAGTATTCCTTTAATCCCACTAAGAAACTATGGGATGTGTTGGAGAAGACAAAACAAGACGAAACAATGCCACAGCGAATGTGTGCTGTGATCAAAGCTAAAGGAGGTCTAACAAAATATTACAGTGTGACCTTTTTTTGGCCAGGCAGTGTTTACCACTTCATGATGAAGCTAATCTGTGAATCATAAATTATTTTTTTGGCATTTAAACCCTGTTGTTTTTGTTATTCCTAATCTCTGAACCCCATCATCTCCAGTCTGATGCCTGTATAGAAATAACCCAGAAATAACCAAAAGAGAGGCAGTAAACAAAAACACTGCTGGATGGTGTGCTGTAAATAAACGGTGTGTCGTCTGTGGGCACTGCTGCTGCTGCGATCTGTGCACCATACTGTGCTACAAATCTGGATCCCAAGACATGTGGCCTACATGCTGTTTGTGTTTGCTTCGATACGAATACAGTCAGGGTTGCCATGACAAAGATTTAATCACAATCGAGGCGGAGGAGACAAATGATAGAAAAACAGATGACTCATAACTGGTGGATGATAACAAAAGGATTTAAGGCCTCTCAGACTATTGAGAGGACAATACTAACATGTCTCTTTAGGTTATTTTAGAGCGATTAAGTCTTTTGTAGAGCATAAATGACATTGCTAAGCATACTTTGATTTAGATTAGAGTTATTTCAGTCCTCTCCTATAATTTTACAGTATTAAGTCTTTGAATACTAGATCCTCACACCAAAGTCTTTGACCTGACAACCTAAAAAAGAAGGGATTAGGTTAATTTAAGAAAGCAGAAAGAAACTGAGATCTTATTTAAATATACTTTGGCATTAAAACTAGAGATGTACATAGGCATCTGTTTAGTATGAGCCGATATCAGCCCTTCAGACAAACATCAACCATCAGCAATAAACATGGGGTGAACACATATCCATATATATCATATTGGCACTGTGGAGTGAAAAGAAGTAAATAAATATTAATAGAACAACTGGCGTCTGTAAATTCATGCTTTAACTTCAGTATCAGCATTATTATGGAATTTACAATCAGTGCATCACCAATTAATACTAGAAAAGCACTCGGAGAGCACAGACCTCCGCCAGCGCCACAGTCCTCACCCATGCTGTGATGTTCACCATAAATATTAGTCCTACCTTTATTTCATCTAAATATTTAGATTCCTTGACCATGAAAACATACCATTAGCAATTGGATCCATCATGATATCTATTTTAGTTCAGTAGTTATTCACAAAATCGAATTTTTCGTCATGGCGGTTTTACGCTGGTTCAGGTCATTCCCAAAATCTAATCATTTTTTCCTTGTCCCAATCTGGACATTTCCTGAAAGTTTTATCAAAATCCATCCATAACTTTTTGAGTTATGTTGCTAACAGAGAAACAAACACATGCCAGCAATAACATAACCTCCTTGGCAGAGGTAATACTTCAAAATGTAAAGATGCCAAAAGAATTATACTTAAAATCACCTCATATATATTTGCTACATCCTCGATAGGTGAGAAAGACAAAAACAAGCATGTGTAGTCGAACTTAAAATGACCCTGTTCCTCCAGATTTTTAAGTCAAATGTAAGACCTTTTAAAAGACTCAGATAAAGAAAGTGAACATGTATCACAGAAAAAACACAAACAGCAGTCTCCACATGTGCATGGCTTCCCAGACATTCCAGGAACTGGCCAATGAAAAGACAGCACACTGCGTCCCTAACCTTGTCTGCAATCAGCAGATCCATCATGCAAAGCTCCAATCTACAACAACTGTGAGCAGCCTAAAGTGGTACGGCCCAATCAGCAACCCTCAGAGCAGGAAAAGGTGGAGCTATGACAGCAGGAAGTGACTCACATACAGGAATTACTTTAGTGGAGGTTTTTGTAGAGGTTTACTCAGATTTGGACCACATTTCTTCATTAAGTCAAGAAACAATACCAACCCACAAACTTCTCAATAGCAGGGATATTTTCGCTGCACTTGCATGTTTTGAAAAGTTTGTTTTACAAATCAATCACTGAAGAATCATTTTAAATTATAATATATTAATTGATGCACATACTTCCTTTTCTTTGGGCATCTAGGAGACTATCACTATCACAGTCAGATGGTTGCTGTTTTAACTATCTTTTATTTCCTATTTCAATTTTTAGAGCATATTGAATGTCATTGATGTATTTTGTGGATTGAGTTTTAATGTGTGGCCCAGGAAGAGTTGCTGTTGCTTCAGCAGTATCGAGCCGCACATGTGTAAATGGGCAGTTGAAACTGCAGAACCATCAACTCGAATTGAAAGATTCTACATGCCAGTGACCCTGTTGGTGGGAAACTTGGTGGTAATACAAAAAAATGTGAGATGGAACTTCGACCGACATAGTTATATGCACACTTTGCTGGAGGGACTTTTCTTTTCACCGAAGCACTTAAAGTACCACACTAACACGCAGCACGCGTCAGTCAGTGATCCCGCTAGCACTTTGGCTAACATGTCGTTCAGTTTGCAACAAACCACCCTCACACAATTAATATAGATTAAAAAATAAATGGTATTTAATAGGGGTATAACGAAATGGTCAACTTACGAAACGACACGAAATACGAAACAGGGCTCACGATACAAAATACAGATTATAGAAAATCCCCAACAGTAGGAAACTGTGCGAAAATCTCATTTTCTTTATTTTCTTCCTAATGCAGACATACAAAAAATATTGCTGCATCAGTAGAAAATAAAGGCTCTGAAAAAAAACAAAATTGCAGTTTTTTCCCCTTATTTAGACTACAGTGCAAATACAAACATAAAATCTAAATAAAAAGTGCTTTGTTGTTGTAACAATCAGGATAAGTACATTCTTGAATAAAAAGGAGAGAAGACAGCTGTATTTATTGTTACCCTCTACAAATATTTTAACCTACTACAATTACTTTTGTTTTCTTTTTTAAAAAACATTTATTTTTAAGGTACCAAAACGCAAACTGTTTGGCCGAGCCTCCATGATAAATTAAAAATCACAAGTTGACTGATTTGTTAAGACTAATGCCGAAGTCACACATTCCTGTTTCTCATAGCGACTGTGCACAACTGTACACGATTGAGGAGGCTGGTGTGATCGCTATGATACGGGATTAAAAAACTGTCTCACCCCTGGAGACACCCCGTAAATACACCGTCAGTAGCGCTGCTAAAGCGCTTCAGGGGGCGTTTGTCCCGCTCCAGTTAGGTTAATACAGCGATATGACGAGGATTCCATCCCGCTGGCAGGACGTCAGCCCCGCTCGAGCTCAGTTTGCGTCACGTAAGCCCCGACTGAGCCCCGTCGCTTGCGCCGTCTTGAACGGGACACAGTCGGGGCTCAAGCGGACACATCCTTGTCAGTCGTCCTCATAAAGCTTTCAGGATTGAGCCACAATTGGGCCACAATCAGCTCGACTGACCTCCGTACATGCCCCGCTAATACGGCTCGCCTTAGGACTGCATTAGGCTTCCATCCCGCTATACTGAGAGCGGCGATTCTCCACGACAGTTTTGAACAGTTTAAAACTGTCGTCTAGCTTCTACGTTCCCCTCCGTTCATCCACGACTATACAACGCTGATCCAGACCAAGTAGCGCATGCACCACGACCAAAGCACGTTTTATCAGGATTATGACAATCGTGCACAATCGCCATGAGAAACGGGAATGTGTGACTGGGGCTTAAGGGAAACAAAGATCATTGGTTCGCCTAAAACTCACTTTCGTTCTTATATTCAGCAGAAATTTAGTCAGAATTGATTGGCACATCTGTAATGACCTCCTTAATGTGTGCACATCTGTAATGACCTCCTTAATGTGTGCCCATCATTATGCTTCTTTCTGACTTATATTGCACCAAGTGCTGAGCTGTTGAAATGACTCAGGACCGGACTAAACGCTCCCATTAATAATTCAGCCTCTGATCAGAGTGTGTAGAGCCAAGCACTGTGTTATATACGGACACGTCTCACTGAGGCACTGAATCCACTAAAAAGTTTGACAAAGGAAACAGAGTTTTTTTCCCTTTGTGGCCAACTTTTCACCTTCACTTTGTGCTGATGCTGCAGAAAACTGATGCTCACAGGAAGAGGAAGAGGGAGGATTTTTTACAGCTCGAAAAATCCTGTCAAAGTAGAAACATGGAATTTATTTATATATTAAATATTACAGGAGGGTTATATACAGGAGAAGCTCCTCATGGTTCCTTTTAGATCTATCTTTGATTGTCTGTGAGCAAGATGACTCAAAAAGTTATGAACGGAATGTGATGAAATTTTCTGGGGAAGTTTGATCATGACACAAGTAGAATTGAATTTTGGTGGTGATCTGAACACAAATGTGGACCAAGAAATGTTTAAAAGCATTTCTTTACATTAGATATAGGGCAGTTTTCCTCAAGATGGCTACCAGTCATGCCTTGATGGAGGCTTATGTTGATTTATTAAGAGATCATGATTAATGAGGACAATTAATAGTTGATTTTAGAAGATACAGTGTCAGAATACTACATGATCACATAAATCTAGGCCTGTCACGATAACAAATTTTGCTGGATGATAACTGTCCATAAAATGATTGCCAATAAACTATATTATTGTCAGTATTGTTTTGAAACCTATTTTTTTTTATTAATGTAGTTATAATATACATATATATATATATCATAATAAAGTGAGTACACTGTATCAAAAGTTATAAACTTTAATTTCTTAAGAGTATTTAACTGTAATTGGAAGATCAAGAGCTTTTTATTACATTAAATTTAACAAACAATATAGTAAATTTAACAAAAAAAACAAAAAAACAATGACAATGAAATGGACTCTCTTTTGGGAAGATTGCATGTAAGTAAAAATAATTATACTTATCGAAAACAACAAAAAAAAGATCCTGTCTCTGTAAAGAAAAAAACTCGAATAAAAACACACACAACAATAAAAAACAATAAAAAAAAATGTAGTTTATACAGTAAGTTCTCCCACTCAATTCATACTGTCTGTCAAACGTTTGTAACAATGCTGGCTTTTCAACTATATTGAAGGGTTGCATTTCTTTTGCAATGTAGTGAATGACACTGTCTGTAAGCGTGCACCATTTTGCGCTGTTTTATTTATATTTACTTTACCGACCAAATGCCTCAGTCAGTACTGACTGTCAGGACGAAGGCTCCACTGCACCTCCCCTTCTTCGTCACCACTACTTTCAAACAAATGTGACGTATCGGCTCGTCGGTGTTCATGGGCTTACACCTTGTTCATTCTGTTTAAAACCAAAATATTCCCACCCTGGGGCTGTGGCTAAAGAACCATCGCTTTGTGCCATTATTCATTTAGCGCTTGTTTCCTCGTTACTCCTCGGGACGCTCACTTCAGCTCTCTCTGTCTGTATGCGCGAGAGGCCCTGCCTCCCTCACAAAGATTGAATGAATGACTAATGCTCACTCCACTATAAATCCGCTAAATCCACTATAGAACCAACGCACCCCGGTGTTAAGAAAGATGGACAGAGTGAGCCATCTTCTCATCCAGCCATTTTGGTTAGAAAGAGAGGAGGAGAACAAACACGCATGCAGGTGTCAACTTATCGAGGCCAGCAAATTTACCGAGGACGTTTTTATTTGTCGTGCGGTTAATTGATTTGCTGATTATCGTGACAGGCCTACATAAATCGTAGTGCTCTGGGAGGCTAACCGGTACATCAGATGGGCCATTTAATGTACTTCACTTGTCCATCTGGGAAAGAGCCTACAGAAAGAGTTTAGAAATAGGCAGAACATTTCAAAAGCATATCTGGCAGGTAACTGCATGATTGGTTCCTCAGTCACATTCATGACAGGCCGATCAGGTAATGAAGTAGGTGGGTGATACTGCTACAGTGTAACGTGAACCACTTTGTGAAAAAAAAACTCTGGCCCAAAACATGTTAGGACAGGAGTGAAAATATATGTTCAATAGAGAAGTTAATAGTGTTATTTGTTTTTCATTTAATAAAGTTTACTTAAGTCAAGTTCATTTATAAAGCACCTTTTAGAAGACAGAAGTCAGTCTAACTGTTGTTAAAAAGGGCTGAAATATATATCGTTATTGCATCTATATCGAGATATGAACAATCAAGATATTATCAAAAAAGCAACTATATTAACTAGGGGTGAAACGGTACATGTATCTGTGCTGAACCGCTCGAAACGGAGGTTCGGTCCGGTACAGTGCTGTATTTGAACGAGTACAGTAAGTTTACGTTAGCTGCTGCACATGGCTCTTTAATATTCACGGGGGTACTCGTCTACGATTGGCGTGGTTGGGGAAGGCTTTTAATATTCATGAAGAAAGTGCTCTGTGATTCGTGCTATCATGTGGACGTGATGTCTCACAGTGAGCCAATCAGAAGATGAGTATCAAAGAGCTTCCGTAACCACAAGAGCTTGTGTCTGAATTGTGCATCATGGCTAATGCTAGTGACCAACCGGAGCTTGGAGACCCTTCCCCGTCGCTGAAATCTCCTGTTTGGGAACACTTTGGCTTCCTGGTGAAATATTGCAATGGAGAAAGACAGGTGGATAAAACCAAGGCGGTGTGACGATACTGTTCAACTGAGGTCGGGTATTTATCCGACAGCACGTCAAACATGCCAGCTCACCTGAAACAGCGCCACTCAAGTGTAATGATTTCCACGGTAAGGAAAAAAACATTGTAGTGCAAATTCAGCCGCTGTCTGCATTCAAGCAGCCTCTCCCAGACAATTCAGATCGGGCCAAAGCGATAACAGCATCCATCGGCGTTTTAATGGCATCAGATCTAAGACCATATTCAGTTGTGGAAAATGTTGGTTTAAAGACATGCTAAAGGTGATTGAGCTCCGATATAAAGTACCCAGTCGTCCACATTTAAGCCTGGAATTTAAAAAGAAACTCATTATTTTTAATTAATACATTTGTTGCTTATTTATTTTATTTAACTTATTAGAATAACCAAGCAGCACATTGACATTATTTGGGTTTTCAGTTTGTATAATGACAAATTTTTGGTTTAATAAATGTGCTAAACAAGCAAGTGGTTTTGCATTGATCCCATACTGTACCGAAAATGTACCGAACCGTGACCCCAAAACCGAGGTATGTAGTGAACCGTGATTTTTGTGTGCATAACACACCCCTAATATAAACAAGATAGACTTTCCCCATGCTCGCCCTGCATGTAACAGAAATTCTGTTGAAAATTCAAGGAATATTTCACTGACAGTTTGGCATCAATCAAGAGTAAATCAGACAATCACTGCGGTCACACTGCTGCGCCTTTCTCAACACTTCCCTCCAGAAACACTTCCCGTTAGATTTCGCTTTGACTAATGGAGCACAACTCTGACTGGCAGATGATTCACAGGGATGTTGAGAAAGCAATAAAGCATCATCCTGCACACATGCACACACACAGACACACACATAAACTGAAGGACGTTTTACTGTTTAGCCGTGTAGAGAGCAGAATTTTCTTTTCAGGTTTAATTGATTAACTGAGGTGAAGTCATCCTGATGTCCATGAAAAATCTCAAATATAAATCCAGTAATCCTCAAATCCATCTTGTCGCTGTGATTAACCTCTGTTATGACAGAATAAACGTCAAAATGCTCAACACGACACCATGAAATCCGAGGAATACTGATCAGACATCCACTCAGAATCTTCTTTTTTTGCATCATCTACTTGCCCAACGAGCCTGGACCAAGACCATCCAGCGGTGAGTAATCACAATAGAAATGTCATTATTCCCTTTCATTACACTTTGAATAAGCTCACAGCTCAAACACGGGGCTCAAGGTCCTCTAAAGAGAAACATTTACAGCAAAGAGGCTGATGGGAAAAGATCTGGAGGTTTTCTCTTCTGCCTCAAGATGAGAAATGTAATTTATGGTCGATTAAGGACAATGATTTTCCTTTCCCTCGGCTGTGACAGGAAAAATGAGACAAGGCTGCAGGGGTGTATTTACCAGCATCAATGAGCTGTGTAGAGTCGAGGTGCAGCTACTGTGTATCGCTGACACTGACTTAATCTTTCTATTCAAAAGACAGATCAATAAGATGTTCAAGAGTTTGAAAATTATCCAGCCAAAAGTTCACAAAGGGTTTTTTTCACATATGCAACCCTAAAATTTCAAAGACAGTCTCCAGAAAAATCCTAATTTGCTTTTTCAATGTCGGCCCCTTATAGCTGCAGCTTGGGAGATGGGGGTAGCTTGGGTTAAAAGTCTGGATAAAATAACCTGTTGTCTGCTTTCACACATGCAGCTCAAAAGAGGAGGACAGGAAAAAATCTGGGTTTATCTGCATGGTGAAGGTGTACAGGACAACATTCACACATGTCTGCATGCAAACAGCTTGCCTATAAAATATTAAAGGAACTACACCCAGAAACAAAGCATTTTACAAATATATAAAGTAAACTAAACCAAAAAAATCTGCAAAAATAAACACATAAACAAAACTAAAACTGAAACATAAAGTCAAATTGAATTAAAAATCAAAAACTAAACTGTGTAGCAAAGCAAGTGGAAATATAACACTTCAGTGAATGCTCAATGGGTTTTTGTGTGCTAAAATGTCCAGATAGAAAATTTCCATTTGCAGCTCATATTTTAGTGAACCGTCATCTTGTTTTTTGCTACTGTGTTAACAAAATATCCCACTATCACCTTAAAAACACATGATCAACTACTGAGCTTAAAAACAAGAAACAAACAATAAGATCCGTTTGCTTCTTTGGTGAAAGTTTCTAAAGAAACGGGACATGTTTGAAGCATCTGTTTGCAGAGACTTAAGCCACATTTAAAGGGACTGTGAGGAGTTTCTAAGTAATTACAAAAAAGTCTCACTTTTAGCTATATGTCTGATCGAAATACACACTTTAAGATGAGTTTTATAGCATCAAAATAGGTTATCTATAAATGCTATTCCTTAGCCTTCTGGTCAGGTCGGACAGGGCTGGACTGGCCTGGATACTCAACTTCAGGAACAAGACAATTAAAACTAGAGCAAATTTATATTATTTGGACACGTCTTAGAGCACCGGGCTGTAAGTAGAGATATATAGCCGGCTATAAAACTACGATACTAAGTTTTCCAAAAATTGCTTGTTGTCACACATCAAAAGCTACCTCTACGTAACTAGAAAGAGATATATTACCTTGTCGCTTTGCATCCTGTAAGTTGTTGAAAAAAGAAGTTGTAAGGCAATGCAGAGTTCTGAGGAAGGTCAGAGCTGCATTCATTAGCATCACAACAAACACACGCTTTGGTTTGGGTCTTTTGGTGCATTCCAGTTGTAGTCAGAAGTAGGAATTTCCGGGTTCCGAGTAGGAAACTGCAACTGGAACGTCCCCCAAAGTCAGAATTTCCTACTGGGAACTCGGTGAAACCTCACCACCCCCGAGTCGACAATCAAAGATGGATGCCCCCAGTGTGAACAGTTATTTAGCTCCTGTAATAATCAATTTATTTGCACTTCTGACTGGGGTGTGTCGCTCTAGATCAGCTGTATACATCGTATTGTTAGACTTATATTTACAAAAATGCTGCCATAGTAATAATCACATTCTTCATACAACAACGCAGAGTGTGCTAACAACAGCTAACAATAGCCTGGTAGATCAGCATGTTTTTTCCCGACTTCAACTGGAACACTTATAAGTCGGAGATGTCACTCCCAGTTCCGAGGTTACTGGAATGCAGCATTACAACAGTCGCCGCACGTGTTCATGGGTAGCAGAGTCTTAAAGTCGCTGGTAAT
Source organism: Scarus forsteni (assembly GCA_036419115.1). NCBI lineage: Eukaryota > Metazoa > Chordata > Actinopteri > Labriformes > Labridae > Scarus > Scarus forsteni. The sequence continues at coordinate 9,651,394 of JAZDUH010000425.1, forward strand.
AGATTCTCCTCATAGCACCTTTAAGTTAAGACACACCTCTATGTAAGTAGAACCCAAAGCACTGGGCACCAGCGGTAAAAACAGTTTTCAGTCTCTTACCTGCAGCCCCTCGATGGCGAGCCGGAGCATGCTAGGAGTCAATTTGGACGCCTGCTTGAAGGTGAAGTTGCTCCAGTCGATGATGAGGATGAAGCCATTGACCTGCAGCTCAGGGTCTTCAATCATAGACTCCAGGGAGAGCAGGATGGCCCGCAGTATGTCCACAAAAGTGTATCTGAGGAAAAATAATGAGGTGCCTTTCAGACAAAAGAGTCACAGTTACACACTAATCAGCAGAGAGAAGGAGAACTTAAATTTAACTCTGTGAAACAACTCAAGGAGACACACCAGACTGAAGTATGAAAGCAAGGAGAGGACTTTCAGAAGTGTACTTCCCTCAGTAACACTTTAGGCGACACTAAACAATTCCCTTAATTGATGTATGTGATCCAAGGCAAGGCTCAAGCAAAAGCATAATAGCTTTTACCACCTGATCAAAGTTTTTGCTGTGGCAAGCCATCTACCACCAAGACCAGGCTACATCCAGGTGCTGGTAGATTTGGATTTCATTATTGAAAGTATCATATTATCCAAAGTTAGCATGTCTGAAAAGGTGTAGGGGGACTGTATCCCAGTTTGTGGCTCAAACAGCAGCAGGACATCCACCAACAGGTCCAAGCCCACAGCAAGCTAACTATCATCAAAACCAACCATCAGCTAGCCACCTTTCAACGCAACTCACCATAACAAAGACCCAGACCCAGAATCCAGAAGAACTCCATATGTCACAAGGACATGGCTACTTCCTGGCCTGTGCTGTGGCTAATAAAGCAGTTAGAAATCTACATCCAGGCCAAGACATCAGCAGCAGCAGCCAGTCATTTACCAACAGATCTAGTTCTAAGCTCTAGAACAGGGGTGTCCAAACTATGGTCCGGGGCCAAATGCAGCCCCCTGCCCATTTTAAATTAAGCCTTGAAACAGTTGAATGATTAAGACTTTCAATTACAGCAGCAAATACCATCAATCATGCACATTTTCTGCCATAATAACTTTGTCAAAAGGTCTCATTTACAAAGTACATTGCAATATTCATCTTCAAGCACCAACATTCTTAGCCTAGACTTAGACTTAGACAGACTTTATTGTCATTCAGTATGCAGCAGGTGTATACAGAATGAAATTTCGCTGCATAGGCTCCAGTTAGCAGTTTTCAAGTACACTATGAATAATAAAAAAGTAGATGATATGGTGCAGGTTCTTGTAGAAAAATATAATAAAATACAATAGATGCCGTGCAAAATGCAAGGGGCATAAAAAATATGAAGAGTATGTTAAAAACAGTGGCGATTGCTCTAAGACTGCAAGAGAAGCTCAGCTTCCCCTAAAATGTCCCCAAAAAAAGTGGTGATATGTACTGCTGTGTGTTCATTTCTTTGACTAAATCTGCGCTAGAATACCTTCATCTTTTGTTCAGAATCAGCTACTTATCACAGGTAACTGGCGCGACTTCCTTCTCATTCCTCCCTGCAACGTCTCAGCGCTTTAACAGTCGGACGCTGAGCGTCTTCTGACTTCGATGGGGAAGTGTAGAGTGGGTTGTTCCACTGTGGAAACTGGATGGTCATTGGATAAACGCTGGGCTTTGTCCCGCCCATCGGATGCTCAGCGTCTCTGGGGGTCTATGAGGCAGTGGGCTGGCCTTGACGCTCAGCTTCTGCATGACGATTGGATGATCTGTCTGAGGCCGAATCCCTTTTTGATTGACAGTGAAATGAGCCAATCAGCGATCTTGAAGGCTCACCCTTCACCGGGGCATCTTTTAAGTTTTACAGTCAGTTGTTCTGCTAACCCTGCCACTCACACTCACAGCCTGTCAAACAGTAGTCTCATGTAGCAGCTCCAGCTGCTAGCAAGCTGCACATCATGGCAGAATTTACATTTAAATAAATAAACAAATTTATGATGTAGGCCGGAAAAAAATGAGCTTCCCCTCCTTGAATGACCAGCAGCCGCCACTGATTAAAAAGTATGTTAAATAATTAATATTAAACATCAGATTCTTGCAGTTTACTCTAATTTTGTGTCTGACAGTGAAGATAAGCCATCAGTATCTCCAATCTCTGCTGTTCAGAAGGTCATTCTTGCCCTGATTAAGTGTGAATCGGGTGATAGCCTGGTTACAAAGGCCCCTTTATAGGTGATAACCCACCCCTAAGCTGTAAAACTTTAACTTAAACGCATTAAAAGTGAAAAGCAGTAAGTGGTTCAGTCATCCAAGTTTTCCTCTTTATGCTGCCCTCGATGTAAAAAGTTTGGACACCTCTGCTGTAGAAGCAGCTTGCCTATTAACCAACAGGTCCAGCTTCTAGGACAGGGGTGGGCAACTGGCGACCCAGGGGCCATATGTGGCCCTTCATGTCACTCAATGCGGCCCACCAGTCATTTGCCAAAAAAACCCCAAACAATGTGGAAATATGAAGAAACAAAACAACAGTTGCTGAACATGATTCATCATGAGTAACCAGTACTACGTAATGCATAAATTAGGATAGGTGATAAAATATCTTTACTAACCTTAAATTGCTGGTACGTGCTTTGTGTTTTTAGAAGTAATAAAAGTTCTTACTTTGCTATGATTGTATCTCTAAAAATATTTTATGAGATATTAAAATATAATTTATAGTATTGGTAAAAAAACACATTTGGAAACTATGGTAATGGTAATAATTTTGAGCTTTAAAAACTGGTAAGCATTAAAAAGAAGCTTGTTGGTATAATCCTTTGTTAAACTATTTTTTGTTTATTTATATATTTTTCTTATTGAGAGTGTCAACAATATGTAACAGTGTGGCGCTCGGCCACAGAAAAAGAGGAATGTGACCCTGTTGGCATTGATAGTTGCCCACCCCTGTTCTAGGACAAGGCCCAGGCTCCAGAAGCAGCTAGCCCATTTACCAGGAGGATCAAGCTTCAGTAGCTGCTAACCATCCAGCACCAGGCTCAAAATTAGCAGTGGCTAGCTTCCACTGTCAGGCTCAGGCTCTACAAGCAAAAAGAAACCAACTACCAGGCCCAGGACCTGATAGATGCTTCAACAAGGTATTTTTCCACTGAGAGAACTGTCTCTTACTGGGTATTTTTTCTTTCTCTGACCATTTTCAGTAAACCCTAGTGATGATTGCTGAATTTTTTAACTGCTCTGCCTGGTATGAACAACCACGCTCCATTAAAAGGTACTTAAACCATCTTTCTTCTCTGCATTCTGATGCTCAGTTTGAACTTCACGATGTTGCCTGTCCAAACAGTTGCTGCAATGTGGTTGACTGATTAGGTAAAAAGGAGCAGTTGAAAAGGTGTATCTAATAAAGTGGCCAGTGTGTGTTTGGGACCAGGTAAAGTCCAACCTTGACAGTTGTGTTATTTTGAGATTTAAAACCACGGAAAGCAGTTTAAAGGAGGAACATCAGTCATTTCTTTTGACAGTCTTATAAATTATTGAGTTAATGAGGCAGAGTCAGAGCAGTTAGCGTGTGTGGTGATGGTGGTAAAACTCAAACACAACAGCTGGATGTAAAAGTGTTGAAAAGGCTCTCAGCTGTGACCCTGTGTGAGCTGCCTCCATCTCACTGTCCTGTTGTTTCTGCTTTAGCTGATGCTTCATTTTCTTCTTCTTTTCTTTTTCTTTTTTAAATCCTTTTTATCTTATCTTCTGATTCTCTTCCCTGGTTCCCAACCAAGTCCCATTTTGCCTCTCTGCAGATTACATTTTCCCTTAAGTTGAAGAATTGGCAGTGAAACAGAGACAACTTTGTCGAGATGAAGCAGAAAGGGGGTTTTACAAAAGCTTCTGTAGATCTGACTCACTGTAGAGCACTACCAGTATTTTTTCAGTCTAGACAGAAAAGAAAATAGAGTGCAGAATCAAAGCTTTCAAACCTGGTTGACACTCACTGTGAGCAACTCAATGCATTTAGGCATGAAGACACGGCCTGCTGAAGTTCAAACTGAGCATCAGAGCAGAGACGAAAGGGTATTTTGAGTATAGTGGAGATTCAACTGGTCTACTGGAAGTTTCAAGCATGATCATCTCTGGAGAATGGTCCTAAAAAGAGAAGATACCCAGTAGGCAGCTGTTGTTTTGTAGTAAAAATCCCTTGTTGATGCCAGAGGTCAGGGAAGAAGGCCAGAGAGGTTCAAGATGAAAAAGATAGAATAGTAACTCAAATAACATGCAAGGTATGAAGATCATTTTGGACCTCAGTGGGTGCAGCTCCTGTCAGCTGAGAACAGGACACTGAGGCTGCTGTTCACACAGGCTTTCTGTAGCTAGTCAACTGATTTGATGAGTCTGGATTTCTGCTGCTACATCCAGATTTGCCATAATCATGAAAGCATTGATCCAACCTGCCTTACGTCGACAGTTCAGGCTGGTGATGGTGGTACAGCCACATGGGGACAATTTCTAGTAGGGCTGAACAATTAATTGCAAATTAGACTAAATCGCAATATGACTTGTTGCAATTTTCAAATCGCAGAAGGTTCAGTACTTTTTAGCCCAAAATGTGTTGAACATTTTGGCATTGTGATGTAGTTTTTTTGCAATTTCATGCCTATTTTTTTCCTCTATTCATGCACTTTTTCCCACTTTTGGACCATTTTTACCTTTTTTTAACCCTGTTTTTACAACTTTATGCCTATTTCGCCCCCATTCATCTTTTTTGGGCCACTGTCAGAACCATTTTTGGAATTTTTACGTGGGTTTTGAAATTTAATTTAAAATTTAATTCCCAATTGTGCTGCCATAATCAATATTTCTAAGCCACTTTTGAATTTTTTTTGCCAATTTTGCACCATTTTTTTGTAATTTCATACCTATTTTTGCACCTATTTATTCGCCTTTTTCCGCTTTCATACCATTTTTACCCAGTTTTTACGATTTCATACCTATTTTGCTTCTGCTCTTCACTTCTCCACTTTTTCTCAAATCTTTTATCCTTAGATTAAAATAATGTCATATTGGTTTTACTATAAAAAGATCTACTGCTTATGTTTGCTTAAGAATACATAAGATTAGGAACATTGAAACAATCGCAGAGTAAATTGCAATATTGGGGAAAAATCGCAATTAGATTATTTTCTCAAATCGTTCAGCCCTAATTTCTAGACAATAAAAACTGAGCATTTTTATTACTACTGCCTACTTAAGGATTGCTGCTGAACATGTCCATCTTTTTAAGAATACAGTGTTTTATATCACAGAGTTAAAGTCATCCCGCAGTGCTTCCTGAGTTCACTGGCCTCCACAGTCTCCAGATCTCAATCCAATGGATGGGCAGCCAAAACATCTACCGCAACTGTGAGATGATTTCATGGTGGTATGGACTAAAATTTCAGAGGAATGTTTCCAGGACTTTGTTGAATCTATTATGAAGATTTAAGGCAGCTCTGAAGCGACAAAATGTTGGTACATTTCTCGAATCATCCTAAACATTTGCACAACAGTTAGTAATAGGACTGGGTATCGATTCAGATTTTCTGGCTCAATTCGATGCGATATTACAAGGTCTCAAATCAAATTTATAAAGTGACCTTTTAACCTGGTACACTGTTTTCACATTAAGAACTGAACCCAAAGCAGTCACATTAATCATACATTCGTAATATATTAATGCATTTTCTGCATATCACTTGTTTTTTGTGCAACTCGTCTTTTCCTTTGTGCTTGTTCAATCCAAAATACGTCCAAACATCAGCCTTTAATCTTGCCAGTGGTGCCCCTATAGTGCAACTTGCTTCGCCATGTTTGTTTGACTGCTTGCAGTAGCATCTCACGAGATCTTGTTCAGTGGAAAGCAGCGCTAAATGCTAATCACGCCAGACTTGCAGAGTTGATACCACAGGCTGCTTTCTGCATGTCTAATGAAGAAAAAACTACTCAAGTTAATAGATCGATCTCAGGACTCTATGGATCCATTATGAACCATCTAAAGGGAAATCGATTAAACTGATTTTCAAACCCAGCCCTAGTAAGTACATTTCTCAAAACAATTTGCACGAATAGCAAAACACCATGGACTACATGCAAAAGCCTAGTCTCTTGCTCAAAATCAAAAATGTTTGTTTCACTGTGTTTGGATAAAACAGTCAAATTGTTTTGTAATGTGACAATATAACATTGTACTCTGGAGGGATTTTCTGATCTATGATTTATGGCTTAAAGCTAGGGTTGGTAATCTGATTTAGATACACTTTTTGAAATACTTGTTAAAATGGTCTTTATGATCCGATGGCAATCAATTCATAATGTGTTCTTCAGTTTGGAGAGGCAGAGGAATGTTTTTTATTATTATATCATCACACGGGAGATTTACAGGAGAATACTGATACAGGAGGACAGCGGGAAAGAGGATAAAATACGGAAAATACGGTAGTTTCATGGCCAAAACAGGAGATTTGACAGCTATGTGGAGAATGTCAGAGGAACTACCTATACCCCGATCAACATCGGGCTGTGAGTACAAACTAACTTTACATGTTTGTTTTTAAACTTTACTATGATAATGTTTTGGTGTTTTCTTACTGCTGACTGAGACATGACTTGGTGTAGTGTAAAACAAACACGTTGTGCTGAGGGTTTGGAGTTGAATCAGTCTTCTGGATATATCAGCCACACCGCGCATATGAGTTGGGGGGGTGGGGGGCCTAGGCAGAGCCCTGAGGAGATGCTATTTTCAAATTCATGATAGTTTTGCAAAACTACCAACCCCAGCTTTAAGTTTTTAACAAGTATAGAAAATTGTAAGAGGGAGATCGATTGCAAGAGAGGGGACCGGATTCACGTTTACACTTTTATTGTTTGCACTGCAACACGGTGACAGACCATGTCATTCTGATATAGAAAGGAAACTACAGCAACGCATGGCACAAAGAAAAGAAAAAAGTAGAAATGTATCTTTGAGCTCTTTCAGAAAACTAGTTGATTTAATGCTTCACACATTTCCCTTCGTTAGAGAAAGTCAAGATTCGCCTGTGAGCAATCTAATTCAGGACTGACTTAGGAAAAAAGTCTCATGTAAATGTAAAGAAATATGTTTGACATATGACAGCCATTTTGCATGAAAACACTTATGCAATAAACTGATGATTAATGTTGTGGGGCGAGACTATTCAAAAACAATTGATGATGTAGGAAACAGCAGAGACTTTTATATATAATCACTTTCATGGCTGTACCAAAGCATTCGCAACTTATTAAAGAAAAAGAGAAACTGCTTTTGTTGATGTGGCATAATGATGTGAAGATTGAACAAGTAATTTTGAGAATTTCAATTCTGATTGAGAAATGTACCAAAGTGACTGAGAAAAACTGTAATAGCAAGCTGTACTTAATAATGTGGCCAGGGAGTGCACGTGAGGTCAGGGAATTGAATATCTAAATTTACTGTTTGGTTTCGTGGAATCAGATTGCCCATACGTTTTTATCACTGGAGAAGACTGATTGATGGATTTTGTTTATATCAAACTGATTTCTGGGGTTATGTGGTGAATTTTTAATTAATATTTCCCCTCAGCTGACCCACTGATAAAGACAAAGAGCAAAATGTTAACATTTTCATAAAAGAGCGTTTCTATAAGGGAGACTGTCTTCACTAAAGTTTAAGTATGTGAGATTGGTTACGCTTGAAAAAAAATAATGTGGATCCCCTTTTTGTGATTTGGAGTTTTGATGAACCTCAGCAAATGAAGAGACTTTTATTCTCCCAGTGTGATAGAAGTTTCCAGACTGCACAGAGCTGTGGAACCAGCCAATAACAAAGCCTGACCTTGTCACCTTCAACTCGTCCAGAATAACGCTGAATGGTGATTTCCAGGCTGAATGGAAACAAATCCCTGCAGTTCTGACATCCGCTGCCGAGACTAAAACCAGAGATGTGGAGGCTGAAATAGCAGCTGATTGGATGTTATTAAAGCGGGGGTGGTGGGAGGGGTCTTTATACAATAGATCTGATCATCAACTGAAGGCCTGGGGGCTACATCAGGCCCCCTACAGCTCCTCATTTGTCCCCAAGAATATTGTAAATCCAGAAAAATGTGCAGTGAAAATGACATCTCAGTGGTGAAACCAAACTAAAGCACAACCTGCAGGTGAAATTTCTTTTGCTTGCCTGTTAATATCTGTTATAGGAGTATATTGTTTAATAATTGATCCTTTTTTAAGAAAATAAGGCTTAAATTTTGATGAAAAGTGTCTATTTTCAGCGAGGCTGCTAAGAATCTACAACACATCATGTTATGTCACAAAAGGGATCATGTTCTGTGACTATAATCAATGTACAATATAGTTTTTTAAAATATGACCACCTATTTAGTGTTATATTGACATTATTTACTAGGGCTGAACAATTAATTGCAAATTAGATTAAATCGCAATATGACTTGTTGCAATTTTCAAATCGCAGAAAGATCAATAGTTTTAACCCAAAATGTGTTGAACATTTTGGCATTGTGATGTAGTTTTTTGCAATTTCATGCCTTTTTTTTTTTTTTTACCTCTATTCATACACCTTTTCCCACTTTTGGACCATTTTTACCTTTTTTTTAACCCCGTTCTTACAACTTTATGCCTATTTTGCCCCCATTCATCTTTTTGTGGACACTGTTAGCACCATTTTTGGAATTTTTACATGTTTTTTTTAAATTAATTGAAAAATTAATTCCCGATTTTGCTGCCATAATCAATTTTCCTAATCCACTTTTGGATTTTTTTGCCAACTTTTCCCAATTTTTTTGGCAATTTCATACCTATTTTGCACCTATTTATTCACCTTTTTCCGCTTTCATACCATTTTTACCCAGTTTTTACAATTTTATACCCATTTTGCTTCTGTTCTTCACTTCTCCACTCTTTCTCAAATCTTTTATCCTTAGATTAATCTAACGTCATATTGGTTTTATTATAAAACCATCTACTGCTTATGTTTGCTTAAGAATACATAAGATGAGGAACATTAACACAATTGCAGAGTAAATCACAAAATTGGTGGGAAAACTCGCAATTAGATTTTCTCAAATCGTTCAGCCCTATTATTTACACATTCCTACTCTTCATTTTGCATGTCGTTTATGGGCCATTTTCTGACTATGTGCCTGTTTTATAAAATTCCCTTTGAGAGGCCTATTTGTCCATTTTTCTTCAACATGAAAGAGAAAATGTGCTACATCATTATTCAATTGTGGTCAGCCTAAGAAATACTGGTTGACTCTCTGCCTAAGCAAAATCAAGTTAGAAGACAAATTTATTCTCCTACTATAAATTCTTTGCAACAACTTTCTTGTATTCATGTATGGTCCTCTTTGTCTGCATATAGAATTGTGCACTGGCACATTCTCATTTATATGGCGGTTTTAGGTCTACTCCCTTCAAATGATTGAAATTTTTACAGTAGTGGATATTTAAAAAGATGTGTGTCATCCAACTGTGCTTCTAGTTTCTGCTCGGGCTTTCATAGTAGACAGCTGTAGCAAGGTGCATGCTAGTATTAGCCAGTTCCTCTTCAAAAGTTAGCCTGTTAGCTTGGTAATGTTTGCCTATGAAGCAGTAAAGAAAAATCCAGCCCATCCCTATTTTAAAAGTGAGTGTGTGGGTGCATTTTGGATTCTTCTTAAGGTGCGTTCACACCAGACGCTACTTGTACTACCTCGGCGATCACACTCCATGCAAAGTCAATGTACAGCCACGATGGGGCGGGGCTAACCCTCCCGCGATGGGGCAGCCACTTTTCACACTACCACATCACTCGTTGCGCGATGTCAAAGTAAAAAAAAGTTGATCAATCAGCAGGTGTGTGCACGTGACGGTACCCTAGACAGACAGTTATTCAACCGGACTACAGAGAACAATCCATCTCCGTGTGGGAAACATTGGTCAGTGAGGACATTAGTTCCGCATAGACGGACCGCGGTAAACTCACAGATGATGCTGCTGCAGGGCATCAGCTGCAGTGTTTTGTGGTTGATAAGTGAATGAAAAGGATACAGTTGGAATAATGTCCGCTTATACATCCTGTTATATGATATATCATATGATCGCAGTGAAACTTGAGCGGATGTGACGTCACCGAGCGACGGCCGACAGCAACGGTGACCAAAATGAAGTATTGATGGATGCGCGACGCTACGTCAGTGGACAACGCGATTTTGGTAGCTGGGTCGCTTGCAGTGTGAACGCAGCATAAGAGAAAGAACAGAGTTTGACATAACGAATTCAGTCTTTAGACTCTGCTAAATGAAACTGAAATACTCATCTTACACGCCATCATTGGCCATAACACTGGCCACTGCATGCTGACCAGTTATACCCAGCTTCCAGTTTAAATTCAGCAATAATTCCAAGTCCTTGTAAAGACTTAAACCTCGACAGCATTGAAGGCTTCAGATTCAGGAAATAGATAATCAAACTAGGGATGGCTACCAAATTCGGTACTTTAAGGGGTACCGACTGAATTCTGTAGGTACTACCGAGTACCGATTCATGTAAAATCAAACGGTGCCATGTTTAGGTACCTAAACGCATCCTTGTCACTGTGAGGGAGTGGAAGAAGCAGGCATACTATTGGGTAGAGTAGGTGAATTTCCATACCGGACTTGAAAGCAGCACAGCAATAGCGTAATGACGTCAGCAGCCGTGGGCTCAGTAAACAAAGCAAGCATGGCTGAGAGAAATTGCTCTTAAGTATGGCTCCACTTTATTAAATGTGACAGAGATTATGCTCGCTGCAATATTTGTGATGCCAAGTGTAAGGCCAGCGGTGGAAATACTTCAAATCTGAGGAAGCACCTGTGACGCACAAAGTTTTTCTTAGAGCTGAAGAGTGCACAATTTTTGATCATTCTGCACTGTTAGCACGCCTGCGTCCAATGGCGACTAGTCGTCTGCAGCCAGAAACACAGGAAAAGAAATGGCTTTAACATTTAGTGATGGCAGCAAATGCGATAAGGAGGATACCTGGTCCAGGTAAATAAGCCTCGTGTTTAAGATTGTATTTGCTTAATTTAATGTGCGTCAGTTATCATTATCAGGTCGGTTCCTCGTACTTTGTAACGTTAATGTAAATGCTTTTTTTATTTACAGCTCTGTCAGACCCATTGTTAAACTGCCCTAAAGTTAAAGTGAGGGCTGCAGTTAATTTATTAAGTTGTGGTTCATTGTAGTTACTGGTTTTCATGTTGAAGAAATTTTTGGAACAACTACAATGTTACAATACAAACAGTTGAATGTTGTTTTGATATATATCTGTCAAATTTTATATATTGAGAATTAAATTTACATTGAAAAACTTGGAGATCTTAATATTAAACAAATTAATATTTATTACTCCATAAACACACACAAAAGTACCGAAAATTGGTACCGTTGAGTACCAATACCGATTCCCAGGTACCGGGCATTGGTATGGTATTGGTTCAAATGTGAAAGGTACCCATCCCTAAATCAAACCCCTTTTTCAATATAAAAGCTGGAATAAGTTCAACTATCTACAAACATATAAACACCTTTTGGAACAAAAACAGCATTGAAACAGAATCATGAATTAATTCTGAATCAGAATCTACTTGTCACCTTTAGCATCAATGTCTAATAGCAATGTAAGATTGGGAGGGATTCGCATCTCTGTATATTTTAAAACAATTAACTTGGAAACACATCATTAAATATCTTTCCTTTATGCTGCTCACTCACCCTGACACCTGCTTTGTTCTTGGCTGGTTCACATCACACTAAAACTTTATTTCTCCTCTCAGCAGTTATTTCACCTAAAGTTGTTGATAAAATTCACATTTATTAATATTTAATGAAGGCAACTCAGTGATGTGCCAGCTTGATCAAAGCTAGTTGGCTGTTATTAAATTGGATGTAAAATCAAACAAAAATGATTCTTTATATTCTCTATATTTATTTTCTGGAAAATGTTTCCTTTGTTACTTTTACAAACACTGATTGAAAAGAGTTGGACATGCATGTTTCTCTTTAAGTCAGACTTTCAGTGAAGACGCCAGACAGTAAATGAAAATATACCTGAAGCAACAGGCTCGTGGTGAAATAGACCCCCGATACTTCATACAGGAGTGCACATGTGAAGGGCTTCATCTGCTCAGACTAAACAAATCTCAAACCTCCTGCTTTTTTACCTGCTCTGGTCCCAGTTGGCTGCAAACAGCACCAGAATCTTCCTGCCATATCTGTCCAGATTGGAGAGCACTCCTGGGAAACCATCCTTCAGAGCCTGCTTGATCCCTGGGTCTGTTGGTTTCAGGTTCTTGAACATGTCCAGGTTCTGCTGCCGGTACTCAAAGTACTGAGCCAGCAGCCTGAACGCCTCAAAGTGGTTGAACTTCCTCGCCCTGAGGAATCTGAGGATGAAGGCGTCGTCTGTCCTGAGGAACCCGATGTCCGGCCGGGTGATGATCATGTCCCGGACCTCCTGGATGTCCTGGTGTAATGTCTCCGGGTTCTCTTTCAGCTCCACCTTGGCCTTCTCCAGGGTCTCTGGAGAGAGGCCAGCCTGTAAGTGAGTCATCTTTTGCAACAGCTGTCCCTCCACGGGGGACCACAGCGGAGGAACAACACGATCAATCGTTAGCTCCAGCAACAGGGTGAAGAATGTTCTGGTTTTCTCCTCTTTCCTGATCAGAGGCTGGCTTCAGATGGAGGCCTGCTGCTCTGTAATCCACCCTGAACTGGCACAGATGCTGCTGCTGCTGGGATGCTCCTCTGTTGCACAATCATCATCACTTTTACGCACAAGAAAAGAAGCATTTCCACCTTGAAGAATTCAACTTTAAGTGTTTTTTTTACCACTACGTATGCATGCCACAGCTCCTCCAGGAACCATCCAACCTGCTGATCCAGCCGCTCACTCCCTCCATGCCAGAGCTTCCTCTCCTCTTTCCCTCCCTCTCTTTTTCTCTTTCTGGCACAATGACGACGACAGCATCACCCGTCTTCTCCCTGCTGTTGGGTGCTGCGGATGCTGCAGCACCTGCCTATGGATTCACCAGCATCCTCCCGCCTGCGTCTCCATCCCCCGACCGACTGATGCTGCTGCCGCTGCTGCTCCTGCTGCTGCTGATGCTGCTGGTGGCTTCCGCGCACCGCTCCGTCACCGTGAAAAAGAGGCGGATTTTCTCGCTCTACATCCCCCTCTGAAACATCACCCCTCCTCGTCCTCACCAGCCAGAATTTAGGTGTGATGTAAAGCTTGTATCCACCTTCAGTGGGCACTAAAAACGAGCGGCATCCAGCACCACAGACGTCCCGTGAGGTTTTGTTCCCCTCCTGCTGCCGGTTTGTGGTTATTTTGGAAAAGGGGTGGGGTGGACTGAGAGAGGGTGGAGGTGGGAGGGAGGGGGGGGATTATAGACTCCTCTCCTCCTCCTGCTGCCGCTGCTGCCGCCGTCTGTTCGCTGGGAAAGTGACTGACAACAAGAGGGAGCCTGCGCTCCGGTCGGTGTGTGGACGCCACCGGCAGGAGGGGGAGAGGGGGGTGGTGGGTGTGTGGGAGGAGGGGGGAGGAGAGTGATGAAAAGGCAAAATATGTGAAAGCAGAGAGGGAGAAAGTGGAGTAGGAGAAAGGGGATGAGAGGATGCTCAAGGAAGGACAGGGGATCCCAAGGGTGGAGGGGGAGGGCTCAGAGATGAAGGTAGCAGCATTAAAGGGTAGGGGGTGGGCTTAAGGCCGGAGGCAAAACTCGGTGCAATTACAATAGCCCCTTTTCTCTATTTTCTTTTTTTCTGCAAATATTTGGCTCCAAATTCATGTCTTAAGATTGCATGGTACATTCCAAAAAGTTGAAGTCTTTTTAGTGAGACAGCAGTTCTTTTAAAGACCACTAGGGGGGCTCTACGGGGAGTCAGGCTTTTCTAAGCTTCATGTCAAAATTGCAAACTCACAGAAGTAAAGAGCTTAACATGTAGATACAAAACCGAGGGCTTGGTGAAATGCAAATCTGCCCTGACTGCACTTGACCATGGCAGTCAGTAGAGAGAATGACAAAAAAGTGAAAAACTAGAAAAGCACTCGGAGAGCACAGACCTCCACCAGCGCCACAGTCGTCGTCAACCATATTGTGATTTTCACCATAAATATTAGTCCTACTTTTATTGCATCTAAATATTCAGATTCCTTGACCATGAAAACATTCCATTTGCAATTGGATTCGTAATGATATTTATTTTAGCTCAATAGTTATTAACAAAAACTAATTTTTTGTCATGTCGGTTTTCTTCTGGATCTAGCTCCAAAGTTTTTGAAGATACAACAAACACTCCAGATTCCACAGCATCTTGCCTATATTTTGGCGTTTGTTGCAAGTCTATGCCTTTATTGTTCCCTTGCTATGACGAAAATTCCAAGGAAATCTAAATTTTTCTTGCTCTGGATCAGAAAATCAAATTTTGCCGGGATCCAGATCAGTCTTTGATATCTTGTTGAGCATGTTGGAAAGTTGTCCAGTATTTTTTTTCCAAATGCCCTGACTATTTTTGGTGGAGTAATATGCACAAATGATAAAATGGTCCTATCTCGCAATGTTAAAGAATCGTTTAAAAAATTCCTGGATCCAGATTGTTCCTTGTCCAATCCGGGCATTTCCTGAAAATTCATTGAAATCCGTCCATAACTTTTTGAGTTATGTTGCTAACAGAGAAACAAACAATCCAACAAACAAACTGACGTCGGCAATAACATAACCTGCTGCTTTTATTTATGAAAGAATGTTTCCTGGAGTCCTTGAAACCGCAAACTTTTGAAACCAGGGTCAAGAGTGAAAAGTTTTAGAAAAACTGTCTTTTGTTGTTTTCATTGTCAGAGAAACGGTGGTGCACATGTACAGCTCCCTTTCAGATAAAGGTAGCGCACACATACAACCACAACAGCTATGGCCAATTACCAAGCAAAATGTGCTGCTAACTGTGTTCCATTTTTTTTATCACTCCTCCAACAAAAAGTGGATTTACGGTGAAGAATAGGGATGGAAATCTTCATCCTCAGGATGATACACCATGCACCTCTACATGTAGGCTACGGTCCAATACATTAACGATTCACATGAAGCATCTACCAATTCAGGATGATATCATTTATCTTTCTACCACGATGCAATCGCGATGCAAATCTGTTCAAATTCAACTCAACATTATTGTTCCTTCAAGAACATAAGCAGTATCATACTTATCACATACAGATGCTACTTAAGCAGTGAGGACTGAGAGATAATCATAAAAGTGAATTGACTGAAAATAATAATGTAAAAAATACATATAATAACATGGTATCAGATTTTATTGATGCAAATCTTTTACAAGGTGATGCATCGTGGTTTCAGCCCAGTTTCTAATCTGATGCACACCACTCCAACCAATGCAATTTACCATAGACCCTTGCATCGATGCACTGATTGTACATTGAATGAAATGCCCATCCCTAGCAGAGAAGCATTTGTACTTTGTCTTCTCCAGAAAATGGTAGTGCTCAGATGTGTGTTGTGACACTGCTGTTTCACTACAAACATATATTGCCATCGACTGGCCTGGCATTCATGCAACTGTGATTTTAGTCATTCTCGTGAATCTGTTTGAACATGAATTGTTATCACATTCTCTCTGTGTGAATGCAGAGCACTTTTGACAAACACAAAGGAAAAACCTTCCAGTTTCTGGTGACAACGTTGTCGTGTCATGGCCTTAATTTCCAATAAAACGACACTTACTGCACATCTTTCAGTGAGTGGAAACACCAGAAACTTGCACATCGTCGAACACGTCATTGAATATCAGGAATGTCATGTGTTTGACATTGTTGACTCTAAAAACCCATTTAGGCCAACTTTTGTCCACACAGAAAATCAGCAGGAATTGGTTATAGTATTGTTAAGTGGTCGGATTGATAAGCAGAAACATCAGTGGCTGTGGTATCAATAAAATCTCATCAGTTCCCATTATAATCATTACCACTGTAAAGGAGCTAACATTGATAATGTACACCCATTATGAATAGTTCTCCTGCTGATTTGTTTTTTCTTTTGCAATGTTTGAATCATTTGCAATGATTATACCCTCAAAAAATATGTTTTTATGAACCACAACTGCTCAGAACCAGCTGTTCACAACAGCAGAAGCTCGAGTGAACACACACATGGCCTCACTGCAGCTCCTCATCCCAATCCAAACAGGCTGCTGTTAAACAAACTCATCGTCGAACAGGCCGCCATGTTTTGACTGTCACATGTGCCAGCAAGAACATTCATTGGCCAGATGTTGGCTTACCGGATGCAAAACCTCAACAAACTGACCTCAGTCTGAAAAATAAAGCTATCATGTCTATGTTTTTAAAACCACTTGACATCATCCATTTTTCCATTCAGTGTTATGGAAATTGTTGAGACATTGACCTAGAGTCAGATTAATCAACCCAGGGCTGCAAAGAGTTCATGCACATGAAAGAAAATAACAGAAACTGCTTGGACATTTTAGGTTTAATTTAAAGGTGCTATGAGGAGAATCTATTACCGGCGAAATAAAGACTCTGCTACCCTTGAGCACGCGCGGCGATTGTCGTAATGCTGCGTTCCAGTAACTTCGGAAATGGGAGTGACATCATCTCCGACTTATCGGAGTTCCAGTTGAAGTCGGAAAAAAGCATCCCATCTACCTGGCTATTGTTAGCTGTTGTTAGCACGCCCTGCGTTGTTGTTCACAAATATCACATGAAGAATGTGATTATCACTATGGCAGCATTTTTGTAAATATAAGTCTAACAATACTATGTATACAGCTGATCTAGAGCGACACACCCCAGTCAGAAGTGCAAATAAACTGATTATTACAGGAGCTAAATAACTGTTCACACTGGGGGCATCCACCTTCGGTTGTCAACTCGGGGGTGGGGAGGTTTCATCGAGTTCCCAGTAGGGAATTCTGACTTTGGGGGGCGTTCCAATCGCAGTTTCCTACTTGGAACCTCGAAATTCCTACTTCTGACTACAACTGGAACGCACCAAAGACGTGAACCAAACCAAAGCATGTGTTTGTTGTGATAAATGCAGTTCGGACCTTCCTCAGAACTCTGCATTGCTTTACAACTTCTTTTTTTCAACAACTTACAGGATGCAAAGTGACAAGGTAATGTATCTCTTTCTAGTTACGTAGCGGTAGTTTTTGATGTGTGACAACAAGCAGTTTTTGGAAAACTTAGTATTGTAGTTGTAGCCGACTGTATATCACTAATTACAGCCTGGTGCTCTAAGACATGTCTGAATAATATAAATTTGCTCTAGTTTTAATTGTCTTGTTCCCAAAGTTGAGTATCCAGGCCAGTCCAGCCCTGCCCAACCCGACCGAGAAGCTAAGGAATAGCATTTATAGATAACCTATTTTGATGCTATAAAACTCATCGTAAAGTGTGTATTTGGATCAGGCATATATCTAAAAGTGAGACTTTTTGGTAATTACTTAGAAACTCCTCACAGTCCCTTTAAGCTTCATTATTGTGTTCTTGTGATTTTATCTTTTTTTTTTAACCCAAAAAATGGTTGGAACACCTGTCCTTAGTTTATTATTTGAACAGCATTTAGAGAAAAAAAAATGATAAAGTATATGTTGGTTAACAAAGCCAGGCATAATTTACTGAACATATAGTGTCATATGTCCAGTTCTGGAAATGCATTTTTTGCACTTCAAGTTGTGGGTAAAAAAAGGAAAACATGTCTTCTCAAAGCCTGTTTATTCCTATTTTTGACATTTCTTTGTTGTGGTATACATTTTATGACTGATTTTGTATAAGTTTACAGAACTGATAATCTAACAAACTTACTGCAGACACCAGAAGAGGTGAGCTTAAATTGAAACACAAAAAATTGAGACACAATTTCAATGTTGTAAAACAGGCCTAAAATTTGAATGAGGCTCATATATTCATTTTTGAAGACTGCTGCATTATGTTAACAATGACTCATGTTTAAATAAATATTTTTGTTTTCATACCCCTGATCCAGCTGTATTCTCTCTTAAAGCCTCTTTATTGGCCCCTTTCTTCAATGGTGCTTAGTCCACTCTGATTGGTCGTTTGTTCTACTCTGTGGTTATTTTTTGTCAGTTCAGTGCTGCTAGGTACATTTTGTCAAGGACTCTGTATGCATTCAAACATGCTCTGCAGTGGACTCAGTTTAAGCCAGTGGGTTTAAACTGATGATGAAATAATGGTAGGGCATCACACACAAAATCTAATCTTGAATATGGATATATTTAATCCTTTAAAAGGAGGTCAGCAGTGTCCCAAAGCGATATCACTCACATATTTACTTCAATCTCTGAACCCCCACAACAGATTTAGGAACCTTAAGTCAAGTGCTCCTCCTCCTGTAACACTTTTTCATAAAGACAACAGCTTTCTAAAAATATTCAGTATATCCAATAATTGAGATACAATAGGTTTATCACTTGAAACTGTAGAACAAGAATCTCCTCATTTGAGTGGCCATGATGTAATGCTGACTCTGAGGTGAAGGAGCCTGATGTAAAAATGTTTTCTCAGGCCTGGGGCAAAACTGAAGAAACCAGCAAGACTGACATGAATTTTGACCGGACAGAATCAGAAAGTGTTTTAGTCAGACAGCTTTACGTGGACAGCACACAGAATGTCTTAAAATAAGTTTACATCATTTCAGCCTGCAGCCTTCTCTGCTGGAAAAAAAGCCAAAAACAGTTCTGAGTCACATGCACGTGTCACCTTAAATAAATCAACCTGGGACGCCTAATGAGCCCACGGGTCAGGTAAGGACAGGGAAGACTCACATATTTCAGTCAAAAACAACATTTCTCAGAGATTTTGTTCCATTTTGACATGATAGATTCACATAGATGCTGCATATTTGTCTGCTGCACTCCCAGGCTGCAACAATATTCCAGTAGCATGTAGTCTTTTAACAAGGCAACATTTCCCAGATATTCTACTCTTACTTTGGTGAGCCCGGGTGAACTGCAGCCTCAGTTTACATCAGTTTTTATTTTGTTGATTTATTACATTGGTCCCTGTTTTGTCAACAACCTTTATTCCCCTGATGAAAACAAGCCAGTCACAAATAAAAACAAGTGCACATGGACAAAAACTAAAACTATATTAACTGACATTTTCAACAAAAAAAACTTGTCTTAAATGTCTGACAGAGACTTACAGCCCCACTAGCACGCCTTGGCCCTACTCAATTTGCAGCGTGTTTCCACTAGCCTGGTTCCTCCTAAAACAAGCTAGTTTTAGTACCTACTCCGCTCTGGTTCCAAGCGAGCTGAGTCGATACTAAAGGATGACATCACTGACCGCCGGCTACTGATTGGTCAGACAATGTCATCATCGATGAGTCATGAGCGCGACGACCTAACATGCTAGCGGTAGCTACCGTTAGCTTACCCTCATACGTCTTTTCTTTGCAGCTCGATTGCTCTCGTCCTCGGCTTCATTCTGTTGTATAGCTTCCAAAACTCTCCTGTGCTTCTCAAGGGGTATTTCTTCTTGCCACCTGCAGCCTTCTTCTGCTTTCCTTTTTTACTCGGTTTGTGACAAAAAGCCACAGATTGTTCTGTCGCGCTCAAAATGACGTCACTGCAGTGCTGCTCAGCCGTTTACAGCAACACTGCACCCCGTTAAGCAGGTGTCTGGGGCTAATGGAAAAGCAGCACATGGCGAGTAGAGTAGAGCCGGGTAGAGTCGAGTAGGGCTAATGGAGAAGGGCTAATCCAATCAGATCTAATTTGGTCATGAAGAAAGGGACAATTTAGGAACATATCCAATCACAGCTGTTTGGGTTGTGTTAAACGTTGGGACATCCAATCACAGCTGCCTTAGCTTGGTGGTGGTGGGATAAGTTGTGGAGCGATCCAATCAGAGCTGCTCTCTTTATGAATTGATATATTCATGTAGAGAAGGTTCACTGTTTGTTGTCAGTTCTGGTGTTGTAACTGAGATGATCTGCCAGGTAGACTAAATAAAGGTGACTGCATCTCACACAAAAGGAACATTTGTTTCTGTTCATTTAGACATTTAAACTTTATGAACATTCAATAAATGGTTATTAGATGTTTTCTTTAATCCAAGTGTAAAGTTGGGCAGGACCTTCTGTGTGGAGTTTGCTTGTTCTTCTGCGTATGTTCGGATAAACAGTATTGATAATCAAATTCTGTTTTTTATTTGTTTTATCTTTCTTTTCTTTTTGTCTTAAATGTTTAATTGTGTCTCCTGAATCTAATAATACCTTATATCATCACTGTGGAAAGACAAAACTTTACTTCTTTTAGTGATCCTTAACTTTTTCTCTCCAGTTTTTTGTCATTTTGTGTTTGTGCAACAGCTCACTGCTGTCTATCTTTTGATGATCTTTGACTTGATGTCATTGTAAATGGGGCTTTCCCATCAATGATCTCTCGAGTATAAATAATGGTTGAATGAATGAATGAATGTTTACTGTGCTAAGCTGACAGGAGTGGCACCTGGTGTGGTCTTTTCTGTTGTAGCTCGTCTGCCTCATGATTACCTCCGCCAAGGAGGTTACGTTTTCGGGAGAGTCTGTTTGTCTATCTGTCTGTCTGTCCGTCTGTGAACAAAATAACTCAAAAAGTTATGGATGGATTTTTTTTTTTTTTAAATGCATTTTTTGGGCATTTTGTGCCTTTATTGATAGGAGAGAGACAGCGGATAGACCTGTGAAAGGGGGCGAGAAAGCAGGGGAAGACACTCCGCAAACTGGTCACAGGCGGGACCTGAACCCGGACCGGCAGAAGCAAGCACATGGGGCGCCCGGCTGCCAACCACTCCTCCAAACCAGCACCCCGTTATGGATGGATTTTGATGAAATTTTCAGGAAATGTTCAGCATGGGAAAAGGAAGAACTGATTAAATTTTGGTGTTGATCTGGATCAGCGCCTGGATCCGCCATGACAAAAAATGTGATTTTCGTGAATAACTACTGAACTAAAATAGATATCATTATCAATCCAATTGCTAATGGTATGTTTTCATGGTCAAGGAATCTAAATATCTAGATGAAATAAAGATAGGACTTATATTTATGGTGAAAATCACAATATGGCAGAGGACTGTGGCGCTGGCAGAGATCTGCACTCTCCGAGTGCTTTTCTAGTTTGACATGCTGTGTGTTCAGAGGTGGTCCTCTGCATACCCTGGCTGATTGTTTTCATCATCTAAAAACCACTCTGGACATTCTCCTCTGACCTCTGATATCAACAGCGCACTCTAGCCCAGACAACTGCAACTCACTGAATATTTTCTCTTTTCTGGACCATTCTCTGTATACCTGATTTTGCCAAAAAATAAAAAATTGCCTGTCTAGCCTGTCAAGCAGCAACAGTCATACCATATTCAACTTTCTTCTCCATCCTGATGAACTTTGAGTGTTTTCAGTTTGTCACAACTATAAATTCTTATTTTCAGTAAGAATATCATTGATTATACTTCTATAAAATGATCACCACAACCATTCAGACATGAGGACCCTCCTGAAAACGAGATGTAGCATCTCAAGAAGCTAACCTCTAATAAATCAGACGACAGGTCTATGGTTCATGGATCTGTCCCTAACTTTAGTTCTTACTTTAGTCCACTTGTCTCCTCGTACCTTCCTTCCTTTGCCCTCACACCCAACACAGCATTGTGTGGATTTGCTGTTCATCATGAGACTGGGATCCACATTCAAGATTTCCTGCTGCTTAACAGAAGGTTTTTTCTTGAGCCATGATGGAGGGATCCATGACTGGCTATATGGATTCATGTTGGGTGTTGGATGTTTGTATATATATATATATATGTATATGTATATGTGTATTTTATATGTATATATGTATCCATACATATATGTGTATCCATAAAATGAAGAGCTTTATACTCTATTGTAAAGTGTCTTGAGATAACACTTGTTATGAATTGGCGCTAAACAAATAAAGATTGATTGATTAACTGATGCCAAATTCTCCTGCATGGTATTTGCCAAGTAATTTGCATTGACAAGCAGTTGAATGGGTGTACCCAATAAAGTGGCCAGTTTATGAATACAATTTATATTCCTGCTTGATTTTTGGTGTGCTTGAGGCAAAATTGTTATAAATAATGTGACTGTATAATAATGATGATAAATGTGTGTGTTACTTCCCTAAAATGAAATCTATCAAGTGTAAAGACATATATTTGTCTTCATATAAGATAAATACTTACAACAGGATTTGGCTTTTTGCAGTGAATTACCCTGGTAGCACTTGTTAAAATGATGATTCATAACAGCAAAGAGTGAATATCCACTGTGAGGATTTATCACTGAGCTGCAGACTGTGGGTCACAGACTGTGCTCCTGGATTACAGGCTGGAAAGAGGACTGCACGTATGAATGGATGAATGGAGGGAGGGGCGATGTGTGTTGGGGGCAGCACCTGCTCAGTGCTGAGCAGACAGCTGCACTTAAACATGCTGAATTAATTTCTTTTGTGTGTCCACTCTGTCTGCTTCGCCTGACTGGAACTGCACTCGGCTGACAGCTCAGAGAAACACAGACCCCTTAGATCACTGACATTCACTGCTGTCTGTTAAAACTACATGATAAAAAGAAATACACAAAGAAGCAATGGATACCAAATCTAACATCAGTCTACTCTGTATTAGGTCACAAATGATGAGACAAATATGCATTGATTTGAGCATTAAAAAATAGAGAAAAATACAATGAATTAATTTGACAACAAAAGCAAATGCGCTAAAACAGATGTGTAAGTGTAACACTGAATCTGTTTAAAAAGGGGGTCAACCAAATAATTTAACCAATCAAAGCTGGATCAGTCACTTGGGCAATGCCTTAAAATGGCTCAGAGTGGACAAACCATGCCATTTTCACAGCCTGGTTGTTTGGGAGTGTCCAGATGCAAGTGGTTGCTTCCTATTGGGCTTGGTTCATTTAAATACACACTACATTGCTGAAAGCATTCACTCGGCCATCCAGATGATTGAATTAAGGTGTTCCAGTCACTTCCACGTAACCTGACATGCCAGATGGACAGTTCCATGTTGAAAATATTTCACTAATCCATCTGTGGAGGAGCCCTGCGAGAATGTTTTCAGGGGCAGAACCTTCAAATACAGCAGCAGGTTGTGATTGGACGATCGTTTGGCTCAAAATCGTTTGGGGCATTGGTGGCGCAGTTGGATAGTGCGCTTGGTCAGTGATCGGAAGGTTGCAGGTTCAAGCCCATCTCCGGGCGACACATGGCGATGTGTCCTTGGGCAAGACACTTAACCCCAAGTTGCTCCCACTGCTGCATCAGTGGCGTGTAAATGGGCATGAAAGGGCGTGAATGTGTTAGAGATACTGATGGATAACTAACATAGAAACTCAGAACCATCAGTGAGTGAATGTGAGAGCGAATGGGTGTGAATGGGTGTGACCTGCGGTGTAAAACAGCTTTGAGTAGTCCAAGACTAGAAAAGCGCTATATAAGCTCAAGTCCTTTTACCATTTACCAAAACAATCGTTGCGGACCAATATATATCAAGCAGCGCAGCTATGACATAGCATTTGCAGTGGCTAAATGTAGCGGCTAACAGTTAGCCGTTAGCTGCAACAACAGGGGCAAACAACAGTAAATGGCCGTTAGCCGTAGCAACTAACTGTTGGTGGCAGCTAACTGTTGTTAGCTGCTACAGCTAACGGCCAACTGTTGTTTGCTCTTATTAGCCATTAGCCGTAGCGACAAACCATTAGCCGATACCTTAACTACCTTAAAACTATCGTTTCACATTAAA
This sequence comes from Scarus forsteni, assembly GCA_036419115.1. NCBI lineage: Eukaryota > Metazoa > Chordata > Actinopteri > Labriformes > Labridae > Scarus > Scarus forsteni. The sequence goes on from JAZDUH010000425.1 coordinate 9,675,288, forward strand.
TTATACCACACAGATGTATTATTTAGCACTTATATGGGACATGAACCTTGTCAAAGGCAATCCCTACTAAGTAAACTTATGAGGAGAGCATATTTCGGCAAGTATAACTGAGTAATCATGATGGCTAACCAACATTAGCCTCCATTATTTGTACAACAGGAAGTGACTTCCTGTCACGTCACTTCCTGTTGTCATCATGCCCGCAGCTCCCGCTGCTCCCGCCTCTCTTCCCTGATTAGGCCATTAAGCATTTAGCCGAGTGAATCCGCTGGATAATGGAGGCTGGCAAGACGGAGATGCATGATTTTGGAATCAGGCAGGTCAGTCTGCTCTGCAAGGCTAACTTCCATGGCCACAGGTGTATAAAATTGAGCACCTTGGCATGCAGACTGCTTCTACAAACATTTGTGAAAGTATGGGAGATCAGTGAATTCCAGCATGGTGCCGTGACAGGAGGCCACCTGAGCAATACGCCAATTTGTGTAATTTTCCACAGTCAACTGTTTGTGGTTTTATAACAAAGTAGAAGTGACGGGACAGTAGCCAGGAAGTGTTAGGATGTGTAAAACCACAAAGTGTGGTCAACAGATGCTGAGGGTCATAGATCACAGAGGTTGCCAAAATTCTGCAGTCAGCAGCTACAGACCTCCAAACTTCATGTGACCTTCAGATTAGCTCAAGAACAGTGTAGAGAGCTTCATGGATGGGTTTTCTATGGCCGAGCAGCTGCATCCAAGCTTCACATTACCAAGTGCAATGCAAAGTGTCGGATGCAGTGGTGTAAAGCACACCACCACTGGACTCTAGAGCAGTGGAGACGCATTCTCAGGAGTGACCAATCACATTAATCTAACAATCCGATGGACGAGTCTGGGTTTGGTAGTTTCCAGGAAAACAGTATTTATCTGGCTGCACAGTGCAAATGAAAAGTTTGATGGAGGGGGGATTATGTTGTGGGGGTGTTTTTCAGGAGTTGGCCTCAGCCCCTTAGTTCCAGTCATAGGAACTCTTATGGTGAATCACAATTTTAACCCTTAGCTCTTCCCCTTTGTCTAACACCTTCCCCTTAGCCCTCTGTTTTGAGGCCAAGGAGAAGGATGAAAACAAACTGCTGAGAAATAAGATGTAGGTCAATTTCCCACTACATCAGCCAGAACTGCTCGCTGGCTGTGATGTAAGCAGATATGACAATAACCGTAGCCACGGCTGTGAAAGCAACCCGTCATAACGAGAATATTTTAAATGCTTCATGTCGACGGGCACAGAGCATTAAGGGAAATTGTCTTACCCCTTCATTTAAAGTGAGGTCCTGGTCTGTCTTCATTTCAAGGGCTGTGTAGCCCTTCCTCTTAACCCTATGGAGAATTGGGACACCACTTCACTAGACATGAACACACAAAACCAAGGGGCAGAATTGGGACGGATCCTTAATGCTCCAGGACACCAAGACATTTTGGACAATTTCATGCGCCAGACTTTATGGAAACAGTTTGGAGACGTTCCCTTCCTGTTCCAACATCATAGCGCCAGTGTACAAAGGAGGTTCATAAAGACATGGAGGAGGGAGTTTAGTGTGGCCCATATCAAACCATCCATTCACTTCAAAGATGCTTGAGAAAGTAGTGGCTAATCAGCTATGTGACATCCTTAAAAACAAGTTTATTTGAGGATTTAGAGTTCTCTCTGTGCTTGTTTTGTTAGATCTTAGTGCTGCTTCAGATCATAATATTCTTCGACAGATATTAGACGAATTAGTCTGAATTACAGGGACTGCTTTAAATTGGCTTAAGTCCTTCTTATCTGATAGATACCAGTTTGTACATGTGAACGATACATCTTCTGTGTACACTTAAGTCAGTTACGGCCACTTTTCTCCTCCATATATAAACTTCAATTCAATGATTTCATGAGGAAATACTCTGTTAATTTTCATTGCTACACTGATGATACACAACTGTATTGATCAATGAAGCCAGGTGAGAAAAATTATTTAACTAAACTGAGTGTGTCTACAGGACAGTAGGACCTGGATGGCTAGAAATTTTCTCCTTCTTAACTCAGACAAGAAAAAGGTAATTGTGCTGGGGCCCTGACACCTGAGAGAAACCTTTTCTGATGATTTAACTGCCCTAGATGGCATTAGCCTGGCAGTGTGATCATCCAATCGCCTGCTGGATATGCTATTGAAAGTTCATGTCCTCCACGAACAACTTATATTGGTTATTTCCAAGATGAACAATATATTCTGTATAGCATATGCCAAACTGTCAATCAGGAATGACAGGCTATGTTTTTATCAGTTACGAACATGAATTATACTCATGAATGTCATAATGGCATTTTTATTTCTTAAGAGGCATTGTTGTTCTTTGTTTTTTTATTAATACCCCCAACAGTGATTGAATCAAGACCTGAAAATACGATCTAAAACACTACAAATGTGCAACAACATTTTCTGCTAAATCAAGAAAGAAATCACTCTTAAAAATGGACAGAACTTACACATCTTACACGAGACAGACTCTGAGAGTGAGAGGGATAGAGAGAAGGTCACGGAGTCCCGGGGGGATGTGGAAGTGTTAACAATAGCTGTCAGCTCTGACGGTTCAGTGTAGGAGTGAATTAATGAATGGTAGTCCTGCATTGTGGTTACAGCCGTCATTTTCTACATGTTTGTGATTTGGCCTTTACTCTGTGAAGGCTGAATGGCTAATAACTGAATTTGATTTTAGATTCAATGTTAAAAAAACAAACTAATTAATTTATAAGCAAGAAAAAACAAAGAGGACCAAAGCAGATATACTATAGCTGTCAGGATGAGGCACTGTGGCTCCATCTGCTGACCACAGACTGTCAATGCAATGAGCTTTCACATTACACTCACCGGCCACTTTATTAGGTACATATGTCCCACCACTAGATTGATCTCTCTATCCATGGTTGTATCACTTATTCATCCATTGTAACTATCTTTGCATCCACACAGTCATGATGTCCCCCTTGAAAATGAGACGCCACAACTCAATGGGCTTGCCTTCAATTTATAAATGAATATGTTGAATGTTTGTAACCCAGGTCACAAATATTGTTAAATCTAATGTATTTCATTTATTTATTTTCTATTTTTGGAAATGAATTGTTGATTTTGAGATTAAAAATGTATGTATATGTGTATGTATATGTAAGTGTATGCGTATATATATATGTGTACATATATATACGCTTGTGTGTATATATGTTTATTTTCCTTTCTTTATCCCACTGACTGTGGACACAGAGGAGGACATGGGATTCAGTCATGGTCAAATCTCGCGTAATCTTAAAGTCACGTTTGTTCACGTTTGTTCTCGTTTGTTCTCGTTTGTTCACACGAGACTGTTATGACCAATCAGCAGCCGAGATTAGCCTCTTAAGCCGGAAGAGCACGGTTTTTAACGGAGATGCATGAGAGACTAGAGAAGAACACAGACCACGAGATTTGTACTGTCGGTATTTTTCATCTAAAATTACTATTTTAACGGATGACAAGATCCGGTTTCTAGTAACACCAACGAACATCGGGTGGACCAGCAGAAGTTTACCTAAAGTAAACTTCAGTTGAATCGGTAAGCTGTGTCTGAATCCTATTGTTTTTTCTTTTGTGTTAGCAACTATCTGTCATGTACACAGTGTGGGGCTACATTTGTTTTCTATTATGGTTGAAATGTTTGTTTTATGTTCGCAACTAGCTGTCATTTACACAGTGTGGGGCTACAATTGTCATTAATTATGGTCGAATTGTTTTGTGTTAGCAACTAGCTGTCATTTACACAGTGTGGGGCAAATGTATACTTACTAAGCAAATTGTAAGTTTAGAGAATCTCATGACTTTGGTCTGTTTCATACAGGCCAGGTTTTTTTGTGACACTGAACCCAATCTGTACCAGAAGACGGCGAGCTACCCAAAGGACGAGCGTCATCATCATCATCATCATCATCATCATCATCCTCACGTTTCGTATTCATCGACCAACCCATACCCAGTGTGGTAGGAACCAAGGACAATTGTTTCCCTTTTCCTTCAGTGAATGAAAGACTGACATTGGTGAAAATTTTCGTTTTTGATGGACTGAAACATTTAAATGATTGGTATTTAAACCAAATATTTTTGTTATGTTTTGATTTAAAATTTTATTTTAATTTTTCAATACAATTATTTTTGAAACCTTATCAAGTCTTTGAGTTTTATTGAGTGTTGTTATCCTCCTATTTCCTCCTTTTCGAATTTAGTGTCTTCTGAGTTAAACAACTTTTATTTTATGTTGGTTACAGGTTTATCTTAAAAAGTAAACTTGTGCTACATTAATTCTGGCGAGCTAGCCAGGAGGAAATAGCTTTGATAACAGCATTTAATAAGTCTTTTTGTGAATTAAATTGTGATCATGGATGTCTTTCAAAACCTAGGAGTAAAATTTCAAACTCGTGTTGGTTAGAAATATAACAAACACAGAAAAAGATGAAGAAGTCATTGATTTTCTTAAACAATATGGTTCAATTAAAAGACATGAAATCGTGAAAGATGAGACATCACAGTTTAAAGAAAATCTTGTTGTAGAATTTAATTCTTCAAATGCAACATTAGCTTTAGAGCCATTACTGCCTTATTCGTTAGATTGATGACAAAACTAATACATACAATGTTATTAGTTTATCAAATATTTATACAGAGCAGGTAGGAACAGAAAAACTGAGACTTATCTCAGTGATTTAAAAAATATTGCAAAAATGACAGGTAAAGAGTATGCTGAGGTCCTTAAAGAAATGATGTCCCAAATAGGAAACACAATATCAAAACTTGATCCTGATGATCAGGATGAGGAAGAGGATGAAGAGGAAGAGCAGCCAGCTGTAAAAAGTTCCCCTCAACAACCTGAAAAATCTCCAGGCCAGCATTTTCTCTGCCTTCAGGGGCAGGTGGTTATTCCAAACCTCTGTTTAATGTAAATCCTCCTGAAGTCCAGCGTTATGTCGTGGAGCATATTGTGAAGGGAGAGGATACATCAATGCATATATCCCAAAGAATTAGAGCTTTTTCCGGTAAAATGCCGAGACCCTCATCAGAGGCAGATTATGACACATGGCGTACAAGTGTTGATCTCATTATGAAAGATCCTGCTGTGTCTGACCTCCAACGTTCCAGAAAGATCCTTGAAAGCCTTCTTCCTCCTGCTGCTGATATAGTTAAACATCTTGGTCCTGATACTTCACCTGCTGTATACTTACAACAGCTTGATTCAGCTTTTGGTACAGTTCAGGATGGCGATGAGCTCTATGCAAAGTTCATGGATACCTTCCAAGATTTGGGTGAGAAGCCTTCTGCTTATTTACAACGACTGCAGATATCCTTAAATCTTGCTGTTAAAATGGGTGGTGTTTCTGCTTGTGAAATAAATAGACATCTGCTTAATCAGTTCTGCAGAGGATGCTGGGACAACAGGTTGATTTCAGATCTCCAGTTAAAGCAAAAGAAAGTAAATCCTCCATCTTTTGCTGAGTTACTCCTGTTGCTGCGCACAGAAGAGGATCATGATGCTGCAAAAACAATGAGAATGAAACAACATCTTGGTGCAACAAAACAAAAAGTAACAGCTCACTCTCAGGTTGCCCATAGTGGTAATGAGATGAAGGGAGTAGTGGAGGCCTTAACAACTTTAACTCAGCAACTTACCAAACAAATGGCAGATATTCAAAAACAGTTAGCATCGCTGACAGCAAATCAAAGACAAAATAAAAATTATCCACCCAAAACTGTCACCAACAAGTATGAACAGCCACAGTATGGAAAATTGAACAAAAAGTTTCAATCAACATGGAATAAAACCACAACCAAACCCCAACCCGGATACTGCTTTCGCTGTGGAGAGGATGGACATGTCAAAACCCAGTGTGATAATCAACCCAATCCTGTGCTTGTTGCTGAGAAAAGGAAACAATACAACGCAAGATGTCAAAAATGGGAAAGTCAAAATTCAACTAAAAAGTCACCTTTAAACTGAAATCAGTTCCTGCTACAGGACGACCAGGGACTGGAGCTGCTGAAAAATGTCCTGCGGAAAATAAAATCAAGCATAGAGGCTATGTAAAAAATCAAAATGCACACTCAATGAACAGAGCTGCCAAACTGCCTAAAGGATTAATTGGTTCAAAATGTACAGCACTAGTCAACATTGCTGGCTCTGAATGCAATTGTCTTTAGATACAGGTTCTCAGGTGACTACCATACCTGCTTCTTTTTATCACAAGAACCTGTATGATCAGCCGATCAAGCCGCTTGATGACCTTTTGGAGGTTGAAGGTGCAGCTGGGCAGTCCGTTCCATACTTAGGATATGTCGAGTTATCAGTGAAGTTCTCTGGTGATTTTCTTGGTTCTGACTTGGAAGTAAAAACTCTTGCTCTTGTTGTTCCAGATGTCCGACCCGAAAGTCCTTCTCAGGTTCTCATTGGAACGAATACACTGGATGTTCTTTATTCCCATTATCTTGATAGCAATTCAACCCACCAATCTTGTCTCTATGGATATAGAGCTTTAATTAAAACTCTTGAACTTAGACATCAACAAAGTCAAGAGGAATCATAGGAATAGTGAGAACATTAAGCAGAGTTCCCACCTGTATTCCTGCTGGTCATAATGTTATCCTTGAAGGTTCAGCCAAGGTACAAGGTACAGCTTTTTCACCAGATCGCTATGCAATTGTAGAGCATCCCACCAAGTCGTCTTTGCCTGGTGGTCTGTGTGTGAAGAGTTGTCTTATCACCCTTCCTTCAAATGCACCATATAAGGTTCCTGTTGTTATCACTAATTACACGGAGCAAGACATCTTTATTCCAGCTCTTTGTACCATCGCAGAGCTTGGTGCTTTCCACAGCATCATCTCTCAACAGTCTGTGAGAACTCCCATGGATGAAGAAAATCCCAAATCCAATCTCAACTTCAACTTTGGTGATTCACCAATCCCACCAGAGTGGAAGGATCGTGTGACCAAAAAACTGCTGAACATGCCTGAAGTGTTTTCCCATCATGACCTTGACTTCGGATGCACTGACAAAGTAAAGCACCATATCAAACTGCATGATGAAATGCCATTCAAGCACCGTGCTAGACCTATTCACCCCAGAGATATTGAAGCAGTTCGTAATCACCTCAATGAGCTGCTGGAGGCTGGTGTAATAAGAGAGTCTGAGTCACCTTTCTCTTCTCCTATTGTTGTGGTGAGAAAGAGGAATAACGATGTGAGACTTTGTATTGATTATCGGAAATTAAACATACAAACTGTCAAGGATGCTTATGCTTTGCCAAATCTGGAGAAACTTTCTCAGCACTTCATGGATCCAAATGGTTTACTGTTCTTGACTTAAAATCTGGCTACTACCAGATTGAGATGGATGAGGCTGATAAAGCTAAAACAGCTTTTGTAACCCCATTAGGCTTTTGGGAATTTAACAGAATGCCCCAAGGCATTACAAATGCCCCATCCACGTTTCAAAGATTAATGGAGAAATGTATGGGAGAATTAAATCTTAAAGAAGTCCTTGTGTTTTTGGATGATTTAATAATTTTCTCATCATCCCTAGAAGAACATGAAAGCAGACTGATGAAAGTACTTACCCGCCTAAAGGAGTATGGTCTCAAACTGTCTCCTGAGAAGTGTAAATTCTTTCAGACATCCGTTCGTTACCTTGGACATGTTGTCTCTGAAAAGGGAGTTGAGACGGATCCTGAAAAAACAAATGCCCTTAAAACCTGGCCGATTCAAAAACCTCAAGGAGCTCAAGTCTTTTCTTGGTTTTTCTGGTTATTACAGAAGATTCATTAAAGATTATGCTGCTGTTGTAAAACCTTTAAATGAACTTACACGTGGTTACCCACCCCTACGTAAAAATCTGAAAGGAAAAAACAGTCCCAATCACTATCTGGATCCAAAACAACCTTTTGATGGAAGATGGACTGTTGAATGCAAAAATGCCTTTGATCAACTGATTGAAAAACTCACCTCTGCTCCTGTTCTTGGATTTGCAAACCCCAAGTTACCATACATTCTGCATACGGATGCAAGTACAACTGGGCTGGGGCGGCTCTATATCAGGAACAGGAGGAAAACTTAGGGTTATTGCCTATGCAAGCCGTGGACTTTCAAACAGTGAATCAAAATATCCAGCTCACAAACTAGAGTTTCTTGCATTAAAATGGAGTGTAACTGAAAAATTTCATGACTATCTGTATGGCTCTAACTTCACAGTCATAACCGATAGCAATCCTCTTACTTATATACTTACCTCTGCAAAGCTTGATGCAACCAGTTACAGATGGTTGGCAGCCCTATCAACTTACTCTTTCAAACTTCACTACAGAGCTGGTAAACAAAATCTGGATGCAGATGCTCTCTCCAGGCGGCCACATAACTGCATAATAGATAAAAATTCTCAAAAAGAGCAAGACCGTATAGATCAGTTTATTAATCAACATCTTAACAGCTCAGATACACTTTCTTCAGATGTTATTAATGCAGTTTGTCAAAGTATTCTTGCAAGAACCAGTCATGATCCAGCAAACCCCTGTAGTTTCACCTTAGTTGAGTCCTTAACTCATTCCATAGATGCAATTCCAGAAAACTTCTCTGCAGAAAACCAACATGGACTACCCACAGTTCCCTCGTTATCCCATAATGAGCTCAAGGAAAAACAAAGGTCTGATCCATGCATATCTGAAATCATCTACCAGATGGAGTCTGGAGAAACAGTTCCCCCAACTGTTCGTAAAGAGTTTCCTGAACTCGGTTTACTGCTACGAGAATGGACTAAGCTTGAGCTTGTGGATGACATCTTGTACATAAAAGACAGGATGGAGGAAATATCTCTTATCAGCTTGTTCTTCCAAAAGAGCTTCGACACATTGTTCTCAAAAGTCTCCATAACGACATGGGACATATGGGAATAGATAGAACACTTGATCTTGTGCGAACAAGATTTTATTGGCCCAAAATGGCTTTTGATGTTGAATGTAAAGTCAAAACCTGTGATCGTTGTGTTCGTAGGAAAGCTCCCCAGGAAAAAGCTGCACCCCTGGTGAACATCAAAGCTTCACGTCCATTGGAACTTGTCTGTATGGATTTTCTTAGCCTGGAACCAGATGAAAGCAACACCAAAGACATTCTGGTCTTAACAGATCATTTCACAAAATTTGCCGTTGCAATTCCAACCCCAAATCAAAAATCCAAAACTGTTGCTAAATGTTTGTGGGACCATTTTATTGTAAATTATGGTTTTCCAGAACGCCTTCATTCAGATCAAGGTCCAGATTTTGAATCAAAATTAATCAAAGAATTGTGTGAGATTTCAGGTATACAAAAGGTCCGAACAACACCATACCATCCCCGTGGAAACCCTGTTGAAAGATTCAACCGAACACTCTTGAACATGTTGGGAACTCTTGAAAATAAACAAAAATCAAAATGGAAAGAATTTGTCAAACCCTTGGTTCATGCGTACAACTGCACTACTTAATGAAGTCACTGGTTTCACCCCTATGAACTCATGTTGGACGTACACCCAGACTACCTATAGACTTAGCTTTTTGGTTACCTGTGAGGAAAAAAACAAACAAAAGTTATTCACAGTATGTGGAAAGTTTAAAATCTCGTTTGGAAGAAAGTTATAAACTTGCTTGAGCAATGCTTTCAAAAAGCATGAAAAGAAATAAACAACGGTTTGATAAAAAATAACAACTGCTGAACTGGTAGATGGAGCTAGGGTCCTTGTCAGAAATGTAAGAGTGCGCGGAAAACACAAATTAATGGATAAGTGGGAAAAAGACATATATGTAGTAGTAAAAGCGTGCAGGCAATCTCCCAGTTTATACTGTTAGGCCAGAAAACAAAGATGGCCCTAATCGAACACTGCACAGAGATCTTCTCCTTCCCTGTGGTTTTCTTCCTCAGGCCAACCAGGAAAGTCCTCAGTCTTCTCCTGGAAGGCGATGTCAAAACTTCGTAGTAGTAATGTTGAGGAACCTAATCTAGATGAATGTATTTCTGAAGATGAATCTGAAAAAGAAACAGGATGTTGGATCCCAAGGACAAATGTTCCTCAAACAGTGACATTCACTGTGGATGAAAATAGCAGCTCTCGGATTGACAAAGGAAACTGACATGGAAAACTTACCTGGAAATGCAAATGTGGAAAAATCCCTCGGAGAACCTTTAAGCGGAATTGGATATGAATCAAACTTACCGGATGGAACATTGAAACCTGTAGAAAAAAACGCACCTGAAATGGAAAATGAATCTGAAATGGAGAAGCAACCTGAAATAGAAACCCCTGAACCTGTGGATGACTCTGTTAACAAAACAGTAGTACACAGTACAGATGAAACATTAAGACGTTCAAATAGAAACAGAACCCAACCTGATAGGTTGAAGTATTCTAATTTAGGAAATCCTTTAATATCAATTGTTCAAACATTATTTCAAAGTTTGTCAAATGCTTATGAAGAAGCTTTGAGTGAGGTTACCCCAAAATCCTTACCCTTTTCAAAAATACAGGTAGTATAGATTATTTAAACATGCAGCAGGACGAGCATGGATTTAGGGGGGTAGTGTGTAACCCAGGTCACAAATATTGTTAAATCTAATGTATTTCATTTATTTATTTTCTATTTTTGGAAATGAATTGTTGATTTTGAGATTAAAAATGTATGTATATGTGTATGTATATGTAACTGCATGCGTATATATATATGTGTACATATATATACGCTTGTGTGTATATATGTTTATTTTCCTTTCTTTATCCCACTGACTGTGGACACAGAGGAGGACATGGGATTCAGTCATGGTCAAATCTCGCGTAATCTTAAAGTCACGTTTGTTCACGTTTGTTCTCGTTTGTTCTCGTTTGTTCACACGAGACTGTTATGACCAATCAGCAGCCGAGATTAGCCTCTTAAGCCGGAAGAGCACGGTTTTTAACGGAGATGCATGAGAGACTAGAGAAGAACACAGACCACGAGATTTGTACTGTCGGTATTTTTCATCTAAAATTACTATTTTAACGGATGACAAGATCCGGTTTCTAGTAACACCAACGAACATCGGGTGGACCAGCAGAAGTTTACCTAAAGTAAACTTCAGTTGAATCGGTAAGCTGTGTCTGAATCCTATTGTTTTTTCTTTTGTGTTAGCAACTATCTGTCATGTACACAGTGTGGGGCTACATTTGTTTTCTATTATGGTTGAAATGTTTGTTTTGTGTTAGCAACTAGCTGTCATTTACACAGTGTGGGGCTACAATTGTCATTAATTATGGTCGAATTGTTTTGTGTTAGCAACTAGCTGTCATTTACACAGTGTGGGGCAAATGTGTATTTACTAAGCAAATTGTAAGTCTAGAGAATCTCATGACTTTGGTCTGTTTCATACAGGCCAGGTTTTTTTGTGACACTGAACCCAATCTGTACCAGAAGACGGCGAGCTACCCAAAGGACGAGCGTCATCATCATCATCATCATCATCATCATCATCATCATCCTCACGTTTCGTATTCATCGACCAACCCATACCCAGTGTGGTAGGAACCAAGGACAATTGTTTCCCTTTTCCTTCAGTGAATGAAAGACTGACATTGGTGAAAATTTTCGTTTTTGATGGACTGAAACATTTAAATGATTGGTATTTAAACCAAATATTTTTTGTTATGTTTTGATTTAAAATTTTATTTTAATTTTTCAATACAATTATTTTTGAAACCTTATCAAGTCTTTGAGTTTTATTGAGTGTTGTTATCCTCCTATTTCCTCCTTTTCGAATTTAGTGTCTTCTGAGTTAAACAACTTTTATTTTATGTTGGTTACAGGTTTATTTTAAAAAAGTAAACTTGTGCTACATTAATTCTGGCGAGCTAGCCAGGAGGAAATAGCTTTGATAACAGCATTTAATAAGTCTTTTGTGAATTAAATTGTGATCATGGATGTCTTTCAAAACCTAGGAGTAAAATTTCAAAGTCGGTGTTGGTTAAAAATATAACAAACACAGAAAAAGATGAAGAAGTCATTGATTTTCTTAAACAATATGGTTCAATTAAAAGACATGAAATCGTGAAAGATGAGACATCACAGTTTAAAGAAAATCTTGTTGTAGAATTTAATTCTTCAAATGCAACATTAGCTTTAGAGCCATTACTGCCTTATTCGTTTGTGACTGATGACAAAACTAATACATACAATGTTATTAGTTTATCAAATATTTATACAGAGCAGGTAGGAACAGAAAAAACTGAGACTTATCTCAGTGATTTAAAAAATATTGCAAAAATGACGGGTAAAGAGTATGCTGAGGTCCTTAAAGAAATGATGTCCCAAATAGGAAACACAATATCAAAACTTGATCCTGATGATCAGGATGAGGAAGAGGATGAAGAGGAAGAGCAGCCAGCTGTAAAAAGTTCCCCTCAACAACCTGAAAAAAATCTCCAGGCCAGCATTTTCTCTGCCTTCAGGGGCAGGTGGTTATTCAAACCTCTGTTTAATGTAAATCCTCCTGAAGTCCAGCGTTATGTCGTGGAGCATATTGTGAAGGGAGAGGATACATCAATGCATATATCCCAAAGAATTAGAGCTTTTTCCGGTAAAATGCCGAGACCCTCATCAGAGGCAGATTATGACACATGGCGTACAAGTGTTGATCTCATTATGAAAGATCCTGCTGTGTCTGACCTCCAACGTTCCAGAAAGATCCTTGAAAGCCTTCTTCCTCCTGCTGCTGATATAGTTAAACATCTTGGTCCTGATACTTCACCTGCTGTATACTTACAACAGCTTGATTCAGCTTTTGGTACAGTTCAGGATGGCGATGAGCTCTATGCAAAGTTCATGGATACCTTCCAAGATTTGGGTGAGAAGCCTTCTGCTTATTTACAACGACTGCAGATATCCTTAAATCTTGCTGTTAAAATGGGTGGTGTTTCTGCTTGTGAAATAAATAGACATCTGCTTAATCAGTTCTGCAGAGGATGCTGGGACAACAGGTTGATTTCAGATCTCCAGTTAAAGCAAAAGAAAGTAAATCCTCCATCTTTTGCTGAGTTACTCCTGTTGCTACAGAAGAGGATCATGATGCTGCAAAAACAATGAGAATGAAACAACATCTTGGTGCAACAAAACAAAAAGTAACAGCTCACTCTCAGGTTGCCCATAGTGGTAATGAGATGAAGGGAGTAGTGGAGGCCTTAACAACTTTAACTCAGCAACTTACCAAACAAATGGCAGATATTCAAAAACAGTTAGCATCGCTGACAGCAAATCAAAGACAAAATAAAAATTATCCACCCAAAACTGTCACCAACAAGTATGAACAGCCACAGTATGGAAAATTGAACAAAAAGTTTCAATCAACATGGAACAAAACCACAACCAAACCCCAACCCGGATACTGCTTTCGCTGTGGAGAGGATGGACATGTCAAAACCCAGTGTGATAATCAACCCAATCCTGTGCTTGTTGCTGAGAAAAGGAAACAATACAACGCAAGATGTCTAAAATGGGAAAGTCAAAATTCAACTAAAAAGTCACCTTTAAACTGAAATCAGTTCCTGCTATAGGACGACCAGGGACTGGAGCTGCTGAAAAATGTCCTGCGGAAAATAAAATCAAGCATAGAGGCTATGTAAAAAATCAAAATGCACACTCAATGAACAGAGCTGCCAAACTGCCTAAAGGATTAATTGGTTCAAAATGTACAGCACTAGTCAACATTGCTGGCTCTGAATGCAATTGTCTTTTAGATACCGGTTCTCAGGTGACTACCATACCTGCTTCTTTTTATCACAAGAACCTGTATGATCAGCCGATCAAGCCGCTTGATGACCTTTTGGAGGTTGAAGGTGCAGCTGGGCAGTCCGTTCCATACTTAGGATATGTCGAGTTATCAGTGAAGTTCTCTGGTGATTTTCTTGGTTCTGACTTGGAAGTAAAAACTCTTGCTCTTGTTGTTCCAGATGTCCGACCCGAAAGTCCTTCTCAGGTTCTCATTGGAACAAATACACTGGATGTTCTTTATTCCCATTATCTTGATAGCAATTCAACCCACCAATCTTGTCTCTATGGATATAGAGCTTTAATTAAAACTCTTGAACTTAGACATCAACAAAGTCAAGAGGGAATCATAGGAATAGTGAGAACATTAAGCAGAGTTCCCACCTGTATTCCTGCTGGTCATAATGTTATCCTTGAAGGTTCAGCCAAGGTACAAGGTACAGCTTTTTCACCAGATCGCTATGCAATTGTAGAGCATCCCACCAAGTCTTTGCCTGGTGGTCTGTGTGTGAAGAGTTGTCTTATCACCCTTCCTTCAAATGCACCATATAAGGTTCCTGTTGTTATCACTAATTACACGGAGCAAGACATCTTTATTCCAGCTCTTTGTACCATCGCAGAGCTTGGTGCTTTCCACAGCATCATCTCTCAACAGTCTGTGAGAACTCCCATGGATGAAGAAAATCCCAAATCCAATCTCAACTTCAACTTTGGTGATTCACCAATCCCACCAGAGTGGAAGGATCGTGTGACCAAAAAACTGCTGAACATGCCTGAAGTGTTTTCCCATCATGACCTTGACTTGGATGCACTGACAAAGTAAAGCACCATATCAAACTGCATGATGAAATGCCATTCAAGCACCGTGCTAGACCTATTCACCCCAGAGATATTGAAGCAGTTCGTAATCACCTCAATGAGCTGCTGGAGGCTGGTGTAATAAGAGAGTCTGAGTCACCTTTCTCTTCTCCTATTGTTGTGGTGAGAAAGAGGAATAACGATGTGAGACTTTGTATTGATTATCGGAAATTAAACATACAAACTGTCAAGGATGCTTATGCTTTGCCAAATCTGGAGGAAACTTTCTCAGCACTTCATGGATCCAAATGGTTTACTGTTCTTGACTTAAAATCTGGCTACTACCAGATTGAGATGGATGAGGCTGATAAAGCTAAAACAGCTTTTGTAACCCCATTAGGCTTTTGGGAATTTAACAGAATGCCCCAAGGCATTACAAATGCCCCATCCACGTTTCAAAGATTAATGGAGAAATGTATGGGAGAATTAAATCTTAAAGAAGTCCTTGTGTTTTTGGATGATTTAATAATTTTCTCATCATCCCTAGAAGAACATGAAAGCAGACTGATGAAAGTACTTACCCGCCTAAAGGAGTATGGTCTCAAACTGTCTCCTGAGAAGTGTAAATTCTTTCAGACATCCGTTAGATTACCTTGGACATGTTGTCTCTGAAAAGGGAGTTGAGACGGATCCTGAAAAACAAATGCCCTTAAAACCTGGCCGATTCCAAAAACCTCAAGGAGCTCAAGTCTTTTCTTGGTTTTTCTGGTTATTACAGAAGATTCATTAAAGATTATGCTGCTGTTGTAAAACCTTTAAATGAACTTACGTGGTTACCCACCCCTCACGTAAAAATCTGAAAGGAAAAAACAGTCCCAATCACTATCTGGATCCAAAACAACCTTTTGATGGAAGATGGACTGTTGAATGCAAAAATGCCTTTGATCAACTGATTGAAAAACTCACCTCTGCTCCTGTTCTTGGATTTGCAAACCCCAAGTTACCATACATTCTGCTTACGGATGCAAGTACAACTGGGCTGGGGCGGCTCTATATCAGGAACAGGAGGAAAACTTAGGGTTATTGCCTATGCAAGCCGTGGACTTTCAAACAGTGAATCAAAATATCCAGCTCACAAACTAGAGTTTCTTGCATTAAAATGGAGTGTAACTGAAAATTTCATGACTATCTGTATGGCTCTAACTTCACAGTCATAACCGATAGCAATCCTCTTACTTATATACTTACCTCTGCAAAGCTTGATGCAACCAGTTACAGATGGTTGGCAGCCCTATCAACTTACTCTTTCAAACTTCACTACAGAGCTGGTAAACAAAATCTGGATGCAGATGCTCTCTCCAGGCGGCCACATAACTGCATAATAGATAAAAATTCTCAAAAAGAGCAAGACCGTATAGATCAGTTTATTAATCAACATCTTAACAGCTCAGATACACTTTCTTCAGATGTTATTAATGCAGTTTGTCAAAGTATTCTTGCAAGAACCAGTCATGATCCAGCAAACCCCTGTAGTTTCACCTTAGTTGAGTCCTTAACTCATTCCATAGATGCAATTCCAGAAAACTTCTCTGCAGAAAACCAACATGGACTACCCACAGTTCCCTCGTTATCCCATAATGAGCTCAAGGAAAAACAAAGGTCTGATCCATGCATATCTGAAATCATCTACCAGATGGAGTCTGGAGAAACAGTTCCCCCAACTGTTCGTAAAGAGTTTCCTGAACTCGGTTTACTGCTACGAGAATGGACTAAGCTTGAGCTTGTGGATGACATCTTGTACCGCAAAAGACAGGATGGAGGAAATATCTCTTATCAGCTTGTTCTTCCAAAAGAGCTTCGACACATTGTTCTCAAAAGTCTCCATAACGACATGGGACATATGGGAATAGATAGAACACTTGATCTTGTGCGAACAAGATTTTATTATTAAAATGGCTTTTGATGTTGAATGTAAAGTCAAAACCTGTGATCGTTGTGTTCGTAGGAAAGCTCCCCAGGAAAAAGCTGCACCCCTGGTGAACATCAAAGCTTCACGTCCATTGGAACTTGTCTGTATGGATTTTCTTAGCCTGGAACCAGATGAAAGCAACACCAAAGACATTCTGGTCTTAACAGATCATTTCACAAAATTTGCCGTTGCAATTCCAACCCCAAATCAAAAATCCAAAACTGTTGCTAAATGTTTGTGGGACCATTTTATTGTAAATTATGGTTTTCCAGAACGCCTTCATTCAGATCAAGGTCCAGATTTTGAATCAAAATTAATCAAAGAATTGTGTGAGATTTCAGGTATACAAAAGGTCCGAACAACACCATACCATCCCCGCGGAAACCCTGTTGAAAGATTCAACCGAACACTCTTGAACATGTTGGGAACTCTTGAAAATAAACAAAAATCAAAATGGAAAGAATTTGTCAAACCCTTTGTTCATGCGTACAACTGCACTCGCAATGAAGTCACTGGTTTCACCCCCTATGAACTCATGTTCGGACGTACACCCAGACTACCTATAGACTTAGCTTTTGGCTTACCTGTGAGGGAAAAAACAAACAAAAGTTATTCACAGTATGTGGAAAGTTTAAAATCTCGTTTGGAAGAAAGTTATAAACTTGCTTCGAGCAATGCTTTCAAAAACGCAGAAAGAAATAAACAACGGTTTGATAAAAAAATAACAACTTCTGAACTGGTAGTTGGAGATAGGGTTCTTGTCAGAAATGTAAGAGTGCGAGGAAAACACAAATTAATGGATAAGTGGGAAAAAGACATATATGTAGTAGTAAAACGTGCAGGCAATCTCCCAGTTTATACTGTTAGGCCAGAAAACAAAGATGGCCCTAATCGAACACTGCACAGAGATCTTCTCCTTCCCTGTGGTTTTCTTCCTCAGGCCAACCAGGAAAGTCCTCAGTCTTCTCCTGGAAGACGTGTCAAAACTCGTAGTAGTAATGTTGAGGAACCTAATCTAGATGAATGTATTTCTGAAGATGAATCTGAAAAAGAAACAGGATGTTGGATCCCAAGGACAAATGTTCCTCAAACAGTGACATTCACTGTGGATGAAAGTAACGCTCTCGGATTGACAAAGGAAACTGACATGGAAAACTTACCTGGAAATGCAAATGTGGAAAAATCCCTCGGAGAACCTTTAAGCGGAATTGGATATGAATCAAACTTACCGGATGGAACATTGAAACCTGTAGAAAAAAACGCACCTGAAATGGAAAATGAATCTGAAATGGAGAAGCAACCTGAAATAGAAACCCCTGAACCTGTGGATGACTCTGTTAACAAAACAGTAGTACACAGTACAGATGAAACATTAAGACGTTCAAATAGAAACAGAACCCAACCTGATAGGTTGAAGTATTCTAATTTAGGAAATCCTTTAATATCAATTGTTCAAACATTATTTCAAAGTTTGTCAAATGCTTATGAAGAAGCTTTGAGTGAGGTTACCCCAAAATCCTTACCCTTTTCAAAAATACAGGTAGTATAGATTATTTAAACATGCAACGGGACGAGCATGGATTTAGGGGGGGAGGGTGTAACCCAGGTCACAAATATTGTTAAATCTAATGTATTTCATTTATTTATTTTCTATTTTTGGAAATGAATTGTTGATTTTGAGATTAAAAATGTATGTATATGTGTATGTATATGTAAGTGTATGCGTATATATATATGTGTACATATATATACGCTTGTGTGTATATATGTTTATTTTCCTTTCTTTATCCCACTGACTGTGGACACAGAGGAGGACATGGGATTCAGTCATGGTCAAATCTCGCGTAATCTTAAAGTCACGTTTGTTCACGTTTGTTCTCGTTTGTTCTCGTTTGTTCACACGAGACTGTTATGACCAATCAGCAGCCGAGATTAGCCTCTTAAGCCGGAAGAGCACGGTTTTTAACGGAGATGCATGAGAGACTAGAGAAGAACACAGACCACGAGATTTGTACTGTCGGTATTTTTCATCTAAAATTACTATTTTAACGGATGACAAGATCCGGTTTCTAGTAACACCAACGAACATCGGGTGGACCAGCAGAAGTTTACCTAAAGTAAACTTCAGTTGAATCGGTAAGCTGTGTCTGAATCCTATTGTTTTTTCTTTTGTGTTAGCAACTATCTGTCATGTACACAGTGTGGGGCTACATTTGTTTTCTATTATGGTCGAATTGTTTTGTGTTAGCAACTAGCTGTCATTTACACAGTGTGGGGCTACAATTGTCATTAATTATGGTCGAATTGTTTTGTGTTAGCAACTAGCTGTCATTTACACAGTGTGGGGCAAATGTATACTTACTAAGCAAATTGTAAGTTTAGAGAATCTCATGACTTTGGTCTGTTTCATACAGGCCAGGTTTTTTTGTGACACTGAACCCAATCTGTACCAGAAGACGGCGAGCTACCCAAAGGACGAGCGTCATCATCATCATCATCATCATCATCATCATCCTCACGTTTCGTATTCATCGACCAACCCATACCCAGTGTGGTAGGAACCAAGGACAATTGTTTCCCTTTTCCTTCAGTGAATGAAAGACTGACATTGGTGAAAATTTTCGTTTTTGATGGACTGAAACATTTAAATGATTGGTATTTAAACCAAATATTTTTTGTTATGTTTTGATTTAAAATTTTATTTTAATTTTTCAATACAATTATTTTTGAAACCTTATCAAGTCTTTGAGTTTTATTGAGTGTTGTTATCCTCCAATTTCCTCCTTTTCGAATTTAGTGTCTTCTGAGTTAAACAACTTTTATTTTATGTTGGTTACAGGTTTATCTTAAAAAGTAAACTTGTGCTACATGTTTGTCTACTGCAAACCAAATCACCCTCTGACAAACAATTAAGTTAACCCTTTCATGCATGAATTAAAAATGTTTGTTTTTACTTTCAAAAATCACAATTTTTTCCAATGTTATAATTTGAGAGAATTATGCATCTGTTCACCACAGTGGGCACCATGCACAGACTGTATGAATATTAAGTTAGTGGAATTTTATAAAGATCTCCAAACAGATGTCTTTAACAAATATTTATTGAGAGCAAATTAAAGTAAAAGTAAAATCTGAAATTTATGTATTAGTGCTGTTTCATCAAACTGTTTTACACTGTGAATTACACCAAAGTAAAAATGAAAAAATATGTGAATCAAAATTCAGACATAATACTCAATTGGCTGTTTTTTGGCTATTTTGGATTTATGATGCAATATATCAATATTGGAAAAGGTCCAAAAAATATTTTCATAAAACTTAAGACAAGGGTGTGGGAATTTACCACCATGGCTCTGCAAGGGTATAACATTTATCCCAAATATCTGTCTATTGTGGTGGACACCGTGCATGAAAGGGTTAAATGAAGAGAATGAGAGATTCTCATTGTGAATGTGCAGCTGAAAATCTGCTGTGTGATTCTATCATGTCAACATTTCCGAGGGATGATCCCAGCCTGTTCAATCTACACCATGAAGACCTCAAGTGGCCCTGATCGCCCAATACTGAGTACCTAATGAAGTGGCCTGGGTAAAAAAAAAGTCATCCGTGTTTAAAAGCAGCAGATGGCAGCACTGACACAGTTAAAACCACCTTGTTCAACCTCCATGTATCTAATGAATGCCTTCTATTGCAGAGAAGTTTCCACTGCAGGAGATACAAAAGCAGTTTGATGTAAAAATGAAAAAACAAAACAAAGATCACATTTGTAAGTCCTTGTATTGGGAATAATATGTTATATCTATGTCTTTTTATCCATTTTGTTAAGCCTCTGGCCACAATGCTTATGGAGTCATTGCAGCTTTATCTCAGATCGTCCCATCTCCTGGTTGTTCCAAAGACAAGGCTCAAAACTAGTAACAGAGCTTTCTCCATCAGAGTTCCTCGACTGTGGAACGACCTGACAGAAGAGAAAACGAGCTGAGTCTGTCAATTCTTTAAGTTACTTTTAAAAACTCCCTTTAATGTAATGCTGTCTTTAAAGTCGTCTTTAAGGTCTCTTATCTTCTCTGTGTATTAGTCTTCTTTTAGCCCTTTATTTGTTAGTATTGCTCTTATCATTTTAGCTCCTTTTTTATTGATTTCTTCTGTGCTATTTTAACAGATTGGTGTCTTATTTACTTTTAATTCTGATTGTTTTACCTTTGCTTCACCTTACTTTATACTCTTAATCTTATCATGAAAAAATCCTAAAGCTTATTGTTTTATTGTTCTGTCTGTTTTTTATAATCTCTAGCCTATATTTTTATTATGTAATTTTTATGTCTGTTTTGTTTTTTTTACTTTGGCCCTCATGGTCTCTTTTTATGTAGCAGGGTTCTTGTATTGTCTGGGTTTTGATGACATGGACTCTCTCAATTTCATTCTGCCTTATGTTTATGTCTTAAATGTTTTTTTATTTTAATTTTCTTGTGCTTTGCTATTTCTATTGTGCATTGCTGTCTTTATGTTCCTGCCTGTCAAAGCACTTTGTAAACCTCTGTTTTTAAAAGTGCTATACAAATAAAGTTAATTATTACTATTTTTAACTTTTTAATTCCTTATTCTTTAATGGTTTATATGAAATGTTTGGCCTCTACCCTCATATTCATTTACCATAATTTGCCATAAGGATGGATGATGTAGCAGAAAATATGTGAACAATTTCATCACTGAATTAAACAACATGGATGATAAAAAGGCTAAATGATAGCTGATTAAGACCTCATACTTCTGCAGACCCTCCTCCTCATTTATAGCCTGCATTTGCGCCCCTGCTGGGAGCGAGGACAGCAGGGGTCAGTACAGTGCTGATCAGGTGGAATAAAAGGGGCTGTAACCCCCCCATGGCGATCAAAGTCAGCGGTCTGCAGGCCACGCCCATTGACCCCTCTCTGCCTGTAAGATGAGGGCAAACCCAGTGACCCTGCAAGCCCAGCAGACTGGCTGAGGATGAGGTGGGGGAGATGTGTGGGGGTGGTCTGGATGATCCTGAGTGGACTAAGTAAAGGATGCACAGAGGAAAGAACAGAGAGATTAAGATTTACACTCAGATTAACCTCCAGGATTTCCTTCTTTGTGGTGATGGGTCTGTGCAGGAAGAGAAGAAACAAAGGATGAGAGAGGGGAGACATGAGGGGTCTCCTACAGCTACAGGCTTTTATCATGATGTGGTTTTGGCTCCAAACAAGAAACTATTGTTCTATAGTACAAAGAGTTTTTGGTATATTTTTGGATTGGATTGCTTATTGTTTTGCAGAGCAAAATAAAAGTTTGAAACAAGTCTTGAATAATCAAGGAGAGCAAGAAGAAGCTTGTGTGGTTTAAATTTAATATGGACCAAAATAATCATAATCTCCTGCTCCACCATATCCAAAAGGTGCTCTCAGGGGCCATTTACAGGAGGCCTAATACAGTCAAATCTGATACGTTTTCATTGCATTTTGGCCTCCTGTTTACAGTATACGGAGTGTTGAATCCACAAACTTTTGAAACCAGGGTTCAGGGTGGAGAGTTTTCAAAGGGAAACACTGATGTCATCGCATGCACAGTACTCTTTCACATGAAGGCTGCACATGAACAGCTTCAGCCGTATACTGAGTAAAGTGTGTCCTGCTTACCGTGCTCGGTTTGTTATCCGGAACAAAACTATCCAGTCAGATTTGTTGTTCATACATGAAACTCCTGCGTCTTTGTGCGTCCACTCACCATTGTTGTTTGTGAAAAGTTTTTTTTTTTATTT
Organism: Scarus forsteni; assembly: GCA_036419115.1. Taxonomy (NCBI): domain Eukaryota; kingdom Metazoa; phylum Chordata; class Actinopteri; order Labriformes; family Labridae; genus Scarus; species Scarus forsteni. The sequence goes on from JAZDUH010000425.1 coordinate 9,697,679, forward strand.
GTATGCCTGTAAGCGCTGCCTCTGCATCTCGGCATGCACACTACAGCGGTTTCATTTGTTTCCAGCGTCACCGTCTGAACGCGGATTGACTTTGAAAATGCAAAGGAAAAACCTTTCCGTTTTAGGTCAGAGAGTCTCTGTGTAAACAGGGCCTTAGATTGAGATCAGATGACTGTTGAGGCCGCTGGAGGACAGTGAACTCATACAAGAAACCTGTTTAAGAAGATTTGATCTTTGTGAAGTTAGTCCTGGTGGAAGTATCCATCAGAAGATGGTCCACTGAAGGGTTGGACATGGTCAACAGCACTCAGGTAGGCTGGGGGCTTTAAAGGATGCTCAGTTGGTCCCAAGAGGCCCAAAGTGTGCCAAGAAAATATCCCAAACACCACTGAACCACCAGCAGCAGCCTGAAGCATTGACACAAGGCTGAGGGATCCATGCTTCCATGATGTTTGGGTCTTCACATCTGAATGTGGATGCAAACACTAATGCTGAATTCATACCAAATGCAACCTTGGCAACTTGGGTGACCCCTCTCCATGCAAAGTCAATGTACAGCCACGATGGGGGTGGGCCAACTATCCTGCAATGCCACATATGCGGTCTGGGCAACTAGGTTGTGTCTTGGGGGACATATGGCGAGGCCCTTGCCCCTGCAGATGGGTACTCTTGAGGTCGCTTTGGATGCACGTCCAGGCGGTGTCGCTCGGTTGCCAAAGCTGAAAATTTTGAACTTTTCAAGCAACATCGCGTGTTGCTTTGCAAGAACAGCCAATCAGCATGATGTGGATGTGTGACGATACCCGTGACAGACTGTTTTTATCAGGCTAACAGAGTGGCAATCCATGTCCGTGTGGGAGCATTAGATAGTGAGTAGTTGGTTCTGCCTTGACAGGACTGCAGAGAACTCCAAGGGCATAGGTTTGATTTTGACATTGATGTGGACATATACGTGCCCTAAAGTGGCACCCCTGACAGTTGATGTGTTTTACATTTATGACTATTATTTCATGTCATGTAGAGCTGATCAAACAAACAAACAAATCATCATATTCAGAAAATACTATTCAGGAATTGACATTAATGTTCATACTGCATATCTGAGTATCTATCGTTAATATAAGAATTTATCTTCTTTAATGTTATAACTTAAAGGCAACTAATGAAAGACAAGAAGGCAATTTAGCAGTTTTCTTATTTTGACTAAGTGCAACCTCTCACATCGACTGGTATCAGATGGAGGGACAGCGAGATCAGCCAATCAAATGTTGATAAGAAATGGTAAAACCAACCAATAAGCGATTTTAGGTTAGAAGTTGGACTTATAGCAGAGACCAACATTTTTGTAACATAATGCGGCTGGTGACCAGGGGAGACATGGTACTGCGGGCGGCCACAATGGCTGTTGGGAAAACCAACGTAAAGAGATTTTGCATTAAAATGCTTCCGTTTTGTGTTGCTGGTTCTGTTGGGTGTATTGTGAGGGTTTAACGTGGATAAGGGATTGATTGCTTGGTGTTTATGTTGTGTTTTGCTTGCAGTAGTTCTGGCATTGTGAGTTAGAGTGGGGAGGGCTTTGGTGACTCCACGGGCCATAATTTTTTGGCTGTAAAGGTGCCTACACACCAAAAGCGACTTGAGCGTTCTCGGGGACCACTCTCCATGCAAAGTCAATATACAGCCGCGATGGGGTGAGGCTAAACCTCCCGCGATGCGACTGCTGCGTTCAAGGCGACAACTTAGCTTGTCACGCGATGCCAACTTTAAAAATAAAAGTTGGTCTTTTAAGGCAATGTCGTGTATGGCTATCCAGCAACAGCCAATCAGCGTTGTGTGCATGTGTGACCGTACCCGTGACAGACAGTTTTTCTTCCGGACTACAGAGGAACAATCTATGTCCGTGTGGGAAAAATTATTAAGTGAGGACATTAGTTCCTCCAAGACAGACCACAGAAAACTCACAGATGATGCTGCCGCAGGATATCAGCTGCAGTGTTTTGTGTTCGATAAGTGAATGAAAAGGATACAGTTGGAATGTCCGCTCATACATCAGATTATATGATATATGATATGATCGTGGTGAAACTCTAGCAGATCTGATGTCACCAAGCCTTCAGTGGGCGACGCAATTTTGAACGTAGAGATGCATTTGGTGTGAACGCAGTTTTTTAATGTATTTTTTGGGCATTTTGTGCCTTTATTGACAGGAGAGAGACAGTGGATAGGCTTGTGAAAGTGGATGACAGAGTAGGGGAAGACACTCTGCAAACTGGTCACCGGCTGGATTCGAACCTGGACCGGCAGAAGCATGTAGATGAAACGGTTCTGGTTGCTAACCACTCCATCAAACCAGCACCACTGAGTGCAGCTTTAAAGTCAATAACCTGTGCTGACTATTGCAGGACAACCTCTGAACTGACAAGTTTACATTAAAATCTGAAACATTAATTCTGAACGCACTTTCCTGCAATCGCCTCTAAGTGAATTGACTAGACGCCAATGGAATTTGTGGATAGGGACCATGTGGTAGTGATATGATGTTGGGAGGAATGTGTCCCTAGTGTCCCTAGTGTCCCTACCCAATTCTACGCCTCTGGAGAACTCCCTACTCAAGGTGCAGTCGACAGATGAAGCTGTTGCAAGAGAGACATTCTTTTACTCAACACTGGCCTAATACAAAGAAACACGAAACAAATAAATAAACATGTCTGCTGATCAGACATGGAGGCTGCATCACACTTCACATCTAATTTTTCAGTCTTAATTTGAGCAACGTAGTTTCTAACACCCTGTCAGAAACACAAAAACACATTCCTCAACATAATGACTTTTTGTTCGATTGGATGCCACCTTTTGTGTCCATTCATAAATTCATCAGCACTGTGATAATCACAGCTTTGTATTCTCGCACAATAGATCTACTCCAGTGGGAAATGTACCAGTCCTGTTTCTGGGTGAAGTTTTAATTGGGAGGGGAGACTGAACCGTGCAGCCGGAACGTCAATGGCTGGCCTCAGTCCAGCTCACACACTGTGAAAAATCACACACTCATTGTAACACACTCCTACTGACACAAAACCAGCCACGGCGCCCTCGAGTGCAGCTCTCCTGAAATGGTCACTAAAGGAGTGAAATGTTCCTTTTTTTACCATAAAGTAGGAACTTCAAGGTCACTGCAGGTCACATCCTCATTCACTCACTGATGCAAGTTATCCATCAGTATCGGGGAACATATTCACACCCTTTCATACCAATTTACACTCCACAAACACAGCAATGGAAGCAACTTGGGTTGGAGTGGCACATCAACATGTGGTCTAGAGCTGGACTCAAACCCTCGACCGGCCAACTCATGGTAGAGCATACAACCAAACTAAAGTCGCTTTCACACATAACAGGTTTGGTCTTGACCGAACAAAATCTTCTGTTGGTTTGGGTTGATGTCAAAGCTCAAAGGATCTTTGGTGAGAGCCAATTAACCAAAATCTGGTCTACCTACCCAGATAGCAAAAGACGTTTATTCAATGTTTGGTCATTGGTCCTTTTTGGTTGAGGCTGAAAAATCTGTTTATCAAACTTTTGATTACAGTAATCATGTTTCTCAGTCAATGTTTGAGAAACTGTCTTTGAATCAATGTTGTAAAGATGATGAAATTCAAATGTTGAAATGTCCTAAAATGAGTTGACTTTTGCTGCGTTCCAGGCAACCCGTAAATCGGAAATTTCCCTGTTGAAATCTCAGAGTTCCGACCTGAAAGTTTTCCGGACAAATTACGACTTTGGTTTTAAACAAACCAACATGGCAGCCATTATAAGATTTATGCTTCATCAGTTTGCTCATTTGAGTGAAATTGAGGACAGGAAATGGTGCATAAGCTAACAGAAGTTTATACTTTACAGTATTTGTCATTATTTAGAGGCTGCCATCTTGTTTAGGTAGTGATGTGACATCACAAGTCGTAACTCTGAGTACATCGATCTGGTGCGAGTTCACAGGTGGGAAGTTATGAGATCGACTGCTGCTCCAGTGCACAGGAGGGAAAAACACGAGTTACGGGTTTCATGGAACGCAGCATTTGTTTCAATGGCGATGGTGGGAGGAGGGAGATGTGGTGCTGGGATGGGGTTGCAATGGCTGATGGGAAAGACAACATAAAGAGGGATTTTGTGTTAAAATGCTTGTGTTTTCTGTTGCTGGTTGTGTTGGGTATATCCTGAGGGTTTTACTTGGATAAGGGATTGATTGTGTGGTGTTTATGTTGTGTTTTGCTTGCAGCGCTTCTGGCACCTTGAGTTAGGAGTATGGCTTTCGTGACTCCACAGGCCATGCTTTTTACTAGCTGTCAGTGGTGACTGTTGCAGAACAATGTTGGAAGCAAGTGAGATAAATTAAAATCTGAAATACATAATCTTAGTGCACTTTACTTAAGAAATACCCTTGAAGTGTTTCAACAAGATGTCAATGGGCATTGTGGGTAAGGACTATGTGGTAATGGCATGATATTTTTAAGGACATAACACCCTACCACCCAACCCAGAAGAAGGCTGAGAGATGCTGAAATGACCTTTGTGATGATAACATTGTTGAAATGTCTAACGTAATGCATATATATAGTCGAATCAATGTTGATCATATCTTAGTTGAATCAAGGTTGATTCATTGTCACAATTGGTTAGAAATGAAATGTTGTTTTAATGTTGATCATAGCGAGCACTTCCAATGTTTTTTTTCAATATCTCACATCAATGTTGATTGCAATCTTCAGCCTGACTATATTTAAAGGTTGATTCAATCACTTTTTGCAATCTGGGTAGGAATGGGTTCTCTGCAAAAAAGAGTTCAACTTGCAGTGGTTGTTAAAGGCGTTCGTTTTGTTGCTTCATAGATTCTTAGCTGTTCATTCTGATGTTGTGTGAAGCACCTTGAATTGTCGTGCTCGAGAGGGTGCTGCACAAATAAACTTGCCTTTGCCTACCTGGAGTCATCCAAACCAAATATGGGCCAAATGAAGCAAGCAAACCAAAAACCAGCGCATTGTGGCTCCAATTTGAACAAATACAGCAACAGCTAAGTTTACGTAGAACTCATTGGTTTATCATGCAAAAGGTGGTTGACATTAGCACATCAAGCACTTCAGAGACTCTAGAGGTTAACATCTACAAGACTATTTTAAATATGGTTACAAACTGTAATGAGAAACGAGCCAGCAACCTAAATACAAACCCAAATCTAGTTCAGCAATATGTTTTTAAAAATAATAATAACTGAAGGATTCTTTGGCATGAGTTTAAGGTGCATTACAGATTAGCCGATGTAGGTTAACCCGAGGTAGTTAAGTGTTGGTGTAAATGGCATTCAGACAGACAGTGAAGAGTGTATATTATAATACTGGTGCAAATGACATTGTGTCTTCTCCCCCCTAATTCCCACTATTTTTTAATATAATTAATCATCTTAAACTCCTGCACTAAATCAATCAAATATATTTACTCCTGGAAAAGTCCTTACCAAAGATTTTTTTCAGCATGCATTTAACAACACTTAAAAAATGACTCTTGCAACTTTACTTTCTGCTAGACCACATGAATTTTGTTGCTAATAATGCTGTTAAACCTCAACAGTGTTAAGAATGATCACACTAAAGATCTTTTATTTTAAAATCAGGACAACCTGAGCTATCAGAATATTTATATATTTTTTATTCAACCTTTATTTAACCAGGAAAAGAAACTCATTGAGATTAAGAATCTCTTTTACAAGAGTGTCCTGGACAGGACAGGCAGCAGCACAATTTACAAAGTTTCTTACATTCACACACAACATTACTCACAAATACACAAGAAATATTTATGCTGTATTGATGTCAGATTTATGTATCAAAATTTAGTACCAAATATATAAAACTAAATCAAAAATAGAATTTAAGTCTCAGAACTTCAGACAAGCCCCCTTCACATCTGAATTCTGTTCCCTCAAGCTTTGAAATACTGATAATTATTTTTCCATGGATTTTTTTTTTTTTTTTTTTTTTGTCTCACAAAGGTATTAGTCCCACTCGTAGGCACTTTCTGTCTCAAATGTTTAAAAGATGTTACCATACATTTCTCACACTTCCTCTTTAATTATTTTAGAGAGTAACGGAACAATCCTTCCTCTTGTTAACCTTTTGGCTTCATCTGATTGGACGCTACCATCAAGAAAACAACAGAAGAATAAAATGGTTGCATCCAATTGTACTTCAAGACTGACAGGAAGCTGTTTCTTTCTCTGTGGCTCTAAACAGGTCTAATAACATCCCTGCTACATTTTATTTCACAGAATGTGATTTAAACCAACACTATGTAGTTTTTCAAACATAATATAATCCTTCGATATTCATTGTGATGGTCCACCACTTTACAATGAGTTGAATGAAACCTCTGTCGTGGTCTGTATTTCTTTAACTGACGCTATGTAACTTCGAGGTAGATGGTGGGAACACTGCCACACTAAAAAACTACACGTTTGGACCGCTTTACGGCATAAGTCACTTCCCCAGATTTGTTTAATATACGGAAGTCTTCGCGAAAGCCAATCATTAACGCGGAGCTGTAACAATGGTGGAGGCAACAACGCTAGGAAGAGAAAAGTTTTTTCGGAGGATAAAAAACAAAGAAAGCGAGAGAAAAACAAGCTGAATGCTCGGACCAGAATAAACATCGGTTCGGCGTTCACTCGCTGGCGTGAAATAAAAGATGAGGAGGGATGTCCGACTACTATCAGGTATGTTGGGCGACTAATTTATGACGAAGTTCCTCAAAAAAACTTGACAGGAAAAAAGTACAGCACAACAAATCCAGAACGTACCAGTATGTAGTTTGGTTTAGACCTATTTCAAGTGTGTGATATCACCAGCTCGTCTTTACTTTTATTCACTTTATCGCTTCAACAGGATGGGGGTGACTTCACGGTAATAAAACCAAGTTGAACTTAGCGATTTTCAACATCGTCATTTAGTCAAAAATAAATACATTACCTCGTCGCTATCCATCCTGCAAACAGCCGCTGAAGACAGAAGAATACTTTTGAGCGAAGTCCTGGCTTCTGTGATTCGCCTACAAAACAAACACACACGACAGGCAGATCTGTATCCTTACGACAGTATGCGCGCGCTAGAGCTCATGGGTAGTTGAGTTCTCTCTCCGGTCCGGGATCTTCCGTTGTGCTGCTTTAAATTATGGATTTTTGGATAATGGATTGATTCAATAAAACAGTGCACCTTAAACATTTCGATAGGTTTGATATATTCAACCTGAATTTTTTATTTAATAAAAGTGTGACCTATATACTAAAGGTCTTCATACGGTTTTAGAGAGAGAGCTGGGAAGGGTCAACATTTGGGGGCGCCTGAAATCCATAGAGTTGGGAAGCTTGAAAAATGTGTACATTGCACTGACTCCACTGAGTTATAATGTTGACAGCTAGCTAAAAATACATTTAATTGATGTCCTTTTAGAAAGTCATGTGCCCCTTTCTCTGAAACGTTGAAAAATGTGGCCCCTAACAGTAAAATTATATGAATGTACTCTTCATAATCATAGATGTTCATCCCTGTTTTAGGTAAATATTTATCTTAAAGTGATAGACAATGCATTTCTCCTTTTTCAGTTGATTCATGTGCTTGTGTTTTTAGTAACATTATGGTCCGAGCCTGCACTTCTTTTTATTTTTGGATCTCAAAGAAACACCAAACCTGCTTCAAAGTAGACTTTTTATTCACTGATGGGCACTTTTCTTCTTTTTGTCCTTGAAAATTAGCATTTTTGTGGGGTGTGTATTCTGGTCCAACTTGGCACAGCCTCTATCAGACGGTGAAGTAATGAGATCTCTGGATTCTGATTGGCTGTTGAGGGACCTGCATACGGTGGGCCCATACAAAGGAGCAAAACCCCAATCTGAGGCTGGACCCCCACTAGTGTACACACACACACACACTGTCTCTGCTCCCTGATGAAGGCGTCCATTCATGCCCGCTGATGAATTACTACTGAAGCATGAGAGTAAAGAGACCCCCCACCCCTCCGTCTGTGTCCCGGCCTCCTCTGTAGAGAGTGTGTGGGTGTGTGAGACTTGGGTGTGAGAGAATATCACACGGGAGAGGTCCATCATGAGAGCTTCATGGTCAGCTATTCCAAGATGATGTGAATAAAGTTCTCAAACTCAGGATGTGACATCAGCTTCTTAAAAAGTCTGAGGAGCAAGGTATGGGGAGAACAGACCCTCTGCCCGACTCGGGAAGTTCACCATGCTGGGCCTTTATCCTCAAAACACAGCAGGTTATTAAAAAACAGGTTTAATATGTTATTTAAAGTATAATTTATCTTTAAACGTCAGCTAACATATATTTGTTTGGCTTAGAAAGGATCAAACCGCGCCCTCTTGTAGGAATCATCCTATTTGTATGTTTATCTGTCCATCTGTGAGCAACGTAACTCAAAATGATCAGATTTTACTGACATTTAAAGTTGGTGTTCATGGCATACGGGAGAAGTGATTCGATTTTGGTGGTGATCCAAATACAGATGCAAATCCAGGAAGTTTTGTAAGGATTTGTCAACATTGCAGGTAGAGCAGTTTAACACATTTCCACTAATAACTTAAAAAGTTCTCAACAGATTTTAAAGAAAAATTCAGAAAAAGTTGGCCATGGCACAAGAGAGAAGTGATACGATTTTGGTGGTGATCTGAATCTTGATCCAGGAAAATTTTTGCAGCAGAGGTTCTCAACTGGTCAAGCTCTCAGGACCCACAATTCTCCTCTTATTGCCAAAAAGCAACCCAAATGGAGGAACATTTTCAACTTCATACATTTATATACTGAAATGATCAAGCAGTTTGAGCCTGATATTGTACAGGATAAAGTATGCCAACACAAAAAAAGTTTACTGAGAAACCAAAATGAGCAACAGGTGGTAAAGCTAGAGATAGAAATATTCTGTTTTATATTTAATTAGCTGCATTTGAATTCTAACCAAAAGGTGCATCTTAGGACACAGGGTTTTAAGACTGTAAATGTAACAGTAGCTGCGATAACCCTGCATCAGTTTACATACCTAACAGCCCTATGTCCATAACACTCAATTCAACACTCAAAACACTTCAGTAACTTCAGCATTTTTTAACAAACCTCAAAAACATGAAACAAGAAAAAATCCCAGCTCTTGAGAAGTTGTTTTGAAAAGACTTAAAAGCATGTAGCTTTAGATGACTACCCACTCAGTAAATGTATATAACTATAGTGGTACTAAAATGGGTGTCAATTAGCATCACATGGTTTTATTGCCGCATAGTCAGCACTAGCCTTGCAGAGCAGACAGACCTGCCTGATTCTGAAATCCTGCACGTCCGTCTTGCCAGCCTCTGTTGTCCAACGAATTCACTCGGCTGTATTATTATTTTTTTTAAATGTATTTTTCGGGCATTTTGTACCTTTATTGTTAGGAGAGAGACAGTGGATAGGATTGTGAAAGGGGGTGAGAGATTAGGGGAAGACACTCTGCAAACAGATCACAGGCGGGGTTCGAACCTGGACCAGCAGAAGCAAGTACATGGGGTGCCTGGTTGGTAACCACTCTGCCAAACCAGCACGTCACATATAAGTGCTAAATGAATCATCTGTGTGGTACAATTTAGTGTAAGACGATAGTAAAAGGCTGTTAGCTGTAAGCAGCTAAATTAGTGGCTAGCGGCTAATGGCTAACGGTCATTAACTGTTGTTAGCTGTTAGTGGCTAAGTTAGCAGCTAATGGTCATTAACTGTTGTTTGCTTTTAGCAGCTAAGTTAGCCACTATCGCTAAAGTCCATGAACTGTTTTTAACTGTTGTTAGCCATTGGCTGCTACATTGGCTGCTTTGTATGCTACATTATAGGAAGCAACCCTGCTTGATGTGGATTGGTCTGTGATGAATGTGACAAGCCAAACAATTGTCCAATCACAACCCTTTTTTTTTTTAACGTTCTGCCCCTGAAAGCAAATTTAAAGGGTTCCTACCCAGATGGACTAGTGAAATATTTCTGTGGCAGATATATGGAGCTGTCCATCTGGCTTGTCAGGTTAAGTCAGCACTAAGCTGCATAAAAATTCCCTTCAAAACAGGCCCCAGGCAAAGGCTCACGGCCCACTGGAAAAGAAAAAGTGACTCACTTTTGGGTCCACCAGTTGAGAATCCCTGTTTTGAATGACTTGCTAACATTACGCGACAGGGCAGTTTTCCACTTTTTGAACACTAACTTAGATTAAAATGTTCAAAATGCTGTGGCAAAAGTTAGTAACTTGATACATCTGATGGACTGTTCAGTATATATCACTAGTGCAGCTGGGAAACAGCCCATAGAAAGTGTTTGGGGCAGAACTGTTCAAAAGTTTACCAAGCAGATGATTGGATGATTGCTCCATCAATCACATTTAGGAACCAATCAGACCTTTTTGTTTGCAATTGTTATTTATATTATGGATATTTTAAGGCAAATGACTTATTTATTGCACTATGCATTTAACTGTGAATAATTTTGTTAATGAAATAAATTGATTCTTGAAAAAAGGCATCAGTCAAAGGATTTTAAAAGTTTTGTTGTTGTAATTTTTGTTTTGTGTCCTACTGATTTGGCCCTTTTTGTATGTTCTCATACTTACTTCACTTTATCTTGTGCAGTAACTTCTTCCGTAAAGTACTTAAGTTCATTCACTAATGTTTTAACAGATATTTGATTTTCATTATTATCATGATTAACACAATATTGTAATTTCCAAGATTGACTAAAAATTTACACAACACATCACGTTGGAGGAGCAATCAGAGAATTTTAAATGGTTAAAAGAGTCTTGAAATAATCTAGTCCTGACTCTCTGTTGACCCTTTTCGGGCTATTTTGTACCAAGCCAAAGTCTCAAGGCATACCTTATCCATATCCATAGAAACAGCCTCTAAAATCAGTGTTACAGCTTCTTATCAGTCTGTTCTGCATGTCTATTTCTATGATGCTTCACAAAATAAAGTGTTATTACCTCTGCCAAGGAGGTTATGTTTTCGGGAGAGTTTGTTTGTCTGTCTGTCTGTGAACAAAATAACTCAATAAGTGATGGATGGATTTTGATGAAATTTTCGGGAAATGTTCAGCATGAGAAAAGGAAGAACTGATTTGATTTTGGTGTTGATCCGGATCAGCGTCTGGATCCACCATGACGAAAAATGTGATTTTTGTGAATATCTATTGAACTAAAATAGATATCATTATGAATCCAATTGCTGATGGCATGTTTTCATGGTGAAGGAATCTAAATATTTAGATGAAATAAAGGTAGGACTAATATTTATGGTGAAAATCACAATATGGGGGAGGACTGTGGCCCTGGCGGAGGTCTGTGCTCTCTGAGTGCTTTTCTAGTTAAAGAAGTAATCTAACATTTATATTCAGAGTAGGGATGCTCAGATGTATCAGTCTTACACTGACATTGGCCTTTTTTTTTTTTTTAACTTTTTTCTTTTGTGAATAAATGTGTTGGAAGCAGATGTCTGTTCCTGATGTTGCACTGTTAAGATAAATCGTTGTAATGCTAGCATCAGGCAAAGCTAGCTGCTGATCCAGAGAACTGTTTTCGTACTGGGCAGAACAAAATGACCCATTGGACAGAGTCGGGTCTGTTTTTCTGAGTACTCATGAGAGTAAATGTTGGTACTCAAGGAGAATTACACCAAATAAAATAGATGGAAAAACGTTAATATCAGAAAGGTATGGGCTAACTTGTAAGTTAAATCAACTTGATCTACATTGTCCTCTTTATACAGGAGATGTATCAGAGTAAATTTAATTCAGATTACATTAAAAACCATTCACCGATGAGCTCCGCCACACCACCTGAGAAGCACTGTTTTGACACACTAGGAGGACAGATTTAACCCTTTCTTTACCCTGATAGATCTCATAATGAGATCAGATTAACGAACAATGTTCTCATGCAAGGGTGAGGGGAGTGTAAGACCCCATTTAGACCTTGCATTAGCACAGATTAACCGCAGCTTTGGACATTCGGATACCAGGTGGTAATCCTTAATGCACAGCGTGGACAAACCTCTGTGTGCACAGAAATAACTTTATAACCATTTGTCAAGTCTGCTACTGAGTTAAGGTGGTCTGAGACAAAAGTGGGACAATTGTGAGGCTTTTGGTGGCACCATTTATATACTGTTTATAACCGCCCCAAATGAGGTTATGTTTGGTAGTTAGTAGTCAGTTTTTGTGGTGATCTGAATGTGGATGTAGAGCCAGGATTCTTAAATAATGATTTCTTAACACTGTGAGATAAGTCAGCTTTCCCAAATTTTGTAGATTTGTTTATTTTTAAAAGAAGGAATGGGACGGTACATGTCAATGAACATATAAATGTAAACATGCGAAATTATAGTCGTATGGCTAATTTCCATCTCTAGTCCCATTGGCAGGTTGGTGTTGTATAAAACATTTATACATAATAAAAACAAAACTAGACAAAACAAAACAAAGACAAAGCAAAACAAACAATACTAACTAGAAAAGCACTCTGAGAGCGCAGACCTCCGCCAGCGCCACAGTCCTCTCCCATATTGTGATTTTTACCGCAAATATTTTTCCTACCTTTATTTCATCTAAATATTTAGATTCCTTGACCATGAAAACATACCATTAGCAATTGGTTTCATAATGATATCTATTTTAGTTCAGTAGTTGTTCACAAAAATCAAATTTTTCATCATGGCGGCCAGACGCTGATCTGTATTAACACCAAAATTGAATCAGTTCTTCCTTTTCCCATGTTGAACATTTCCTGAAAATTTCATCCAAATCCATCCATTACTTTTTGAGTTATTTTGTTCACAGACAGACGGACGGGCAGACAGACAAACAAACTCTCCCGAAAACATAACCTCCTTGGCGGAGGCAATAACTAAGTAAGTTCTTGATGGATATCCAAGTTATTTTTAGTGACTGTTGGTCATGGTACAAGGAAGAAGAGATAAGATTTTCATAGTGGTCTCAGTTTGGTTGCAGGACTTTTTTAAGGGATTTCTTAAAAATGTGAGAAAAAGCAGTTGTTCACATTTTGACAATAACTTGCCCAACAGTGCTGGGGAGCCTTGTAGGAGGTTTGAGCTCTTGGAGCACTTATAGTTTGCATTTATATTTACTTGTGTCATTGGCCTTGTGCAACCCTTCTACAACAAACCCAACTATCCCCTTAATGCTAGTTAGTATGCAGACGTTAAAGTGCAGTCAACATCATATCCAAAATGCCAAAACTGAGATTTATGCTAGATGCAAATGACCTCCAAGAAAGTATTTGTGGATTAAAATGCAGCTTAATTACTTTAAAGAGAAGACAAATTAAATCCTTATGTCTAGTTATAAATGTTGGAGGTCAAACCGACACTTGTGAAGTAATACTGCTGTGTTTAAACAGAGAGATGGACAGTATCCTCAATGATGAAGCACTGAGCATGAGGATTAGCTTAGGTCCAGAAGGAGAAGGTCAGCTGTGGTCATAGTCCACGTCTGAACCCACACACGAGGTGAAGGCACTCTGGTGGGGTCAGTGTTAATGCAAAGGCTCTTAAAATCCTTGCCCTCACAATTAAAGTTGATAAAATAGAGAAACAAATATATTCCTCGCTGTTACATTACAGAATACATCTGGCTTTTGGTAGTTATGCCTCATGAGTAGTTTGGTCAACTCCAGTTAAATGGATGTCTGGGTTTTTGATTTAGAACAGAGACAAACGACTTTGGCTACCATGACGGCCATGTTGAATTACTGTCACTGAATTTGAATGAACTATCAATTAGGGCTCGGACGATTCACTTTTTTCCCGATTAGATTTTTTCTGATTTTTTAGGTGCCGATTCGGTTTAGATTGCGATTCTACGATATTGCCGATTTTTTTTGCAATCTTTAGTTAGCTTTTTTAACACCAGTGAAAAAGATGAACAATGATGATGCCTCCAGACTATATCAGGAAAAATACTCATCACATGTGAGTCAGTTTTTAGGATTTATTCAGCAATATATATTAACCAGCTGTTTATACTCTCTTCAAAAGACTGAAATGCACTTAAAAGTGGCTTATTAACCCTTTAGGCACCAGAGTTTTTTCAAGAAAATATTCAATTTTGCTATCAAGATTTGAAAAGGCTATAGTTTCAAAGTGGTTAGTTTTCCCAGCCATTATCATCACTGAAATTTACGGGCCTCTGCTGCCTGCACTGTGCTTTTTACCCCCGGCTTCTCCCTCATCTGACCAGAGCTCCGCGGTCTTTCTCATTCCCGCTAACACCATCACTTTTCGAGGTGTTTTGAGCTTCCCTGCTTCCCTCGGTATGTGCTGCTCGGGGACTGTAATGTACACGTGTACACGCGCTGCCAGTTTCGTCCTCACTGGACGACTGACCATCATCCTCAGAGAGTAAATATTTCTAGTATTCTGAGTCAGCCAGTGACTGTTGGTCATGGTACAAGGAAGAAGAGATAAGATTTTCATAGTGGTCTCAGTTTGGTTGCAGGACTTTTTTTAAGGGATTTCAAAATAAATATCGCCAAAACTTTGAATAGAAACCTGTCACCTGTCCAACAGTGCTGGGGAGAGCCTTAGAGGAGGAGGTTTGAGCTCTTGGAGCACTTATAGTTTGCATTTATTACTTGTGTCATTGGCCTTGTGTCATTGGCCTTTTCTACAACAAACCCAACTATCCCTTAATGCTAGTTAGTATGCAGACGTTAAAGTGCAGTCATCGTGCAGTCAACATAAGTATCCAAAATGCCAAAACTGAGATTTATGCTAGATGCAAATGCACTCCTACTATCAATCCAGAAATTACAACAGCTATAATTAAACAAATGATACAAGTATATCAACACAAAATTATGTTAATTTAACTGACTTATCATGTAGAATAACTGAATCTGATAAGCTAAACAGAAAGTCTCAGCAACTTTTCTGATGTGCAGTTTTAACTTAAGCAGGTCATCCTGACCATGCCTACATGCAGCGAGTTGCAGCCATGTGATTTGGCGATAAGCTATTTGCATAAATGGAGACCTGATGAAGTTTCTGCCCACATCCATCCCTCCACAACCACTTCTGAAGTCAACTTCCAGTAAGACAAAGCTTCATCTCCACACTTTAATCATCTCAAATGCAAACATGAGAAGAGTTCACTGTGCTGCAGTGGCCTCCTTAGTCACCAGATCTCAATCCAATGGAACCCTTTGTGATGAGGTGGAATGAGAGGTTGGCATCAGTGGTGTGTAGCAGACAAATGGCCCTTTTCCATTAGCCCTACTGTACTCTACTTGACTCTACCTGGCTCTACTCCAAACGTCTTGTGCTGCTTTTCCATTAGCCCCAGTCGCCTGCCTAACGGGGTGCAGTGTCGCTGAGCGGCACTGTGGTGACGTCATTTAAGCGCGACACAACAATCTGTGGCTTTTTGTCACAAACAGGGTAAAAAAGGAAAGCAGAAGAAGGCTGCAGGTGGTAAGAAGAAATACCCCTTGAGAAGCACAGGAGAGTTTTGGAAGCTATACAACAGAATGAAGCCGAGGACGAGAGCAATCGAGCTGCAAAGAAAAGATGTATGAGGGTAAGCTAATGGTAGCTACCGCTAGCATGCTAGGTCGTGGCGCTCCTGACTCATTGATGACGACATTGTCGGACCAATCAGTAGCTGGCAGTCGGTGACGTCATCTTCCAGTATCGACTCAGCTCGCTTGGAACCAGAGCGGAGTAGGTTCTTAAACTAGCTTGTTTTAGGAGGTACCAGGCTAGTGGAAACACAGTGCAAATCGAGGAGGGCTGAGTAGAGGAGGGCCAAGGGGTGCTAGTGGAAAAGGACCAAAATTAGCATCAACAGTGAGATGTTGTTGTGTCAATGTGGACTTAAATCTCAGAGGATTAGTTTCAGTATATTTTTGAATCAACGTCACAGAGTTAAAGTTCTGACGGCAAAAGAGAGTCCAACCTCTGCTAACAAAGTGTGCCTAATAAAGTGGCCAATAAGTATATGTCAGTCTTTATTGTTGCTAATTGTCCTTGGCAGTACAAACTGAAGCAGTGTTACCTTTGAAAGCATTTTTTCCTTTAGTTTTAGTTATAGTCTTTTGCCTCAAATATCTTTTATTTTAGTCACAAATTAGTCATCAATTGTTTTTATTTTAGTTTTGTTTTAGTTGATAAAATTTTACAAAATTTTAGTCGACTAAAATCTGAAGTGTAAAGGGTAAGGCATTTGTTATGTTTCCTTGAATTCTTGAAGTCATGTTTCACACTTGGATCAAATGAAAAATCTAATAATATTTTATTGAATGCTAAAAGTCTGAATGTATAAATGAACAGAAACAAATGTTCCTTTGTGTGCAGTTTTAACTTAAGCAGGTCATCCTGACCATGGCTACCTGGCAGAGCATCTCAGTTACAATACCAGAACTGACAACAAACGGTGAACCTGCTCTACATGAATATATCAATTCATAAAGAGAGCAGCTCTGATTGGATCACTACACAACTTATCCCACCACCACCAAGCTAAAGCAGCTGTGATTGGATATATTCCCAACTTATCTCTACTTTCTACATGACCAAATTAGGTCTGATTGGATTAAATTGCTGTCAAACATTTGCATCTTATTTTCCTTTGTTGAGGAAAATATCATTTAAATCAGTTTTAGTTTTGTCCATGTGCTCTTGTTTTTATTAGCTACTGTTCTAGTTTTCTTTAGGAGAAAAAGGTTGTTGATGAAAACTATTACAAAAATAATTGGTCAACAAAATAAACACTGCATTAAAGGAATGACTCTAAAACGGATCCAATGAAACTCATTAAAATGAAGCTCAGACAAATGAGAAGAGGGACACTGGTGATGTTTTTAAGGATTAGGTGGGCTGGATGCTTGAGGGGCGCGCACACACACACACTCTCAAACCTACACACAGATTCCAGCTCCCCAGGAGAGGCCGTTGGATGTCTGCACTGTCCTGACAGTAATCCTCAGATTAACGGGTTGTGGGGCTCCAACAGTCAGATGGACAGAGAGCCGGACGGACAGCCAGCCAACTGGAGCAAAAAGCAGAGAAATGTATGCAGACCTGGACCTGAGAATCATTTAGTGAGACGACAACAGAGCAGCCGGCCAACCAGCTTACAGCTGTGTCTTTGTTTAACCCTACACAACAGTCTGCTTAAACCTGTTACCACAGCTCTTTGGTTTGAGACTTAGATCATTTACTGGTTACCTAGTTAATGATGTCATTTTGGGTTCGAGGTAGATGATCAGCCTTTAAAAATAGGGATGTCCTGATACAACTTTTGGCCGATAACGATATCGATCCAATACAATATCAGCAGGAATAATACAGACTTTTATTACTTATTTTGTAGTATGGTGATTTGCTGATTTTTCTGATTACTTACACACAACAGACGATTCACCTTTTAATAAATATATATTGACCTGAGCAAGGCACAAGTCTGTTATTAATGTTGTTCTTTATTTTTGGAAAACTAACAACAGAACCCACAACCATGCAGTGTCACAGAGACTTCTCTGATTGGAAAAGTTTGTGTTAAGTTCTGTGGTTGGCAGCAATGCCATCTGGACTAGGGGTGTCTCGATACAACTTTTTCACCTCCGATCCGATATCGATATTGCAGCCTTGAGTATTGGCCAATACCGATATCGATCCGATACAATATCAGCTGGAATCATACAGACTTTTATTATGTATTTTGTAGTATGGACTGTAAGAAAAGGCTTGATCGTGTGAGTTTACTCAAACAGAGAACAGTAGTCAGCAATAGTAGGTATGAGAAAAACTGACCCATTTGTTATTAACCAATGGGTTCAATACATTTTAACCTTAAACACATTTTTTAAAAATACTTATGTGAGCTTATGGATTTTCGTAAATTTGGGGTAATTTTTTGCATCCAGTCAAAATGGGTGAAATAACCACCAAAATGTAACAACTTCTTCTTCGGACCGAACCACACCTCTGATAGAAATTTCATGTAAATCTGTCCAGTAGTTTTTGCGTTATCTCGCTAACAGACAAACAAACACACAAACAGACCCTGGTAAAAACATAACCTCCTTGGCAGAGGTAAAAGAAATAAAAATAAATAAGAAATGAACAAATTCAACAACTAAACTGTAACACTGAAACTCAACAGTGCATGGAGAAACATGATCCAGAAGATGGAACAGATGTTGTGGTCTGACCACACAGATCTGACGATGACATTCATTGTTGTTTATCTACCAAAGAGGTTTTGTTTTTGTTTGTTTGTTAGCAAGATTACGCAAAAGTACAGAAGAGTATTAGGGGAATGCAAGATGGAGAAAATAATTTTGGGGAAGCTGACATTTTGAGAATAAAGTTGAAATGACGAGACTATAGTTGAAGAAGAATTTAATGTTAAAAGCCGACATGTAGACAATAAAGGAGACATACAATGTATGTAGACTTTATTCTCAACATTTGCACTTTTTTCTCACATGCTTCCACTTTTTGTCGACAAAAACGCTTCCACATTTTCCTCGACATGTTGACTTTTTTATCGACATTTCCACTTTGTCCATGACATTTCTACTTTATCACGAAATTGCTATTCAATTTTATTCTTGCCATTTCAATTTTATTCTCGAAATGTCCACTTTATTCTTGAAATTTTGACTTTAATGTCGACTTCCCCAAAATTATTTTCTCCATGCCCCTAACCTGACATGCCAGATGGACAGCTCCATATTGGAAATATTTCACTAATCCATCTGGGAAGAAGCCCTGTGAAAACGTTTTCAGAGGCAGAACCTTCAAAAGCAGCAGCTTGTGATTGGACGATCGTTCGGCTCATCATATTCATCACAGACGAATCAATATCAAGCAGCGCTGCTATGACTTAGCATATGTAGCAGGTAAATGTAGCCGTAGGCCGTTAGCCGATAGCCTAATTACCTTAAGACTATCGTTTCACGTTAAAGGAGTACTTCACCCAAAGAATGGTATGCCTTCATTTTCTACTCACCCTCATGCTGAGCAACACTCTGGAGCACTTTTTTGATGTCTGAAATGCAGCCGGAGATCCGGGGGGATTTTCACTGTTAACAAACTTCCATCTAACAGGGGACAATGGTGCCCAAAAGAAAAAGGTCCATAAAAGTCCACAAAAACATGCCTATTTTCCTTCATACTGCTCGTCCGCTGTAATCCAAGTGTCCTGAGCGGGTGGCGTCCATAATTAATTGAAAGCGAGGTCATTTAGTACATTTTTTTGAGCCTAAACAGTGCTATATCGTACTTTAGCACAGTAGTCCCTGAACTATGGAAAGCGAACCAATCCAGGCAGCTTTCAGGGACTACTGTGCTAAATTGCAAGCGTAGAAAGTTCAGGAGCACTCTGCTGTGACCGAGCTGTGGACAATCACATAGCTTCTGTTTATGCTTGCAATTTAAATGTAGTCCTAAATGCCTCGCATCTGCAATTAATTATGGACGAGACACTTGGATTACAGCGGACGAGCAGTATGAAGGAAAATAGGCGGTGGACTTTTATGGACACCATTTTTTGTTATTTCATCTATGAAATCTTTTAACACTTATATAGGACATGAAGCTCGCCAAAGACAATTTCTACAAAGTAAACTTATGAGGAGAGCATATTCCGCCAAGTATCACTGTGTAACCATGATGACCACAGGCTAACCGACATTAGCCACCATTATTTGTACAACTGGAAGTTACTTCCTGTCAAGTCACTTCCTGTTGTTGTCACGCCCACAGCTCCCGCCTCTCTACCCTGATTGGGCCATTAAACATTTAGCCGAGTGAAACTGTTGGACGATGGAGGCTGGCAAGACGGAGATGCATGATTTCAGAATCAAGCAGGTCCGTCTGCTCTGCAAGGCTACCCCCTAATACTGGACAGATTTTGCTAACATGTTCAGTAGATGTTGGTGATGGCCTGAAGTCCACCTTGTTGAATCAGGCCGCTGTGAAGGCAAAAGGGGTCCAACCTGGTACTGGAGAGGTGTACCTAACAAAGTGCCAAGTTAGTATAGTTATTCCTAACACTGATTTCAAAAAAAGTTAAATACTACAGGGTTCAGAGACTGCATGGTTATGAAGGAAGCCCATGTTCAAGTGCTCAGCTCTGAAGAGACTTTGGTTAAAGAGGTTTGTGTTGTGGACTCACACAGGCTGAAATATGGTCCAATCTGAGACCTTTGTGAGGGTCCAGACTAGACACACATACACACACACACGCTGGTTTACTGAAGCACTCGTGGTGACTTCAGAGATAGATTTGGAAGTTTTGGAGCCTCGCTGCAGTTACCTTGACGATGGAGTCCTCCATCAACATGCACGCCACCTTCTCCGTCTCCACAGCAACGTTCTGTACGGCGCTGGTTTGAGGGGAGCGGAGAGGGAACAATAATGGAGACGGGGGCACATGAGGGGAGAGAGTCTTACCAACTCACACAGAAAGAAAGCACTGGGAACTTAAGTTAAACTCAAACACTGAGATATACGAGTTACTGTCACACTTTTCAGGACTGTTCTGAGGAACTATAAGAGCATGTTATGATGTTTAGATCAAAATATCTGCATTAATAATAGGTTTTTGGACATTAATGCCTTCCATCCTTTTAAAGTGAAGGTTAATTTTGTTAATGAGTTAATCCATTCATAATCTGTCTGCTTTGACAACTAAAAAAAAAGAGTCTAATTTTTTTTAAACTTTATTTCAGCCAGCGCTTAACAACTAATTAAATTAGCCTACTGTTATTTTACTATTATTTAATTTATTTTTATTTATTTTCAGCTATTTATTTGACTATTACCATTATTATTGTCAATGTACCATTGTCTGTTTTTCCACTAATTTGCAATTTATTATTTTATTTGAAAGAATTTTCTTGTTTATAAGTTTGTTTATGTTTTTGTCTTTCGAAGTTTATTTTATTTGACTCAATTCCATTATACCTTTTTGTGTTATAGAGTACAATGCTATTAAACTATTCTTGGCTAACTGTTTCATGTTATAATTTGCTGTTTTTTGTGGCTGTCGATGTCCTTTATAGTTTGTGTTTTTATGCTCCCTGTACAAACAAATTGCCTAAAGGACAATAACGGTTTCATATACATTATATTTGATATTTGTCTCAAGGAGGTTTTGCTGTATTTAGGAGTGGATGGACTATAGGCTATGAATTTGACTTTGTTAAAATGCCTACTAGTTTGCATTCTTTTTTGGTATGTATAATAATATATTCGATTTATTAAATCTGTTCTGGCAATTACTGTATATTCATTAGTCCAACATCACTCTAAAATCCTGGACTATCCATTTAAGTTATTACAACTTCCACACTCCTGAAGTGTCTCCTCGAGCAAACATAGTTTTTTTGTTTATTTTTTTCCTAAATAGGGTTTGTTAGGACTGTTTCAAAGGCCCTGACGTCTTTGTATCGCCTATAACTCTTACTGTTTATCTCCCTTCAGGGCAGAGCGAGCCAGGTGCTTTAGTGGAATCATATTTACTTGTCCCATGAGCCTCGAGCAGCCCCGCTTCAAAAAGCGTGAACTGTCCCTTTAAGAATCTAATCCTGTGTCATTTCATGCTGTTGGCGCTTTCAGAGAGGAGTAATGTACCCAAAAGTTTTTGGGAGAGAGTCTCAGTCAAGGAGACAAAAGAGTCAGGAGGACAGGGGGAGAGGGGGAGAGGGAGCGGGGGGCGAATGCTTGAGGTGCTGGCTGTGAAACGAGAGGAGTTTCTAGAAAGTTTGGACAGAAGAAGAATACACAGGGAAGGAGGGAGGGAGAGAAACTGAAGAGAGAGGGTCAGATGAGGTAGGGGTCGTTCCTGCAGAGACGAATGAGCTCGAGAAAGCTTTAAACATCGATTTAACTGTTAGTGTTTCTCCTGACCTGGAGAACTAAGGCTTGATAAAACAAACTTAAAATACAGAGATAAACAACCCTGATAATCATGCTGGGACACGTGTTAACAGCAGAGGTGGGAGAAAGTCACTGTTTTGCAAATCTCAAGTCTTTAAACCCAAGTCTCGAGTAAAGACGTGCAAGTCCAAGTCGAGTCTCAAGTAAAGACAAGACAAGTCCAGTCTGAAGTCATAGGCTTCAAATTTCAAGTCCTTCTAAGTCATAAGCACTGTTGACCAATTAAAAAGAAACAATAAAAACAGGACAGTTTCGTCACTTTATAAAAAACAACCAGGACAGTCAGGGCAGGACATGAAAACAGGACACTTGGTCACCCTGGACCATAACTTCATAATTATTTTCAGCTAACATCAGTCTCAGTTTTAGCCATGGCGAGTTTATGAGTGAACATATACCACTTTGGACTCAACTTGACAATACCATCTAAGACTTGGACTTTGACATCAGTGACTCGGGACTTGACCCTGATTTTAGTCTGATGACTTGAAAATACTTGAAATTTTCAGTAAGACTGTTGGATAAAATGTGCTCCCATTCATCATATTCAACTAAGTGACAGATTTTTGTCGTTTCCAGCAAGACAATATTTTTTCCCACAGGATCTGCCCCATTGAATGCATCTATTAACATCCAATCAGGGTTAAGAAAAATAAACAAAGGGTGTGGATTACACAGCTATTTCTCTGAGCGCAAGACTACAGGAGTGCGGGAACAACCCAGAGATGTGGAAGCATGCTACCCAGTCTAATTTCATTTGCATTCACAAACTAAGATGTCATAAACAAAAAACAAATTGCCGATTGGTCGATTTTTGGTCGACAATTGCTGTGTTTTAGTCGACCAACAATTTCTTTGGTTGATTACAGCCCTACTAAAAACTGAGACTGACGTTAGCTGAAAATAATTGTAAAGTTAAGGCCCAGGGTGACCAAGTGTCCTGTTTTCATGTCCTGCCCTGATTGTCCTGGTTGGTTTTTTTATAAACTGACGAAACTGTCCTGTTTTTATCATTTTTTTTAAATCGGTCAACAGTGCTTATGACTTAGAAGGACTTGAAAATTTGAAGCCTATGACTTCAGACTTGACTTGACTTGTCTTGTCTTTACTTGAGACTCGACTTGGACTTACACGTGAGACTTGGGTTTAAAGACCTGAGACTTACTTGAGATTTGCAAAACAGTGACTTTCTCCCATCTCTGCCTGTCATATTTATAACATTTATTATTGTTCCTACAACTACAAACAAACACAAACATGGAGTCTGATGAACCCTCTCTGAAATAAATGGAGTGGTTTCAACACATTGTATGAATTAAAAGATTTTATTCAGTAGAAAAATAATCTGCATAAACAAAACCAGCACAGTCTTTCATTTTTGATACATCACCTGCAAACATACAATCAAGTAATCATACAATTATTAATGTATGATTGGTTTACTGGCACATAAATTATCCTTGACTGCTTTTTCAGTTATTTCCAGACATCAGTTGGTCCTGAGATATGTTGAGCTCATTGGAATTCACAGGTTAAAGTAAAAACTGAACAAATAAAATGAAATCCTCATATCTGTAACAACATTTTGTTAAATTTGAATGTCAAGCCCACCTTTAAAGATGAACCTCACATCTATTTAGTGCAACCAAATCATGATATTACTTATGTAACAGCTTAACTATTGGACAAGCCTTAGAGCTTTAAAATTCAATATAAAACTGTAAGAATCAAACATTTGGTGCCTATTTTTTTTTATATGGATTAAGTTCTCATCTCGTAAAAACTATATGAAACATAGGCATATTACCTAAACTGCACAAAAACAATCAACACGTTTTTTGTTTGATAAAGACAAAAAATTCTGAATTTTGTTTTTAAAAGTTGGTACAAACATTTGATACATTAGCTCTTTTTAGTATTATTCATTTTTCATCTCAGTTTGTTGAAAGAAATATTCTATATATGTTGCTTTTACCATAAATTATCCCATCCATTTATTAGGAAAATCCATTTCTCTTTTATTCATCGTATTTTAAATCATTCGTATCAGTTTGCTGGTGCTGTGATCCATGTTTTTTATGTCCAAGCTACTTCACAAAAAATGTCTCTAAATCAGTTAACACATCTGTTTGAATGGATCTGATAGTAATTCAGATTTTAGTGTTTTAAAAAATCTCAACATGTGTTGATATTTTGAAAAATCTGCAAACTTTAGAGAGGATTGATTAAAATTAGACTAAAAGTAATTAGAAATGAGAAGAAAAGTAAAAAGGAGATGAGAAAGAAGACTCTAAAGACTAGACTCTTAAGAAGACTTTTAAGAAAGAACACTAGAAAGTCGACAAGACTCCAAAAGACTTTTAAGAAAGAAGAGACTCTAAAGACTCTCTTCAAAGACTTTTAAGAAGACTAGACTTTTAAGAGAAGAAAGTAGACGAGACTAGACTCTTAAAAGACTAGAAGACATAGAAGAAAGGAGACAAGACTAAACGAAAAGAGACGGGCGAGATGAGACGAGAAGAAAAGTAAAAAGGAGATGAGAAGGAAGACTCTAAAGACTGGACTCTTAAGAAGACTTTTAAGAAAGAAGACTTGAAAGTCGACAAGACTCTAAAAGACTTTAAAGAAAGAAGAGACTCTAAAGACTCTCTTCAACGGCTTTTAAGAAGACTAGACTTTTAAGAGAAGAAAGTAGACAAGAAGACTAGACTCTTAAAAGACTTTTAAGAAAGTAGAAGAAAGACTTTTAAAAGAGGAAAGTAGTCTCGTCTACTTTCTTCTCTTAAAAGTCTAGTCTTCTACTTTCTTAAAAGTCTTTGAAGAGTCTTTAGAGTCTAGTCTTCTTTCTTCTACTTTCTTAAAAGTCTTAGTCTTTTAAGAGTCTTCTTTCTCGTCTCCAAAAGAGGAAAGTAGTCTCGCTGACTTTCTTAAAAGTCTCCTCTTAAAAGTCTAGTCTTCTTTCTTAAAAGTCTTTTAAGAAAGAAGAGACTCCAAAGACTCTCTTCAAAGTCTTCTAGTCACGTCGACTTTCTTAAAAGTTCTTAGAGTCTTCTTTCTCGTCTCCTTTCTACTTTTCTTCTCGTCTCTCCTCGTTTAGTCTACTTTCTTCAAGGTCTTTCTTAAAAGTCTTTTAAGAGTCTAGTCTCGTCTACTTTCTTCTCTTAAAAGTCTAGTCTTCTACTTTCTTAAAAGTCTTAGTCTTTTAAGAATCTCCTTTCTTCTCGGTCCACATCCAGTCTTTAGAGTCGCGTCAACTTTATAGTCTTCTACTTTCTTAAAAGTCTTAGTCTTTTAAGAGTCTCCTTTCTCGTCTCCGAAAGAGGAAAGTAGTCTCATTGACTTTCTTAAAAGTCTCTTACTAGTCTTTCTCGTCTCATCTCGCCTGGCTTAAACGTCTCTTCTCATTTAGTCTAATTTCAATCAAAATATACAAAAGTACTCGCTGATGCTTGTGTCAAAACTGATTTTAAAGGATTTATACACCCGCACCTTTTGTAAAATTATAATAGTGCAATTCACAAAAAACAAAATGTATTCGTAGAAGCCAAACTACATGGTGCAGCTTCCATTCCAAATATTCACTTTTAAGATATACGAAGACCTGAAATTCAAGTGTCTCAAGTTATAGTATGCTTCAAATTTTGTCCCTGTTCTTTTTGTTTCTCTATAAACAACAAAAGTTGTCAGGAATATTGTAAAATCATTTTTAAATGTTCACAAGTTATGCATATTATGCATCACAGATAACAGAATCTTTATCAGGATGTGTATCATATCAGGAGTTTGTGGGACATACCGAGTTGTAGTTCAATCAGAGTTGATCTAAAGTGTCTATTTATTATTATTTATCAGAATATTATTAAGCTTGACCTCTGAATTGTCTCCCTCCACATCAGGAAGTCAAGGGCTCCAGTTATAATCATCTTGCAGACTCGAGTATGTTTACAGCTAGAGCTCAGGGTTTAACAGTGAGTTTACCTCAGACCTTACTTTTTTGTTTGTCGCAGCTTTAACTAACAGCTCAACTGTTCGGCAGAGGTCATCATTAACTTCGGGGATATTTAATAGGGGTGAAACAATACATGTATCTGTATTGAACCGTTCGATACAGTGGCCTCGGTTCGGCACACCCTATGAACCGAACAATACGCTATTTTGTATTTAGAGGCAGAAGAAGCTACATATGCTAGGGCGCTGCAACATGGCAAGTGCTTTACCTTCAGCTGAAATAGAAGACCCTCCATGAGATCTGGTGTTTGGGACTACTTTGGCTTCTGTGTTAGTATGACCCTGATGGAAAGCGTGTTGTGGTCAAAAACACAACAGTGTGTCGGAATTGCAACACGATGCTAAACTACGTCGGTGGAAATACAACAAACGCCGACATCATCCCAGTGTTAAAAAAAGTGGAACCAGACAGAAACAACAAGCAGCACACATGCTGCAGAATTTACGTGGGTCATTTAGACAGCCACGAGCACATGATTCTAAGAGGGCAAAGGAAATCGACCGTGCCATAGCTACTTTTATTGCTGTCGACATGACACCCTTTTCTGTTGTGGATAACGCCGGGTTTCAGGACATGGTACGGACACTTGATACACTTATAGCTCGTTCTTTGTAATATTTACTCTGCTGCTAGGAATGCACCACAAAAGATGGATGACTTCTCTTATAGACACATTTATTTTTTTACTTATTCTTATTTTTCATGGTGATGTTTTTGTTTTTTATGATTCTAAGTACGCACTGAAGAATGTGGCTGGTTTAGCTGCAAGAGTGTTTAATTTAATTTAATGAAAATGTACTCTGCAGTGAAACAAATGTTGGTTATTTTAATAAACCACAAGTAAAAAAGGCATTGAAATGTCTCATATTTTGTTTGGAAAAAGTATTGAACCATAACAGAAACGTATCAAACCGAACGGTGAATTATGTGTATTTTGAACCCCTAATATGCAATGTTTGAAGGAAAAAAACAAACCATTTTTTGGTTCTATTAACATTGCAGGAAAGAGAGAAAACCACAAACAAACCAAAAGAACAAATATTTTCTTGGTGTGGGATTTAATGGTTTTAAAAGCCAACAGCTGATTGTGTGATGACATATAAATGTAAAATATTTGGGACAAAATCAATCAGAAAAGGCAGAAATGTCTGTTAAAAATGCAAAGAAAACTTAAAATAGATGATATTGAGTTTGACAAACACAAAAAATGTTTCTGATGAATAACAGACTTTAAATGTACATAATATATATCATCATATCAGTAAATGGTTAAGTATTTAAAATAATGACGGTAATTAGCTTTTAGCTTTTTAAACCTTTAAATCCCACACCTATATCAGTTCTTTTGTTTGCAGTTTTTCTATATCATAAAACATTGACAGAAACAAACTTATGTTTAATTAACACATTAATATTCCTGGATTTAATGACCTCTGCCAAACAGTTGAGCTGGGAGTCAAACGGTTAACACAGACAGAAAGCCTGATAGATGAGCACCACTCATTCTTTCAACATAAAACTCCCTTTGGTTTAGTTTTATTTCTACAGGGCAGGTGTAAAATGATCCATGGCCTGATGGTTGGGGGCTCCAGCCCTTACCACTCATTATAGTAAAAGAGTTTTTGATTATATTATAAAATGTATGACTGCATTTGAGTATTTGATGCTGTGGCTCACTTTGGAAACAAAAATGTAATATTACAGATAAAATTAAAAGTGTTTCTGTATTAAAGTTGTTCAATTTTTGGCAGAAGACCTGAGCGTTTCTCCTTCAGCATGGAAAAAAAATGAATTTCAAAAATAACTCCTTCATTTGCTCTACCAGTTTCCACCCGCGACACACTTGGAGTACGACAGCTGGTCCAGGTAGAGCACAGCGCACACCTGGTTGACCTTGCAGTCTCCCGTACAGGTAATGGTGCTGTTATACCCCACCATGAAGTGAGTAAAGTACTTATCGAAGGACTTGGACTGCTGCAGCCTGAAGGTGAGGCCCAGCTGGAGCAGGCGGAGCGGCTGCAGGTCAATCAGTCCAAAAGCTTCAGTCATGATGTATTCAAGCCTCCAGTCGGACTTTTGTTGCTGGTTGGCTTCCGTCAGATTCAGATAGTACTGCCAGATATCCTTCACGGGGGGAGAAAAGCACCAGAGAGAGAAGAGAAGAGGCCTTTGTGAGTGCCAGAAGCTGTTTTTGTTTGCTGAGTGACGGCGTGATTAATCAATGGAGAGACTTTCTTCTGTCGCTAAACACTGTTAGAAAGTTAGCTAATGCAGAGCCTGGAGTCGTTTGAGTCTGTATTGTAACTCCAGAAGGCTTACCAAGGTTTTGTTACATATTTAAGGGTTTATTTCAAACTAAAAAATAACACAACTCCATGCTTTAACAGATGCATATGATGCTTTCGTTAAATGTGCTGCTATCATTTGAGTCAGGAATGTCTGATTTGAAGTTTGTAATAACAATAATAGTTTATAGTTTTCTTCTTTTCAACAATTTCACAATGGTCCAAGAAGATGATAGTACTCATATTTATACTTTCCTGTCCAAATGTCCATGGATATAATGGATAATGGTATGCCTATAAACCCCTCTGTTTCAGCCCTGCCCAGAATAGCCTGTTTACACTTTTTTTTAACCAACACTACCACAATGATAGTAATAACATCACTCCTGTTCTTAAATCTCTTCATTGACTTCCAGTCCCTTAAAGGATTGATTTTTAACTTTTAATGACTGTTTCTATAGCTCTTAATGGTGTCGTCCAAGTGTATTTAACTGAGCTTTTAACTGTTCGGGAGCCTGGTAGAGCGCTGCGGTCATTGAATCAAATAAAATATATTCATTTTGGATGGCTTTTAATACCCAATAGTGTGGTGACACTTTTACTTTATTTTATTTTATTTTATTACTCTTATTGCTTGTATTTCTTTATTTATTTATTGTTTTTTACTTACTACCAATTGTAAAGTACTTTGGTTAGGGATGTAAAGATGTGAAAATTTTGTATCACAATTATTGTGACCAAAATGATCATGGTTATTATTATCATGGTATTGTTGCATTGTTCTCAAAATGTTCAAAAAGTACTTTAACACACAATTGAAATCATTTGACCCCCTTAATATTATAATCATAACCATTCTTTTTTGTCAATACATGTGTCAAGAAAGCTCTTTGAGTACATTTTTTTACTCTTTCATGAGAAATGAAAGTAAACCATTCTAGCAAGTATTGGTCATTATTATGTAATAAATGCTTAAACAGTGTCGGAATACAAGAAAAGAAAAAACAGATTTGAACTTTAAACAGGATTCTCTTTATTAGTTAGCCTGCAGCATTAGCGTCCATGTCACAGCTCGTTATTTTAGACCATGTGCAGAAGTTCTGTTTGTTTGTTTTACTGATGACAGTCCCTGAAGCAGTTAGCCCCCTTCATTACTCTCCGCTGGTCGCCCCTCCCCCTGACAGATATCCTTAATATTTCCAAATTAGAATCGATTAAATCCATAAAACACAAACTCTGACGGGAAAAGACGATCAATGTTAAAATTACAGCGAATACACGCCAAAAGAACGGTAAGAACACACTCTAGATTGATACTAATGCTACTATTTTCAAGATTTATACATTATTTAGACAGAGAATACTGACAAATCACCTGTATTTCACTCAGGTATGGCTCACTGAATCTTCTGTCTCTCGGCTCTACGGCTCGGTCAGCTTATTTACTGGAGGAGTCACGGCCGTTTTAACCATGCACGTCATTTTCTTTGGCAGCAGCTTTGTGTTTAGACAGGGTGACTGTCTTCTATCAGTTTCCCCTCAGCATCCTTGTAAAATCCAACATTCAACCAGACTTCAGAGTCCGTTTTGAGAGGGAAATCTCCACTGTATCTAACTTTTGCTGAGGCCACACAATGCAAACTGCGCATGCACCTCCCCATGAGGCTGCTTCATTGAGTAATAGCCTCGTAGTTCAGACCTTTCTAGCTAAAGAGCAGCACCACTGAGCATTATTGACGCCGTGTGGTAATCAAACACGGTAAAAGGTTAATTTTAAGAGGACATGGTAATGATTACCGTGGGAAATATTACCGCGGTTTACCATTAATACCAGTAACCTTTACATGCCTAGTTCACCAAAAGGGTTGTTCTAAAGGGCTGTATAAATAAAGAACATTGACATTTACATTTAATCCTCAATAACTGTGTCTACTCGTGTCCATCTATGGCTGTGGCTCAGGCCATGTCTCCAACTTGGGAGACTTTGGTACAACCAGGGGCAGAACTTTCAGGTCACATGTAAAAATATCAGATGGGGCACTTTCTCAAACCTGCTCTGTTGAGTTTCTCAAATGAAGCATCAGTCAAACAGCTTGACAAATAAATATGATGATATGTATTTTCTAACTTTGCATTCATAGCCCAGCAAAAGGATTCTGTTTAAAGATGAGCTTCTAACAGAGAATAAAACATTCCTCTGACTGTTGTCTAATGTCTCTGCTCTGCTACTGTAAGCCAAAGAGCTTAGACTGATGATGAAACAATGGTATGACCTCACATTGGTAGGTCTATTTGTGGGACTAGAAGAATGAGATGTTTTAAGTTGCTAATGGTGACATAAACAAAATAAGACGGAGAAACCATGATGCCACTAACATGTTGTCTTGTTCACAGAAGACTTTTGATTTTTGTTTGCAAGCATAACAAAATAAATGTTTACATCCTAAGTCCTTATAAGACCTGTATGTATTCATTCTTTTGATTGAGTCAAGTGTAGTGTGTCTTTCACATTGAGTGTATTACTCAGATTTATTAATTTGAGTGTCTTACCACCATGGAGTAGTCCTTCAAGTCATACAGGTACATGCGAAAAGCCGGGTTGTTGGAGTACGGCTCCAGAACATGCTTTATGGGGGTAACAGCTGGGGCCACGAACAGAGAACTGAGGGGTTTACCTTCAGGACAAAAGACGAAGACAAGATCAGAGAAACTGGACAGCAAGTTTTTTAATCTACTGAAGAAAGGGAATAAAGTCATATTAAAGTACAAGCTTACTTCAACACAGAGATGATCCACTCTAATTCAGGACTTTGCTAATAAATGAATCATGTTGGATTTAAAATACTTAACAGCTGTGGTGAATGATAACCCTTACTTTAGATTAAAACATAATTTAATAAGAGTTTTCTTTACCTTGTTGGTCGAGCAGCACCATGATGCTGTCTCGGTGTGTGTGTCCGTAGAAATGTCCGGCTACAACATGACTGTACTCTCTGAAAATGGAGACCAGCTGCTCGTTGTGGATTTTTCTCATCGCAGTGGTGTTTCTGACAAAGGGCAAGAACCCCAAAGGTACGTGACCGATGACGTACACCTGGATGAGAGGTCACATATGTTTAATCTCAGCTCTTTGAGCAAAGACGGACGTCAGAGTGTTTGAATTTCTGCCTATGCCAACCTCATTATGCATGCAAGCCAAGATTTTGAAACTAGGAAATGAAGCAGGTTTGATAATCCCCTAAATAATCAAGAAGCAAACTCATAATAACGTCAGGATTGAAAACAAAACAGGATATTTAAGACCTTCTCTTGGTTCTGAGCGGATTTCTCCAGAGTTTTCCGCAGCCACTCAAGCTGTCCGGCTGGGTCGGTCATGTTCTCTGTGGATTTATCTGGACCGTAGTAAAGGATGGTGTTCAGACTGACCACCCGCAGACCAGGCTTCACCAGCTGAGAGTAAAAACCTCCTGCAGGAAAGAAAAATAAGAAAAAATGATTGACGTCTTTTGGCCAAGATAGCGTGGTGTGAAGTTATGATGTGGTGTTTAAGTATATATGGATAGGTAATCAGATAGGTAGAGAGGTATTTATATGTGTATAGAAATAGGTAGGTGAATGTTTAAATAGATTTCATAAGTCCATGTAATTTTCTTTCATGACAAGTTTATTGGAGAAGATATGTTGAATACAAGTCAATATGTAACAGGAAATAAGGGGTAGGACCAGATAAGTTTTACTTCTTCCTACTCCCTTTCGAGCATGTACATTGTAACTTCTGATGAATATTATAAATTAGTTATCTGTTTTCTTATTATTTCCTCTTATTTTTTGTGTTGTATATATTTTTGTTGTTATATGTTTGAAATAAACAGATGTCAAGATCAGCTAACAGGCAGAATGTGGAGATTTTAAAGAGGACATATCATGCTTGTTTCTCCTTTTCACTATGCCAGACTAGGATGCCTGTAAAGCATTTCTGCCCTCAGTACAAGTCATTTAGTTCCTTCATTGCCCCACAATAGCGTTCTCAAAATCCTCATTTTAGGCCATTATGAAGCTCTTGTTGAAACGCTTGGTCTCAAGGATGACCTAAAGTTACCTTGCAACGTCACAACCCTTTGTGCTCTGATTGGTCAGTTCTATTGGGGGTAGAGCCAGCCTGTCCTTCTTCTTCTACTGTATTTTTCGGTAGGCTCAAAGCAACAACCGCGTATTGAGTCCCCCTACAGGCCAGAGCTGGTAATGTGGGAATGTGAGCGAGGGAGTTTTATACCCCTGCTGCTGGATGTGTTCCTCGGTGAGGGTTTGGGGCTAACGGACATCACAGAGGAGGAAGTGTTTTATCAGATTACTCCAATAAAAAGAAAGGAACCTCGTGTTGTCACGACGATTGAAATCTTGCGGACATCTCGCAATGACCTATTTTCAGAGGCATCAAATCTCGTTCTAGGATATCAGAAAAAATACAATATCTAATTTTTTGAAAATTAAGGGGGTGTAAGGCCTTGTTTTCAAATTTATTATATGTAAGTATTAAATCATGCATCAGCATGATATGTCTCCTTAAAGGTCATTTTTAACAGCATCACATCCTGTTAATGTGGCACATAAGTATATAATGTCTGGTTGATGTTTTCATCTACTGCCCTGTATTGCTTATTTAGAAAAGAGCTGATCTGTTTTCAAAGTTAAGTAGAAGAAAAATATAAGAATTATGTTTCTTCTTTATTTTAGAAGAGGTAAACTGGCTGGATTCTGTTCATTAATGCGCTATGGAAGAGGGGTGAAAATTAAAACATTGTACTTAATTCCACTCCTTCTTGAAAGATAAAAAAGAAGTTAAACTGTGACTTTAACAGTTTGTTTATTTTTTGATTGATCTGCTAAAATTGTGCTGATTTTCTGTTTGTCCGGACATTCTTTTCATTTATTTTCTTTCTTTTATTTTTTTACATTTTCAGAGTAAAAATGTTCACCATCATCATCATGAAACACTGGCAATAGCATCCACAGCTAGGGGTGTCCCAAGCTGATATTGACATTGGATATCGGTCCTATATCAGATAAAAAAACAAATATATATATATCGGCCTGTCTCTAAAATAAGCAATATAAGCACTTCAATACAAGTAGTCCATTTTAATTTATTTAATTTAGTTGCAGAATATGCTTATGTTTAAGTTCAACACAGTTATTTAGCAATGTAAAAATATATGTTTTTGTTTATACTGGATTTATTGAGGTTACTTTTCAGGATCTTTAGTTTATTTTTTATTTATTTATTTAATTGTAGTATATTCTTTTGTTTAAGGTTAAAATGTATTGAACCCATTGGTTAATAACAAATGGGTCAGTTTTTTTCAAACCTACTCTTGTTAACTACTATTCTCTGTTTGAGTAATCTCACCTGATCAAGCCTTTTCTTACAGTCCATACTACATAATAAGGAATAAAAGTCTGTATGATTCCAGCTGATATTGGCTCGGACCTATCTGCAGCTGTCATGAATGTTGCTTAAATAGACCATAATCTGCTTTTCTGAGTTACAGTATATAGGCCGTCCAGTGCCTCCTTCATACAACAGAGAACTTCTATGCACGGGACAAAAAGTCAACAGCATCAAGACTTTTCCCTGTCATCACTTGCTTTTCGAGCAACAACAGGTCATAGCTGTTAAACATTGTCTGTGTTAGTCAGCAAACACTTTTTCAATATGCAGATTAAACTCTGAAACCTGAACATCTGCAGTCAAGAGAAAAGTGTTTCAATTAAAGTAAACAAACATACATTCAAGGAGATCTTAATATTTGAGGAGCCTTGACTGTATACTCTGTATTAAACTGATTTGGATACAACTCCTGCTTAAGGTGAACAACATTATAAATGACAATGATATAAAATTATTTCTGTGTCAATATAAATAAAAAACAAATACAATAAGTAAGACATCAGTATTACAGGTCTGTCAGGTCTCTTATAAATGAGACTGCATGCCTCTTATAATTAAGGGTAAATAAACAAAATGTATCATCGTTTGGGAGGTTTAAACATTCATGATTGGACTGTTTAGGTGAAGTGAGCTCAGTAACTGAAGATGTCACCTTTAGAGAGCGTGAGCAGAGCTTCAGGCTGCAGCCAGGGCTTCCACAGCTCAGCCATAGCTTGATAGATCGCATTAGTGGAGGCTGGCATCTGGTCCTACAAAACGGCAACACAGAAACCGAAACAGAGATTATTAACTATTAAAATATTATACTACATATTTGATCTGTCATCGAAGACACCGTGTCAGAGCATCATTTGTATCAGACACATATAGATTTTCTGTAAACTTTTTAGATGTTAAGCTGAAGAACTTTGGAAATGTTTCAAATTGAACACTTCCCATTGTAATCATGGGAATTTATCTGAATTTACTGCAAATTAGGAGTAATTAAAACAAACCTTATTACAACACATCACAAATAAAAACATATTGTGTTGTCATAGGCTGACATTCATGCAAGATAAAACATTCAAATTTAAACATATGACATTAAAGGGCCAGGCTTTAATTTTATTACCATAAATTCCTGTAGATTCCCATGGAAAGCTTCAAAACCTGAAATTTGTAAAATTTTGTGACCCTAATCAGAAAAGATGTTAAAGTCCTGTTGTGTAGGTCACTTTCATTAAGGACTATTGTTGATAACCGTACACATAGTTCTTAGTAGCTTTGTAGTTCTGCAGGTTTTCTTCTTTTCTTTACACATGATGTTTTGTAACTTAATAACCACAAAACAAAGAATAGAAATCATGCCAATCACGCTTGGTCTGATTGGTTGATCATCTACTCCAAGGAAATTGGTCAGTCCTGCACTGTTCAGAGCATGTTTTCAAAAACTCTACATTCATCCTACAGTCTATGCTCTGCACTGGGCTCACCCATATAAGAAACTGGGATTGAACTCCTGACGTCACACTGGGGAGTCTGTTTGGGGGGGCACATTTATTGCCTTACAGATAGTACAAATGGAGCATAATCAACCTGGCAGTATCAAGAAATGGTGAAGAGCCAAGCTGTTCAAAACTGCCCCATCTTATATTATTAATATACTAAAATACCATTCAGAAAATATGAAACAAAGAATAGAAATCATGTCTTAAAACCATCAGGAAGACTGGAGAGCTGGGGGGTGTGGTCACAAAAATCAGCTGTCAAGGCCGGGACACAGTCATGCTAGCTGTGGACACGCCTGCATGCATGCTGTTCTCAGTCTGGAGTTTGATGCCCTTATAAGGTCAATTGACTCTAAAATTCACTGTGCTGTTATTGATAAAACACTAAATCAGTTACAGAAATTGTGTACTTTCCACAGCTTGTATTACAAATCATGGACAGCACGTATGCTGTTATCAAGCAAACACAAAACAATGCTGCGGGTCGGTCAGAGTTTTGATGTTTGAGGGGATCTATGATGTTCATGTAGTTCTTAGTGTGCACACTAAACCACGAAAACCTCCCTGGGGGAAGTGGTGAGGAGTGTGTTCACCAGACAGTCACTCACCTCATCGAAACCTAAGAGTGGTTTGGTTTTGACTGAAGAGTCAAACACTTCAACACACACGACACCACAAACTGCACAGTGGTTAGCAAAAAGAGAAGTGAAAGCTTAATGACACCAAAATAAAAGTTCCTGTTCACTTTTTTTGAGCAGGCTTGCTGATTGTTTTGATGTCACAAGCAAGATTGTGTAATATTTAATTTGACTTAACAGTAACAGATCAGAAGTCAGTGGTTCCCAAAGTAGGGAGGGGGGGTCATTGCTATTTCAAGGTGGGCGCAGCTAAACTGGTTAAAACAATGCAGGCTCTTATGCACTGCTAGCAAAGCAATGGCAACTAGAAAAGCACTCTGAGAGTGCAGACGTCAGCCAAGTAGCTCAGGTCCACCCATAAATTGCGATTTCCACCCAAAATTATAGTCGTATATTTATGTTAAAACCACAGTGAATGAAAAATATCAATCTGCAAGAAGTGGGATTATAGTTGATATAAATATCATCCAATAGAGTGACCAAGTTAGTAGTGGCTCTTGTAACTTGATAACTGAACCAACTTGCTTCTGCTTGTAGAGATGTTGGTGTTGTGCTAGCCACGGCGCTACTAGTGAGCGATGTTGGCAGCCTATCAGTTGGAGCAAAACCACAGCACTGCGGTGTGTGGGGCGTTCCCTCTGTGTGGAATTTGGGGGTTAGGTTTTACACTCACACACACATAGACTTGTGCTATGACGGACTATTTCTGTATTGGCATTATCAGCAACCTTGTTTTGAGTGATTAAATAGCACATATGGAGGGACTGTGAGTGAGCAGAGCTGCTGCGCTTGTTTCTAGGGCTCACAGTAACATTACTGTTTGTTAAGACCTTTCTGCGATGTCTGTGAGCCGAACTGCATGCACAGCTTTCATTGCAGATTGGCTGTTCTCTGGCGCTGGCTCTGCGTGTTGCTAGAGTGGAGAACTCCTCCCCTGTCATTGCAAGGGAAGCTGGGAAATGTAGTGACATAGGCTTGAAAATCCAGATGTCAGTTTGCAACTAATCTCCTACTCCCATAATACCGTAAATGAAGGGGACTAGTCATTATAAACTTCAACATTTTTTGTGACGTCAATCTGGATCAGCACCAAAATGTAACAGCCTCCTCCTTGGTCCAAACCACACCTCTGGTAAAATTTTTATGTAATTCCATCCAGTAGTTTTTGCATAATCTTGCTAACAGACAAACAAACAGACAGACCCTGGTGAAATCATAACCTTCTTGGCAGAGGTAAATATTGAACCAATAATCTCTCTAACCTGACAGGCCATGTTTTTTCATTTTCTTTCATGCACAACGTAATTATCAATTAATAATCAGATGAATAATGCCTTAAAATTGCTCCAAATTTAATTATTTTTTCATGATAAATGTGAAAATGTGTGTATTTTATTTATACCAGACACTCTAACTGCTGCTACAGTGTCCATTTTAATTACTTGTATTGTGGTTTATTTATACCGGTCACTTTAATTGCTGCTACAGTGTTAAGTTTAATTACTAGTATTGTAGTTTACTTATGTCAGATATTCTAACTGGTGCTACAGTGTTAATGTTAATTATTTGTATTTTAGTTTTATTTATCCCGGACATTCTAATTTCTGCTACACTGTAAAGGTAACTTATTGTTTTTTTGTAGTTTATTTATGATAGACATTTCAACTGCTGCTTGAGTACAGTTCAATAATTTGTACAGTAGTTTATTTATGCTGGAAATTCCCACTGCTGCTGGAGCGCACAGTTTAATTATCATTTCTATTTTGCTGTATATAACCTGTGTTTTTATCTTTTTTGATTTCTATTTTATCTGCATGTTTTTCTGTACTTTGGTGTTCCCTGCTGCTGAATCCGAATTTCCTGAGGGAACCTTCCCAAGGGATAAATAAAGTTCCTATCCATCTATCTATCAATCAATCTATCTATCTATCTATCTATCTATCTATCTATCTATCTATCTATCTATCTATCTATCTATCTATCTATCTATCTATCTATCTATCTATCTATCTATCTAAAAACATTAAAGTAAAATGAAACTAGAAAAGAACTCAAAGAGCGCAGACCTCCACCAGCACCACAGTCCTCATCCATATTTTTCACTGTATACATTAGTCTTACCTTTATTTCTTCTAAATATTTAGATTCTTTGACCATGAAAACATACAAATATGCACAAATGCTGAAAATGGTCCTGTCTCGCAATGTACAAGAATCCTATAAAAAATTCCTGGATCCAGACGGTGATCCGAAACATTCCCAAAATCTAATCATTTGTTCCTTGTCCCAATCTTGACATTTCCTGAAAATTTCATCCGTCCATAACTTTTGAGTTATGTTGCTAACAGAGAAACGAACAAACAAACACCTGCAATAACATAACCTCCCAATGTCGAAGACTCTCTCTTCGAAAAGCCTCTTATTGCAGTGTACACCTCTAAAAGAATTAAAGTCACCTGTGGCCAGTAGTCATGGTTTCCCACAGCGGGGTAGACGGTCACGTTGGGGAAGTGCTGTCTGATGGTGTGAGTCATGTTACTGATGACAGAAATCACCAGATCAGTGGACAGCTCGTCTGGAGGAACATGAGGAGGGCTGTCGCTGTTACAGAGGAGGAGAGAGCAGGCGTTATCAACCTGAGATAAATAAGTCTGAAAGAATATTTAAAGACTCTGAAAATCAAATCAAGTCCTGTCAAGAAGAAGACTCTCCAGGCAAAGATGAAGGTAGTGCTACTATGTAATAAAAAAGGTCAAATAATGACAAAATGAGAAAAAAATCAAAAAGATAATAGAATGTTAATTGATAAGAAAATGTCAAATTTGATAAAAAGCTTAAATTACCAGAAAAAATACCAAAATGTTAAAATGTTCAACATCACCGAAAAGGAATTAAACAAATACAAAATGCCATAATGAGGAAAAAAGAAATAATACTAATGTCAAATGGTAAGGAAATGAGAAAAAAAGTCAAAATTAGAGAAAACTGAGTTCTGCACAAAACCTGCAGAGAGTTTAGGTCCTGAAAACCTGCAGCCTGCCTATTTAATGTCAGTGTTATGAATGTGAGTCATTTATTTATTTATCTATTTGATGTTTTACTATGGAGAGGAGGGCTTTGTCTTTTTCCTCCTCCCTCCTTCTGTGCTCCTGCCCACTCCAGGTGGAGTGTCCTGACTGCACCTGCCGCGGAGTGAAGGACACCCGTCCAGTGGCGCATTTCGACTGGCTGAGAGCTGGTGGCCGGTGTTTTAAATGTGACAGCAGCAGAAGAGACGTCGACCCTCCTCCTCCCTCACTGCCACGCCATAGCTCTCAAAGAACCGTGTTGTTTTGTGATTTCGTGAAAATTATTTAAAGGTGCTATGAGGAGAATTTATTTCCAGGGACATAAAGACTCTGCTACCCATGAGCACACGCGGCAAATGTCGTAAAGACGTGACCCAAGCCAAAGCCTGTGTTTGTTGTGATGCTAATGAATGCAGCTCGGACCTTCCTCAGAACTCTGCATTGCTTTACAACTTCTTTATTCAACAGCTAACAGGATGCAAAGCGACGAGGTAATGTCTCTGTCTAGTTACGTAGCGGTAGTTTTTGATGTGTGTCTTTGATGTGTGAAAACTTAGTGTTGTAGCCGGCTATATATCGCTACTTACAGCCCGGTGCTCTAAGACGTGTCTGAATAATATAAATTTGCTCTAGCTTTAATTGTCTTGTTCCTGCAGTTGAGTATCCAGGCCAGTCCAGTCCTGTCTGACCCGACCACTTAGCTAAGGAATAGCATTTATAGATAACCTATTTTGATGCTATTAAACTCATCTTAAAGTGTGTATTTCCATCAGGCATATATCTAAAAGTGAGACTTTTTTGCAATCACTTAGAAACGCCTCATAGCGTCTTAAAATTAAAACAATGTAGATGACTAATTATGACTAAAACTAAAATATATTTCAGGCAAAAGACTATAACTAATGGAACTAACTAATGGAACCACTCTCATAAACAAGCCTAATCGAATAATAATATTAAAGAAACACACTGACCCGGTCCATATGATGAAGTCGTCCGGCTGTGTGAGTGCAGCAATGTTACTGAACGCCGACTGGATTAGACTGAACGGAGAGTCGCACAGGAAGTCTCCGTACACGCCGGCTTTCGTGGCCGGAGCTCCTTTGGAGGAGAAGCAGACCTTGGTAGGGTCCGGGGCCAGGTGGTAGGTGGGGTCCAGGTGGAGGTCGGTGATGTGCCAGAACCGGCCTGAATGTGAAGAGTGAAAGTTCACGTGTCAGCAGCTTGAATGAACACGTCGTCAAGGAGGTTAAACACAGTTATCTGATCAGGTCGACTGATCTTTAACTACGATTCATTTTGAATAAACTAAAACAAAAGTCACAGTCAAGCAGTTACATTGAATTATGGCCCACTTTCTTAAAGTCAAACAAGACCAGTATCAGTATCATCCACATTTTTAAATTTCAGTCCTGCTGACTTTAACCCTTTCATGCATGAATTATCAAATCTTAAAGACATTTTTTGAATACTTGTTTTACTTTCAACAAGTTAAAAATCATGGCATTTTTTATGTTTTTTTGTGGGAGCTATTCATCTGTCTATTTCAGTAGTAATTTAGTGGAACTTGATGAGGATCCACAAACATGCCTTTGACAAACATTTATTAAAATTAAATAAAAGTAAAAACAAAATCTGAAGTATATATATTTTTGCTGTAAACTATTGACCTGTGACAAACACCAAAATTTAAAACAAAAAATTATGTGTAATCTCAACACAGGCATGATACCCAATTTACCCTTCGTTGGCTGTTTTGGATTTACGATCCAATACCTAAACATGCAAAGATGATATTTTTTATAAAATTTGAGACATAGGTTTTGGAATTTTCCACCCAGTAGTTGGACATGGTGCTAAAGGATATACAATTTATTCCAAATATCTGTGTACTGTAGTGGACACCATGCACGGAAGGGTTAAGCACTTGTTATCGGTCCGAATTCAGATAAAAAACAAAAATAGGATTATTTCAGTCTGCATCTTAAATATCCCCTATAAGCACTCTGATATAAGTAGTCCATTCTAATATATTTTTATTTATTTGATTTAGTTGTAGAATACGCTTTTGTTCAAGTTTAACATAGTGGTCATTTGGCAATGTAAAAATTTATAGGTTTTTGTTTTTACTGGATTTATTGAGGTTACTTTTCAGGATTTTCTAATTTTTTGTAATTTCATTGAATTGTACTATATTCTTATGTTTAAGGTTAAAATGTATTGAACCCATTGGTTAATAACGAATGTGTCAGTTTTGCTCATACCTACTATTGCTGACTACTGTTCTCTGTTTGAGTAATCTCACCTGATCAAGCCTTTTCTTACAGTCCATACTACAAAATAAGTCATAAAAGTCTGTATGATTCCTGCTGATATTGTATCGGATCGAAATAAGTATCAGTCAATACTC
This sequence comes from Scarus forsteni, assembly GCA_036419115.1. Classification (NCBI taxonomy): domain Eukaryota; kingdom Metazoa; phylum Chordata; class Actinopteri; order Labriformes; family Labridae; genus Scarus; species Scarus forsteni. The sequence continues at coordinate 9,739,052 of JAZDUH010000425.1, forward strand.
AAGGCTGCAATATCGATATCGTATCGGAGGTGAAAAAGTTGTATCGGGACACCCCTAGTCCAGATGGCATTGCTGCCAACCACAGACATCACAGAACTTACAGGATAAGTTCGGTTTCTACAGCTTTCACATTGTTTATAGAATGAAGTAGAACAATATACTCACCCAGAAGGCTTTCCTGATCCAAACAGTGCTTCAGGAGATATTTAGATCCAAAATCGAGCGGTGGACATCCGTATAATGGTAGCACATAAGGCATACAGCGCCGCTCCTAAAACTGCATCAATCGTCCAAAATTAGTTTCACCAATATTTCATCATGGTCCGCTCACGCTACTCCTCCACGACAGTCTGTGTCGCTCCAGACATGTTTTTGAGACTGTGCTGACCTCTGAACTGAAGAAGAAGAACGCCTGCCTGCAGTACGGCTCATTGTTTCAAGGGAAGACCGCCGGCTACACGACGACTTTCTTCTTCCAGTTTTGTGCAAAATGGACGAATATCTATCGGATGAAGATGTTGTGGAGGAGAACTTTGAATATGGTGGGTGTCCTTACAGTTTCGAGCCAGAGTTTACAGATGAGGAGCTCATCGAAAGGAGGACGCGGAGGCAGCGCTTCAGAGAGTACTGTGCAGGCATGGAGGCAAGCGCTCTTCTTCTTCAGTTCAGAGGTCGGCACAGTTACAAAAACATGTCTGGAGCGACACAGACTGTAATGGAGGAGTAGACCAGGCAGACCATGATGAAATATTGGTGAAACTAATGAGTTTTTGGATGATTAATGCAGTTTTAGGAGCGGCGCTGTATGCCCTATGTGCTACCATTATACGGATGTCCGCCACTCGATTTTGGATCTAAATATCTCCTGAAGCACTGTTTGGATCAGGAAAGCCTTCTGGGTGAGTATATTGTTCTACTTCATTCTATAAACAATGTAAAAGCTGCAGAAACCGAACTTATCCTTTCACACAAACTTTTCCAATAAGAGAAGTCTCTGTGACACTGCAGGGTTGTGGGTTCTGTTGTTAGTTTTCCAAAAATAAAGAACAACATTAATAACAGACTTGTGCCTTGCTCAGGTCAATATATATTTATTAAAAGGTGAATCCTCTGTTGTGTATAAGTAATCAGAAAAATCAGCAAACCACTGCGGGGCTGAGCAAGGCCTTGCTGGCTTCACCAACCAGAGACATTAGTAGGGATAGCAATCGAAAACCAGTTCCAGCTGAGAATCGTTAACAGCTCCATCAAAGAATCGATATCATGAGTCTTTTTTCAAATCAATTCCCTTATCAATTCCTTCCACTGACAGGGTTCAGAAGCGTCAGAATTGAGGCTTAATTTGTGCAAAAGGCGTCTACTGCGCAACCTTAAGTGAGTGGAAACACCAGCAACTTGCAGAAGCAGTTATCTATGCTGTGACGAGTGTTGACACTGAAGATCTACAGGCCAACATTTGCCCACATGGAAAATTTGCAGGAACCTTTGTCTCAGTTTACACACTGGTGGCTGGTTAGAAGTTCAGGTTATGTAATATTATATTAATCACACAAAAGCAGCACAGACTGTGGGACCGTTTGGCAGATTCAGAGAACAAGAACAAACAAGTGAGAGTCTTATTCCCTTCCTGCTCCCAGCTCTCCAAAAATATTTTATAAACAACATTTTACCTGCTTTTGTAGATGGAACACATGGATACTAGAAGAACTTTAAAGAAGCCTGCATTACTCTTATAAAACATATAATACATTGACTTTTTAGGGTTAAAACATGTTTATTTTGGGCTTAATCTTTTTGTCTTTTTTGTCTTTTGTTTGGAATGAGCTGCAAAAAGACCTGAAACTTAATGAGCTGGTCTCATTGGACACTTTTAAGAGGATGTTAAATGATGTAAACACTGAGGCATCTAGCTGCAGATGTGTTGACAGATGATCTTGCTTCCTTTAAATAATCCAGCCCGTCAAATGTCTTTATTAATTGCACATTAAGTGTTTTACAGGTCTTGTGTATTTGTGAGAAATGCTGTTTGTGAATGTAAGAAACTTTGTAAATTGGGCTGCTGCCTATCTTTGCCAGGACACTCTCTTAAAAGAGATTTTTAATCTCAATGAGTTTCTTTTCCTGGTTAAATAAAGGTTAAAAAAATAAAAAATAAAAACACAAAGTTGTCTGCAAAAATGTGGAAAAACTGCCCTAACCTGCACTGTCAACAAACCCTTTAAAAAAAAAACTGTATCACCACCAAAATCACATTCTCTTAAAGCTTGATCTTAATCTGTTGACTTTTTGAGTTTTCCCAACAACAAACAAATGGTAGTAAAAACATCACCTCTGAGGTGGTTTTAATGTACATGAGGATTTCAATAGTTTAATATATTTTAAGTGTACAAGAGAAAATAAGCATCTTCTGCTCACATTTTAGGAAAAAACATTTTGAAATTTCTTAGAATCAACAAAGCTTATATTGAAGTTCTCATATCAATTACAATTAATAAACGATTATTTTGTGCTATACTGGAACGAATTAGTGGTGATGATTGCACAATGCTTAGCCCCAAACAACGGAGACTGTATTTTCTTGGTGGCGCAGTCACATGACTAACACAAGGAAATAATCAAAATAATCGCTTTGAGTAAAACTGCTTTGATCAGAGGGTCTAAATGTCGATTTCAATTATTTTTTGGTTAATTGCCCAGCCTCAGCAACAATGGAATCCCCATAAATCAATTAACTAAGTAAAAGGTTAAGTATACAATTTTAATTCACATAAAATAGCTGGTTTAGTATGTTTTTCAATGCATTATTTGAAGCGAAGCTGCGTGGAATATTATATATATTAGTATTGATATTAAATGTTTTGGAAACAGAATTTATCTTAAAAAGTTTTTTGGACTTGCTTAAAAAGGCCTGAAATGAATCGTAAATAGGGATAAATTTAGGTTATAAAGAGTAAAGTCAGGGTGAAATTCTATTTGTGGTCCAAGTGTTCATACAGCCACTATCATAAATTAGTTTAAGTTAATTATTGTGCTTGTAACAGTCAGTGCAAACTGCACAACAATTGTGGAAGTTAATATATATAATTCACTCGAATAATGAATTCAAAGAGCACATCTTCTATGCTTGATTTGTGGTCTAAGATACCTAAAACAAAAATAAACATGCAGCTGTTGGGTTAAAAATATATTTCTCGGCTGTGGTTTTAAAACAGACAAAGTCTATTTTGCAACAGGAAGAACTTCCTGCTAGTTCAGAGCGATAAGTTAACTTACACTAAGCTGAATTAACAGGAGAGAGCTTCATTTAAAAACCGCTCATTTATACGTTTTTCATAGTCTCATGTCAAAAATGAGATTTTCAAACCTGGGAAGAAGAATAAATACAAATCAACAAAGACTAAGGGTCAGTTCGGCTACGTTGTCATCCACCGTGGCTCAAAATAATCAAAGAATATACCGACTAAAAGAGCTGAATATCAGCATTTTTTATAACATTCACACGGCTTCAAGAGCGCAGAAAAGAACACTGGCCTCTCCGTGCACGTTAAACGCGTAGTCTTTAGCAAAAAGTGCACAATGTGGGTAAAACAACAACGTTTCCGTTGCATTTGGGTTCCTCGGTGTTTCCACTCACCTGTGCCCGGCAGGTAGCTTCTTTGAGCGGGAGCAGCGTCATTCAGAGCCGCTCCGAGCAGCAGCAGCTTCAAACACAGAAGTTTAATCATGTTTTTTCTCTAACAAAAGCTGTAGTATGATATATCACATGATAGAGATATGAACTCGAGCTGCTGAGCACTGAGGGTCAAGCCAACGGATATAAACAGGAAGTGTGGGGTTGATGTGGCTACGTCACGTTCAGGGGGCGGGGCTTAGGAGAGCGTCTGCAGGACTTTGGCAGGATGAATCTTTGATAGCACGAGGAGCAGTTTTACCAAGATAAAGAGTAATTTTGGAAGCACATTTTAACTTTTGACAGTACTGTGATGAACTTATAGAGAAAAATAAAATAAAACACATGGCTTTTTATGTAAACTAGCTTAAATCCTTTGCCTGGACACTATGCAATCCCTTCGTAAAAAGTAGTAGGCTATAATAACCTCCGCCAAGGAGGTTATGTTTTCGGGAGAGTTTATCCGTCCGTCCGTCCGTCCATGAACAAAATAACTGAAAAAGTTATGGATGGATTTGGATGAAATTTTCAGGAAATGTTCAGCATGAGAAAAGTAAGAAATGATTCGATTTTGGTGTTTATCAGGATCGGCGTCTGGCTGCCATGGCAAAAAATGTGATTTCTGTGAATAACTATTGAACTAAAATAGATATCATGATAAATCCAGTTGCTAATGGTTTGTTTTCATGGTCAAGGAATCTAAATATTTCGATGAAATCAAGGTAGGAGTAATGTTTATGGTCAAAATGACAATATGGCTGAGGACTGTGGCGCTGGCGGAGGTCTGCGCTCTCCGAGTGCTTTCTAGTTTTATTAAGTACTCTTGAGTAAAAGTCTAGCAAGTATACTATGAACTTAATTGGAACATTTGTTAGTTTACAAAAGTATACTTTAAGAATACTTTATAAGGTAATTTTGAGTTTACAAAAGTACAAATTTAAGTATACAACAAATATCTTTATACTACTGGTGTGCTATAGGCCACATCAATTCCTCATTTTAGTTTATTGAAGTTTACCTATAGTTTCCACAGCTACACTGTTCTAGATGCTGCCATTGTCCTAGTTTTATACTTCTAGTCCACATTTTACTTTATTGAAGTATACTTACGTATACTTTCATGGACAAAACAATACTGTTTTTGCTACACATGGTTATTTCAAACAAACAGGTTAAAAAAAAAAAAGTCTGCTTTTATCCATGCGCCAAACTCTGTTGTGTTTTAGTTGAGGTAGTGACTAAATCAGACAGGCCTGTATGTAAAGATTCACTGATCAATGTATAAGTACTTTCATATGAGGTTAAAAAAATGTTAATGCTGTCTGGCCTGATATGATTAAACCAAAATATGTTCTTTTGGAAACAGATGACTCTGTGTACTTAACGCCAATGCCAAAATCTTATGAAAGGGACTGGAACTTGATCAATAAAGTTTTAAGGTACATAAAGACAATGCAATTGAGCATACTATTTACTGGCAACTGTTTGACTTCAGCACTGCATGATCTTGAACATGTAAGTTTACAACAGGGGTAATACCTTAATGCAAATGTGTGTCGTGAAAAACATTTTTATTCTGCTAAATTAAATGTAAGCACAATGATGACCTAATTCTGTACCATGGAGCTCTCAGATTTATCACAAACTGTGGATTTCTGACTCATCACTGCACTTCATACTCCAAAGTCATTGGACTTCTTTAAGTGCACAGCGACTCGGGCACTGGTATGTGTTCATCTACACAGCCATTCTTGGTAAAATCCCCAACTATCTTTCTTCCTTACTAATCTTGAAGGACGGACTACATAACCTGAGATCAATGAGCTTTGTACACTTTGTTGTTCTCAGAGTCCGAACTGAGTCGGGAAAGAAGGACTTTAGGTTCTCTGCACCTTCTGCATGGAATAATCTGCAGACTGATTTTTAGCTACATAACTTGGTGTCTCTGAATGTCTTTAAATCTGCAAGGAAAGCTCTGGAATACAAAAGTTCTGAATGTCACTGTTTTAACTGATGACTTTTATTGTTTTCCTCACTTTTTTGTACTGTATTGAGTCTATTGGCCCTTTTCCACTAGCACGCCTTGGCCCAAATCTACTCGGCCCTACTCGATTTGCAGCGTGTGTCCACTAGCCAGGTACCTCCTAAAACAAGCTAGTTTTAGTACCTACTCCGCTCTGGTTCCAAGCGAGCTGAGTCGATACTAAAAGACGACGTCACTGACTGCCGGCTACTGATTGGTCAGACAATGTCGTCATCAATGAGTCATGAGCGCGACGACCTAGCTTGCTAGCGGTAGCTACCATTAGCTTACTCTCATATGTCTTTTCTTTGCAGCTCGATTGCTCTCGTCCTCGGCTTCACTCTGTTGTATAGCTTCAAAAACTCTCCTGTGCTTCTCAAGGGGTATTTCTTCTTACCACCTGCAGCCTTCTCTTGCTTTCCTTTTTTACTCGGTTTGTGACAAAAAGCCACAGATTGTTGTGTCACGCTCAAAATGACGTCACTACAGTGCCGCTCAGCTGTTTACAGCAACACTGCACGCTATTGGGCAGGCGACTGGGGCTAATGGAAAAGCAGCACAAGGCGAGTAGAGTAGAGTAGAGTAGAGTAGAGTAGGGCTCATGGAAAACGGGCATATGTGACTGTTTGTTGAAACTGTGTTTTGCTGCCATTCTTGGTCAGGTCTCCCTTGAAAAAGAGATCTGCTGATCTCAATGGGACTAACTTGGTTCAATAAAAATATATAAATAAATAAACTTGGATAAAGATTTACAATCTATTTGTACTTTGTGGCAGATGAAGTAAAAACACAAAAGTAAAAGTACATTTTTTTCATATTAAAATATGTCTAAGTCTATGTTTTAATGTACTTAGCCTTAGATTTTCCTTTATACTTCACTTTTCTATACTGTGTGAAATATAATATATTAAAGTAATCTTCACATGTACTGGCTCACTTTCAGTATAAAAAGAGGATACTCATAGTGCCCTTGAATAAACTACTTTTTACTCAGGGATATTTTAACCCTGTTTGCCACTGAGCTGTTTAATGTTTAAGAAAACAACCTTTAATCCCTGTTACCTGGTCAGATCTCTTTCATGCCTTTAGAACTGCCTTAATTCTTCAGATTCAAAAACATGCTGGTTCCTGCAGACTTGTCAGTTGTGCGACCATTAGTAGTGTGAGTCTGCATCTGCCGAAAGTCATCAGATAAACTCTTCAGCAACTCCCCTGTGTGCCTGTTGTGACTTTTCTTACCACGTAATGTTCCGTTATCTTCTACCTTCATATTGCCCTCTTCTACTCCTAAACAGAGGCCTTGTTTTGTTGACCTTCTTCCACAGTGGTTTTCTCTAGAGATATGATGTTCATGAATGAGTTGAGTGTTTTGAACAGCTCATTTAAGTGAATGATGAGAGGCATTCTCAAATGCAAATTGACTGTAAATTTAAGAATTGTTTGCAAACGAACGGCTCACTCAGAACTGCAAATCAGTTCTTTGTTCACTTAACCCTTTAAGGCCCAAGACCATAGATTATAGCCTGAAAATTCTAATTTTTGGAGCTGAAATGTTTGTTTCACTTTCTGCTAAAATCCTAAAAATATCAAAATGTCCATAAAATTCAACATATAGATTCTTCGTATCTCATTTGATACATTAGGTGTTTTTGGCAACTGATAATCCATTTGAGGACATTTTTATCATTTATCTGATTTTATACAGATGTTTTTTTTGTAATTTGTTGATCATATTGAGTAGACAGATGTATTATAAAAGTATGTATCAAATATTATACAATTGGCTTTATAGGCTTAAAAGAGCTGTTCAAAAGACTCAACCCTTTCGGGAATGTCATATCTCTCGTGCATCCCAGAGCACTGCTGTCCACTTGGTGTTTTCTCTTTTTCAGACCACTCTCTGTAAACCCAAATGATGGCTGTGTGAGAGTCTCAATAGATCAGCAGTTTCTGAAATACTCAGACCAGCATCAACAATCATGCCACATTTAAAGTAACTTTAATCACCTTTCTTCATTCTCATGCTCAGGTCATCTTGACTATGTCTACATACCTGAATCCATTGAGTTACTGCCACCTGATTGATTGATTAGTTATTTGTGTTAGCTTCAAGTTGAACTGGTGCAGCTTATAAAGTTGCTGCATATGGATCTACAGTGACTTTATGATTGATTTTGGTCACACAATATTTTTGCGCCTCCATACTGAATGACAAAGCATGTATGAAAGAGCACCAGCAACAAAAAGAAGAAAGGAGATGTCGATTAACTCTGTGTTTTTCTTTTTATTTCATGTTTTCACACAGGGTTACAAAGATGATCCATCCATAATGACAGAAACGTTTTTCATATAAAAAAAAAAATCTTACAAAACAAGTGCAGCCAACAGGTGGCTCACATGTGGAGGAGGATGAAGTGCAAAGAGAAGCATTTTACAGTCAATAATAATTATAAAATCAACACTTCTTGGCTGGTTTTGGGTGCGATGGTGGTCGGAGCTCTCATGCTTTCTCATATCGACGAACTGCTTGGACGTCTTCAAAAAACAGATTCTGTGAAAGAAAGGAGAGTGCTGTTATTACCATGAGTTTAGAGATGATAAGTCACACATTTCTGCAACCAACATTGAACGTTCATTGCTTTAACGTCTGCAGAAAAGTTACAAAAGTGGTAGTTTCTGTATTTTCTGTTTTTTTTTTTTTTTTACTTTTTGAGCTTGCTTTTGTTGTTAGATTGTCATTGGATGGGCTAATTCTGACCACAAAATTGCCAATAAAAATTCATGTCCAAGCCAAAAACCAGACATGTTTTCAGAAGTTTTTTAAAGACAGATAGCTGCATGTTCATGACAAATCTAAGGTTAGAATTTATAAGTTTAATGATGAGGGAAATCCACTCTGGTACTTTGCCCAAACAAAGCCCACCCCTTCTCTGGGTGAAAGCACTTTGTCTGAGTATACGAGGGGGTATACGAGGAGGACCAAGCTTTAAAGAGGTCATCTTTTGCCTTGAATCAGGATCATGAACTCATTTTTTACATGAAGTCCAGTTTTCATACACAGGCTGTGTCTGAAATGGCATACTAACATACTACATACTACAAACTCGTGTATATACTGTATGATTAGGATGCCAACCGTTCACACTGTAGTATACGACTAAGTTTCCCATGATGCATTTCAAACCTCCAATGACAAAAATCAGAAGCACACCAGGCTATCAAATATCTCTGTTGATTCGCCACATTTGAAAGTTCAGAGAGCATTTTAGGCAAGAAAGTCATCATGTAGAATACCAAAATGTGGTCATTTGAGTCATAAAACACACTGATACAAATTTTATTTCGGCATTTCGGACATTCCGTTATGCGCGCCATTATGCTATCGAAGAAACTTCCGGTCGGCTCCAAAACAAGAGCCCATTTACAAAAGCATTAAAGATCTAAAAGGAGATAATGAAAGATGCGTTCATTTTGAAAACGGGAAGTTTGCTAGTAGCTGATTTTTAGCTGAATGCCGGTCGGTCTTGCATGGCGCAATGCATTATGGGGCTTGCAATGCATTATGGGGCGTTTGAGTGTGACTAGTATGCCCACCTCGCATACTTAATTTTTTTTCTGATATAGTATACATCCGGGTATTTCTCGCACACTCAATCTAATGTGAACACACTACATACTCATTTTGACGTCACACTTAGTATGAGTAGGACGTTAGTATGCCACAGTGCTGTGTTTGGTGCTGTAGTCTTTATGTGTTTGAGATGCTCTGCACTCTGATTGGTTTACAGGTCAGTCCTGTGATTGGTTGGTTCACAAGGTTGTCAACAACTCTGCATTCATTCTAATGTCCACACTCTTCACTGGTCCTGCTATTTCAAGCCAGTGGGTTCAAACTGATGATGAAACAAATGTATGACATCACACTGGTAGGTATTCAGGGACCATCAAGGGGAAAAGTTTTGTTCCTGTAGGTGCTCTATCACCTGAAGGACATTTAAAACTTTTTAAAAAAGCATGTATGTGCTCTTTAAACAGATAAAGGACATCTTTATATCAAAGATATTTGTGAACTTTTCTGATGTAGTTACCTGTTGGAACTATTTTTGTTACTGATTATTTCAATTTTAAATCTTTATGTCAGCAAATGTTAGTTAAACAGTTAAAAAAATAAGCAGTGCTAATAGAGCACAACCCTCCACAACGGCGTTTCTTAGATTCACCTGGTTATTGGTGAAAATGTGGAAAACTGCCCTATTAAGGGATGTTCACAAATAAGGAAAAAAAAGTTCAAGATCCACTCCGGATTCGGATCACAAATGTCCCCCAAAATGGATTGTTCCTTGTGCCATGACCATCATTCTTTTAAGTCTGTATCATCATCTGTTCTTTTTGAATTGTCTTAGAGAAAAAAAACAAGGGCCAACATTCTTGGGGACGTAATTACAGGCAAGAGATTCATTTAAACAGATTTGATTTTATTATGACCAAAGGAAACCTTTATAATCACATAAATCACTTAATCATCATCATAACAATAATTAGAGCTGGGAAATAAATTGATTGAATCGATTAATTCTAATTATTTTCTGCAGAAGATTTAAAAAATTAAAAATCGAGATTTTTTTTCTTGCCTTAGTCCAATTGTAAGAAGTTGCAATTTTTGAAAAAAAAGGACAATTTTCATGATGGTCAGCCTTGTAGGGTTTGCACAAGCACTTTTATTGGCTTGTATTTGTTATTTAAGTAGATTAAATGTTGATCAGAGAGTTTCATGCTAATACTGTAAAAATACCTCAGCCTTTTAGTGTTTATGTAGACAAACCTGCCTACATTTATGCTACATAATCAACCTTTTATGACCCAGACTTTGACTTTAAGAGGGAAACATTTAGACAACATAAAGGCAAAACTTGATTTGTTTCATTTTTATATCACCAGGAGTTTTTTTTCTTTTAGGGAGGGAAAAACTGATTAAATTCATAAATCAAGTGTTGTGGAAAAAATCAGGGATTTTATTTCTAGGCCATATCACCCAGCCCTAACAATAGTTATGTAATAATCCAAAGAGTTGACAGTCATGAACAATGATGGGCTGAATTTCACTTCTGGTCTTATTGATATTTTTATTCCGTCACCATCAACATAACAATTCAACATTAAGTCTTTAAAGGCCCCTCTTCTTCTGATACCCTTTTTAATTCTGCTTTAATACCATGAACAGTGTTAAAATCAAGAATAAGGAATAGATGTTTTTATCTTACCATAACCAGCTTGCCGTCGTTGATCTCTCTGACGAACTTGGTCTCTTTGCCGTCCCACTTCTGGACGTGGACCAACTTGTCCCCCTCCATTGTCACCATGGACTGCGAGACAAAAGACATAGATTTCTTTTTTAACCACTGAAGCATAAAATGAGTTCATTGACAAGCTGCCAAACTCTGATGCTGTTTCCTAAAGCCTTGAGACGCCAAATCCTGTCAGCGATGGAAACAAAGAAACAGTAGAGTTTATGAAGCGCTTCATTCACTCTCAAACCTCTGAAATTATCCTGAATTTAACCAGGTGAGCCCAGACTTCACTCTGAAATTACCCTGCTGGCTGCCTGGTATGTTTCTCTGCCCCTCCCTACTTTGACTAAAATGCAAACTACTGACCAGTTGTGATTGACATGTGTACAAGCAAGTCAGAGAACTTTCTGGGTAGGTTACAATGATATTTTACAGGAAAATTCAGGTTGTGAAAAGGATTTAGAAGGATGAAAACTGCTAAAGCAAAACTGTTTGACCTTCTAAAAAATGCTGCAATTAATAACAAACAAATAAATTAGGTTTTAAAAACTGAAGTTTATCAGTTACATGAAGTTAGCCTGACTTAATGCATTTACCACAGAGAGAAAAAAAGACAGCCATATGCTTATTCTTTGTTAGGACTTAAATAAACCTTAAAACGAACTGCTGTACATCCATCCAGTGTGTGTACTGTTTCTCTGTTAAACAGGCCAAGGACACACCTTGGACTGGTCACCAGCCAATTTCAGGGCTGATATATGGGGCAAAAACAACCAGACAGGTTTACACTCTGACTAAAGAGCAATTAGTAGAGTAATAGTTCTATCTTCTATCCTACAGCAATAATGAAACCCAATTCAGCCAGAACGTAAAGGAAGATACAATAATGGGAATTGTGCAATTAGTATGAATGTGTGTGTGTGTTTATGCATATTTGAACGTTTTGACCACCTGATTCTATTTTTCTATTTTATGGAACTTATTTATACATCTACACAGACCAGATGGCTGGTTGTGTAAATTTGGGATAATAAATTATAAAGGATAATCTATTGTATTTTATTCTACTAAGAGTCACTTATTAAACTAACAAGCATGTTTCCGATTTGCGAGAGGAAACCAGAGTAAGAGGAGAACGCCTTCCCATGCACAAGGAGAACATGCAACCTCCACATGGAAAGGCACCTAGAACCAGATCCATAGCTTTTGAGGCAACAGCTTCTACCCAACACATCACAAGTTGCTTGAGCTGACAAGTAGTTGAGTTTTTGTTTGTAGCTGAAGTTTCACAGTTTGCAACTAAATATAAAATATCTTATAACATTATCAGTTTGAGTTAGGGGTACTTTTAGGGGTACTTTTCCTCATTTAAAACTCCCTTAAGAGCATTTTACTCGTCTCCCCTGCGTGATGGAAAGGTAGAAAAACCCAAAGCCTTCAGCACCCTCCTCCTGTGAGGAGTAATCAGAGATAATTCAGAGCTTTTTGAGTTGGGTTGTATGAAGTTCATGCCAAAAGTCAGACCATTGGCTACAGTTATCCTGCTCAGCTCTGCCCCTGGTGGGAGAAAACAGACCTCTCGCATTTTTGTGAATTTTAGCTGAAGAAAAATAAACAAAAAAACAGCACTGGAGTGAATGTGCACTGTACTGAACTTATTTTGATGCATACTCTTCTGTTGGCAAATGATTTTATTTTGATTTTTCTGCATACAGCATGACCTACTTGAATGTGGAGCAGAGTGGCGCCAAAACAAAGGGGGGTTTTAGCAAGAAGAGTAAAGTGATGTAAATGTTTACAGTGTAGATTCAATCAAACCAATTCTTTTTTATGTTTAGTTTAGTTAATGTTTAGTGACGTTTTAGTTTTTTACCGAGAATTTGTCAAAGTGCAAGCCTAGTTCCCTGCAAGATCTCTCTGTACAGGAGCAAAACTGATCATAAAACTGTTGCTAATGGTTTCACTTTTGACTCAAACCTCATACAACATCACTTCAAAACCACTAAACTATCCTGTAGATGCAAAATATATAAACTTTGAATTTAAAACTGACTTGTAATCAGGTACCACTTCTTACTTTACTGTTTTTTTCAAATAATATATTGTTTTTGAAGGTCTGTGATGTGATGAAAGTTGAATCCAATCAATACAACTGAGTGTTCTTTAGTCTGTAAGAAGTTCAATTGTTCAACAAGCTCCTAACTTGCCCTTCAGTATCTTCATAATCACCAATGTTCAGAAAATCTTCGAATTTTCTACATACTGAGTACCCCTGATCCACCTCTATTCTCTGTCTAAGACGCTCTGTTGCAGCTCCTGCCACTTTAAGACTCCCTTCCCAGTTTGACCCAATTGGTCAGTTTGGTAATTAGAAGTCCTAATTCTGTAAACATTTTGCCGTGGGCATAGAAAAACTCTACGCACATTAAAGACATTAAAACAGGGCACATAAAATTTAGAAAAAGCATGATGTGACATCTTTAAGCCTTACCTAAATACCTGTTACTAATAAAATAGTTGTAACAGTATTTTTATTTGTTTTAAATGTACTAGTAAATGTCTCTTTCCACAGTGGATTGTTGTGTCGAGCACTCTTTTAGATTCATTTGTTTATCCCATCAACTTTGTCAAGACCCAGTGATTAAAATTCCTTCAATTCCTCTCGTTTATAAGTCCATCAATCCTGAAAATAAATCATGAGACCAGTGGGTTTTCAACTGTCATGCCCCCCACCCCCAACCCTCATTCCTGAGAAAACACTAATCAGTAATAGTAAGTAAGTACATAGGGCTGTGTGTTAGTGCAGCAGCTGGTTGTTTGAGGCTTTTCAAACAACCACTTTGAATTGCAATGTGTACAAGCATAAATAGCTGTCCGTCTCTATATGTCAGCCCTGTAATTGGCTTGTGACCAGTGAAAGGTTTGCCCCACCTCTTGCCTGGGGTCAGCAGGAACCCTGACAGGGACCAAGATGTATCGATACTGGATGGATGGAAGATGTTAATATATCTGCAAACAAAGCTTTCTGGAGTTTGACAATCACTTATATTGAAATTAATTTAATAAAAGCAGAGTTCTGTACAAGTCAGCTAATGTGACGCTGCAGAAAAAAGCCCAAACATTTTTAATTCAGTGTGCATTGGAATAACTGTTTGGCAGAGTTAATTAAATTTAGTAATATTTAATGTGTTAAATACATATAACATGTCATTGTTTGTTTCTGTCAATGTTTTATGATGCAGAAAAAAACTGATATTTTGTTTGTGGGACTTAAAGGTTTCAAATCCTAAAAGCCACCACTATTATTACCATCATTATTATTTTAAATACTTAACCATTTACTGATATGATGATATATAAGCACACGTAAAGTATGTTGTTCATCAAAAACATTTGTTGTGTTTGTCAAACTCGAAATCATCTATTTTAATGTACTGTTGCATTTTTATAGGCATTTCTATCTTTTCTAAATGATTTCGTCTGAAATATTTGTGCATTTTTATGTCATCAACTGTTTATTTAAATTCATTTTTTTAATTTAGTTGAAAATTTTTGATTAATGTTTATTCAATTAACAAAAGGGAAGTAAAGTGAACTTCTTTTACCTCAGTAACTTGCTGCTTTTATTCACCCATCTGCTTGTTACCATTGAAGACTACATACAGAATGCTTGTGTAATGAACCAGACTGTCCACAAACTGAGCCATAAACTATGCGACCTAATCCCAATCTGTGCTCCTAGGCATGGATTGGGAATAAAAATCAAATAACTGGGAAAAAAAACGAAGGCTAAAGTGAACAAACTTTGGCATTGTGTGCAGAGGACCACAGATTTGGAATGATGAAATACTAAAAATGCCCTATTCCATCTCCACCTTTAAGAAAAAACTTAAAATAAACTCCTAGCAATGTTTAATGTGCTGATTAATATTTATATGAATACCTGTTTCTTATTGCATCTATTAATTTCTCTTGGTTAACATTGCTACTGTACTTTGCATCAAATCCAGTGTAACCAGAATACTAAGATTGTCTAGTTCTTGTGTGTCTATTATCTGTATATTTTCTATATTATATGGATATCTGGTCAATATATTCATGGTAAACCCGGCCCCCTATTAAAAGCTTTAAATATATTCCCTTTTCACACATCTGATTGTGTAAAAAAATACTTGTTGTATACACCATATGTTGTATTGCATTTCCTGGATGATGTGTGAATAAAAACAAATCTGCTAAACAAGATGTCTGACAAAAGTTAGTGGTTCAGTTTCATGTTCAAAACAAATGAAATGTGCTTTTGTTTTTCTCTATATTATCTCCAATTCTGTGTTTTTTGTTAAAAGGTTCACATTTTAAAGTAAAAGAAGAACCATTTGTGTTTTCTTACTTTGCATGTCCTGTCATCAGCAGTGGTTTCGTCGAACTCCTCTCCCAGCTTGAAGGAGATCTCGGTGTTTTTGAAGGTGCTCTGGGTGCGGATCACCACCTTGTCGCCCTCCTGGCTGATTATCACCGTTGGCTTGGTGACATTTCCAACCTGGCGGGTGGCAAAGCCCACGCCTAATGCCAGACACATGGGTGAAAAATGGAAGTTAGAGGCCTGTTTTGTTGTTTTTCAGAATTTTCGAGGCATAAAATCACATCTTTGAGAAAAAGGATGAATATTTCTTGCTTGATCTTTTTTAATTTGTCAGGTAAAGTTGATGAACAACATTCATTTTAAAAAAGAAAATTAAGTAAATCTAAGTGTTTCCTCACCGAGTGCTTTCATATAGTCATCAAAGTTTTCACTGTCGACCAGTTTCCAGGTGGCACAGAAGGCGTCGACCATGGTGGCTGTTTGCAGGGAGGCAGAGTATCTCCAAAGTGAAGTGAGCGAGCTGCAGCCTCTCAAAGTTTGCTCCCTGCAGTTATTATCCTGCTGCTTATCATTATTCATGCAGGAGGGTGGAGCCGTGGATCCTATTGGCTCAGGAGATCTTCCATGCGTTTTTATTGGATGTCTGAACTGGGTCAGAGTCTTAAGGACCCCCTAAATAAAGGCTTTAATTAGCTCATTTGTAGGACTAATGATGTAATCACTCTGGTTCTTGGGTGTCAGGCGGGTTTGTTGGGGTGAAGTTGGGTGCTCGCTGTTTCTAAGCCAAAGAAGAAAAAAGGAGTGAGAGGGTGTAAAACTGCTTCTGCTACTTCTTTAAAGGATATTTTATTGTTTTAGTGATGGAATTTAAATGCACATCAGAAGATTAAGAAATAAACTAAGATGTGTCAACATAAACTAAGATGTGTCAACATAAAAGAAATAAATGCAGAAAAATGTGTCAGCAATTGTGTGAAAAAGTAAAAAACAGAATGTAATGCAATGTTCTCTATTTATACAGCCCTTTACAACAACCCTATCAGTGAACCAAAGTGCTTTACAACATAAAAAGCAATAGATAAAACAATTAAAAACAAGTAAAGCAATTAAAGCAATGACAACATAAAAGTAATGAGAGCAATAAAATACAGTAAAATAGAGTGAAATAAAGTAAAAGTGTAAAAGTGGGCAGCACGGTGGTGCAGCAGGTACTGTGTATGTACCTGGTTTAATTCCCGGGTTGGACAGGGGCCTTTCTGTGTGAAGTTGGCATGTTCTTCCTGTGCATGCGTCAGTTACCTCTGGGCACTCCAGCTTCCTCCCACAGACCAAAAACATGCTCATTAGGTTAAATAGTGGCTCTAAATTGCCCTTAGGTATAAGTGTGAGTGTGAATGGTTGTCTGTCTATCTATGGTGACCGGTTTAGGGTGTACCCCGCCTCTCGCCCAATCACAGCTGGGATAGGCAAAGGCTCGGTCAGAAGTCATAACAAAAATGACCATCATGTACTAGAAGGCAATGTCTGCAGCACCAAGGCTTCACCCTCTCCTCCTGTTTACAGTACCAGTAGCTGCCTGAAGCAGTCCCTCCCAATAGACCTACCAGTGTGACATCATAACATCCTTTTTGTATATATTCGAACTGGTGTTGTGTGAGGCACGTGGCATTTTCCTGACCATAAGCCACAGCGATAGAGATCAGCACTCTGCCTGTGAAGAAATAGTTGGCACGGAGGTTAGAACTTTACACTGCAGATGTTGCCACTGAGACTGCAAAATTTAAAGGTCCTATGTCCTTTGTATCTTGTCTCCTGTCTATCAAGCAAGAACTTGATTTCAGTGAGATTATAAAATGATGTAGGATTCAAAAGACAAAAGGAAAGGAGTGCTGCCTGCACACAACAGAGTTTGCTTGAGGTGTTCTTTGGAATCAATCAATCAATCAAACTTTATTTGTATAGCACAACAAAATAAATTAAAATAATAGAAGGTAGAAAATTGAATACAGTAAAAAATACAATCCACCCACCCCCATCCCTCACAATCCACATACAGCACACGCACTCACTTACACACACATACAAAGACATGAGGAAAAGATTCTAACAGAAAGCAGTAAGAGGAAACACCATCTTTCATTAAAAATGAGGAAACACTCGAGCCAAGACTAAAATAATAATACATTTTGAGAAGAAATAATAAGCATACTATAAGAAAATAAATAGGTAAATAAAATGCACTCTTAAATAGTAATATGGTAAATGAAATAAAATGCCCTGAAGTAAGATAGTGGAAAAAACATTAGTCAACAGATAATAAAATTCCAAACAATAAATCTGAACTAAATTGAATAATAAAACATATTAAGGGGGTTAAAATGAATATATAAATAATAAATAAATAAATAAATAAATTAATTAATTAATACATATAATCAGCTAAAAGCTAGACTAAAAAGGTAGGTCTTGAGATTGCTTTTAAAAATATGAAAAGTAGGTGCTCTCAGGTCTTCAGGTAGACTGATCCACAGACGGGTGCCATGGTATGGGATTCAAAAAGTCATTGAAGCAAAAAGAAGAAGATGGCATGGTCACGTAGACCTAAAAAACAAACTTTGATGTGTTTCCAGATCAAGTCTTCATCAAGAAGTCACTACATGAAGTCATTGCATAATTTCCTGATGAAGGTTTGATGCCAAAATGCATCAAGGTTTCTTTGTAATGTCTACAAATATACCATTAAAATAAAGGCATCTTTAGGGTATTAATAGAGTGCTTTGGAGTCTCTTCTTTTTACTTCAATGACTCATGATTGTTTGTGAGTCATTTTTAAATGCGACTTGCATTCCAATTTTAGAATGGCTCACAATTAATGGCTCATCCTTAACTGCAAATTGGTTATCATCGTTTACTTAAAGATGCCGTGAGGAGTTTCTAAGTAATTACAAAAAAGTCTGACTTTTAGATAAATGCCTGATCGAAATACACACTTTAAGATGAGTTTTATAGCATCAAAATAGGTTATCTATAAATGCTATTCCTTAGCTTCACGCACGGTCAGGTTGGACAGGGCTGGACTGGCCTGGATACTCAACTTCAGGAACAAGACAATTAAAACTAAAGCAAATTTATTCAGACACGTCTTAAAGCACCGGGCTGTAAGTCACGATATATAGCTGGCTACAAAACTACGACACTAAGTTTTCAAAAATTGCTTGTTGTCACATCAAAAACTACCGCTACATAACTAGAAAGAGATACATTACCTCGTCACTTTGCATCCTGTAAGTTGTTGAAAAAAGAAGTTGTAAAGCAATGCAGAGTTCTGAGGAAGGTCTGAGCTGCATTCATTAGCAGCAAAACAACAGACACACGCTTTAGTTTGGGTCACGTTTTTACGACAGTCGCCGCGCGTGCTCATGGGTTGCAGAGTCTTTATGTGTGTGAAGTAGGTCAACTTTTGTCAATGAGTAGAAGAAGATAATAAGATAATAGTAAAAGATAGCATAACAAAACGTGATTACAAAAACTGAGTCACAACAAGCACACAAGACTGCTAAGAGTTCCTGGAGAGTTTATCTGATGACTGTTGGCAGAGGCAGGCTAGTGCTACCTTTTGTCTCCCAGTGTTTGAGCTAAGCTCTGCCTCTCTTCTTTGTTCCTGGACATACAGTCAAAAGAATGGGGTCTATCTGCTTGTCCTGGACAACAAAAATCTCTTTAAGTAGAATTACTTTAACTTTCACAACATGATCTTTAAACTTGTCTCGCATTGATCGTCCGTTGGCTGCGCTGTAGCGTTGGTCTGAGTGTCTGCTGTGAGGAATGTGTCCTGTAGGGAGCGTCAGTGAAGCAGAATCACTTTGTTTGACAGCTCTTTGTCCTCAACCCGCTCTAACAAACCCCCCACTGCAATTCCTTCATGCTCAACACACACACTAATTACTGTCTGTTAACGTGTGCGTTTGAGGGAGTGTATGCGCTCTGCTTTCTCACAGAATAGACTTAAGTTGGGGTTGTGTCTGCTTCAAGGTCTGCTGAAGTTTTTGTTCCTCTGTTAGACTATTTTCAAGTCATACCAGTGATAATATTGATTATAGGTGATTTAAAGAGAGTCTTCATGTTAAACCCCTTCATGAGCATCTGTTTGACATCATTTATAATCGTCTGCCTTGGTCAAAACAAGGACAATTCCTTTTGACATTTAACTTTTTTGATTAACATCCAAAGACTTGACAGACAGCTTAAAAAACAAAAAGAAAAATCCTGGATTTCACTTCAAAACTGCTCTAAGTTTTGCCACAATACATTTGCATTTTAATATCCTTTTTTTGCTATTTGAACGTGGATCAGGAGGTATTAGGCACATCTGTTCAACTGCTTGATAGCACAAGTATCTGATTTTTAGTTTTTTTATTTTATTCGCACCATAAATTAGAAACAATTACATCGGCATAGAAATTAAAAAAAATGTAAGATAGTGCTGGAAAGTGAAAAAAAACCAAAATGGGCTTATCCAAGATACCTCCCCAAATAGAGTTAATAATAAAAATATAAGAAGATAAAGAAATAAAATTTAATAAAATGAAATAAACTCAAAATAACTCAACAACAAACAAACAACAAGCAAATGAATTATTATGAATGAGAACAAAAAGAAGCTGTGGGATCTTGATGTATTATAAATGACTTTAGTCTCAACTTAAAATTGGTCAGAGATGTTTTTGTTAAACGATAATATGACATGGCTCATTCTACAGAAACATGCATTTTTCTGTCCCTTGCCTTAAGAGATATATTACTCCTGAAGAAAACAGTTTGTGTTAGTTTTTAAGTATTTATTTAAAAAACATATTATTTCAGCTATCACACTATCTGGAGCCATCAGCTTGGTAATATTTGCTTTTTAATCAATTATTTAGAAGCCCAACCACAACAAAAGTGCTCATCCCCACAGTCATTTTGGAGAGAGAGTGCTGTATTTTGAGTTTAAAAATGTTTTTCTGAAAAAAAGAAAAAGTACAAAAATTTATAAATAGCTATCAAATATATGATATAAATTACATTTTAAAACAAAATGCCAAATGAGTATTAAAAAATATATTTGAAAGTAGTTTTCCCCTGCAGTCATGTCACTGGTGTTACCATGTGACACAAGTCTTTTATTTTGGAAAACGAAATCACTCTGATGACCTCACTTGACTTCCTTTGACCTCTTTCTTGAAGATCTATGAAGAGGGACCCTGGTAGGAACATTGTCCTTTTTCAGTTTTCAGAAATATTAACATTTATCTCATGATTTCATATGAAGCTTTTCGTTGACGTCACTGGCAGAGATGTCCATGAGTCTCTGATTTAGAGTCCGAGTCGAGTCACGAGTCTTTGACCTCGAGTCGAGTCAATTCTTGAGTCTTTGAGGGGCAAGACTTGACGAGTCACGAGTCTTTGATCTAGAGTCCGAGTCGAGTCACGAGTCTTTACACACAGATATATACATGTATGTATATATAGCCTATATATATGTGTGTGTGTGTATATATATATATATATATATGTATATATATATATATGTGTGTGTGTGTGTGTGTGTGTGTGTGTGTGTGTGTGTGTGTGTGTGTATATATGTATGTGTGTGTGTGTTTTTGGCTGCTCATGGCAAGTTTGTTTTGCATCTGACCATGGCATGCATGTGCAAAGCAGAAAATTTTTCAGGAAGATAAAAAACAGTCTGAATAGAAATTTGGATAAATTTGGATAGGTATATTTCTGTACCTTTTGAGATTGTTTCAGTCATTACGTTTTGTAAGGTCAATGGGAAAATGTACTTTTAATACTTGAGTATTTTCAAAAGCAGGTACTCCAGTACTTTAACTTAAGTAAAAATTTGACTGAGCAGCTTTCACTTGTATTGGAGTAGTATTTGAACATGAGTATCTATACTTTGACTTGAGTACTGGCATTGAGTACTTCGTCCACCACTGCTGCTGACCATGTCCATCCCTTTATGACCACAGTGTGCCCGTTTTCTGATGGCTGCATCCAACATCATGTCACAAATGTCCCGTCAAATCATCTCAAACTGGTCTCTTGATCATTCAAAATCATTCATTCAAACTCTCTGAGAAAGTTTAAGCTCCTTCTTGAATCTATGACATGAAGAATTAAAGCAGCTCTGAAGGTAAAAGGAAATCTTGCACAGCACTAACAAGGTGTACCTAATAAAGTGAGTGTATATGTGGGGAACTTCACACACAGTGAATGATCTTTGGTGCCCTCTTGTGGTAGCAAATAAAAAGAAGAGGTGCAACGACAACAGCATTTGAGCCTCTCTTTGTTTAACTCTCACTAACGATCTCAGTCTTCAGTTTATTGAACACAAATTCAAAATAAAGACTTTTTTTTACTGCAATATGAAGTTCTGGATGGAAGCTTTGTTTTGCTATGACAACCTTCCAACCTCCCAAATTCTTTTTTTATGCTTGTTGTCAATCAATCAATCAATCAATCAATCTTTATTTGTATAGCGCCAATTCATAACAAGTGTTATCTCAAGACACTTTACAATAGAGCATAAAGCTCTTCATTTTATGGATACACATATATGCATAGATACATATATACATATAAAATACACATATACATATATATACAAATATATACATCCAACACCCAACATGAATCCATATAGCCAATCATGAATCCCTCCATCATGGCGGCAAGAAAAAACCTTCTGTTAAGCAGCAGGAAATCTTGAATGTGGATCCCAGTCTCATGATGAACAGCAAATCCACGATGCTGTGATGGGTGTGAGGGCAAAGGAAGGGAAGTAAGAGGAGACAAGTGGGAAGTAAGAACTAAAGTTAGAGACAGGTCCATGTATCATTGGCCTGTCGTCTGATTCCTTAGAGGTTAGCCTCTTGAGATGCTACATCTCATTTCTGGAGGGTCCTCATGTCTGAATGGTTGTGGTGATCATTTTCTAGAAGTATAATCTTAGATAATCAAACTGAAAATAAGAACTTATGGTAGTGACGAACTCATGGGTGCCCAGACCACAAGTGCATCCCAACCATATTTGTCTCCGTTAAGTATAAATGTGTTAAAGGCCTCTTGAGATGTGACATCCCATTTTCAAGAGGGACTTCATGACTATGTGGTAATAAGAAATAGATACTGTAGGTGTAACGACCATGGATATGGAGATCATGCTAATAACTACATGAACAGCTATAATGATAATGAGAATGGAGTGTTCCTAATAGAATGGCCAACTATGTGTGTCATGTTTATAGCTGTAGTTTTGAGGTTTCATGACTCCACAGCAGCAGGCAGTCTCCACCAAGGATCCCAGGCCACCTACAAGACAAGAGCCAGAGACGAGTACAGGAGCAAACAAAAAGGGGCAAAAGCAGATGTGGAGAGAGAGAGAGAGTGATAGAGCCCATTGTGCCAGACCCCTCCCCCCCGGCAGTCTAGGCCTATTACATCTAAACTATGAGTCTAGTTTATGAACTAATTTGTTGACAACATGTTGACAACATGGTCAGGGTTCCCGCGGATCCTTCAAAAGTCTTTAAAGGCATTGAATTCATTATTCTAAAAATAAGGCCTTAATTGACATTAAAATGTCTTAAATCCAATTTTCAAAAGTCTTAAAAATTTGAACACATTAGTAAGATTTATGTTAGTTTGAACTAAAAAAATATTTAGTAACATTTATCTATTTTTCAAAAATAATTCGCTAATTTACTCTCGTGGCAAAATCATGTAATCACAATAGCGGAACTAACAAAACGGTTGATGTGGTTGCACTTGGATCTTTTAGAGCAGACGCATGTCTTGGTTCTACCTACAGTGCCTGGAGAGAGAAAAAAAAATGGGGAAAAACTAGCAAAAAAAATCCAAAAGTGGCTTAGGAAAATGGATTATGGCAGCAAAATTGGGAACTAAACCAACACTATGTAGTTTTTCAAACATAATATAATCCTTTGATATTCATTGTGGTGGTCCACCACTTTACAATGAGTTGAATGACACCTCTGTTGTGGTCTGGAGTGGTCTGTATCCCTTTCACTGGCGCTATGGTGGGAACCCTGCCACACTAAAAAACTACACGTTTGGACTGCTTTACGGCATACGTCACTTCCCCCGATTCCTGATTCGTTTAAAACACGGAAGTCTCGGTGAAAGCCAATCGTTAATGCGGAGCTGTAACCATGGCGGAGGCAATAAAGACTGTAAGGAAGAGAAAAGTTTTGTCGGAGGATACAAAACAAAGAAAGCGAGAGAAAAACAAGCTGAATGCTCGGACCAGAATAAACATCGGTTCGGCGTTCACTTGCTGGCGTGAAATAAAAGACGAGGAGGGATGTCCGACTACTATCAGGTATGTTGGGCGACTAATTTATGACGAAGTTCCTCAAAAAACTTGACAGGAAAAAAGTACAGTACAACAAATCCAGAACGTACCAGTATGTAGTTTTGCTTAGACCTATTTCAAGTGTGTGATATTGCCAGCTCGTCGTTGCCTTTACTTTTATTTACTTTATCGCTTCAACAGGACGGGGGCGACTTCACGGTAATAAAACCAAGTTGAACTTAGCGATTTTCAACATCGTCATTTCGTCAGAAATGAATACATTACCTCGTCGCTATCCATCCTACAAACAGCCGCTGAAGACAGGAGAATACTTTTGAGCGAAGTCCTGGCTTCTGTGATTTGCCTACAAAACAAATGCACACGAACGGCAGATCTGTATCCTTACGACAGTATGCGCGCTAGAGCTCATGGGTAGTTGAGTTCTCTCTCCGGTCAAGCGGAGATCCTCCGTTGTGCTGCTTTAAATTTGAAATTAAATTTCAAAAACCATGTAAAAATTCCAAAAGTGGTTCTGACAGTGGCCAAAAAAGAGGAATGGGGGCAAAATAGGCATAAAGTTTTAAAAACGGGGTTAAAAAAGATTAAAGTGATGTTTCATTTAAAAAAAACATTGGGTTAAAATTTGCCTCTAACCCAGGTAATTCATGTGGTGTTTTTGTTTGTTTTGTTTGATTCAATTGTGGTTCAATGTCGAATTGGTCTCAAATTTGATTTCAAACAGCCTTAAAAAAGTCTGAAAAAGTCTTAAATTTAACTTGCCTTGAGCTGTAGGAACCCTGATGGTACAACAACTCTCTAGTTGTGAAACAGAGGAAAAAAACAAACTACAAAATCAACAGGGGAAACTTGCCCACAAAAGGTTTGCTGCTTAAGTAATAACCAATCTCCAATTAGTTGATCTTTAGCCACTCAGACCTAACTGGACACACATGAGGAAGGGAGCTTCAGTCTCAGACGAGTGAGACAGTCGCACCATCAGGATCATTCTGTATAAAATAGAAGATCTTTTTCTAATGTTAGTGATGTGGATGTAATCCAGCTGTTCATTATATAGTTCAACAAATGAACCCCATGTAAGGCAAAAATATGAACCCTTTAACACTATAATGTTTTTAAGTACATTTTCACAGCTAACTTAACTGCTGGTTTGGCAACAAAAGGACAGAAGAAGACCTTCAGGAAAATCTCATCAGTGTCAAGGAAACTGTCAGGCACTTTGTGTGCAAACATGGACTCCATTTATACAGAAAACTTTAAAAAGACATTTAGCATTCGGGTGATGGTGATCAGAGACACACCTCCATCACTACAAGGTTTCCTTTCTTTTCTCTTCTGATTGAGAGCTTTGTTTGAGTCTCTGGCTCTTGTCTTATAGGTGGCCTGGGATTCTTGGTGTAGACTGCCTGCTGCTGTGGAGTCACAAAGCCTCAAAACTATAATTACAGACATGACACATATCTGGCCATTTCATTAGGAACATTCCATTCCCATTATCATTATGGCTGTTAATGTAGATATTAGCATGATCTCTTTATCCATGGTTGATACATCTATAGGAACTATTTTTATCACTACATAGGCATGAGGTCCCTCTTGAAAATGGGATGTCAAATCTCACAAGGTCTACCTTTAATACATTTATACTTAACAGAGACAAATATGGTAGGGATACACTTGTGGTCTGGGCATCCATGAGTTCGTCACTACCATAAATTATTATTTTCAGTAAGAATATCATCGATTATATTTCTATAAAATGATCACCACAACCATTCAGACATGAGGACCCTCCTGAAAATGAGATGTAGCATCTCAAGAGGCTAACCTCTAATAAATCAGACGACAGGTCTATGGTTCATGGATCTGTCCCTAACTTTAGTTCTTACTTTAGTCCACTTGTCTCCTCTTACCTCCCTTCCTTTGCCCTCACACCCAACACAGCATCGTGTGGATTTGCTGTTCATCATGAGACTGGGATCCACATTCAAGATTTCCTGCTGCTTAAGAGAAGGTTTTTTCTTGACACCATGATGGAGGATTCATGATTGGCTATATGGATTCATGTTGGGTGTTGGAAGTATATATTTGTATGTGTATTTTATATATGTATATATGTATCTATGCATATATGTGTATCCATAAAATGAAGAGCTTTATGCTCTATTGCAGTGATCACCAACTGGCGGCCCAGGGGCCACATCAGGCCCCTCAGAGCTTTCCATCCGGCCCTCTGACTATTAATTTACGGAAGAGGATTTGGGCCACTGTAAAGGATGTTTTTGAGGAGATTTGGCTTTTTCTTTGACTGTGAAAAGTTAACAATATATGCAATGTTAAGTCTGGATTAATTCTCAAAATTCTCGCTTTTCTCCTCCTAATTTCTGCTTAAATTTTCAGAGTTCTGATTTTTTTTCTGCATAATTCTTAATTTAATCTTAGATTTCTGAGTTTTCCCCCCAGGATACTAAAACTTGTCACAGAATTTAAAAATTTCCTTCCAGAATTCTGACTTTTCACAGACTGACTTTTCTTTTCTTTTTAAAGTTTTGTCAGCCATTTTGGTCTTTTGTATTACTGAACATGTGGAAATGTACAGAGTAGAATTTTTGTTTGTTTGTTTTAAGGACAGCTTTTCATCATTTGATACCCTCAACTATTAATAAAACCCCATGCTGCTGCTTCAGGACTGGTGCACCAAACACTTCAATTGTTTTTAATTATTATATGTTATTTATTAAAACTGGCCCTCGGAGCATATGCCAAGGAAAAAAATGGCCTTGTATAAATGTAGTCAGTGATCCCTGCTCTATTGTAAAGTGTCTTGAAATAACACTTGTTATGAATTGGTGAAAAACAAATAAAGATGGATTGATTGATCAACTGATTGAGTTTCTACTCATGTCGATGTATTTTATTTGTTTATTTTTAACACTCTGTCATTGTTGATATTTTACTTTGTTGTCAAATGATGCCTTTCCCTATGGATACAAGTAAATGAAAAAACAAAAAAAAACATTTTGTATGTTCAATTTTTTTGTATTTACATGTACACACACACAGTGCCAAACTCTTGTGGGTTTATAAAACACCAAAAACAAAGTTGCTGTGGTTCAACAGTAAATTGCAGAGCGAAAGAAAGTAACATTTTCTCTTTTAAATTCAGTCTTAAACATTACCTCTGCCTTTTCTTGCAGAAGTTGCAGATAAAATCTGCTACAAAGGAAGTCCCTCTTCTAAAGAAAACTTTTCACAATCAACCAACCACAGGAAATATGCAATGACCTGAACTCTGCAGTGCACTCTTTGAAGCATGTTTAGTAAAAACAGTTAAATAAGAAAATATAACATATGTTTCAGTAAGCTGAGGGCCCCTGGCAGCTATGGGCCCCTAAAACTGCCCTAATGTGACAATTCAGTTCAATCTGAAGAGCTTTAAAGGCATGAAGATTAAAGGGCATCTCTGCCAAAGTATTTGTGAGTATCCAAAAAATGAAAATGATTAATAGCAATGAAATCTTTCAGTTGTTTAATGAATGTCAAGGTTAAAAATGTTCCTGTTTGCCAAATAGTTTATTACTTTTAGTTAAAGCTTATTCAAATCTGAAATTATTTTAAATAAATTATTGAGAAAATGTTCTTCTTTGTTAACCATGTGTGTTCCTTTGAGTTAATCTGATTCATAACCAGCTCACTGGTGAGAACAGCTTCATATCCAGTGGGGGCTACAACCCACTCAATGACGTTTATCTCCCTGAAAATATGAATAATTCATGTGACTATATTTGAGGTCATTCAGGCTGGATGATCATTTTCTCACTTCCTCTTTTTTAGTTTCATACCTTTCAAAACGCCAAAAAGACCAAATATGGATAGACTGTAAATGTTAACAAACTCCAAATAAAACCCATAAAATCTGAAGACTTGTACTTGTGAAAAAAGAAACATAACATTTCTTTATTTCATGAATTACACTTTTGAAAAATAAAAATGGTGGTGAGGTTAACATTTTACTATTTGTGTATTCTTACATTATTACAGCCAGAAGATGGGGAATATGGCAAAAAAAAATCATATGTGCTTAAACTTATAACCAACTCTTTAGGCAGTTATCTGCAATATTGTTCTGATTACCTCCACCAAGGAGGTTATGTTTTCGGGAGAGTCTGTTTGTCTGTCTGTCTGTGAACAAAATAACTCAAAAAGTTATGGATGGATTTGGATGAAATATTCAGGAAATGTTCAGCATGGGAAAAGGAAGAACTGATTCAATTTTGGTGTTGATTCGGATCACCGTCTGGATCCGCCATGACAAAAAATACGATTTTTGTTAATAACTACTGAATTAAAATAGATATCATTATGAATCCAATTGCTACGCTGCAATAAAGGATTTCTAAGAAAGAAAAAAAAAGCTTGTTTTTAGAAATTTGTTCTTATATTTTACCTAAAAAGAAAAATTATCTTTACAAGCAAGATGTGTGTTAGATATCTTATTTCAAGGGAATATGTCTAACAAAATCTTAATAAGAAATAAGAAAGTACAGCTACATTGCTGGTAACAAGCCACAACAGTGGTCTGAATGAAGTCCCAACAGAAGAAAAAGATTATTTTACTTATTTTAAGACTAAGATCAGTTACACAATTTCTCAGTTTAAGAAATCACACAAATATAAGTTGAATCCATCTGACCGTCTAGAGTTATCTGATATGCCTGTACCCAGAGG